>KQ954466.1:13190-613190 GCA_001541205.1 Rhodotorula sp. JG-1b | reverse complement strand
ACGCACCTCTCTCCCCACTCCACTCATCGCGATGCGCTCTGTCACTCAACTCGGCGCCGGTGCCGCTCTCCTCGTCCTCTCGGCGGCGCAGGCAGCGTACGCCGACGTCGTGCCGACTGCTCCTGGTCCGGGAGAGGTCTTCCGGGTGCGTTCCACTTGCCGTGCACGAGGGCGGCGGACGGAGGGGGTCCGTGTCACCACTCTCAGAAGAGAACAAGACTCGCTGACCCTCGCCAATCTCTCGTTCTATATGCTTTGATGGGCTCGTGTTCTTCGTTCAACTATTCGCGCCTACCGTCATCACCGCCCGTCCCGCCCACGGACCTCTCGCCCTGCGCCTCGACATTTGGCGTCCGGAAACCCCGTCTCGCCGTGATTCCCGCCGGCACTCCATAACTGGCACCCCTGAGCAGGTCGGACAAAAATGCAACATTCAGTGGGACCTCGACACGACCGGAACCTGGACTTCGTTCGAGATCCAGCTCATGACCGGTTCCAACTTGAACATGGTCCGCCGGTGCCGTTTCGACCTCCAGAGAGGGCAATCTTACCTGACCGTGACCCGGGCGCTGCATACAGGTTCCGCTGCAGGTTGTGGGGTCGGACCTTGACGGCACAACCGGTCCCGGCACGATCGACTTTACGTGCCCGCAAGTCACCCCGAACGCAGAGTAGGTCCTTGCCACACGATTGCGTTGCTCCTTACTCGCGAGCACGAGCCTGACGCGCCCCCGCCCTCTCCAGCATCTACTTCTACCAGTTCACCCAGGCGGGAGCACCGACCTCGTGGACCACGCGGTTCACCATCGCGGGTGCCGACGGTTCAGTCGTACGTAGATTTCTCGCCAGTCTCTTTCACCTGCCTTGCGCGATTGACCGTGGTCTCGTGTCGCGCAGACTCAGCCGACAGAGACCACTGCCGGTATCGCCTGGGGCACCGGAAAGCTCGTCGGAGCAGCTGCTGCCGCCGGATCAGGCTCCGCCGCCGGTTCTGCCGCTGCGGGATCGTCGTCGTCGGCCGCCGGAGGCTCCGGCCTCGCCTCCCTCGCCAACACCAAGACTCGCGTCGCAGCTGCGGGTTCTTCGACCGTCGCCGCGGCGACGACCTCCACCACGACCGCGTCGTCGACGTTCGTCACGTCGATCTCGTCCTCGTCGTCCTCGTCCTCCTCGACAAGCTCGGAGGCCGCAGTCGCCACGTCGTCCGACACGCTCACTTCTCTCTCTCCGGCAGCGGTGGTCGTCACGGTCACTTCTTCCTCGTCGACCGCGAGCTCGACGGTCGGAAGCGCCGCGAGCAACGCCAACCTCCGGAGCGCGGCTGGCCGCGTCGGAGTTTCGGTCGGCGCAGCGGTGGCCGCCGGTGCTGCCGCCCTCTCTTACGCGTTCCTCGCATGAGCGGATAGGGTTGCTTCCTTCCCGCTCCCGAAGCCGCTTCCCTTGCCGTTGACTCGGCAACACGGACACTTCCCCGCGCCCGCGCCTCTCGCCCGATTTCCCCTTCCTTCAGCACGTCACGTCTTTGCCCTGACCCTCGTGCCGCATATTTCTTGTTCGCTCACTCACTATGCAATGAAACGACTGTATTTCACTCGCTCACTTGACTTTTACAGTTTCGTCAGTCTCGCTGAGAAAAGACCTTTGCTTCACGTTTCCGCAGCATGCTCGCCCAGATTGGCTACTGGCAAGACGACGCCGCTCTCTCACACAGACCTCGGGACGTCAGTGCAAATTCAGACTCCAGTCGTCGTATCGCCCGTGCACTTCATTTTCGGCAGCAGCGATGTCCTTTGCTTCGCGCAGCAATCTCGCCTCTTCCGCCTCGCGCAGCCTCGCCTCCTCGGCCCAAGTGTCTGCATTGACCGCTTCCTGGATCTCCGGAGCGCGGGCGTCGAGGAGGTCTCGAGGGGGAAGTCCGAAGCCCCATTGCGGAAGGGGGATGGCAAGGAGGAGGGCGACGGAAAGCAGCGTGAAGAATCCGAAAGAGAGGTAGAAGAAGGTCTGTGTTCGGCCGTGTGCAAGGTGAGCAAGACAGCGGTATCTCTGAGCATGTCTGTGGCGGGGAGCTGACTTACCTGCGAGCAGACGAGTGGCGACGAGTCGTCCGTGATGGCTGCGATGCAGAAGAGATCTGCCGGGCGGAAGAGTCGCAGCGCTGTTCAGTCCGGTTTGACTTTTCTTTAGGAACGCCGGATGAAATGGACAGTACAGAGTGCGGGGACAAACAGGCACCACGCCGACAGGTCGAGCAGTCCCAGCTCGCGACTCGGCAATTCTGGCGCGACGACTTTTGCCAGCGGTATCAGGATGGCAGTGAGGACCGTTGCGACGAGCTCGAGGACCGCGCTCGCGGCTCGCATTTGACTGTACTTCAGCGGGGCTTGTCCTCCGGCGGCGGCGAGACGAAAGTCGGCACCCGTGAACGCCACCGTCCCAACGATCAACGCGACGAGGAGCATCACCGCGGCGAGAATCAAGACCGGGCTCGGCCAGTGCGTCCACGATGCGCGCGTCACAAACGTGCGCGCGGTGAGGATCTGACCCCAGAGGAGGAAAGTGAAGGCGAAGAGGAAAAAAGTCTGTTCGGCGGCGAGAGTGTCTGGTTTGCGGTGCGTGGGGGAGGTGTTGACTATCGAGGCATGGAGGGCGAATGCGATCCCTAGACCTGGTGAGCGCACGTAGTGAGGTGAGTGAGCAACAGCTGTCAGAGATGGGGAAAGACTGACAGAAACATCCGACGGCAAGAACGAGAATGGCGTGAGCGCGATACTGGCGATACCGCCATCCGACGGCCGCGATAGCCACGAAGGACAGCACGGACAGTATCACCGAGCTACAGCGCATGGTCAGCCCGCTCTTCGCTAGATTGGGTGAATTCGACGGCGACTCACGGAGCGAGGTCCGTCTGATCCGTCCCCTTGCCGCCAACGAGGTGCGCGTGCAAGGCCGTGAATCCCGAGGCTAAACACCGTGAGCTTCCAGCCCAGCCTTGTCGGGGTAGTAACGAATGCGACGGCATGTTGAGTGAAATGGTCCGGTGATGTCGAAGGCGAGTTCTGGCGACGGAAAGAGTTGATTCGCCTCGAGGCCGGGAAGCTTGCGAGAGGTAAAAGCGCTGGTCGCCGGCTGCACGCCTGCCGCTTATCACGGAAAAGAGCTCGTGTAACTGTGGCCGGACCCGGAAGCTCGATCGCAGCCAAGTGACGCGGGGAGTGAGAGGACCGTGCACGCACGCAAAACGCCACAAGGGAGAGGATGAGCAAGGACGACGTCAGCGGCACAAAAGGGTTGCCGCTCGTGTGCGCACACAAGAATTTGTAGCGTATGATAGGCGTCTCTCTAGATACGTCAAAGCCAGCTCGAAAGCGTTGCGAGCTGTGGCGTGAGCTTTTCTGATGCGATTGCGGTGGATCGACGGTCGTGAGCGGTGTCAAACAAAGCATCGCCGCACGCGGGCTTGTAGGGCTACCCAGACACCTAGTAAGGTCTATCTCAGCCTTCTATAGCCCCGGAAGCGCGCGAGGGACCAGTGCGCCCCTCTCTATCGTGACTTCGGGTCGCTCCGAGAGGCCGGCGGCGCTTCTCTTCCTCCTTCCACCCACTCGCTCCGCTCTGACGGCAGCCTGTGCGCCTGGAGAGGCACAGCTACAGGCCAAGGACCCTCACAGCTACAGCGCCCGCCCGCCCGCAGCGCACCTGTCGCCGCTCGAGGCTCTCAGCCAGTGAAGCCCCACCTCCCGCTCACTTTCTCATCAGTTGGCTTATCTCGCCGGCGCACAACGCCGAGATGGGCAAGGACGACAGCACTCGCGAAATGTACTTGACCTTGAGCCTCCCCGGGAGCGCCCCCGGCGTCATCCTGAAGCAGTACGCCCGCTCGCAAGGCGAACTCTCGCTCGGCCGCGCCGCCAAGTCAGACTCGTCCGCCGCCGCGCTCGACACGCCCAAGTTCCGCAGCGACAAGACTCGCGTCATGTCGAACAAGCATGCCAAACTCGCCTGGAACGGCAACACGCCCACCATCACCGACGTCGGGTCGACCAACGGCGTCCGGATCAGGCAAGTTGACGACCCGACGAGCTTGTACGAGTGCAAAGTCGGCGTCGCTTACCGGGTGCGTCGCCCATTCGCCCCGTTTCCTATCCTTTCGCTGGAGCTGTAGCTAACCTGGTCACCGCGACGTTTTTCGCAGATCAACTCCGGAGACACCATCGTCTTTGGCAAACCGGTCCAAGATCCGGATCAGAGCGGTGAAGGTGAGTGGCTGCTTGTGTACCCGGTGTCGGTGTCACGCCGCTCATCCTTGTCCTTCCTTCGCGCGCAGTCATGTGTCAGCCTCTCGAGGTCGTTGCGAACGTCACGCCTACGCCGACGGTCCCGCCCGCCAAGACCAAACCGACGCAGGGCAACCGACCGGACTCGGCGCCGCTCGAGCGCGTCCTGACGATCGGGTATGCTCGTCGCGGACCTCTCATCCACAGCGTCGCCAAAGAGCCCACCGAACAGCCGCAGACCCAGCCGGAACGTTTCACGCCGCGCCTCAACCTCAAAGCCCCGTCCGGTCAGCCGCAGGCCCAGCCGGAACTTCGTCGCGGACCGTTGAAACTCTCGAGCATGGGCTGTGTCGAGAGGACTACCGAGCAGCAACAGGAGCTCAAGCCGGACCGTCCTCTCCCTCCTTTGGCGAGCCTCGCGGACTCTGCGCCCGACCACCCGAAGCCTCACAGCCGCAGTACTGGCTTCGGGCTCACCGACACGGATGTTTGCGTCAGCCTCGCCAACACGGACGATGAGGCCGAGCGCAAGCCCGCCTTCGTCGGCATCAGCCGTGACGGCAAAGACGAAATGCTTCCCGTGTCCGACAACGTCGAACCTCTCGCAAAGCCCATCAAATCCTCGTCGCCGGAGTCTTTCTCCCTTCCGGAAAAGGGCGCAGAGCAACAAGCCGTCGTCGACGGGGACGATACCGAGATGCCCATCAAGACGAGCCAGGAAGACAAGCCCGACGTCGCCGAGGTTGAGAACGCTCCGTTGACTGCATTCCAGCGCATCGTCATCGAAGGGCTGGAGCGCCGCACGCCACCTCCCGGGCCTCTGGACCCCTCGAGCCCGCCTCAGCTGGACGACGCTCCTGCCGCTGTCGAGGTCGCTCGAAAGGTGACGGTTTTGGAAGTCGCCAGCCAGGCGAGCCATCTGCCGTCGCCGGTCTCCTCCGACCACGAAGCCGAAGCACCCGAGCAAGAGAACCCGCTCGATCACGGCATTGAACCGAAGCAGGCGAACGCGTCCGAGAACGACGAGGACCTCCTGGGTCGCCTGCTCGACGATGCAGCTCTGCTTCCATTGGAGAAGGGCGACCAGTCGATCTCGGATAAAGTGGGCCCCGACGTTGACCATGAAGTCGCAGCGGGGCAAGCGGAGGCGGAACTCCTGCTCTCTCCTGCGCCGGAGCCAGTCGTGGCAGCGGAATTCGTGTTTAGCCCGCCCTCAGTCTTGCCCGCCGAGCAAAACCAAGTGGAACCCGATGTGCAGGCGGAGGACATCGATCTCGCGCCCGTACCCGTGTCAATCCAGGATGAGAAGGATCGCCTCGTCTCGCGTTGGCGTGTCGGACTCGACCAAGCCGTCGGCGAGGGCGACGGGCCCAGTCAGGAGCGCCTCCAGGAGGACAACAACCTCCGCCCGCTTGATGCCACTCAGGAGGAGAAGGATAAGCTCATTGCCCGCTGGCACGCCGAGCTCGCACAGGCTGCGGAAGGAGACCCTGACCAGCTGGATGGCGGAGCGCTCGACGATCTCGCGATGGCCTTCGACCTCGAGCACGACAACACCGGCGTTGTCGAGGACTCGCAGTGCGCTCGCTCGGACCAGGGTCCGGAGATCGTTGAGGACTCAGCTTTCATGGACGAGGAGGCCCGCGACAACGCCGAGGCCGCAGGCGAAGCGGAGCTTCCAGTCGAAGCACTTCCAGTCGGAGAGGCCACGAAGGACCGGTCGTCGTCGCCGGCCGAGAAGGCGCTTTCGGAAGATGAGGAGCTGGGAGCGGGGCCGAGTGCCCATGACTCCGAAGCCGAGGTTGAAGACGAAGTCGAGGCCGACGAGGAAGACGAAGTCGAGCTCGACGAGCAAGACGACGTCGAAGCCGGGGTCGATGAGGAAGACGATACCGAAGCCGATGT
Source organism: Rhodotorula sp. JG-1b (assembly GCA_001541205.1). Classification (NCBI taxonomy): domain Eukaryota; kingdom Fungi; phylum Basidiomycota; class Microbotryomycetes; order Sporidiobolales; family Sporidiobolaceae; genus Rhodotorula; species Rhodotorula sp. JG-1b. The sequence goes on along the minus strand of KQ954466.1, from coordinate 607,011 downwards.
CGACTCCGAAGCCGGGGTTGAACACGAAGTCGAGGAAGACGACGAAGACGAAGACGAATTCGAGGCCGAGGCCGAGGTCGAAGACGCATGCGAGGTCGACGAGGAAGAGGAATTCGAGGTCGACGGGCAAGAGGACTTCGAGGTCGACGCGGAAGGCGACTTCTTCGACGCCGACTCTAGCTACTCCGAGCACGACCAACAGGACGGCAACGATGAGCAGCAGCCGTTTGAAGAAGCGCGCGCCTTGTTGGACATGATTGACCGGAAGGAGCCTCGCGTCGCTGCCGCGCTCCTCAACATCATGAAGGATCTCGCCGAGAACAAGATCGACCTCGACGCTAGGTACGACGAGGCGAATGCTTCGAACGCCCGCGCCACTGCGAGCCGAGTTGACGGCGACGACGAGGAGCAGGAGGAAGCGGACGTTGACGAAATCAACTCTGCGTGTTCCGGATCGAGCGATCGCGTCGACCAGGCGCTGGAGGACAGAGAAGAAGATCTCCAGGAGGAGGCCGGCGGCCAGTCCTCGTATGACGACGGAGGGGACTCTGCTGGAGACGACCACGACGCCGAGGAAGGCTTCCGAGTCCACGTCCAAGGCCTGCCTGAGGATGCCAACTCGGAATCTGACGGTGCGTTTGGCCTCCTGAACGAACGCCTTCCATAGTCACTTGGCTACAACCCTCCCTTGGCGAGTTGCGTCGCGTGCATGGTTTCACAAGGCGCTTGCTGACATCCCTCCGGGGCGCAAACAGCGTCCGAGCTGGACCCGGAGACCCCCACCCCTCTGCGCCACAAGCGTCGCTTCTCGGAAGTCGACTCTGATGGTTTGACCGACTGGCTCGAGCGCGAGAACAATGGCGCAGCTGTACAGGAGGGTGACGCCTCGAACGAGAACAACGTCGAAAATCTCGCGCCTGCCGACCAGGGCAACCCGAAACGTCGCCGCCTCAGCTTCCCCTTCAAGTCTTTCACGATCGGCGTCCTGACCGGCCTGGTCGGTGCCGTCGCAGGCCTCACCGCCTGTGACGCCTTCCTCGGGCCCTCGTAACCACCGAACTCCTCGTTCCCGCCCTCTCTCCCCTCAATTTCTCCGCTCCCGATTCCGCCTTTTCCTGTTTTATGTCATCTCTACGCATGTCGATACCTGCTTGTTTTGCTCACGTGTCTCTGGCTGCCTGTTCCGCGATTTGTCGTCATCCCTGCCTCCGTATCTCACGACTCAGCTTTCTCCCTTTGTAGCGCCGTTCCTGCTGTAAGAAATGCCTATCCTGCCATGAACGCAGTCCTCTCGCAAGTCGAGATCGGCTCTGAGATCGAGAGGTCTGACAGGAGACTCTCCCGGGATGGAGAGACAAGCAATGACGGGTGTGCCCGTTGCAAAGTACCGCAACCTGCTACGGCACGACCGCCTCAATCTCGAGCTGCCCCGTGCCAACAGGGCTAGTCACCCCTTCCCGAGCTATGTCGACGGCGCCTATCATGCGAGCGCAACTGAGCTGTCAGCGTCGAGCGTGCACGGATCTCAGAAGGGACAAGACTCACATTCCCAGTCTTCTTCGTCCCGGAGAGTGACGACGGTCCCGTCCATGTCACGGAAACTAGACAGACGGAAATTGATGGAGTAAGTAATTGTCGAAGCGATACAGGCGTTGTCCCCTCGGCGCCAACGCACGACAGGCGAAAGGCCGCGTTCAAACCCAGTTTCGTCGCAACGTGCTCATGGAGCATATCGAGGCTCGCGTCGGGCTGGAGGCTCTGTGTAAGCATAGAGACGTCAATCTCACGTATGCCACAGCGTCACGAGTGATAAGCTATGTGGCAAGAGCATAGAGCGAACGATCACACTTACCATCGCTCTCACCTCGTTTCCCCAGCGAAGCTTGACTCGGATTTTCCGCATCGTCGGCTTCAGGTCAGACAAGCTCTCAACGCTCGCAGACGGCGCAACATTCCCGCTCCTCCCAAAGATGGGTTGCGAGGGCGGAGTGCCGGCCTGTCCTCCGGGCAGCTGATACTGCGGCACCGAGCCAATCTGGTGCGGGTCCGATCCGGAATGAGCGAGGGCGGGAGGATCGATATCGGGCGCACGAAGTGTGCGCATGAGAGGGGGAGACTCGGTGCGCAAGAGGGTCAACGCGCTGACGAGGATGTCTCTCGCTTCGATCGAAGCCGTCGACGGTGGTGGAGGCGTTGCGGTCGGTGCTGGCTGAAGCTGGAGCGCCTCGACGTGAGTATTCGAGCTCGACGGATAGACCACTCCTGTTCCAGTCGCCAGGGCGGTTCCGGTCGTTTCACGCGACGAGTGCTGCTCCTGTACCGCTTCCTTTTGCAGCTGCGCGAACCGACTCGGCTCATCGGCGAAGGTCGTGAGCCGGACCAGCTCCGCGCTCAACAGAGCAGGAGAAGAAGCCGACCGACGGTGTCGAGGGCTGGCAGGCGGACGCAACAAGCCCAAATCGAGCGGCGGAGGACGAGTCGCTGGCCGAGAAGGCGCCGAAGGAGAGAAGAAGGCGTCCGAGGTGACTGCTGGTTGTCGCGCAGAGAAGCTCCGCGAGTGAACGAGTGCGAGACGCTTGCTGGTTGCGGTGTTTGAGCGCCCGCGCGAGCGAAGGGCAGGAGGAATCGAGCTTGCCACGAGCGGCAGCGGACGGCTGAACGAGGCGGACGATCCGGCCTCTCCGCTGTCCGCTCCGTTCGCTTCGTTCGTTTTCGAGGGTGGCGCACCGATCGGTGGCACAGGGTTGCGGGTCGACGAGTCTGCCTTGGTTGCTGCAGACGAGGTCGAAGTCGAGGCGAGGGCAGGTCTCGAGGTCTGCGACCTTCTCAACTTTGCCTTTCCTCCGTTTCCCGCCGCCACAGTCGGACCACCTGCACGCTCCGTCCTCTCGAGTCGACCGGCACTCGTCTTGCTCCGAGCCGGCACCGCCTGAGCCAAGTCCGAGGTTTCGCTGATCCCGGGCGCCGCAGTCCCGATTCGAGCTGCGGGGAATCCGGTGGACAGGTCGGCAGCTTCGGTCGCGGCGATGACTTGAGCTTTGCCGAGGTAGTCGCGGGTGTCGAGGTTCTCGACCTTGTACGCGGGCGGGCGGAAGACGATGCCGACTGGAATGCTGAAGACGGTGTAGTCCTGCAAAGCGGTTCAACCGGTTAGGTGCGTTTTCGTCCGCTCCAAGGCTGCACGCGGCGGCGTTCCTGGCAGCCACGGTACTCCCAATCTATGCGCAAAGATGATCGCACCTACCACCGCTCGGTCCGAGATTGCCTCGTCGATCACGTCGTGCATGTCGGACTGCTTGTCCGCTTGCGCCGCAAGGAGATCCTCCATGCCGGCCTCGCGCTGGCCCTGCGCAATGGACGAGCGTTTTTACATCAAGTAGTCAGGATGAGGGGCGTCTGTGCGCGGGAAGAAAAGGGGGTCAGAAGACTTACACTGTAGATCAGCGACAGCCCGCGGTTGAACCGCACTTCGCACGAGAAGAGCTGAAACTCGAGGCCGAGTCTGCGTACGGAGTGTTGAAATTCAGCCATCGATGTGATGCGCTCGATAGGGTGCGACGCACTGTCGATAATCGATGGTATGGTTGTCGTGGAAAAGCTGGAGAGTCGGATTCAGTTCTGATGGATCTGACATGCTCGCAGGGGAGTCGAGACTCACGGAGAGGGCTCGGTCAAAGCTCCTTTGCGCTTCTGCCATGTGACCGAGCAGGAACGCAGACACTCCGAGCTGAAAGTGCGCGACGGCGAAGAACGGGTCGAGGGTGATGGCGCGTGCAAAGTCGGCGATTGCTCGTTCGTGTTGACCTCGGGTGGCGTGGATCAAGGCCGTGTTGAAGAGCACCTTGGAGTAGTAAGAGATCTCCTGCGTTCAGACCGAAGGCAGAGTGTCGATCGAACTCGCGAGAATGCCCGCTGATCTCGACAGGAACGCACCTCGAACCGAGCGAGCGCGGCATCGTACTCGTGCGCGTCGAAGGCCTCGAGCGCCGCGAGCCATACTTCCAGCTCATGCTTGAGTGACATCAGCGTCGTCCGAGTTGCAGAAGCTAGTGAGGCGGCGTTGGCGAGACTCTGGGCCAATCTGGGCGGACGAGACGAGCGAGCGCATTGAGCAGGCAAGGAAGCCGGATTTTACCGTCTCACGGCGGGTCGGTCTTGGCCACGATCCACGTGTCAGAGAGATCTCGTAGACTGTCCGAACCTACCGCCGACTGACACGCGAGAGGAAAAAGCGCGAGCAGGAAAGGTTGAGAATGCTGATCGCGGCGCCGGATTAGACTCAACTCGGCACCGCACTCTGCACCCTGGCAAACAGGCCGAGTAAGATTAGATAGCAGCGCGGCCTTACATCGCACCCTGTACACCATTCGCAGCACTGCAGTGCGCTGTCGCGCGAGTTTCGCTTGCAAGCTCTCGGAGAGCGAGAGCACTCAGCCTGCAAGGTGGTTCAGAAATGGGTGACCTCCGTCCTCTTCCACCCTGCAACTTCCAACGTATCGTGCAGAGCGAGCGAGAGGGGAGAGAGACGCGCACGCACGACCCCGGCCTGGTCGAAGAGAAGGAAGGCCGAACAGGGGGAGGTTGACATGCCGCTGAGGGGAGGTTTGAGGGAGGCGAGCGCCGAACGAGGTCAGCGAGCACGGCGCGACGCCTCTCTTTCTCCTTCGTGCGGCAATTCCCTCGACGTGCGTACAAGAGCGCTCGCTTGTCAGGCTCTGGACTCCCAAAGCTGACTCTTGCCCTCTCTACAGGTTATTCCGTGTTGCAGCTCCCCGACGCGCCTTCCATTCATGGGAGGTTAATGTCACCGGCTAGCGAAGCGAGCTGCGTCGTTCGTCGAGCAGACCCTTAACCCTCGACCCCTTGCCGGGTCGGTAGCGGCTAGACATCTTAGTGCTCATATGCTCCGCTTCCGTGCACACTCGCCCGCGGCCTCGCAAGGGCCCGGGCCGAGGGGGAGCGGAGAGGGCCGGCAGTCCAGACATCCCTTTCCCATCTACCACCCTCCGTCACACTCGCGGCCCTATTCTTCCTTCGCCTTCCACTCGACCGTCTTATCGACAGCTATAGATGACACACTCAGGGAGGAGCAGCGGGGGCGCGTGTGTGCTTGCAATGTCCGAGCTTCAAAGCATCATCGGTTGGGAGGCAACCATCCTCCAATACCTCGAGAGTGCTGAGCAGAGTCTCGCGTGTGAAGAACTGTGTACCTTCTGCAAGCTCGCGAGGAAGGACGGAAATGTGTTCGAGACGGGATGAGTGGCTTGACGATTCTTGTTCAGGACAAGCTTCCTTTCGACGATGGAGGCTCGCGGCCCAGTGACGAAGTTACAAGATGCGGAAAGGTAGGAATGCACACCTAGCTACAGGAAATGACAGCATGCATGTCTGGTCCGGACCCGGCGCAACCGTCGCAATCGGTGGCGGCACCATGGCCGCGCCACTGAGATGCGGAGAAGAGGTCATCGGCGCCATGAAGGACGAGACCGGCGACTGGTAGCTGGTCGGCGATTGTGTCGTAGCGAATGGTTCGGCTTGATGCGGCGGCGACAACAACGTCAGCTGCGGATTTCTTGGCGGAGAACTGGCGAGAAAGAGGAGCACGCACCACTCGCGTTGAGAGCCGCGAGGCGACTCTGCATAACGGGCGTCCCGTTTGAAGACGACGTCGCTTCGGTCTCTCCATTGCCTCCCCGCAGCGCCGCAAGATCCTTCCTCAAACGCGTGCACTCGATCTCGAGCTCGGAAGCAGTGCGACCGAGCGCCGCAACCTCGTTCCGACGAGTCTCGAGCTCTTGCGCGCGCGACATGGCGAGCTGAGTCTGGGCGCCGAGTTCGATCTCGAGCCGGTGCCGTTCCTTCTCGAGCTCGCCCAGCTCGCTCGCGCGCGCGCTCTGGAGCGAGAGCAGCTCGGCACGCTTCGTGCCGGCTTCGAGGAGCGCGTCTTGCGCGATGTGGGTTTGTTGCGCAAGTTCCGCTTCGAGGCGGGTCCGTTCCTTCTCGAGGCTCTCGACGACGTTGAGCTTCTGCTGCTGCAGCCACGCCAGCTCTTCGGTTTGCGAACGCGTTTTGGCTGGAGGAGTCGGCCGGCCGTCCTCTCCTTGCGAGCGACTGACGCGTTCGCGCGTCGGGCTGCCCGGAGCGGGGCTGACGGCGCGAGACGTCGACCTCGACGAAGCCTTCGGCACGCGGGCGTCCATCCGACTGATGGTCGCGCGGGCTTCCTCCAACTCGGCGCGGTACCGATCGCGGTCCTGCTCGAGCTCTTCGAGCTCCTTCAGCTTGCTCTCAATCATGAGCTGGTTGTCCTCCTCGCGGCGACGCGCATCCAGCACGACTTGCTCGACCTTGCGCTTGAGGAAGGCGATGTCGCCCTGAGATGGATCGCGCTGCATATCGGAAGAAGCTGCGGCATCGGAGCGGGAACCTGGACATGAAGAAGAAAAGGGTCAAGCCACAGGCGGCGTCTTGAACCGGACGAAAGCACCTACCAGTTGCGGACCTTGTTCGACCAGGAGTGTCGCTACCAGTCTCCAGGTAATCGATGCGAGAGGCAAGCTGCGCGGCGGTCGCCTCGTGATGCTCCTTCATAAGGTCGGAATGCTCGACCAGTCGGGCGAGACTCTTCTCGGCCTCTTCGCGCTGCTGCTCGACCTTTGCGAGCTGGGCAGCGTGCTCGATGACCAGGCGCTGAAGCCATTCGATGCACGGTCAGCGCTCCGAGACGCGTGTACGGGGAAGCCGCCAGACGTATCAGAACGCACCTGTTTCTCCTCCACGGCTTCATCCGCTCGGCGCTTATGCCGCTGGGCTTCGTTCTGCAGCCTCGCCCGCTCCTTCTCGACCTCGCCGACATCCCTGTCCTTCTTGGACTGGAGCTGCTCGAGTTCGTCGCGCTTCTCCTTGGCTTCCGCCACCGCCGTCGCCGCGCGGTGTTTCTGCCTCGCAATCTCGTCCTCGGCGCGCTGGCGTTGATCCTCGACCTCCTTGATCTCTTGATTCTGTTGATCGAGGGCTTGCTCGAGCTCCTTAATGGCGTTGCGCTTCTCGGCTTGAGCGTTCCGGAGCCGCTTCGTCAAGTCGGCGACTTCCTCTTGCAGCTTGTCGATCCGCTTCAGCGCCTTTTTATGCTTGGCCGAGGCCGAGTCGTCACCTTCGGCAGTCGGAGTCGAAGTGCCAGAGGAAGCGGTGACGGGTCCCTCGGCCTTGGAAGCGGCGGCGAAGACGTCGAAGAGCGTAAGCGGCTTGTTGTTCTTGCCGGTCGAAGCGGGCCAGTCGAGACCCTTCTCGTTGATCTTGAGCACATCGGGCTCGGTAAGGCGCAAACGCTGGACGAGCAGCTGGTAGCGAGCGTTGGCTTTGCTGCGAGGCGGGCGTCACCGAATGGTCAGGGATCGATCCTCAGCAGAGACGACAAGGCAAGGTGCACGAGTCCTTACGCAGCAGCTTCACGTTTCGCCTCGGTGCCCATCTCCTCGAGCTCTTCGATGCGCTTCGTCTGAGTCGTCACCTGCTTCTCGAGCTCGAGTGCGCGCGTGACGAACCTGTCCGTGAGGTCAACGGAGAATGGATATGAGCAGGGTCCTCCACGATGTGCACCTCAGCCAGAATAAACGCCGCGACGACGCACTTGTTGTGAGCACTGGCGGTGAAACTATTGCGCTGCGCCGCCTCCCACACCGAGAGCAGCTCGTCGCGAGCACGGTCGGCGCGCTCTTCGAGATGCTTGATCTGTCGCTGCTTCCGCTTGGCCTCGCGCGCGAGCATCTCTTCGGTCTCGTCCTGTGCGTCAAAAGGCACGTAAGTACCGAAAGGGTCAGCATGCGTAAATCAGTCTGGGCACTTGGACAACGAGCGGTTAAGCGCACCAGCTTGATCTTGGTGTTCTTGAGCTCTTCGCTGAGGTGCGCATTGTCCTGCGGGAATGTCGGTGGTCAGGAATGCGTAGACTCCGAGAACAGCAAGCGACGTGAACGCACTTGCTCGAGCACCTTGACCTTCTTCTGCAGTTGCGCATCGATGTCCTCGGGACTTTGAACTTCGAGCTGGTCCTTGAGCTTTTCGATCTCGCGCTTCTCGTCTTCGAGTTGCTCTTGCAGTTTCGAGTTCTCGGCAGTCGCTTCGTCCCGAGCCTTTTGCGCCTTTTCGAGTTGCCGCCGCAGTTCGATTTCGACGGCGGACGGGCCCGACTTGGCGGGCTCGTTGGGTTCGTCGGCTCGGCCGGCCGTGACGTTGTCGTATGCAGCGCGAGCCTCGGCCAGCTGTTTACTTGGGACAAGCGCGGGCGGAGGTTGGCGTTATCGGCTCGAATCCTGGAGGCACCGCGGCCAGTCAAGCAGGGGGCCCACCTCGGTCGTGAGTTCTGCGACTTGTTTCTGCAACTCTTTGACCACGCCACCTCCGCTGACTTTGTTGAGAGCGTTTCCTTGCTGCAAAAGGGGGCCAAGAACGTTACGAGGGTTGCGAGGAAGAGATGTCAATTTAGCACGTAAAGATGACACCAGCTCCCCGGCTCAGGATGCTGCAGGAGGGAGCGGCATCCTCGCACACAAGCATTGGGAAAGAGAGTGCGAATGGGCCGCGTCACCGGATGTCGAAGCGGCGACTCACGTTCTGGTTTGCGAGTTGCTCCTTCAAGTTCTTGATCTCGATTTCCATCTCCTCGACTTCTCTCGCGGCTCGGCGCTCATTCAGCCGACTAGTCTGCGTGACTTGCGCCTTGTCCTTGCTGTGCGTGCGTGTATTCGAGTCAGACTAGCCGAGGAGGAGGCGGTGAATCCCTCCCTGCTTCGGCAGAGCGACTCTTCGTTCGCTCGGGTTCGATGGGCGGGTGGACATACCGGACTTTGAGGTCCTTGTTGACCATCTTGACTTGACTCGAGCGTCTCAGCCTAGGCTCCGTCCGCTACAATTGTCGGCGGTCGAGGGCTTGATGGCTGATCAGGAGAAAAGGTTCGTCCAAACTGACGCAGCGGCCTCTGGGCCGGGAAGCGGAGCCGGTTTTTCTTGAAGCTGTGCCAATCGCCTCTCAGCGTTCCTCTCCAGAGTCGGATAAGCCCTGTGCACGGCAGCGGCGGACGAGAAAGCGGTCGAAGGAAAAAGTCAAAAGTCGCGTCGAATTTCCACAAGTCATCTGCACTTCCGCCTTCTGGCGTTCCCTTTCGGTCATATTGGGCAGTTTCGAAGCGCTTGTCTATTGCAAGCATCTACATACAGCGCCCAAAGATGTCAACTCGAAGCGAGGAAAATAAATCCGCGGACTCCGGAACAAGCTGGTGACTTTGCGCGGAACCAAAACTGCGAGCTTTCTCGTCAAAGAGCAAGTGCTCTGCTGCCGTCTATAGCGCCGGGCGAGCAGCGAGATCTGCGGAGACCGTCCATTAGCTTTACCACCGGAGCAGCAGCAGCAACCGGCGGTCCGGAGCGAGCAAGATCGAGCCATCTCCAGCTTCTACAGTTTCTCCACTCCGGTTCTCGACTCGTCACCACACTACATACCGACGAGGAGGGCTCTCTCGAGCTATTGAAAATCATGGCCAAGGGGAACGGGTCCGCCGGGCGAAAGGCCGCGCCGAAGTCGAACGGCTCAAGCGGTGGCAACGGAACACTTCGCTCGCTCCGCCATGCTGCTGCCTCGAACTCGACGGCAGCTGCGGGCGGCAAACCGGCCAAGAAAGTCCGCTCGACTGCGTCCCTCACCGTCGCCGAAAAGATCGCCAAGCGCGGAGCCAAGCCGCTTGTCAAGGGCAACAATTTCCGCTTCGTCGCTCCGTCGGACCGCCTCGCCAAGATGAAGGTCGACCTCGAGGGCGTCAGGGACCGGCGAGAGATGCTCGAGGGAGAAGACGACGCCGAGGCGGACGACATGCACACTCTGTTCGGGCACGCGCTCCAGCAGAGTCAACTCATTAACTTGTCGCTCCCGTTCATCCGGTTCTCGAAACGCGTCGAACCGTACTCGCGGAGTCTCCCGCTCGTCCTCCACTACCGCCGACAGCTTGTCGAGGTGATCTGCCAGACTCTCTCCGGCCCGTCGAACGAAGTCGAGCTGTGCGGCGAAACAATCCTCGAGTACGTTTGCGTTTTCTTTCCGCTGTTTCCACCAGTGCGAAGCTGACCCTTTGAGCACTTCCCTACAGCCTGCTCCCTCCTCTCATCACCGACATCTCGCACCTCTTGCTCGCGTCGCTCCCTCTCCTCCTCACGACCTTGATCCGCCTCACGACCCCGTCTCCCTTGAACGCCGCCAACCCGCGCATCCTCCAACGAGTTTATGACGTGCTCGGAGCACTCTTCCGTGACCTCGCGCGCGACATTCTCGCCGCCTCGGCCGACGAAGCCAGCGAAGGCGGCCTCCAATCCGTTTGGGACATCGTTCGGAGAGGGCTCGGAGCGCCGGCCAAATCGACCGAGGTTGAGGCGGACGCGATGGAGTTCGAGCCGACGGCGACAGCGACTGAAGAGGTTGCCGACGATGACGCAAGCGAAGAGGAGGTTGAAGATGCAGTCGTCGAAGAGCCGGTCGCGTCGACCTCCGCTCGTCAACTCGATGCGCCGTCCGAGGCGCCCAAAGTGCACACATCCCTCCCCGCCAACTTCCGCACGACTCCGCAGACGCGCCGCCTCCTCGGCAATGCCTTTGCGCTGCTCGTGCGCAAGGCCAAGCCGACTTCGTCCGAGGATGTCGAACCGGCGGCAGGTGGCCTCGACGGCCTGATGCAGCTCATGATCCGCGATGTCGCCGCTGTCGAAGAGGAGGACGGCGGAGAGCGCGCGAACGGTGGTCGGAGCGCGAAAGGTCGGCGAAAGGGCAAGGGCAAAGGGCGAGGACAGGAAGAAGGGAGCTCAAACATCTTTTCCGAGGGTTTGACCTACGTGGTTGTCGAGAGCTGTTCCGTAAGTCCCCGCTCGAGGACCACTAAAGCCTCTGCACTTTCTTCAGCGCTCGGTACTGACGAGCAGCGTTATATAGGCTCCGAATCACTTCTTCCACTCGCGGACCCCAGCGATTCTCCGTACCCTCTTCCAAGCCATCGCCGCTCTTCCCGACCTCGCCGAGATCAACCTGCCGACCGAGATCGTCTCGCACGCATATGTCGCTCTGACTGGATATGCCGAAAAGGTCGACTTGCTCGAGCCCGTCGTCGAAACGGCTGTCAAAACCCTCGAGGCGGAACTGCGCAGCGTCGAAGCAGCTTCGCAAGAGACGACGACGTGGGAACGACTCGTTGTTCCCTTGCAGGCGCTCACTTCTCACGTTGGTATCAAGGAGGGCGCGCGACTGCCCGCCGCTGCCAAAGCTCGCCTGTTCGCCTCGCTCGCGCCCTTGTCTCGCCTCCTCGCCCGTACCCCGCCCCCCGCCTTCCTCCACGCCCTCAACGGCTACCTCGCCACCGTCTTGCCCCTCGCGGTCCTCGCCGACGTGCTCGCGTCGTCTGTGCGCGGCATCGTCGAGGCCTTCCTGAGTGCCGACGCAAGCGATGCCGTCTTCGCTGCCGGCTGCACGCTCGCCTCGACCCTCGACGAAGTCGGTTGGCCTCTGTGGGGTACGGCCTTCGCTTCGACCATTCTCGTTGCGACCAGCCGCGAGCTCTCGGCTCCTCGTGATGCCAAGGGCAAAGCGGAAGCGACCGAGCTGTCTGCCTTTGCAGTCGCACCCAAGCGCGAAAACAGTCGCGCTCTGCTTGCCCGTCTCGCGACTACGGGACGTCTACAAGCGGTCGTCGAGAAAGGCGGCGCCGCCCTCGTCGCGTGGGAGAAGAGCCTCGGCGCGCTGGCAGAGGCGACGATCAACGATTGGCGCGAGTCTTACGCGAGGGAGGGGATGGCGGAGGACACCTTGACGCTCGAACTCGTCGACGTTTTGCGCGTCGCTCCGTTCCTGCCACAACACCGGCAGAGTCTCCTGCCTCTCCTGGCCGACCTCGCCGCCGAGATCGCCAAAACCCCTTCCGCCGAAGCTCGCGTCGCCTACCTCGTCTCACCTGCGAGTCCGGCCCAGGTCCTCGGCACCACCCTGTCGGCGTTTGCAGGGATCTCGTCCCGCCTCAAGAAGCCTTCGCCCGCGCTCGAGACGCTGTCCAAGTCTGTCGAGGCGATTATCGCCAACTTTGCGTGGCACCGGCAGGTCATGCACGGCCTCTCGATTCTCTCGCTCGCCCGTCTCGCGTCGGACCGCTCGACGGCAGCCCGCGAGGCCGTCTACGCCTCCATCCTGCCGAACCTCCTCTCGGAGGACTCTGTACTCCGACGGAGTTCGCTCGAGATCGCCCTTTCGCTCTACCCCGAAAACGAAACGCCGACAGCCGCCGACCTCATCTCGAAATGCATCGAAGTCGAAGACATGCCGCTCACGGTGCAAGGCGCACGCGAGAAGAGCATGAAGGTCCGACGGCTCGGCATCGTCGCGAACGGACAGCTCGGCAAGGAAGGGTCGAAGGAGCCAGTCGAGCCGGTGCTGGAGATCATTCTGCGCTACTTGACGGGTACGTCTCTACATTTTCCTGCCTCCCGAGGCGACGGAACGCAGCTGACACTCGTTGCGCACCAACAGCCATGCTCAAGGTCAACTTCAAGCCGATCTGGCCGGAAGCGATCGGGGCTCTCTCGCTGCTCTCCGGTCGCTTCCCGGAGCAGGTTTGGGCCGTGACCTCGCGCCAACTCCTCGCTGCTGCGACGCGCGGCGCCGACTTATTCGTGACCCGCAAGCCCGAGTGGGCTACCATCGCCAGCGCGGACGAAGACGTTGTCGACCTCGTCTTTGACGAGCAAGCTCTCCGCGACTGGCATCTCGAAGACCGCCTCACCAAGCTTCGACAGTCGGAGCGCCGATTCCAGGCCGCCGGTGACGATCAGCAGTCAAAGCTGCAAGAGCTCGCAGCGGTAAGCCGCAACCATCCACTCTGCCTACGTCGTCTCCGTTTACTGATCTTGACTTACTCGCGCAGCTTCAAAAGACGCCGGAACGACTCGTGGTCCACAGCTACGAAGCGCAACTCCTCGCGCTCTTCTGCGAGATCCCCGACCTCGCGCAGAAGCACAGCCGAGAGTTCGTCGACGTTTTCCTCGGCTGCTTCGAGCGGGACGACGTGATTCCCGACAAAGCCGACGAGACGCCCGAATTCTTTAACGCGGACGAAACCTCGAAGGACCGAAAGGCGCGCCTGCTCGCCTGGCTCGCCCTCTTTGCCAAGTTCAGCAACCCGAAGGCGCTGTATCGAGCGCAAGATCTCGACTCGCAATTCCGAACGCTGCTGGCCTTCCCCGACGCCGTGATCCAGAAGCTCGCCCTCGATTGCATCCTGCGGCAGAAGATCCCATCCGTCGTCGCCAACGCCGACCGCCTCAAGAACCTCCTCGAATCGACCAGACTTCGAGACGAGCTACTGCAGTTCGTCTCGTCCACCGATGCCGGCGGGCTCGAACCTAAGGACCGCGCCGACGTCGTGCCTTTGGTGATTCGCATCACCTACGGCCTGATGATCTCGAGGTTAGGCCGTGCCAGCGCAAGCTCCGGTCAAGGCCGCGCGGGGCGTCGCGCCGCCATCTTGGGCGCCCTGCGGACCTGTTCCGCGTCGGAGCTCGACACCCTGATCGACCTCCTGCTCGGCCCGTTGCGCAAGCTGTTGGTCACCTCGTCGGAAGGATCGTTCGTCCTCGCCTCGACTGCACCGAACGTTCCGGGCAAGCGCCAGCTCGGTTTCCTCGGCCTGCTCGCCGACGTTGTCAAGCATCTCGGCAAAGACATCGTTCACCGCTGGCCGGACTTGCTCGGCGTCGTCGTCAACCTTCTGCACTTCGCTCAGCGGGGACTTGAGGACGCGCCTGCCGCGCCAGAGGAGCACGAGGAAGATGACGACGAGGAGGCAGACGCCGACGACGAGGATGAGTTCGAGGGGATGCAACTCGCGCCGCTGCGTCACATTCGCCAAACCGCCCTCAAGCGGTTCACGGATTTTTTCCGCCTCGAGGTCGATTTCAACTACCGTCCCTACCTCGCGGCCGCCTTCCCGTCCTTCATCTCGCCGCGTCTGCCGAATCTCGCCGCGGAGAACGCTCAGGCGCCGTCAGCTCTACTTGAGCTTTTCGTCACCTGGAGCAAGCGCCGCGACCTCATCCCCTTCCTGGTCGAGTTCGACCCGTCTCTCCTCCCTTCCCTCTACCGCGTCCTCACCGTCAGGAACGTCAAGCCGGCGGTCGTCCTGCGCGTCTTCGACATGGTAGGCAGCATCATCGAGTTCGCCGAGGAAGACGGCGGCAGACAGAGCGAAATCGGCCAAAAGGTCATTCAGCCTGGCGTCGACGTGCTGCTCGAGCAACTCGGCGGTCTGATCGCGATCACGGCTTCGACGTTCGACGCGAAGGGCGAGATTGCGCAGCGGCAGTAAGCGCGTCACTATTCCTACCCATCGCTACTCGGTACTGACTCGCTCCCTCCCCGCAGGATCGGACTACTCTGCTCGCTCGCTGTCTATGTCGACTCGAACGAGCAGGCGACGCAGTTCCTCACGCTGGCCGCTCCTCTCCTCCGCAAGCCGAACAAGGTCGTGCCCGAGAAGATCAAGACGGACTTGCTCAAGATCGTCACGGCATTGTACCCGCTCGCACGCCCGGCCGCCGGTACGCCTCTCTACGAGCGGTGCTGTGAGGTCGTCGCGACGCTCTTCCTCTCCGCGCGCACCCGAAACGCCCGCCTCCAGCTCGTCGCAGCCTTCAAGTCGATCGCTTCCGTCGACACGAGCTATCGCACCGCAGCGGAACTCGTGGAAGAGTTGAACATATTCTCGGTCAAGCGCTCCGAAGAGCCCGATTTCGATCGTCGCCTCGCCGCCTTCTCGAAATTGAACGAGGAGCTCTACAAGACTCTCCGCCCCGCGGACTGGATCGTCGTTCTCTACAACATGTTGTTCTTCGTTCAGGACGCCGAGGAGCTGTCGATCCGAAGCAACGCTAGCTACGCGTTGCGCCGTTTCGTCGAGGCCGCTGGCACTTCGACCGTGCCCGAAGTGAGGTCGATCCTGACCCGCGTCTTCCTGCCCGGCATCCGGAATGTCATGCGGTCCAAGAACGAGCTCATTCGATCTGAAGTCCTCGCCGTCCTCGGTTACGCCGTTGAGAAGGTCGAAGGGGTCGCCGAGTTGGAACAACTCCGGGTGCTCCTGTACGATGGTGACGAAGAGGCGAACTTCTTCAACAACATTCTGCACATCCAGAATCACCGTCGGACTCGTGCTCTGCGTCGTCTTGCCGACGCCGTCGAGGCCGGCAACATCACGAGCAAGACCATCGTCGACATCTTCCTGCCGCTCATTGACCACTTCGTCGCCGATCCCGACGACAAGAAGGACCCCGACCTCGTCAACGAGACGGTGCAGTGCTTCGGCCGACTCGCCAAGCACCTCGGATGGTCGGCCTACGCAAAGGTCGTGCAACAGTACCTCAAGCTCGCCAAAACCAGCGGCGCCGTCCAGAAAGCTTGCCTGCGCACGCTCGTCAGCGTGCTCAGGAGCTTCCATTTCGACCTCGTCGCACAGCCGCAGCAATGCGACATCACGACGAACCGCCTCGTGCCCCAGCTGCTCGCGTACCTCGAGAAGCGGGACGAGGCTGACGAGGAGATCCGCATCCCGGTCGCCGAAGGTATCGCTGCGGTCATCAAGCACATCCCTGGCGACGCGAAGCACGTCCAGGAGACCGCTTTGCTCATGGCGCTCACCCAAACGCTGCGGTCTCGCGACCAGCACGTCCGCGATCTCGTTCGGTCGACTCTCGTCAACATCGTCGTCGCGAGCGGCGGCGACACCCTGGGCCGAGCGACGAAGGAGCTTCGCAAAGCGCTTGCACGAGGACCTCAGCTTCACGTGCTCGCGTTCACCGTCCACGCATTGCTTGTCCGCCTCGCAGAAGAGCCGGAAGGCGTCGACTTTGACGACGCACTCGAGGAGGTCGTACCGGTACTCGACGCCGACATTTTCGGGGCGCCCGCAAAAGACCGCACGTCGCAGGAGTTCCGCGCGAAGACCAAGTTCCGCGAGGTTCGGTCCTTCAAGTCGCTCGATTCCTTCCAGATCCTCGCCCGCGTGATCTCGCCGGTCAAAATCTCTGCTTTGCTGTCGCCTCTCCGCGGCGTCTTATCCACGACCGAATCGCCCAAAGCGCTCAAGGACGTCGAAGAAGTCTTCAAGACCCTCGCCGTCGGACTGACCGCGAACCCTGCGCTGGACGCTATCGGCACTCTCGACCTGTGCCACAGCTTGATCAGCCAGAACGCCTCCTTCCTGAAGTCCGTCAAGAAGGTTCGCCAGAACAGCAAGGCTGCGCCGGATTATCATGTCCAGCTCGAGCGCGATAACGCCGGCGAGCGCGACTACTACAGCAAGAACGCCTACCGATTTGTCTCGTTCGGCCTCGAACTCTTCAACGCGGCGTTCCGCAAGTCGGTGTTCGACCTCGACTCGCCCGAGGTTCTGGCGCGCATGGAACCGCTCGTCAGTCTGGTCGGCAATGCACTGTATTCCGATGACCCGGTCGTCCTTGCGCGCAGCATGCGCGCGACGGCCAGCTTGATCCGGTGCCCCCTCGGAACCACCGAGCAAGCTGCGCCGGTCCTCGTCAAGCAGATGCTGAGCGTGATCGAACGCTCCGGCAGCACCGAGTCCGAACTCGCGCAGTCGGCGCTGCGCACGCTCTCGACCGTCCTCCGCGACTGCAAGACCGCGACGCTGTCCGAGAAGCAGCTGACCACGCTCCTTGAGGTACGTCGATTCATGTCCTGCAAGTCTTGCGATTGTGTTCAGGACCGCTGACCTTTGTGTTACAGCTGATCGGGCCCGACCTCGAGGAAGCCGACCGTCAAGCTACGCTTTTCCAGGTCCTCCGGTCGATCATGGCGCGCAAATTTGTCGCCCCCGAGATCTACGACATCATGAACAAGGTCGCCGAGATGCTCGTCACCAACCAATCGGGCCACGTGCGCGAAGTCTGCCGCGCCATCTATCTCCAGTTCCTCCTCGACTACCCGCAAGGCCGTGGCCGGTTGCGCGACTCGCTCGCATTCCTCGCCAAGAACCTCTCGTACGAATATGAGAGCGGGCGGCTGTCGGTTCTCGAACTCGTCTCGGCGATTCTCCAAAAGTTCGCCGCGCAGCTCATCAAGGAATCGGCCGACCTGTTTTTCGTCGCCCTCGTCATGGTGGTCGCGAACGACGACTCGACGCGCTGCCGCGAGATGGCCGCCGAGCTCGTCAAGGTCTTGTTCTCGCGCGTCGAGAAGGATACGCGCGAGACGCTCCTCGCCATGCTCAACACCTGGGCCGGCAAGAAGGCGCAACCGCAGCTCGTGCGGACCGCGATCCAGCTCTTTGGCGTCGCGATCGACGCGCTCGGCGAAGACGGACGGTCCGCAGTGCCGGGAGTGGTCGACATCCTGCTCGACGTGCTCGTCGACTCGGAGGAGAAGCTCGAGGAGGCGGAGCGCGATGGCGAAGAGATCGAAGAGGTCGAGCGAGCTTGGCAGCTGCCGTATCAGGCTCTGCAGACGTTCTCGCACGTCTACAAGGTTTTCCCGAGCATGGTCTCGCCGGATGACCGGTCGCATCACCCGCTGTGGAAGGCGGTGCGAGGTCATCTCCTCTACCCGCATCTCTGGGTCCGGACCTCTTCTGCCCGCCTCCTCGGCAGCTTGTTCGCGGCGAGCCAGGACGCCATCGCCAAGGCAGACTTGCCGGAGCGCCACCCGCTCGCGACGCCGAACCTGCTCGACATGGCGCAAAAGTCGTGCCTGCAACTCAAGAGTCCGGCACTCGACGACGGCCTCGCGATGCAGATCGTCAAGAACGTGTTCTTCGCCGCCAAGTGCTTCGCCGCTCGTGGCTCGTCTGCCCACAAGCACGAGAACGGCGACGCGGGCTCCGGTGACGACGACGAGGAGGAAGACTCGAAGGGCGCGGAGGTGGCACGTCACGCCGATCCGCTTCGTTGGCTCTTCACTCGCATGTCCTTCCAGTGCCGCCAAGCGCACACTCACCGGCCGAGTATGTACGCCCAAGACGCTGTACGTTGTCCTCTCCTCTCTCCCTCACTTGATCGCTCAGGACTGACCTGAGATGACGCGTCGCTTTCGTTTGCAGGGCCAATGGTCTCGCCAACCCGCCACCATCCTGCGCTGGTTCGCCGCCGTCATCAGCTTCTTGGATGCCGCCACTCTGCAACGGTTCGTCGTCCAGATGGCGACTCCGATCTTCCGCATCTCCGAGGACCCGAACGCTCAAGACCCTCAAATGGGCAAGTCCTCCCCTCATTCCGCTCCGGTCTTTCAGTGCACACTCTTTTGCTAACGCACGATTGAACTTGATACAGCCGAGCTGCAGACGCTCGCCCGCGAAGTGCAGGAGCTCCTCCAGACCAAGATCGGCACGACCGCGTACTCGCAGGTTCACAACACGATCCGGCAGAAAGCCGCCACGCGTCGCCAAGAGCGCAAGCAGATCCTCGCGCAGCAGGTACGTCTCCCGCGCTTTTCTTTTGGTGTGCTCGCTGCTCGGCGGTATCTGACGCTGTGTGTCATCGTCGGCGTCTGTGCAGGCCATCTCCGATCCAGCCGAGGAGGCCAAGCGCAAGGCGAAGCGTGCCGAGTTACGCAAGGCGCAGAAGAAGAAGCGCACTGCCGCCTTTGCTGCGCAAAAGGAGCGCTTCGGCGAGGGCTCGAAGCGTCGGCGGACCGACGAGTAGAGGCGGTCTGGGTTTCTCCAGTTCAGGATTGGTCTTTTCTTTGTTGCGCGACAGTAGTCTCTCTCTCGTATGCGTGTGTGTTGTATGGTACTTTGCTCGAAATGCAGGACTGCGTATTGGAACAACAAGATAGAGATAGCGTCGAAATCGGAGAGGTCGGAGGGCGAGGGAAGAATGGGGCACCCTCTCACCGCCCTCTCCTGGTCAATCCGGCAAAGCTTAATCGGTCCCAGTCTCCTCCCGACAAGAAGCCACCGGCGACGTCCTTCAAGCCGCTGACGATCAAGCCTCCGCCGTTCTGGCTCGCCTTTTTCACGTCTTGCTGCGCTTTGAAGGTGGCGTGTATCGATTCGAGCGAGGTGTCGAGGACGAGGCCGCCGGTGATGATGCAGTTTAGGAGAGTGTGGATCTGTGCGTGAGCGAGCAGGGTGGTGGCGACGAACACGGCGAAAAGTTCGAACCAGCAAAGTCGATCGTAAGCAAACGTCAGTCGCTCCGAATCAGACTCGACGAGGCTCCCCGCGATGTACGCACGTCGTCAAAGTGGAAGATGAGGTCGAGCTCGCAGACGTTCTCGAAACACCGGTCGAGGGATTCGACAAAGACCTGCGGTCCGGGGGAAATGCATCAGTCTCGCGATCAGGCTGAACTCGTCCCGGAGGAAAGTGACGTACCTGGATCAAGTCGAGGATGCCGAGTTCGCTCTCGCTCTGATCGACGACAAAGACAAAGTACAGGGTCGCGTAATGGCGGTAAATGACGCGCAAATCGTCGTCGCCCGCGTGATCCTTCTCGCCCGTCTCGCCGAATCCGAACCCGGGCGGCAGGTCGACAAAGTTGCAGAGCGAGTCGTCCCGGACCGAGACGAGCGAGTAGATCCTCTGGAGGATGGCGGCGCGGGTTTTGGGTGATGACGGCTGCGCAAAGTCAGGACGGCGACATCAGTCAGTCTAGCTCACGGGGGCGGTGTCGGAGGAGCTCTTACCGAGTAGAACTTGGTCAACCGTGGCTTGCCGGCATTGTTGAAGATGAGCACTGTACAGCTCGAGACGGCTCAGCAAAGACGCAAAGTGGGGGAAGCAGAATGGCGTCAATCCGCGAGAGGAAGGACAGCGCGTAGAGCGTACCGCCGTGGATCATCCTGTCTACCCGATATCCAGCTCAGTACAGGCGCTCAGACGAGGTGAGAGCCGAACGTGTGGTCGAGAAGATGAGCAAGTTCTCTCATCGCTCGTCTTTCACCTCCGAAGTTTACACTCGAGATACGACAATTTGACGTGCGAGGACGATTCGCTATACAGTAAACCTCGATCGGCGCATTCGGGATACATGCTCTCTTCGCTTGCTCCGACCGCAGCTGTCACTTTGCCTCCTCAAGACTCAATCAGCGCCAGCGACTGTACCAATCCTGCGTTCCCAACTTGCTCTGCTCTGATGCTACGTGGGAGCAGCCAGTAGCTCCGAGCGACCGCAAGGACGACTCGCTACCTCTCGAACTCGGCCACGACAGTCGCCACCTCGCTGTCGAAATGCTTCTCAAAGTCGTCCTCTGGCTTCTTTGGGCGCCAGCCGAGTGCTCGAGCCCGGTCGTCGCGTGCGCGAGCGCTGTGCAGCCAATCGCAAAGATTAGGCTCCCCGTCTTTTTGACGCCGCTGCGGACAGACCACTCACTTGGAACTGAATCCGAGGCGGATCAACTGCGGTGTACCGAACCCGAGGTGTTCGCCGACCCAATCTGCCGACTCTTGGCGGACTTCGGCCGATTCGAGCACGCCCTGCTTGACCAAGCTCGCCGCGATCCCGTTCGCGACGCCGGCCCACGAATGCTCGCCGTCCTGGACGAAATAGTAGCCGCGCTTGCCCGTTTCGACCTGCTCGTCGCCCTTCAGGATCCGCGCGAGGAGGAACGAGTAGAAATCGGCGACGTCCTCGACGTGGATGTGGTTCCAGATCGACTTGCCCTCGTTGATCGAGATGGTCTGGCCTTCACGGATGGCGAGGCGCGCGAGGTGCGGAATCTGCTGCGAGATGGTCGCGAAGAAGCCGGTCCCCTTGCCGTAAATCGTCGGCGGGATCACGATGTAACTCTTGACTCCGAGTGCCTCGGCCGTGTCCGTCACGGCGAGGTCGGTCACGCGCTGAGAGTACGTCTCCGGGTGCGTCCGCTCAAACTCGTACAGGTC
Source organism: Rhodotorula sp. JG-1b (assembly GCA_001541205.1). Classification (NCBI taxonomy): domain Eukaryota; kingdom Fungi; phylum Basidiomycota; class Microbotryomycetes; order Sporidiobolales; family Sporidiobolaceae; genus Rhodotorula; species Rhodotorula sp. JG-1b. The sequence continues at coordinate 586,099 of KQ954466.1, read as the reverse complement.
ATCCTTCTCGTCCGAGTATACGCGGTCGGACGCGTGTTTACCTTCGGAGTGATCACCAAGGATGGAGGTACCCGAAGTCTGCGTGGCAGGTAGCTGTCAATGCGGGTGTGCGGAAATGCCCGAGTCATGCGGGAAGCACTGACATGGATAATGAACGTCTCGACGCCCTTCTCCTTTTGTCGCCGAGCAAGACCTCGAATGAGCGCTTTCGCAGAGTCGGGGTGACTCGCCGAAGCCGTATTGATCACAGCTGCGAAGACCTCCGTCAGGATCCGCTGGCTCACCTTTCGGGAGTCGGGCAATTTCCTCTCAAACGCACCGTCGTACTCTGCTGCGACTCGCTCGATCGTCTCCAGGTCGTCGAGACCTTGAAAGAGGTGCGGCGTAATATTCCGAGCCTCGCAGGTGCTGGCAGCTTTGGCATTCCGGATCAGAACGCCGTACGAGACGCCTTCGTGGTTGTCTTTAAGGAGAGCAGAAAGGATGGAGCCTCCGATGTAGCCAGTCGCGCCGGTCAGCAAGATCTTGGTCATGGCTCTTGGTATGGTCAAGCGAGTCGGATGCAAGTGAAAGAGAGAGTGGTGCCGATCTTGTCAGGAAGAAGACGTCCCGCGCCGCATCATCATCTTTGTCAGCTGGGTAGTCAGCATATCCGGAGGTGATCTTCTCGCCCATGCAGGCCCATAGTCAGTGCACATGCTCATGGTGTGTCAGCCTTCGACTCTTGTAAGCCAAACCAACGTCGGGAAAACCTTGCAAGGCTTGAACAGCAAAAGGAGAATGGTCTCTTCTTCAAGCGCTGTATCGGGTTATTCCGCGGTCCGGAGAGCCATTCTCGGCGGCGGACTTTCTTCCGCAAGACCGAAAGATCAATTTTAGGAGTGTAGCCGGCTCAAACGGACAAGTCCGTCTATGCGTCCCGGCCAGTCAAGCTCGGCGAGGCCGTCGCTCGCTTGCGTCGGCTGAGCCGCTCGTCCGCTTTCGTCATCAATTCCGAGGTTCGACTCGCTCGAAAACACTTTTGTGGTTCAGCAAAAGCGCAAGCACCTCAAGTGGCAGCTACAGCAATGACGTCCCCTGAACGCGCTCCTTCCTTCCGGGCCTGGTCACACTCGACGCCGCCGTTCCCGGATACGCTCTCGCTGCTCCAACAGACTCCTCCAAAGGTGAGTTAGAGCGAAAAAGCCGTACGTTTATCCTCGCTGACCTCTGGATATGCCCGATGTGACAGCCCGCCGACTTGAAGCCGCATGAGATTCTCGTCCAAGTTGTCACGGCAGCCTTGAATCCAGTTGATGTCCAACTCAAGAACCTCCCGTGAGTGGACGACGAGGAGTAAGTCTCCCAAGAGAAAGTGTGTTGACAAGTGCAGTGTCCCTCTTGAACCGATCCAGGATCTTCCGCCTTCCAGCGCTCGCGTATCCGAAGGGACTCGGCTGCGACTTTGCAGGTCGAGTTCTCGGCCGCGGAACCGAGGTCAAGGACTTGCCTATAGGCGCCGAAGTCATGGGCGTGACACTGTCTCCGGTGAGACCCCGTTTCCTTCTCGCCCGAACACGAGAGTACCGTGCGTGAATCGTACTGACTCTCTCCGGACGCAGCTCGCTGGCCCGAACGCAGGAACGCTGAGCGAGATAGCCGTGATCGATGTCACCCGCTCTACCGTCATCCAAAAGCCGCCGCAGTTGTCTTGGGTTCAGGCTGCCGCACTACCGCTCGTTTTCCTCACCGCCAAAACCTGCCTCTCCGCTCCGTACCTACTCCTGCCACCGTCTGCCGAACCGTCCGCCGCCCATCGCTCTACTCCCACAATCGTCGTTCTTGGAGGGTCATCGGCAGTCGGACAGTACGTGGTCCAGCTCGCGAAGAGGGAACTGCGGGCGAAAGTCATCGCGACCTGTTCGAGCCGGAACGCCGATTTCGTCAAGGACCTCGGCGCCGACACCGTCATCGACTACACGAGCGAAGACGTCATGGCTCGCTTACGCGAAATGCGACCCGAGGAGGGCTACGTCTCGGTGATTGACTGCGTCGGCGGGACCGACATCGTCAACCTCGCGCCCGAGATTCTCACGCCCCGGACTCGAGACTTCCCTGCCGGCGGTTCGCTCACGACGATCGTGGGCGACAAGACGGGCCGGTCCAGCATGGGCGGGTCGATCCTCTACCTGACGACTCCGCGCATGCTCGCGCGCATGCTCAAGGGCTGGGCGGGCTACGGCTTCCGATACAGCTGCATCATGATGGCGAACCACAAAGAGTGGCTCGCCGAAGTCGGACACCTCGTCGCGGACCAAGGCATGCGCGTCGAGATTGACTCAGAATTCCAATTTGAGGAGGTCGAAAAGGCGTACGAACGCCTCAACACGGGTCGCGCCAGGGGCAAGATTGTCGTGCATGTCAAGAAGGAGTAAGAAGGCGGCTGCCATGGCTCCCTTGTAGTTCTCGAAGAAGTTTTGCATAACGTGGCAGTTTCTGCATATCGCATGCTACCCCATGGAGCACTACAGGAGGATCGAGTCTGAGCAGCGAGCCTCGACCGGCGAGGTTGCAGATCTGGAAGAATGGGCGCGGAGTGTAATGGGTCGAAACTTGCAGCGAGCGTTTGCAGTGAGTGAGGCAAGACTTGGTGCCCGTATGACGAGGTGGCGAATGAGAAATGCCCTGCGGCTGCTGCTCAACGAGGCCCAGTCGGACCGACGTCGACTTCGGGCGTCCCCGCTCGCGGCGTCGTTCCCGCCGACGATGGCAACCCGCTCGAGAGGATCGGCGTCGTCGCGGTGCTCGTAAAGCCGAGCGAAGTCGGGACGCGGATCGTATCGCTGCACACGCGGCGGTGACTCGCTCTCCGCTCTGAGCGCGACTGGCCCGCACCGAACCGCCGACCGGAATGCGATCGCGCGAGCAAGCCGTCGTGGGAGTGAGAGGAAGACGAGCTTGGCGTCCGGCTTGGGGGACTCGTTGTTGAGCCGGACAGGGGCGAGAGAGTGGTGGAGGAGGGCGAGAAGGGCGAGGGTAGGTGTTCTGTCGTGACCTGTAGTGAGGGAAGCGCCGGCGCATTCGTCGTCCGAGGCGAAGTCGCGACGGGCGCGAGAACCGGAAGACCCGAGCGAAATGACGATGTCGAGCTCGACAGATTGGGGGCAGGGGCGCTGAGAGGGAAGCCTTGTCGGTCACTCGTGGTCGGCATCGACGCCGGAGGATACTTGGCCACGGTCGGCGAGACGAGATCCGTCGGCGAAGAAAAGTCCTGCACGCCGTGCGCCGGGGGCACGGGTAGGACAAACACGGAATCCACGCGGGCCTGCGGAGCTTTCCGGGCGTTCTCGTCCACGAGAACAGTCTCAAAATGTCCTCCTCTTGCCTGGTCGTTTTCGTAGCCGTCGCTTTGAACGATGCGAACCGTCGGTCGAAGATGGTTGTACTGCCGCTCGGGCGAGAGAGGCGTCGACGTGACCGACGACGATTTGGTCGCGCTGCTCAGCGTCGGCGAGAGCAACGGATCCCGCAACTCGGGCGTCGACATCTGCGAATAGGCGAGCGAAGCGTCCGAGACGGGAGTGTGAGGACTCGCCAAGGTCCCGTTGACCATGCGCGAGATGGGCCGAGCCGAGAGGGGAGGGGGGAACGCAAACGATCGTTCGACGTCGAGAGGTGAAGCGGGCGGCAGGTCAGACTGCAACCGTTGTGGTGGTTGTTCGGAGCGGAACGCAGCCGACGGCGGTTCCGACAAGTCGTCGTCGCCATTGATCGAGTCGCCTCGTAGCGTTCGCTCATACGCAACAAGCTGGAAGACGAGCGACAAGTTGGGACCGACCCACTCGCTCTTTTCCTTTACGAAAGAATCTGCTCGAGCGCGTTATGTCCGAGAATCAGCGACAGTCCGTAACAACGTTGCGGACTGAGAAAAAGAAAACAAGGACGTACACGTGTCGTGCATCCCGGTGCATCCCGCCAATTCCGCCGCCTCCCTCCCCTCTTCCAACGCCCTCGCCGCCTCGCGCATGCAATACGCAATCACGACCGTCGCGCTCCGACTCACGCCACACTGACAGTGGACCAGCACGCGCTCGTCCCGCTCGCGCGCCTCGTCGAGGAAGTCGAACGCGGCCTGGAACTTTTTCGCCTCGACGAGGTCCGACTCGTCGTGCCCCCACTTGAGCCACAAGTAGTCCAACTCGGGGCGGCCTGAACCGGGGTTGGAGGGGATGCGGATCGTATCGGTTGATGATGAGCACGGGCGGGACGACGACGGCTGCGTGGTGGTGCCTGAATGGCGAGACGATCTCGTCGACGCCCGGTCTCGTTTCGATGCTGATGAGGAGGATGCCGAGATAGGCGGCAGCACGAGCGGTTCCGCCTCGGGAGGCGACTCGGACAGTCCCGGGTAGACGGCAGACAGGTCGCGCATGTCGGGTAGAGGAGGCACCGGCGGTGGCGGAGGCGAAGAGTGCGGATCGAACGAAGCGTGCAAGTTGGGCGTCGAGGCGGTCGGGCGCATAAAAGTCGGTCGGACCGGCGGGGCGGCCGTACAAGCGAGTGGTGTTGCCGACGGTGAGGTCGAGTGGAGTAAATCTGTCGGTTCAGCGTACGCGGCCATGATAGGCGGTGCGTCGGGCGTGTGGCTCTGCGCGCGACGAGGCGGTGGAGGCGGGCTCGGTCTCCGCGCCGTCGGCGTCCGGATCCGCGATCGCATCGAGTCCTCCCCAACCGGCGGTGTACCGAGCCCGCTCAGGTCCAACCGGTCGAGTGCGTCCTGCGCAGCGAGGACCTGCACCTCGTCGAGCCACGGACACTCGACCTCCTTGGCGACGTTGAGGACGAACCGGATCCGCCAATCGCGCAGGACGGCGGCGTCTTTCGCGTTCTGTTCGCTGCCGAGAAAGATGCCGGGCAGGATCTCGCGCGGACCGAGCGCGTAGGGGAACTCTTCGACTGGACCGTCCGGACCGTCGCCGCCGAAGCTGCTGGATCTTCCTCTTCCTCCTCCTCCGTTCTCGGCAGAACGTAGAAACTGCACTGCCGAGGATGACGACGATGCTGCGCTCCTGGAACTCGATGTCGAGTTGGCGATGGACGAGGCAGCCGGGCAAGATATCTGCGACGCGATCGCGTCGAGATTGGCAGGCTGAGCCTGCGCGACCCCCGTCTTGACGAGGTTCAATCTCGGGATGCTCGTCCTGCGCTTCATCCCGCGCTTGCCGCGCATCTGTTCGCGCATCTCGTCCGCCTGCTGCTTGAGCATCAACCGCCCGATGGTCCGGTCCGGCGCTTCCGACCCTTCGGGACCGATAAAGGTCGTGAGCGAGAGCGGAGACGGCGGCAGGGATCGAGTCTCGGCGCCGGCATCGTTGGCGACTGTGGTGGCTATTCCGTTCGCGGGCGTTTTGAGGGATGCGGGGAGGAGGAATGAAGGCGTCAACGGCGAGAGCAAGGGTTGGCTGCTCGCGGACGGGTCGGGTCCGGCGACGGGAACGGACGAGTGGGGGTTGGCGGGGACGAGGAGCGAGAGTCGCTTCTTGCCGAGTTTGGCGGCGCGGCGGGCGGCAAGTCCGCCGCCCTGGGCTTGCGGTGACGGCGGTGGGAGGAACGAGCCGGCGTACGGTTGGGGTTGCGAACGTCCCGCGGTCGAAGTGGAAGGGATCGGGGGTGGGAAAGGAGTGGTCGATACGCCAGACGCAGCGGCGGGCGAGGCGGCGGGCGAGGCGGGTTCGACGACGAGGCAAGGCTGCGAAGTCGCGGCGGTCGCGTCTGGCGGCGGCGGCTGCGATCGGTTGGCGACGATGCCGTTCAGGACAAGTCTCGGTGGACTCTTGCGTGCTCTTGTCGGCGCTGCATGGGCTGCCGCTGGAGGTGCGTCGTGAGGATGTTGACCGGAGATGCCGCCGCTGGCCGTCGTCGTGGTCGGTGCCGTCAGCGGCTCTGGCCCGGGGCCTGCTCCTTGCATGGCAGTCTTTTCGTACGCAGTCCCCGTGTCGTCTCCACGTTATCACGGTGCAGCTGCTATGCGCTGGAAGGGCGAGCGAGGCGGAGGCGGAGATGGGGTCGGGAAATGCAAACAACGTCTGCAGTCGCTTGGGCCTATTTGCCAGCCAAGTCCTGTGGTATCACGCGTCAGTTCCATGTAGGATTGACCATGCTATGGCAGAGCGCTCACCTCGAGTGTCAGTGCGTCTGTGTAGTGAGACGCGTTGTCTCTGCTGGTCTGCAGTCGCGCTCCGAAGCAAGCTAGACGTGACTGAGCCGAGTCGAGTGAGCAGGACAAGGCAGTCGCTGCAGGCGGGGACTCTGTGAACGCGGCTATAGCGCGTGGGTGGGGCGGTGTATCAACTTGTGATGATTGGATTAGCCGAGTATTTGTATTCAAGATATTCGCCTCGCCCCCACCTCTCCGTTGTCCTCCTCTCGCGCACGTACGCTCTGTAGGGCAGCTAGAGAAGATGGCTGGGACGGATCCGAGTCCGAGAGCGCGGCAAGGCAGTCTCGAACTCGACTATGGCGACGACACGGCCGACATGGACTATGACCAGTGGTCCGCCGCCCAACTCGCCGCCTCGGCCTCAGCCAGCGCTCAAGACACCAAGCCAGACTCGTCCGAGGCGACGACCGCACCGCCCTCCTCCTCCAAGTCGGCTCCGTCGACGTCGGCCTCCTCCTCGCTGCCGCCGAGACCAGCTGCGAACGGTCTGCCCGCCAACCCACTCACGGGGCAGAGACCCCTGATCGCGTCCACGAGCACCGGTGCGGCGCCTCCTACTAGTGGTCAAGCACAAGGAGGAGGAGGCGCGAGCGTTTCCGGCCGCAACAACCTTCACGGAGACCGCCTCGCCCAGACGGCCGTCTTTCTCGGCGACCTGCACTGGGTCCGTCCCGTTTCTCTCTTTGCCCGCTCCCGAGCTCCGTATTGACTCATGCAAGGCCTCTGCTGCCCGCAGTGGACGAGCGACCGCGACGTGGTCGAGTTGACCCAGCTGGCGGGCATCCACGGCGTCTCGGTCAAGGACGTGTCGTTCGCAGAGCACAAGGTCAACGGCAAGAGCAAAGGGTGAGGACCGACGCCCCTGCTCAGCTGCTGCGCATGCATGGGCTCCAGCCCGCCCCCGAGACCGTTGCTGATCGCCCTTGTCGCGTGCCATCACAGAGTCTGCTACGTCGAATGTCACTCGATCGACAACGCCCAGCGCGTCAAGAACTATGTCGAGAACAAGTGCGCTAGAGCCGCTAAACAAGAACGAGCCGCATAGACTGACTTCCGACGACCGCGTGCGTCGAACACACAGCGAGTTCCAGATGAAGAAGATGACGGCGACGCTCGCGCCCGGAGGAACCGGCACCGCTCCGTTCCGCACCCTTCCCAAAGGTGTGCCGTCATAGTTCTCCTGCGTCTCTTGCCGACCATGGTGGGACGAGCTGACGCTTTCGACAACTGCCGTGCCGCACAGAGCCCACCCGCGTCGGTCACCCTCCCCCCGTCCCGTCCGGCCAAGTCCGCATCGGCCACTTGACCGTCCGGACCCCTCGCCCCGCCACGACCGCGTACCTCGAGCCCCACCCGGGTCAGAACCGCCGCGACCAACCCCCTGGGACGGGGCCCGGTTCCCAGTTGGGCGGGATCCGATTGGGAGGGGTCATGCCTGCTCCTGGTACTGGCGGTGGCGGGGGGCCGAGTCACCACCACCACGGCGGCGGCGGACACCAGCAACAACATCAGAAGGGAGGAGGACACTTTAATCCTATGCATCAGCAAGGAGGTCCGCCGGCGATGCACATGGGAATGGGTCTGCCGATGAATCCGATGATGACGGCGGCGGCGGGTGCAGGAGCCGGCGGCGGAGGCGGAGGACCGAACGGCGTCTTCAATCCCGCATTCCTCAACGCTGGTGGTGCCGGCGGTGCGAACCAGTCTCAAGGAGGAGGAGGAGGAGGAGCGGCCGGCGCGAACGGCGGCTTCGGGTTCGACGCGAACGCGGCTTTCAATTCCATGCCCGGGTTCGGGATGATGCCCGACTTTTCGCAGATGGGAATGATAAACATGATGGGCGCCATGGGCGGCATGGGCGGCATGGGCATGGGCGGAATGGGGGCAATGGGGATGGGGACCAACCCTTTCGGGGGGATGATGACGCCGTTTGGGGGGATGTCGCCGTTTGGGTCGACGCCGGGGGGGATGAGTCCTATGTCGACTGGGATGGACGGTTCGGGCTCGGGCGATCACCACGAAGCTGGGCCGAAGAAGAGGACGAGGACGGATTGAGGAGGTGGCGGCGGGCTGAACGAGCTTTCAATCAGGGCGTCGGGGTTCTCTCGAGAGTCCCCTCTCTCTCTCTCTCTCTCTCTCTGTGTGTGTCTGATGTCTTTGATGTCGCGTGATTGTTTTCTCTGTTCCTGTTTGTTGCACTCTACGCGTTTGGCCTTTTTCACTCCTCGCACTCATCTGATTCCCCCATATTTCTCTCTCTGTCCTGCTTTGATACCCTCTCCTCTCGCCCGGGCCGATGATCTGCTGTTGTTGCCACAGATTCTTGTCTCTATCCCGCTGATCCGTTTCCCTCCCGATCCGCTGCTCTTCTAGCTTTCCAACCGCGCACCTCGTTTCCGCACGCTCTCACCCAGCATGCTTTCACCCGTTCCGTCTTGTTCGACATGGTACGCTCCGCTCGCAGCAGGTCTGCTTTTGTTGTACATTGACCAAAAGCACGCTCTGTCCGAGAGCATGTCGCGAATCGCAAATTACACACGAGTCTAACCGTACCGATTCAGAATGATACAAGGGTGTGGGACGTTATCACCGGTTCCCCGAGCTTGTCTAGTACTGCTCCTTCGAGTCGCCGCCTGCGGGCCACTCGACGCGCTCGTCGAGTCCGTTGTGCAGCGAGACCTTGACGGCGATGACGAGCAGGGCTTCGCACGCGCAGCCGACCCAGACGAGCTGGAACCCATTGCCGAGCCTCGCGACCCAGTCGACTTTCGCGGCGCCGATCGAGTACGCGCCGAACTGGAGCCAGCGCTTAAAGTCGTCGCGGAACCCGATCAGGTACAGTTGGTAGCCGAGGCCGATCGTGACGTGCAGGATGAAACTGACAAAGACAAGGATCCCGGCGAGGTCAAAGAGTCGACGGGCGTGGTACCGCACGAAGCGGACCACCGGTTTCGGCAGGACGCGCGCGCGGGGGAAGTAGGCGAGGGTCCAGAGCGGGAGGTAGACGGCGAACGAGGCGGCGAGGAGGACCGTCGCCGAGACAAAGATGGCCGTCGTCTGGTGGCTGAAGAACGGCAACTTGACCGACGAGAGGCCCGGGAGGTAATCCGAGATGCGAGTGAGGGAGGGGAGAAAGTCGGCGCGGATGGCCGGCGATTCGCAGTACCGCTGCGTCGTCCCGGGGGAGATGGCACACGAGTCTGCGAGCGGGGACCCCGACGTGAGCTTGCGTGATCGTGGCTGTGAAGAGTCACTGTCTCGGACGCACTGAGGACGTAGTAGTCGAGCCTGCCGTTTCCGCTGTTTTGCGTCACGCTCATGAAAGAGTAGTACTCGGCGGTCCCAAAGAGCACGACGAGCGCGAGGATCAACGCGACCAAGTAGAGCACGAGTGGCAGTGCCGCCCACCACACGAGTTGCACGGCGTTCCAGTCGGCGGCCGACGAGACCGCTGCTGCCCACTTGGCCCGTTTCGTCGACGGCTGAGGCGAGGCGCGGCGGTCCTGCTCGAGGCCTTGTGCCGGCGTGAGGAGCGGCGGCGGCGAGGGCGGACCGTAGATGAAGTAGCTCTCTTTTGCGTGCGAGTCGTCTGTGCTGGCCGGGGTCATGACGAGACTCGGACTGACGGTCGCAGCGGGCAGGTAAGCAGCGGGCGAAGGCGTCGGCAGGGACATTGTCCGTCGAGACGAGCAGCACGACAGGTGAAGAGCTTAGATAAGGAAAGGAAGCAGGCAGCTTCGACGAACACAAAGAGCGCTTGGGCAGCCGAAAGATGCTCGCCTCGGAGGACAAAGGGTCCTCTCGGCCCCCCCACCAGCTGCAGCCCTCTTTCTCGCCTCTGGGCCAGCCGATGCCAGCTGTGCACGCTTGATCTGAAGCATAGCTTATCGATGGTGCAGGCAGCGTCAGTCCTCGCTGTGATCACCCTGTGCGGGCGAAGCAGAACTCGCGCTCGAGGCGAAGGACTTGTCCTCCCTCGCCATCAACGAAAGACGCTCCGGCTTGGGCCTGGGCTTGGCTTGCGTGACCTCCTAGCTCAATGCCTCACAGGGAACCGTTCAAGCTTCCCAAGGAGGAGCATGCCGACGTCGCGGGATCTCATCGCCTGCCGTTTCTCGCCCACGGGATCGCTCCAGCAACAGACGTGGCTGGCACTTGCAACCCCCTTGGACTGCTACGATATGGCTCTGCATGCTTGAATGCCGGGCTCCTCACTCGGCTTGCTCGTCCGCTACACTTCCTGACCCCGGCTGCAGCGACCGCCTCCTCAAAGCAAACTCGAGATGGTCCGGCTCAGCCACCACATCTTCCACTCGTTCGCGCCGATCGTACTCTTGACGGCCTACCTCGTCACGCTGCTGGCTTTTCTTGCGCCAACGCCCATCCTCCCGAGTGTGTACCTCATGCACGTCTCGTCGCCCGTCTCGGCCATGGCCGTCACGCCCGGCCGTCACTACATCATCGGAGGCGGAGCGCGGAATGCGAGCCGTCGGGAGATGGTCAAAGTGGTCAAGCGGGGACCCTCGGTGATGGTGCCGGTCGCCGTCGAATTGCAGATCGGTCCACTCGGTGAGCTCTTCCTACGTTCAACCAAACTGGACACAGTACTGACCGTTCTCCTCCGCAGGGGCCTGCTACACCAACGTTACGTCTGGCGGACAAGAATGCCAGTCGCCCTCGTTCACTCCGATCTTTAGCGAGTTGTACGACGACCTCTCGATCCCCTCGGCCGTCGTCGACACCCTCGTGACCCAATTCCCCTTCTCGCCAACGTTCCTCTTCATCTCGATCTGTCTCATGTTTGTCCAATTGCTCGTGATCGCCTCGCTCGCGGCCGGGATGCACAAACCGCAAGGCAACTTGGGCTTCATCGCCCGGAAGCAGCACCGCATCGTCCGCGTCGCGCTCATCATTGGCGGGATCAGTCTGCTCCTCGGTCTCGCCGCGACGGGAGCGCTGCGGGTCATCGTCGGTCACGACGTCAAGGGGGCCAAGGAGATCGAAGGCGTGACAGCCGAGGTCGGAAGTGGCTTTGCTCGTGAGTCTTCCGCATCCGCAGTCCCTCTCTCTTTTCAGCCGCTAACGCTACACCTGTTCGTGCTGCAGAGCTGTGGGCGGGCTACGTCCTCCAATTGGTCGTGGTTCTCCTTCTCGTCGCCCAGTTCTTTGCCACCCGCCCCGGACGGCGCAAGCAGCCTGCAGACGCAGTCGTCATCACACCCAAAGGCAAGGCGGCCTCGGTCCTGGGCGAGAAGGCCTGAGACGTCCAACGCGGACGGCGTGCGGCAAGGGACAGGAGGTTACGGACGCCGAGGGATGCTGCGGTGATGTCCCTCCCTGGGCTTGAATGGATGCACGGACCTCCGCGGCGGGGGATCACCTCGCTCCTGGCGTTCGTTTGGCTCCTGAGTCTCTCGGCCGTGTGTCATGAATGCAACCCCCCGGAGCTGCTGAAATTCGTTCGTTCATTCAACCGGAGGGAAAAAAAAAAAGAGGGGACTCGCTGCGTTCGTCTGCGCTTGCCCTCCTCCCAGTTCGCCCTCCCTTGCTGACCCGTCTGCGCTGATGATGACGTCTGAGCTGGGCTTGTCGTACGACGCTAGCAGCGTGCGCTCTGCGCCCGTGCACTCGGCTCGTCCCACTTCGGCGCTGGGGCAGCACCCAGCTCCCGTTTGGCGACCCTCCTCTGTCTCTCTTCGCTCTACTCACTCGCTCCCTCTGAGCACTCCGCCTACCCACACACGGCTGTCGCGTCCGGTCCTGCAGCTGACGACGCCGCCCGCGACGCCTTCCCGCCGCGAAAATTCAGCAGCACGCGGCGCATCGCTCGAACGGACACCGGGCGCATCGATCTCGCTCGTAAGACGCACTCCATCCTTGACTAGACGTCCGCCTTCTCCAGCCTCGTCACCTTCTACGACGTCTACGCCGAGTCCGACTTTGTACCGACCGCCGCACGCGCGCTTGTCGACTTCTCCCTCCTCGACGGGAAACCTCTCTTGGACAAACACCTCGAGGTCGCCCTCGCCCACCTTGTCTCGACCGAGACCGCAGCAGCAACAACCGCTCCTCGAAGTTCACGGAGACTCGTTCTGCGGCGTCTTCACCCTTCTCGGCTCAAAGTGCGCAGTCAAGAGGTATTCAGGAGCCTCCGCCAGGGTGAGTCTCTCGCGCGTCGTCGTCGGTTCCGCTGTTGATTCCAGAGTTGACACGCACGACTCGCGACATGCAGGGACTCAGCAACCCGCAATCGTCGCGACAAGTCTCTTCGAGACTGCTCGACCGACTCGAGACTGCGCGCCCTCGCTCGGTACTTCTCATGTTTGGTGCCGTCGACTTTGCGATCAACTACCTCTGGTAAGGAACGGCGAATCAGGTTATTCTGTCTATGTGGGTGTGCTCACATGCATGGACGGAAAACAGGCAACTCAAGGCCCGCGGCGCAGAGGCGGTTGGCCCCGACGAGTGGGTCAAGAAGGTCATCACGGATTACGCCACCTTCCTCTCGGCTCGCATCGTCCCCCTCGCGCGCAAGCTCGGGATGCGGATCTACATCTCTGGAGTCCTCCCGCCCGTGATCGAAGATTGCTGTGCGTGGCGTCCCGTTTCCTGAGATGTACGCCTCTCGATCACGCTGACGTCCTGCTAGTCCGTGTTCGCAGACCTCGAGGCGGTAGCAGACAAATACATCTCGGTCAGTCCCGTCTTGTGGTCCCGCACGCTCTACTTCGACGAAGCTGACATGGTGCTGGCCACCGGCAGAAAAATTCGACGACGGTCGACCTTCTTCCCCTCGTCGAGACTGCGCATCCTCACGACCTCGCAACGCGCACCACCATGATCCGCCGGTACAACTCGATGCTGGCCAGTTACTGCCGCCAATGTGCCGACTGCCTCACCTTTGTCGACATTGGCAGGGACCTCGTCGATATGAGAGATCCACTGTACCGCGTCGCGTCGGATTTTCGGGATCCTCAAGATGTCACAAACATACAGTAAGCTCTTATCGCACCATAGTCTGTACCCTTTGCTGTAAGAATGCCTGACCTCGAAACTCGTGTGCAGCCTCTTGTGGGAGACCACGCTCCCCTTCTGGATGCGAGCGCTGCCGCCGCTCGCGCCTTTCGCTCCACAGATGGCGTCGGCGCCTGCACTGTCTCGCCTCGACGAGTCTCTCGCGCGCTTCAAAAGCGAGAAGCGCGAGCGCCTGAAAATCAAGCGCTTGAGCTGGGGTCCCGTTGGTGTTGGCGGTTGACGGTGCTTCTCATGCTACTTCCCACACACTGTATCCAGCTTCGTTTGGGATCCACCATGCGACAAAGTAGACGCAAATACGATCAAAATGTGCATATCTGATGTGTACGGCGCTGATGTCCTGCTGTTGAATCCTGAGCGGATTTACCGTTCTCGCTTGAAATCTGGTGCAGCATCTCAAATCGTGAATGATACTGCTGGTTGTTGTTTCATGCTCGTGAGAGTGCTAGCTACAATGCGGCGGGGAAAATTTACATGTCGATGAAGCATGTGCAGGAAGCATCATGCGAAGTCACTGGGGATCGGTGGAAAGGCTGTAGGCCGTCGGACAATCTCCTCCTGCGGGTTTACTTCTCCTTCGGAGAAGCAAAGACGGCGCCCTTGGGGTTCTGCTTCAGGTCTCGCTCCTGTGAGTCACATTGCGGGATACGGGTCAAGCGGGGGACAACGAGGAGAAGGAGAACGAACGTCAGTTTTCCCGCGGTCTCTCTCGCGAGATCTTACTTTCTCGAGTCTTTTCCAGTCAGAGAACTCACCAGACCACCCGAACGGTCTGTGACAGGGCACAGCAGGTCAGCTCCGTCTTCCCTGTAGCCCAAAACGGGAAACGACAAAAGACTGCTCAAACGCACTGTACATGTAGAACGCGCCGGCGCCAACAAACGCGAGGGTCAGCGGCCACGCGTAGACGGGCGAGATGCCCTTGGCGGCGGATTTGCGGGTGGACCAGGCGGTCGGGCGCTTGACGGACTCGTGCGGTCCCTTGCGGCCGTCAAACGGCGGCATGACCGGACCTTTGGTGGCGGTGGGACCGGCGGTGGTGGCAGCGAAGCGGGTGTAGGTCGGGATCATGGTGGTCGGACTGGGAATCCCTCAGGAGGTTGTAAGCGGGCACAAGGTTAGCGGCGCGTCGGCGTGGCGAGCGTCGAAACGGCGAGCGAATTGAGAAGGTCGAGGAGGAGACAAGCTTCCATCAGCTTGAGGCATTCCTCCAGCTCTGCGCACACCACGGCACTCACGTTCGTTCGTGTTTTCGAATGTAGAGAGAGAGCTGGCAGATGAGGTGACCTCGAGGTTCATCAATGAAGAGAGTCGAATTTAAACTCCCTGCATCGCGGCGACGTCAGCTTGACGATCGCGGCGCTTTGTCTACGCTTTCCGCAGATCCTCCACAGCGATGAGCAGATCCACCCTAACTCCCTTACACTGGTGTACATCGCAATATCTCCTCACCGAGCCGATTTCGATCCGAGTCGCACGGACGAGCTGCGCGTTCGTCCTGCTTTAACTCCGCGGATCTCTTCCCCCGCCTCCCCACTTTCTCGGGTTGAAGATGCCGACTCGGCTGTTGTCGGCCGAGGAAGCCGACCGCGACCTGTGCAAGCAAGTCAGCTTGCTGTCAGCACCGCTAGTAGACCCACCTCTGAACCCGCATGTTGCGCGCTGCTGCTGCTGCCACACGCACTCTCGGGTCTCGCATCGCCATGTCTTCGACCTCTTCGTCCGCGGCCTCTCAGGCTCGCAGTCTGGCTACGGCCCCGATCGGGAACCCGCTCGCGGCGGAACAGTACTCGAGTGGACGCGAGGCGGCGCTGAAATGGGCCAAGGAGAACGGCTACTCGGAGGAATGCCTCGTCGAGTTGCCCGTCCAGTGGGGAGAACAGGGTCAGTCGACTTTGTTTTGCCCCTCGGAAGAGACGGCTCAGTCCGCGATCTTGTCGGTCTGACTTTGCATGCCTCTTACCAGACGCCAACGCACATGTCAAGTGAGCATGCCTTGCCGGTTCCGCGACGCTTTCGCCTCGTGCTCGAACTGACACTCTTCGACCCGCCTTCGCGCCCGGTGTCCCTCCCTTGCTTTTTCCTTTTTCCGTCTCCTTTCTCCGCTGCCCGCTCCCCTCATTGCAGTAACGCCGTCTACTTCCGATGGCTCGAGACCGGCCGCCTCAATTTTATGCGCGTGCTGGGTTCGCACCTCCAGAACGAGCAAGCGGCCAAGGACTTGAGCGGATCCGGCAAGGGCAAGGGGGTCATCCTGGCGCGCATCACGTTCGACTACCGAGTCAGTCTCTTTGAATCCTTTTTTTCTGCGCGGCGCGGGGAAGGAAGCCACCCATATTGACACTTGCGGGAGTTTGCACGCGCGTTCACGTCCGCAGCGACCAGTCATGCAGCCGGACAACGTCCTGATCGCGCACAAGCCGATCGAAGTCGCCGCGCGCAAGCTCGTCCTGCACGGAAGTGTCTACAGCTACTCGTGCGTCCCGCACAATTGACGAGCACATCCTTGTCAGGGCGTTACTGACGAACCGCCTCCCGGCCGGGGGATACGATCCTGAACAGCCAACAAGCCGTCGTAGGCGAGTCGGACAGCGTCATGGTGGCGTACGACTACGACGCAACAAAGAGCTGCGAGTGGGACCCGGAACTGATCCGGCTGCTGGTCGAGCGAGGCGCGGAGCAAAAGCAAAAGGGCGGAGAGGCGAAATTGTAGAAACGAGCTGGCGGTGGCGGAACCAGCCCGTTCGGGCGAGATGCTCGACAGAGAAATGTCCATACAGACCTGCAGGGTGCTTGCCTGAGAGGTCGCGGCAGAGTCACAGCTAGAATTGCGGACGGGATTGTTACAACAACGGTAGGAATCATCCTGGAAGGGTTGGGTTCTATGCGAAGAAATCTTTTCGAGGCCGGGTGACTCGCTTCTCCCACCCTGGTCGTTTGGCGACGCGGCCCCAGCGGCTGTAAGGTGATTTTGTCTTGTTGTCAGCGCTCTCTCCAATATGTCTGCCAAACCCTCCCGCGCTCGGAATCGTGCGGACGCGTCGAGGCTTAGCGCCAGGACGACAGAGAGAGCGCACTGACCTCGGCGGCCAGACGATGTACTCGACCTTGCTCTCGATCAACCCGAGCGGGACGGGCCCGAACGTGTTCGAGTCGCGGGTGTGGAACCGCTCGTCCCCCTCGATCCAGCAGTGCCCGGGCGGGACTCGTACGGTCGATTCGGGGTGAGGGGGCAGGGTGCGGACGAGGGTTTTGGGGAGGGCGACGAGGCGTTTGATCAAGAGCGAGGAAGGGTCGGTCGGGGATCTGAGGGGGTGTTTCAGCAGCGGGGAGAGAACAGCCGTTAGAAAGCGCCATCGCAAGTCCGGCATCGTTCTGAGAAAGCGGACTCACTTTAATGCGACGACGTCTCCGGGGCGGAAAGAATCCTTGTAGCCTTGCTGGGCGGCGAGGGCGGCGTACCGGTTCAGCAGGACCCAGTCTTTCGTCAACATGGACGAGTCTGGATTCAGTGTCGGCTGCTCGGAGACCGGTTAGCTCGGATGGCGAGGAATACGTGATGCAGTAGGTGGTGGGAAGCGTACCTGCATGGACCTGTTGAGCGCACTCCGCCATCGGGAGAAGGAAGCGGAGGAGAGAGCGGGAGTCAGCCAGAGGCTAACCGGATTCCGGGTGGAATGATTCCAGAGCGTACCTTCCGCTGACGCTGGCTATAGTGGCGACATTCTGCTCTAAGAAGATTGCGATCCCGAGCCAGCCGAGAACCTTGAACGCTCTCCGGACGGGGGAACGGGTCGCAGCGGGAGAAGCCAGCGTAACGGAGCGGGCGGGTAGAGCGAGAGAGCAGGGGTCTTAAGCTGTGACCTTAGTCGCTTGGTCTAGTATAGTTCAGCTTGCGAGTATATCCGAAGTGTAGAGACGAAACCCTCGTCGGCCGTCCGCTCCACTCTTCAGACACTTTCGGCTCGCTCGTCTCGACGTCGTCAATCAGGATGGCCGGTGAGCCGGACTGTCTCATGAAGAAGGATCGCTCGACCTCTCCAGCTGACCGGTCGCTCCCCCTCGACGCCGTCAGACGCAGAGATGACTGATGTCAAGGCCCCGACCGACGCTCCGAAGCGCTTCGAGGTCAAAAAGGTGCGCACAGGCAGACCGGCTCCTTGTACGGGCACAGTAGCTGACCCTCCCGTCCCCTGGGCAGTGGAACGCAGTCGCGCTCTGGGCTTGGGTACGCACACTCGGCGTCGCCTTCGCCGCCACGAGGAGCCAACTGTATCGGCATAGTCTTGACTCGCCCCCCTTGTTCGCACACACAGGACATTGTCGTCGACAACTGCGCCATCTGCCGGAACCATGTGAGTCCCGAGGTTCGAGCGCACCGAGTTCTCCAAATCGCTACCAACGCGAAACTGTCGACCTTTGTAAATGCTCGACGCGATGGACTGACTCGTCTGCGCCCATTCCTGCAGATCATGGACCTTTGTACGCCCTCTCTTGCGCCATGAACGCCGCGCAGGCACTGATCCGACGACTTTGGTCGTGACTTTCCTCTCCGCGCAGGCATCGAATGTCAGGCGAACCAAGGTGCCGCGACGACCGATGAATGTACGTACACACAATTCGCTGTCTTCGGGAAAGAGCACTAGACACTGATACTGATGCTTCCGCGATGACCCTCCTGGCAGGCACGGTGGCGTGGGGAGTGTGCAATGTCCGTCCCGCTTCCAAAAAACGACTTCCTCGACGTAACGAGTGGAGCGGAACCACCCCCCGAGCTGACAATCCGCCTGAACCCCGTGCAGCACGCTTTCCACTTCCACTGCATCAACAGGTGGCTCAAGACGCGTCAAGTCTGCCCGCTCGATAACCGGTGCGCTCCTCCTTGCTCTCCCTCCTTCACCGGCTACTCCCTTCCAGTTCTGTGCACGCATGTTCTTGACCGCTGACTCGTCTCTATCTGATTATCACCAATCCGCAGAGAATGGGAACTGCAAAAGTACGGCAAGTGAGGCACGCTCTTTTCCTCACCTTTGCCTCCTCCTCGCTTGTTTCCTCGACCGCTTCGCGCCAGGCACCCAGGGAGTGCAGCAGACATTCCCTCCCTCGCCGTCCGAGACCCTTCTTTTCCGCTCAGCTGTCCACCCCTCGCGCCGGCGTTGTTTCCATAGTTTTACCCGCTGTTCTCCGTTTCCCTTCGCATTCTCTGCCAGCACCGTCTCTCCCCGAGTCTGGCCTGTATTAGTACTTGCGCAACTACTCGTCAACATCGAGAGCTTGCTCGAGAGGTGGTCTTTGGTATGAAGGGGGGAGGAAAGAAAAACGGACGCAAAGAAAGGGGAAAAAGAGGGATAAGTTTGATTCTATTCGGCTCCGCCGCGGACTTCCATCGTCCAGACTACGGGCACATCCGTCTCTATCTTGATATCCTCCTGGATCAAGTGATTTGATGTCGACACGGCCGAAGAGAGCGAAGTCGGGTACATATCTTTATTACGGGAAGCGCGTCAATCAATGCGGAACAAAGAAAACGCAGAGGAAGAGACGCACAGTCGTTCGGACCGAGGTTCCACTCGAGTCCCTTTGTAGTCACATGCGCTTCCGAGACTCCGACGGGCAGGATCCCGCACGTCTTGCCGAACAAGGCGAGGTCGACGTGCAGTTGATGACTCCCCTGCGACGACAATTGGGGCTCTGTGTGAGTCGCTCAGATCGGAATCGGGAGGACTTCAGGAAACCTGTGTGCGCTGGGTTACCTCTGTGAGGAGGAGGGCGGCGCTCTCCTTTCCGATCGCCCAGACGCGATCTCGCTGCTCCTTCTCGGCGAGGAGCGTCATGGCGTGCAGGGTATGGATCGTCTGATCGAGTCGACCGCTGAGCCCGCCAATCAGGACGATCTGGAACTGCTGCCGCCCTGTCGGTATTGTTCGCGGGGCAGATTTGGGATTGTGCGGCGGTGGGATCGAACCGGTTTCGATTGCGGTCAGGCGGGCGACGTTCTTGCCCAGGTCGGTCGAGTACTCGTCCGGATCTTGCTCGACGGTGACGCCCTGAGGTTCAAGGATGCGCGGTGGGTTCGTAAGCAACGAAGATGAGTGTCGACAATGGAAGAAACGCTCCGTCCCTCCCGTACCTTCTGTTCGTAATATGCGCGAACGTCCTGCCTCAGCGAGTCGAGGTCGCCGAGGACCAAGTCCGGCAGCCAGTCCTCCTCATTGACGTCGTCGTGTAGTGATGATCGATCCCGGCCGCCGACGAACCGGTCGTACAACCTGTTGGCACCGCCGTCGGCGCAAAAGCGAAGCGTAGCTGTGAGAGGTGTTTAATCGTTCAGGGCCTTGGCTCTCCTCATCTCCGCTGGGATCCAGCCCGGGCGACTGACCCGTCTTCCATAGCTTGGCAAACAGCGGTTGTGGTGGTAGCGGCGAGTTGAGCAAGATGAGAGCGGTCCGAGGTGCCGACGCGGACTCGTTCCGTTCGACCAGCGCCCGCGTGTCCCATGTGTAGGTGCTACCGCCCGCGGTGTCCATCCTTGTCGAGCAGACTTTGGATAACGCAAAGTCGCGTGTGCATGTCCTTGCAGCTGTCTCCAGGTGGAGCAGCAGGCGTGCTCTTCAAGCAGCACGTGCAGTGAAATCGGCGATGCTTCCGCGTGCCACGTCGTTCCGATGCCGAAAACCGGCGGCGTCATGTTGCTTGCAGATCACTTTGCGTGCGACTTTAACGATGGCGTGCACTCGATGACAAACTGCGCGATCGAGCCTGCTTGTCATGCCGCGCAGATCTGATCCTCCAAGGCAGCTGCTGCCCGCGCGGCCTTCGGTCGATTCGCACGGCCTTTCATCGTCGGTCGGGTTTCTGATCCGGAAGGTCCAGCCAAGCGAGAGAAAAAAAAAGGCCGACAGCGCTCTCTCCCTTTTCCTCCCCTCGTACATAGTCCTTCCCTCCCGATCGTACATAGTGCTGCATGGCTCAGCAAGCCTACGACTACCTCGCGCAGTCGCCTCGACCGCAGATGCCCCGTCGCAGGCGATCTTCCGCTTCGACCGGCGATCGGCTGCAGCAGCAGCTCAGCACACTCTCGCTCCTCTCGCCGCCGCCGCAGAGCCAATCCGGCAGCTCGTCGGACGAGTCGACTCCGCCGTCGCTCATCTTTTCCTCCGGCTCGGTCTCGCCCGCGTCGTCGCTTACGTCGTCGCCATCGCTCGGACCAAAGTCGTTCTCCCACTCGGCCGCGGGACCCGAACCCCTATCGCTCGAGATCCCGTTGCAGCCGAACAGCGTCGACTTGGCCAAATACGCCTCCGACATCATCCGGAACGAGGCGTACGCGCTCCTCGCCCTCGCGGCCCGATTGGCACCCGCCGCCTACCCGCTCCTTGACGATGAAGGCGCCCATGTGGTTCGGACCGATTCGAGCAGCAGCGTCGGGACTGAACCGAGCGACGACGGCAGTAGCGAAGAGGCGGAAGAGCTGTACGCCAAGAGCCCCGTCGATCCCGCGATCATGGTCGAGGAGAGCCGGACCAACCACGCGTTCAGGAACGTTGTCACCCTCGTCCAGTCGATGCCCCGTCACGGCAAGATCCTCATCTCTGGCATCGGCAAGAGCGGCATCGTGGCCAAGAAGATGGTCGCTACTTTCTGCTCCCTCGGTAAGCACATAAATTCATCCCGCAGTGACCGCGTGATCCGATCGGCAGTTTCCAGAACCGACGCTGACGAAGCGTGGATCATGCAGGTATCCAAGCCGCTTTCCTACATCCCGTCGAGGCACTGCACGGCGACCTCGGCCTCGTCTGCTCCTGCTCCCCCGCCAGCCCGTGCGACACCGTCTTCCTCATCTCGCACTCGGGCGCGACTGCCGAGTTGATGCGCCTCCTCCCCATCGTGCGACCGCGCGTCCGTTCCCTCGTCGCCATCACGCGCGATCCAGAGTCGGTCCTCGCGTCGTCCTGCCATGGATGGCTCGACGCCGGCACCGGGGTCAACCCCGCTGGGCTGCCGAAAGCGACGACGGACGAAGCCGATTCGGCGCTCCCCGCTCCGACGAGCAGTGTCGTCTCGGCGCTCGCGATCGGGGACGCACTCGCCCTGACGCTGAGTCGGCTACGAACCGGCTGGGACGCTGATACGAAGCGGAGACGAGAGGAGTTCTACCACTGCCACCCGGGCGGTCAACTCGGAATCCAGGTGCGCTGCGGCTCGATCGCGAATCCGTCTCATACGGAACTCTCCGAACTGACACCCAGTGAGTGCATCTCTTCCAGCTCGGTCGCGAAGGTCGCGCGGTCGACGGTTCCGCTGCGGGCAAGATTCAGCCGTCGGTCCCGGTTCCGCCGATACTTCCTACCGCCCGAACTGCTTGAAACGGCCCCCAAATCTCGAAGACGAGCCTACTCGGCTCCATACGCTTATTCCCGATCTGCTCTCATACCCTATGAGCCGACGCAATCTTAGAGCGTCGCAATTAACGAAAAAAGGCGGAACGGACTTGTGACCCGCCGTCGTTTCACACCTATCCATACTTGTCTATACTCGCACACGCCACACAACGGTACTCTGTCTCTCTGCCGTTCTGTGCGCTCATCTGTCTCCTGATTCTCGAAGTCTTGATACCCTGTTGTCGTCCTGTCCTCCCCCTCTACATGTAACGCGCTACTGATCCCCTCGTCCAAATTGAGGACCCACCTTTCTCGCTCAGTCACTGTTCATCGATGCCGTCCGCGTACTGTCTAGAAGGCTTCAAGCGGCCCTCGCTGCATGAACAGGATCCGAAACTGACACGTGAAAGAGCACGCGAGTGGTGCACCGCCTCGCGTCCGCCCTCTTTTCCTTTGTCCACGCCAGCAGGTCCCGCTTGAACGCTCTAAGCAGGGCGATAGGGGATGCTACACTGAGCGATGGTCTCTTCAGAGCGTACACGCACCCACCCGCGTCAGGACAAGCCCCTGAAGGGCGCCACCGTCCGCCTCAGGGACCGCCGTTCGTCGCGCGAGCGTCAGGGACTCGAGGCAGAACTCGACGCGCTGCGCTCGGAGCTCGCTGAAGAGCGCGCGAGGACCCTCGAGCTCTCCAAGGGGGTCTGTCGGATCGAAGGCGGGTCGGGAGCGGCGTTGGTACGCGCGTTACAGAAGGAACTCGCCGAGAAGGAGGAACAGGTCCGTCGCGGTTTTGGCTCTCTGGTCTCGAACAGCAGAGGCTGATCCAAGTTCGCGCAACAGCTCAGGAGCAGCGACGCGCTACTGCTGACGGCGATACACGAGAGGGACGAGCTCGCTGCCAGGGTGTCGGCGAGGGAAGAGGAGAAGCCCGTCGAGCCTGCACTACCGGCTGTATTGACTCCCAGCGTCGCCAAGCCAAGTCCGCCGGCGGTATCGACATCACCTACGCCCTCGGAGCCGCAGGAAAATTCCGTCCATGCGTACCTGATCGCTGAGCTTCACACTGCCGAGGAACACTCGCGCGAATCCGAAGCCCTTGTACAAAAGCTCGAGCGCACACTCCAAGAGAAGGATGCGTTACTCAAGGACGCCATTGCGCAATTCAGACAGGCCGTGAAGACGGCGGGACACCTCAAGGAAACCCTCCAGTCCGAGCGAGACACGGCTGCCCGGATGTTACGGCAAGCGGTCGCAAAGGCGGAACGGGAGGCGGAGACGAAGCGGAAGCAAGACGTCAAGGAGGCCTCGGAACCAGTAGCGAGGTTGCGGTCAGCACTGGAGGAGGCGTGCGATGTAAGCTTGCCTGGGTCGCCGTTATGTTTGCATCCACGAGGCTGACAGCGGCGGATGACGGCACACAGGAGCGCGATTCGCTGGTGACCAGGTTGTGCGTCGCAATGTTCCAGCTGGTGAGTTCAACCGTCACTCAGTAGGTCGTTGCACGGGTGTTGACCGCCAGTTTGCGGTTGTAGGAGGAGCTCAAGCCTCGCGTGGCGCCGCTCGGCGTCAAGCCTCGCTCGGCCAAAGCGCATCTTCGCCAGCGCGCGGTGGACGTTCTCAACTTTGGCGGGATTGACAAAGCCTCCAGGCCAAGGTCGGTATCCGGATCGCTCTGCCACCCACGTCTTCGTGTCGCTGACGCGTGACTGCGCGCATTTGCAGGACGGCCTACTTCCCCAACGCGACCAACGCACTCGAAGGAAGCCCGCCTGCTCTTCCCGCGCTGCAAGAGCTCAACACCGCTGCGTATGTGGCCGGACTTCGCACAAGATCACCCTGTTTGCGCCCCCAAGCACTGACCGGATCGCCCCGAGCGGAAAACAGCGCGGTCGTGGACCGGTACTACGGTCTCTGCGACGTCTTCAACCTCCCCGAAACGGACGTCGACAACCTGCTGCGCGACAAGAACGGCTTCCGACGCAGCATCGAAGTCAGAGTCTCGCCTGCGGGTTCCTTGATCGATTTGCTCCGGTCTTTGAGGAAGGAGCAGACCCAGCGGCCGCCGTCGTCACGGACCGAGTCGCACACCGCCCTCGAAGCGACGTCGGAAAAGCTGCGCGAGTACCGGCGCAAGTACCGGAAAGCGTGGCTCGATTACCAGTGGAACTTGAGTGCTCAGGCTCGGACGCTCAAGAGCTTGCGGCTGTGCGAGGAGACGGTGGAACGGCTCGCGCAGGAGAAGGCGGACGTGTACGCGCGGTTGTCGGAGGCGGAGACGGCCAAGGCCAAGATGGAGGAGCAAGTCGGTGGTCTCGAGCACGCAGGTGTGTAGCCTTGACCCGCCTATGTCCTTACGAGCTCAGCGAATGCCGCTGACCTGGGTTCGGACGGTGCGCTCAATCAGTCGAAGCAGCCTCGGGAGCGACTCTCGCGACTACGGCCCTCGAACTCACGACGCGCATGCACAACCTCGCGAAAAGTCACGTCGAGATTGTGCGGCAGCTGCGCGACGAGAACGGGTCACTCCGCCGCGCGCTCGGTGAGTTTCCCTGGTTCGCGAGTTTTGCGGAACGACCACCCTGACTGACCGCGATCTCTCCTCGGCAGCCCTCGAGAGCCTCCAGAGTATGCTAAAGTAGGAGTATGGTTCGGGGCACGATAGCTTGAAATGCACTCTGTAGCGTGTTGTCGAGGGAGCGTAAAGTTGCGTTGTCGCGCGTAGCCTTCTCAAAGAGGGGAAAGTGACACACGGCAGCAAGACTGCGAGCTGGAAGAACGACTCGATTGATATGTACATCTGAGATGGCCCCTCCACCTTTTCCTGGCCCCCGCTCTTATCCCTTGATCCTCCCGATCCGATATGGTGAAAGCTCTCCTCACTTCTTCTGGCCCGTCGAATCCACCCTCGACGAGTCGCCGATGATCTTCTTGAGTTCGGGGTCGTCCTGCACGCCGTGGCGGTGCTGGACCGTGTCGTCGGTGAGGTACGCGTGGACGAGGAAGCCGATCGCGACGGTGAGGATGGTGCCGATGAAGGCCATCAAGGGGGTGCTGTGAGGCGTCGAGCCAGAGGAATCAGTCTTCGTTTCACTACGTCTTTGACACCGGTTCGAACGGGTAGATCGAGCGAGGGGGCCGCAGACTCACACCTCGAGGCCGATGTTCCTGGAGAAGGAGTAGTAGGTGAGGATCAACGAGAGCGATTTGGAACCGGTGCTGTTGGACTTACTTGCGCGCAAAGAAGGCAGTCGGCTGTGAACGATGTCACAACAAACAGGTAATGTGACCAGGTCAGCCGGCTGTCACAGCCGAGGCCACAGGGACGAGGAAGAAAAGCCCTCTTCGCCGCTCGCTCACCTTGGGAGGAGTCTTGGGGACGGTCGGGTGCGAGGTCGACGTCACCGGCGATCCCGCATGTTCCGAAGTCCCCCCCGGCTGGTTCGCATATGTCCGCTTCTGGGCGAGGGCGAACGCCGAGACGAACGCCGGACGAGTGGTGGGGCGGGAGGAGAGGTTGAGGAAGGCGCGTTGCTGGCCCGCGAGGAGGGTCGGACGTTGAGAGACGAGGCGAGCGGTCGGTGCGATGGTACGGGCGAGCATGTCCAGCTTCTGCATGGGTCAGACCAATTGGGAGGGAGGTAGAGAGAGAGGCGAGAGCGAGGTCGGCGACGGAGGCGAGGCGAGCATGACGCAACGTCTCGACTGCGAGCGAGCGAAAAGAGCATCGCCCGCTTCGGAAGGTAGTCTAACTCATAGAGCAATGTCTTTCAGGTGCATGGTACTCTATGCTCACTCGAGCTAGACGATAAAGCGTTGCTAAGCAGATTTCCCTTCTCTTGATTCGAGCTGCCCCCTGTCTTGAAAATGAAACCTCCCCTGAGTCACACACGCGCCTCCGCGGAGAAGCCGGCCGTCCTTCGTTCGACTTATCTCGCCCACACCCCAAGACGCACTACACGACCGCCTGTGCGAGCAGCCAGACCGACGCCGCGATGCAGTACGGCACGCACCACGGCAGGGGAGGAGTAGGAGGAAGTGGACCGAGGCGAGGCGGGCGCAACAGCCGAGGCGGCTCGACCGGCGCACTACGCACGAGCGCAGGGCACGGCGCGGCGAGGTTACAGCCATACGAGGTGAGTCCCGAATGGGCGGGCGCTTTGAACGCGCGATCTACCAGAGGAGAGGGCTGACGAACCATTTCGTCCGCAAACAGCGTCCGTCCGCCTCGACCTCGACCAGCAGCGCCAACGACGGGAAATGGCAGCACGACCTGTTTGGCGAGGACTCGGACCTCTACAACCCGTCGATCAACTTCTCCAGCTTCAGCAAGCGCGTCCCCGGGTGGGACGAAGTCTCGCCCAGTCTCCGCCCGTTCGGGCCCAACACCCCCACCGCTCAGGCCTTGATCGTGACCCCGACCGGCCAAGTTACGTCGTACAACCCGAATGCGCAGCAGGCAGCGGCTAGTATCCCGACCGGGCCGGCGATCGGCATCAAGGGCACCAACGCCGCCGCCGCACACACTGTCCGCAAGCAACAGCAGAAGGACCGTGCAGAGTTGCTTCGACAGCGCAAGGAGCTCGAGAAGCAGCGGCAGGAAACAGTCAAGATCGCGAAGGAGGAAGAGCTCGGATTCGTCGTCGAGGTTGCGGGACTGGTGGCGGGCACGAGTGCCGAGGACGTGCAGGCGAGTCTTGTATTCTTTCTGAGCGCATGATCCAGCGCATTTTAGCAGACGAGCTGACACGCCGTACTCCCCGATTTCCAGACTGCCTTTGGCGCGTACGGCGAGATTCGCTTCTGCTTCATCGTCGATCCGAAAGCGAGTGACCTCGTTGCTCGCCTCACGTTCACTCGCCACGACGATGCTGCGGCGGCATGCTCCAAACTCGAGTGCGTTTCACACTGCTTGGGGTTGTATGGGGGCTATCAAACTAAATGCTGCTCCATGATCACCGCAGCGGTGCGATTGCAGATGGACGACCGTTGCGCGTCAAGCAAGCGACCCGCACGCCGATGCCTCCTCCGCTCCCGCCCATGCCCAAATCAGCCCCTTCCACTTCGACACCTATGCTCGATTTGACCGGAAGCCCGACTCCTGTGGCGGTGGCGCAACCTGCCGTGGTGGCGCCCCCTGCGCCGCGGAGCAAGATGTACGCGGACAAGATCGAGGCTGCCCAGGCCCAGGCGTTTGTTGCCGTCGCCGCCGCCGCCCCGGTCGTTGCATCTGCTTCCATGGACGTCGACATGGCTGACGACCAGGCGACAACTACGGCCGCAGCTCGTTCCGCTCGTGTCAACGGAGGTCGTCCCGGCGCCCCCGTCACACACCTGCCCGGCGCGCAGCCCGTCAACCCTCTCGCTGCGCGACTCGGACCTTCACTCGTCTCGGGATCGACGCAGTCTGCGAACAACCGCTTCGACCGCCGCGGTGGGAACGGCGTCCCCGCGCACGCGCCGCGGCAACCGGCTGCGGCTGCTGCTGCCGCAGCGCAAGCGGGCGCCAAGGCGTCGTTGATGGCGCGTCTGGGAGTGACGACGGCTCCCGGACGAGGACAGAATGGTGCGGCGGCGGGCGGACGGACTGCCGGGACGGGTCCAGCTGGAGGCTGGCAGCAACAAAGGGGTCCGAGGGGTGCCGCGGGGCAGAATGGAGGTGCCGCGGCTCTCCTCTCTAGGATAGGATAGGTATCATTTATTCGCTAGTATACTTTTAGGATATGCAACTTTGGGAATAACGCATCGTACACATGTCTGTACGCACAAGTTCTGATGAGTTCTGATGAGAATCGAGTTCGCAAGACTTGCACGTGAAAGGACCCGAGCACTCTCAGTTTCAACCCGCCGGTGCAGCTTTCGCCCGCTTTGGACAAGAGGCAGAGATTACGTGGTATAGGAAGCTTTGAGAGGCTGCCGTCTGGGCCCAGAGTTCGGACTGGCTCATCGATATCGGCCGCGAAGGGGAGGGCGACTTCGAGAGCAGCGACCGCGAGAAGGTCCGCGCAGGCTGCAGATTGTGGCGCTTCCGCTCGGTCGACCTTGACGTCGGTCCTCGTCGGTCTCGTCTTTCCTCCCGTTCCTTTCGTTCCTTTCGTTCCTTTCCTTCACACACACTCTTCAGACATCCACATCGCCCACAAGGTCAGTCCCACTTCTCGCCTCCCTTCCTCCGAGGCTTCAAATGCTGAACCTGCGCACCTTCCTTTTGTTCTTCTCCCGCCTGCCTTCGACGATTGTCCCCAGCCACTCGCAGCAATCCAAAGCACCATGTCTGCCTTTGCCAACACCCTCCGTCAGGCCGCCGTCACCTCGACTCGGCGCTCGACCCAGCTCGCGCAACCCATCGCTCGCCGCCAGGTCAGTGGCGCAGCTCAGCAGCCACACCACGTCTCGCCTCACCACTGGGAGCCTCCTCACTACACGCTCAAGGTACGCGTCTCTCCTCGAGCATCTCTCATGCTCCAGCCACTGACGAGAGGACGCTGGGTATACAGGAACGGTTGCAGAAGTTTGCACCGGTCGAGATCGCACCGCTCGTCGCCGCCGTCGCGACCGTCTCGGCCTTCGCGTTCGTCAACATCTACTGGGCCTTCCAGCGACCCGAAGGCGAACTCCGCTTGGTCCCCGGTCGCCTGAACAAGAAGCACCAGGAGGTCCCGCCCTGGGAGGACGAGCGTGCCCTCCAGGGCAAGTGGTGACGGAACGTCGCTCTTCATCCTTTCCTATCCATCGCATTTCTTGAACATCCTGTCGTACCGCTGTACATATTAATAGCATACATCTGTGTTTCCCGAGCGAATGATTGTTATTTGGAAGCGGGAGAAGAGAGCAAGCGCGCACGTGAAAGTTGCCTCTATCGAAATTATCCCTTGCGTCTAAATATCGTATACGGGTCTACATCGCTCACCATCCGGCCAATGGACCCGGTGGCCGCTTTTCCGCCTCTTCTACTCGTTCCCCTAGCCGCATGAGCTCTCGGCGCATCACCTCGGCCATCTCGCTCCTCATGCGCGCCAGCTCGCGCGGCTCCTCCTCGAGGTCGATTTCGACCGACCGCTCGTGATCGGCTGGTCGCCATCCCTCGGGGAAGCGTTTATGATATTTCGCCAAGTGCGGCTCGACGGCCGAGTTGATCGGGTCGCCAAAGAGGATGGTCACGTCCTTGTTCAGTCGCGGGGCGAAATTCGGCCAGACGCGCGGCTCGTCCATCACTTGCTCGAAACCTGTAGCCTCACGGGAGTCAGAAACAAGTGCTGCAGAATAAACGAAGTAAAGAGACGCACCCTTGATCCACACGGGGACGATCAGCGGTAACCGTTCGCACTCCATGAGCATCCTGCTGATCCCCCATTTGAACCGCCGCAAGTTGTGCAAGTCCTCTTGCTTTATCCGCCCCTCGGGAAAGATGTGCACCTGCACATGCAGCGACATGAGCTCGGGTAAGCTATCGCCAGGCAACCCGCAACGCACCCAGTTTCCCTCTTCCAGCTTCTTGGTGGCGACATCAATCGCCTTTTGGTAGATCCCCTTCCCTCGGAACGTCTCAATCACCTGCCCCTTGGTGAAGAACCACGAGTCAAGTTTACCCTGCGCGTCGGACCGTACGCATAGGTAAGCGTTCAGCTTTGCCAGGAGGATCCGCAGATCGCTTGGCTGCCGAGGCGAACGGGGGACGCACATTGAACATCATGTCGGACGCGCCGAGCGTCCACCGCAGTGTCTTGGGGTTGAGAAAGTTCCGGAGTGGCAAGGATCCCCACATGAATGGCTCGTCGACGCTGCCGAAGGGCGATCCCATGGTCCCGAAGGAAATATCAGCGCTCGAGTCGTGCACGCCCAGCGTAGCCATCCGATGAGCAGCGAGACATACACCGAGACATGATTTGCCACTGTGGAGCTCGCTCAGTCAGCATGGACGCTTCTCAAGGGCATGTAGGAGCCGTGTACGCACATGTCAAAACTCCTCGGTCACTCTCGAGGTGCTGCAGGAAAGCAGGCAGCCCCTCGACCCGGACGTTGCGGCACCCGTAGCGCAGAAAGAGCTTGGAGAAAGCTCCGACCGCGAGCGGCACCGAGCCCATCGGCTGCCGAGACGAGCGTGGACGGCACGATCAAGGAAGCCAAAAAACGAGATTCTCGATTTGCGAGGCGGTGCACGTCCGGCTGCCCAGCTTACACAGGCGCGGCCAACGGTATCGAATGCGAGATGCTGATGCGATAATGAATACAACTCGAGCCCAGCCTCACGACCCTCCTCTCGGAGCGAGACTGACGCCACAAGCCCGACTACGACCCTCTCACGGAAAGGGAAACCCAAACTCGTCTATATCATGCAGACGCAACCTATGCCACGGAGACCTGAGCAACCTGCTCAGTGACGGCCTCGACACTCGGGACGTCGCGGTTCTCCATGTGCAGGTGCGATTTGGGGTGCTGTTTCCAGCAGACAAAGCGCCGATCAGCGAACGGGAATCGCAAACGTTTGAGAGAAACCCGACGTACAGGAGGCTCGTAGTTGGCCTGACCGGCGATCTGCTCCTCCAACACCCCGCACGAGGCAGCGATGAAACCGAGGAACGGCGGTGATGGGTTGAGCGGCCGGGTGCAGAACTCCGGGTGGGCCTGGAGACCGACCATGAACGGGTGGTCTGTGGGAATCGACGGTCAGCACAACGAGCATGCTCTGAAGACTCCTCAGGAGGATGCCAGCAACTCACCCTGCAGCTCGGCGACCTGCATCCGCTCGCCACGCTCGTCGCGACCGAGGAAGAACAACCCCTTCTCCTCGATCCGCTGGACGTAAGCCGGGTTGACCTCGTAACGGTGACGGTGGCGCTCCCAGATGATGTCGGATCCGCCGTACAGTTTCCGGATGACGGACCAGTCCGATTCGGGTCCGAACACGGTCGGGCGGAGTCCGAGCCGCATGGTGCCGCCGAGGTGAGTCTTCGAGATCTCGGGCATGAAGATGATGACGGGGTCGGGAGTGTTCTCCATGAGCTCAGCCGAGTGTGCGTCTGTAGACCATCACTGGCGTCAGCAAGGTAGGGCAAGTCTACGGGGCAAAGGTTTCGAGCTCACCCTTGAGGCCGAGCACGTTGCGGCAGAACTCGATGACCGCAATCTGGAAGCCGAGACAGATGCCCAGGTACGGGACCTTCTTCTCGCGGGCCCACTTAGCCGCGGCGATCATACCCTCGGTGCCACGCAAGCCGAATCCACCCGGGACCAGGATACCGCTGCAAGAGATCCGTCAGCACTTGGCATGACGGGTGAAGTCTCGGTCCGACGGGCGCAAAAGCGACCTACTTGGCGGTGCAGACTGCTTGCCACGCGGCGTGGAACTCCTTCGGCCGCTCGTGCTGCGCCTCAAGCTCGAGATCGGACGCCTCGACCCAGGTGATGTGCAGCTTGCGGCCGCAGCGCATCGCAGCGTGTTCGAGCGACTTGGTGACCGAGGTGTACGAGTCTTGCAGCGCGGTGTACTTGCCGACGAGGCAGATCGAGACCTTGTCAAAGAGACGGTCGTATCTGAACGTCACAGGCGAGACATCAGCCAACGTACTCTACCCACGGTCGCCAAGAAGAGAAACGCACGAAATGGTCAGGTCCTTCCACATCGTCAACAGCTTGGTGCCACGAGCGATGCGAGGCTCTGGCAGCACGACCTTGTCGAGGCGGAGGCGGTTCTTGAGGAAGTTGAGGAGGCCCTGGTTCTTCAGGAGGAGGGGGACGTGGTAGAGGGACGAGACGTCGTGGACAGCGAGAACCTGCTCGTTGGCGACGTGGCAGAACATGGAGATTTTGGAAACGACGGAGAGGGGGAGAGACGTCGGGCAGCGGCATGCGATCTGGAAAGGAAGGCATATCATCAGTCTCGGTGAAGCGCGGGCGGGATTTCCAGGGAGCGTTGAGGCGTACAAGGTCCGGCACGAGACCAAGTCCACGGAGGTCACGGATGCTGGCCTGCGTTGGCTTGGTCTTGAGCTCGCCGTTGATCGAAGGCACCAGCGAAACGTGAAGGAGAGCAAAGTTGTCCTTGCCGACGCGGAACTGGAATTGCCGCATCGCCTCGACGAACGGAGCCGACTCGATATCTCCGACGGTACCACCGAGCTGTAGCGCAACACCATGTGTAGCGGTCAGCCCCTGGGCAAACCGTCCGCCTCGCGGTTTCACGTGCCTCGTCGACATACCTCGATGATGCAGACCTCGGGCGCCTGACCAGACTCGTCGACCGGCACCTGCGCGACCCGCTCAACCCAATCCTGAATGGCGTCGGTGACGTGAGGGATGACTTGGACGGTCTTGCCGAGGTAGTCTCCCCTTCGCTGTTGCCACCCAACCGGCGTCAGCTCTCCCTCGCTTCGCCCAAATGCCCGCGGAAGCTGCATGTAGCGAGCGCACCTCCTTCTCGATGACCTCGCGGTAGATCTTGCCGGTGGTGATGTTGTTTTCGCGGCCGAGAGTGACATTGAGGTATCGCTCGTAGTTGCCGAGGTCCAAGTCTGCCTCACCGCCGTCGTCGAGGACAAATACCTCGCCTGCAGGGGTCGTATAGCAGAATGAACCTGTTCAGCTCACGGACTGCAGTCCACGAGAGCTTGTGGCGGAAGGGCTGCAACTTGCCGTGCTCGGTCGGCGACATTGTGCCGGCGTCGATGTTCATGTACGGGTCGATCTTGATCGCCGTGACATTGTAGCCGAGCGTCTTGAGCAGCAATCCAGTCGACGAAGCTGCACACAGGCACACACGCAAGCAAGTACGCAGTGTCAACATCCAGGTCGAGACGCGTCGATCGCAGTGCAGTCGAATGTGAAGGAGAGGACAAACCGATGACGCCCTTGCCGATACCAGAGATGACACCACCCGATACGAGAATGTACTTCATGGCGTCCCTCGTTCCCTGCACGTGGCTGTAGCGAAAAGTCGACCGAGGCGAGATGAGGCGGTGAACGAGTCGACCGAGTCTGGCTCAGCGCGAGCAGCAGAGGTTCGCGTAGGGGCGAGCGGCACAGTACTCGTGCAGGGAGAACTGTCAGAGCAAGCCTGGGCGTTCTGGAGAAGGAGCAAGAAGGGGGAGGGAACCAAGGTGCATCGCCCCGAGCTCGCGCAGGACGAAGCGAGTGGGGTCAACTGGCTATCTGCTCTGCCAGGCCAGCGGAACGGTACAGGGACGCGCAGTAAATGCTGAAATGGTCATTGCGTGTTCCTACAACAAGGACTCAGACTGTTGCCGCGAGAGCGACCGGGAAGAGGCAAACTTCGGAAAACAAAACCTTCGAAGCGCCATGAGCGCTCAGGTGTTGTCAATCGCGCCTCGCCGGTTCCTACTGCTTTCTCCCGTTCCTTCTGCTTTTGTCGTGCTAGAAGCAGTAGGCGCCGCGGCCGTCTTGCTCGGTCGGCGGAAACACAGGAATTGGAGAGCCGTCGCCCGACGAGATGCCACGAGCGTTCGCTTCAACCCTTCGAGTTCGGCTTGGAGCTCTTGCGCAGAACTGTCAGGCCGGCGATAGTACGACTGCGAGATGATCTTGTAGATCGACTGCAGCGTCTGGTCCGCGCGAGGCGAGACGTGCTGCGAGAGCGTTTGGTGCATGAACTCGATCTCGAGCGTGGCCTGCATTAGTGCAAGCATGTCAGCGACACAGAGAGGAGGGTCGGGACAGGAGTGACGCGGCGACGGACCTGGAGCATACCGCCCATGCCGAAGCGCTCGACCTTGCTGAACGCATCGAGCGCGACCTGCGCGAGCTCCTCGACGAGGCTGGCGAGGGTTCGGGGGACGAGCGGTCGCGCAGTGGCAGAGACCTGAGCGTGGACGAGTACGAGCGAGAGCAGCGCGTCGTAGATGAACTGGTGGACCTCTGTTGTTTGCGATCCGTCACCCTGGGTCAGTCAGCCACAGGAACA
This sequence comes from Rhodotorula sp. JG-1b, assembly GCA_001541205.1. Taxonomy (NCBI): domain Eukaryota; kingdom Fungi; phylum Basidiomycota; class Microbotryomycetes; order Sporidiobolales; family Sporidiobolaceae; genus Rhodotorula; species Rhodotorula sp. JG-1b. Next base: position 552,570 of record KQ954466.1, on the reverse strand, counting down.
GAGCGTCACACACGGCCATCTCGAGCACACGCACCTTTCGGCTTGTCCGCCTCGTACCAATCGACCTCGCCTCCAAGCACGCCCTTTCGGATGATGCGCGCGATGTCGGCACTCTTTCTCTGCACATAGTCGTCAAACAAGATTTTGTCGAGTTGATCGGTCACGTCGAGGAGCATCTTGACGTCGGACGCCATGTCGATCTTGAATGCGGCGGAGAGCTGGTTGACCAGGCGCGGGATGATTGTGTCGCGAACGTGGCTCAGGTTCGACACCGTGAGGAGGATTCGGATGTCCTGCAGTGCCGATCCGTGTATGTATGAGCAAAATATCTCACTCCACGCCTCGGTGCGGGCTGATCTGCACTCACCACATTCTGCACATACACCTCGGACGGGCGGCCTCCAGCTTCGGCGGCCTCGACCGGCGGCCCTTTCCGCCCTGAATGGGAAGGGGTAGTGAAGATGGTCGCCGGGTCGGAGAACGCAACGTGGACGAGCCCATCCAAGAAGGCGTACAAGCTGTCGAGGAAGGCGCCCTTGATCTTTCTCGCGAGAGGTTTGGGCAGGTCGTCCTCGGGTCGACCACGACTTTTCGCCGCGGCGCCCGCACCGGTCGAAGATGAGGAAGCGCTAAAGTGACTGTTGGCCCGCTCTTCCGAGCCGCCGGCGATGCGGTAAGCCGAGATCGACATGAAGCGCTGATATGCTGCCATGTGTCGGAGGAACACGGTCGTCGAAGGCTGATCCGGATCGGGTCGCCAGTTCTCCAGCCCGTAGAAAACCTTGGCATCTGTTGAACTCGATCGCGTCAGCTGCCGTCGAAATGTTTTCCAGAGGAGAGGATGCGACCTGCCTCGGATCCAGCCCGAGCAAACCGCCGACTCGAAGCAACTCCGAGCGTGCATGACCACGTCCTTCAAGGTCTGCGTCGCTTCGCCCGACAGCTCGAGCGCACCCAGCTCGGCCCCGCAGTCGACAATCTCGTTCAAGACTCGGATCAGCCAATGACTGTTGGTCGTCGCGTTCGAGGACAACGGGACCCAATCCGGCATAGGCGGCGTCGCGTTCGGATCGTTCGCGTCCTGCGCGAGTGCGGCGGCGGTCGGAGCGGCAAAGAACTGACAAAGGAGCGTCACGTAGAGGGTGACGATGTCGTGCGTCATGGAGCGAACTTGGGCGGGCGACCTGCGCTGCGCCGGATTCGCGACCGAGCTCTTCTGCGATTTTGCGGCGAGTGGTGCATCAGATCGTGATGCGAGCGAGGTTGGTGATCCAGACATGGGCACACACCTTTTGATACTTGCCCTCCATGTATCCTTTTGCCACCTTCCAAAAGCTCGGTAACGCCTGCAGGATCACGGCGTTGAGGTTCCGGACAAAGTCGAGGATGAGTCGCCACACTTCGGCGCCCTCGGCGTTCTCTGCGTTTCGGCCCGCAAGTCAGTCAAACCGAGGCGGTACTCCAGGGGAAAGAGAGATGCAGCTCGAGTATGCGTGTGCTCACCTCGTATCCGCTCGCCATCATAAGTCTCCAAGCTCTGCACACAACTCCTCAACACCGCCGCCTGTCTCCGGTCGTCCCGGTCCGCCGCCCCGTACTGGTCCATCGCGAGCCGGATCCGACTCAGGCTGGCATCGGCGGTCGTGCGGAGGACTTGCATGATGTGTCGATGTTGGGTGTCGAAAAAGATCCAGACCGGGTCGTCGGTCGGGTCGAGCTCGAGCAGGATCCTACGTGCGTGCGCGGTTCGGTAATTAGAACCACTGAAGAAGAGAGCAGACCATGTGAAGGCAAGTCGCGAGGGACTCACTCGATCGTCTTCTCGACCTCGTCTAGCCCTCGTTTGGTATCACGTAGCCGTTTCCCCAGAATCGCCCGCAAGTCTCCCATGATCTTTTCGACCTGACCCCAGACCTTTTCATAGATGCGCTTCTGCTGTTGTTGCTGTTGCGGAGTCGTCGCGGCGGGTAATCCGAGGAGCTGTTCTGGACGAGTGCCGAGCAAGTAGCGGCCCTTCTTGTACGCTTGCAAGGCGGCTTCGTACCGGCCCTGTAGGTCAGGATTTTCCGTCAGCCTGTCGTATGCATGTACGTTCGAGCAAATTCGAGTCCTTACCTCCTCTACGGCTTCTCCGAGCACTGTTGGCAAGTTGAAGAAGAACTTGCTGCGCTCGAACACGCCCAAGGTGCTCTTCAGACGCTCAGCCTTTGTCCTCGCCTCGACGATAGGCTGGAAGACGGTCTCGGCACGGGTCTCGGCGGCTGGAAAAGGGTCTATCATTAGTACTGGGCCGGCAAGCTTCTCGGTGAAAGCACGCACCAGTGAGCGACTCTTGGATTGGCTTGACGCCATGATCGTTTCCCGGCGCAAACGGGCCTTCACGCATCTCTTCGAATACCGCTGTAGTCACGAGTACAAGTAAGACACATGCTTATATAGTCACTCTAGCAGAGGCCTGCCTGCTCACTCTCGTTTGCGGCCTTGACGGCCACGAATCGATCCCATTCAGCCTCGACCAGCAGCTTCAACGCGCCGGACCGTTGCTCCAAAGCGTGTCGCAACCGATCTCGACCTGTAGAGGAAGTACAGAGTCGGTCGGCGTAAAGTTTTTATGTCTGGCGCACAGAGTGGACACTCGCTCACCCTGGTTCAGGTCATTGAATGTCGCGTTGGGGTGGATTGTCGAGAGAAACACCTTTGGGTCGAACGACTTTGACGCCGGCAGCACAGCAGAGCCTGACGGTGAAAGGACGGGCGTGCAATGGTCAGACTTGTCAGGGCGGAGCGACCTGTGTGCGGGACAAGGGAAGACGCACGCATCTCGCTCGGGAGCTCCGGATGACTCCTGCACCGTCGGAAGGACTCTTGTCAGCACCGGTAGCCAAGGCACAACAAGTGATGCGCGGGCGCCTTACGCCAAGATGCTCCCAGGCAACAGGCCCATCGGGTCATTCTCGTCTCCTTTGGATGCCGCGACCTTGGCGGAACCGGCCGAGGATTCGCCGCCGCCGTACGCATCGTCGTTCGCGCTGCTTCCACCTTCCCAGTGAGTCTATAGACGCGATCGATGATCAGCGCGTGTGACACGGACAGAAGGTGAAGGTGACAGCCATCGACTTGCCGGATTGAGGGACGACAAGCCGTAGAGTTGGAGCACTGCAGGAGCGGTCGCTGTCAGAATTGGCTCTAATAGCAAAATGCTGGTTCCCTGCACTCACCGTCTTCCTCGCTGGTAGCCCAGGCATCGTCCTGTGCTCCGTACGCGGCGTCGTCGTCCAGTTGCCTCGACCGGCGGTCTCTCGATCCTTGCCCTTGCCCGTGCCCGGCTGCGCGCTGGTCGTTGTGTCTAGCTCTTGGATCTTCGTGACTCGGTCTGCGGTGGTCTGGCTGCGGTCTCGCTGATGTCTGCGGCTGCTGGTGATTCGAGTGGGGCGCATCGACGAGGCGAGGATCAAAGTCGCGCGGCTCTTGCGGGCGACTCGGACGGGGAGGCGGCCGCCCTTGCATCTCGTGACAGCTGCCGATCTGCTCCCTCCGAGCCAGGTCTCCGACGCGGTGGTCAAAGTTGAGAGCGAGTTCGGCCATCTTTCTCATCTCAGCTCTTCACTCGGTCGCAGCAACTCAAGAGCGAGCGCACTGGCGGGAATGAGCTCAATACGGCAGCGTACTACACGCAGATCTGCAGCAGCTGCAGCAGCGAGCGAATCTCTTGCCGACGGACACGACTCGGACCCTTCGCCCGCTCGACGTCGATCCGCCGACAAGTCGAAATCCGCTTCGGGATCAACTCGAGACTCGCCGACCAAGCAGCGCTTGCCGCTGACGGAGCGCAGGAAGGGCAAAAAGGGAGACCCGGCCGCTGATCTCACGTACGCCGCTTCGTTCCACCGCTGCAATCGACTTCCCCCAAAAACTGACCTCATGTTGCAGAGTCACCCTCGACAAAGAAACCGGCCGCGTCTCGCTCGATGCTCCGCAGACTCCCTTCCACGAGCTCGACCTGAGCGAGAGCTTCCTCTCGGCTCTGCACGACGCTCCCTTTGAACCCAAACAGGGCTGGCGCAAACAGCGGCGATCTTACTTCATCCTCGGAGGCCTCTTTGGCTTGCTCGCCAGGTAAGCCTCTGCGGAATCTTCTCCTCTTCCAAGCTACACTGCCAAGAATGCTCAACTCTCGAGGCCGGCGCAACGGCAGTTGGTACTTTGCCTCGTCGGGAGACCCGCTCTCGTCGCTGCAGAATTTCGACCTCGACTCGTTCACGTCGTGGGACCTCCAGTCCTTGCTCTCGGACATGCCCTCGCTCGGCAACCTCAACCTCACCGAACTCGTCGCACCGGGCCGAGAATGGCTCAACAGTCGGGCATCCAACTTTGAGGTTGGCAGAGATGCGAAAGAGCGCGGCTTGAGGAAGAAGCACGCCGTCGTCTTGGTGCCGGGTATCATCTCTTCCGTGAGCCGCATACTTCGCTGCCACAGTTTCACTCGTCCCGGTGTGCTGACGTCCCCCGGGCTCTTCTCAGGGACTCGAATCTTGGTCTACCCAACCGGATGCCGCGCCGTTCTTCCGATCCCGGATCTGGGCAGGAACGTCCATGGTCCGCGCGCTGATCAAGAACAAGGAGGCCTGGGTCCGCGCGATCAGCCTCGATCCCTTTACAGGGTTGGACCCGAAGGGCTACAAGGTGAGAAGCTCGGCGGAACGTAGGCCGCATCCGAGAGTTTCCTGACTCCGGCCTTTCGGCCTTCAACAGGTTCGCGCAGCGCAAGGACTTGATGCGGCATCAGCGTTTGTACCTGGTTACTGTGAGAGACCACATGCACCGCTACCAACATTGGCGCGCGAATCGGACTGACGTTCTGCTCTTCCCGCAGGGATCTGGCAGAAAGTGATTGAAAATCTGGCCGTGCTGGACTATGATCACGACGACCTCGACCTGGCCAGTTACGATTGGCGATTATCGTACGTCCTCTTTTCCCAGCCGACTCTCGTGCCGAGCTACACACGCTGACGGTACTTCGGGGATACGCAGCTTCTTCAACCTCGAAGTGCGCGATCGCTACTTCTCCCGCCTGAGGGCGACGATCGAGCTCAACCTCAAGATCAACGGGAAGAAGACGGTCCTCGTCAGTCACAGTATGGGAGGACCTCTCTTGCTGGTGCGTGCTCAACGCGATCAGGTTGATTCCATGCCGTCCGAACTGACCTCTCTCACCTCCGCCTCCATCAGTGGTTCTTCAAGTGAGGCAAATCGCTAACGACTCAAATCAAGCGAGGAACCTACTCACAACACTGTGCGCTCTCGCAGATGGGTCGAAGCTCCAGAATTCGGCAATGGAGGTACCGATTGGGTGGAGCGGCACATCGACAGCTGGGTGAACGTTGCGGGCACGATGCTCGGTGCGTAGAGCCTTTCTTCCGGAAGCCGTTCCCAGAGTCTCTTACTCTCTTCGTGACGCTGACCTGCACCAAGTCGCACCTTGGAACAGGCGTGCCAAAGGCCATGTCGGCGCTCTTGTCGGGCGAGATGCGCGACACGGTCGAGATCAACCAAGCCGCCGTGTACCTCCTCGAGCGCTTCTTCAGTCGGTCCGAGCGGGCAAAGCTCTTCCGCACCTGGGCAGGCTCGGCGAGCATGATGCTCAAGGGGGGGAACGACGTGTGGGGGACGGCGTCGGGCGCGCCGGACGACTTTAACAATTCGACCCTGACGGGCGGCAACCTCTAGTGAGCTCGTCGGGAACTCGCCTAAACAGCTCTTGCCGCAAAAGCGGGCGATACGTGAGGAGCTTTCGCACGCTTGACTCGCTGACTGACTGAATACGCTCGGCGCCCGCCCAGCTACTTCCGCCCGGAATCGCACGCCAACACATCGGAGGTCACGGGCGACACGATGCACCCCAACTTGACCCTCAACGACGCCTTGAGTTTTGTCCTGCAAAAAGTGCCGACGTCGTATCAGCAGATGTTGGCGACCAACTATTCGGTGAGTCGATCCGGACGCCATCTTTTCCGCTCGAGTGGCATCTCGTACGCGGTGCTGACGGCGGCCCCTCTCTCAGTTCGGGATCGAGCGCGACGAGGAGCGACTCAAGCGCAACAACCACGACCACACCAAGTGGAGCAACCCGCTCGAGGTTCAGCTGCCGCTCGCTCCGTCGATGAAGATCTACTGCCTGTACGGAACTGGCAAGGAGACCGAACGCGCCTACTTTTACCAACAGGGCGGATACGAACACGACGAGTCTCCGACGGTCGACTTTAACAACACCGCATCCGGACCGCTCGAAGAGCAAGGCGTATGCCTCGAGCCAAATTGCAGCGACACGACGCCGCGGGCGCTGTTGGACCTGCCGCTGCAGCGACGGGTCTGGATCGACAACAGCGTCACGATGGACGAGAAGGCGGTGCCGAAAGTGAGGAGCGGAGTCGTGTTTGGGGACGGCGACGGGACGGTGAGCGTCCTCAGCCTCGGGGCGATGTGCGTCGAAGGGTGGAAGGTAAGTTTCCGTTTGGCCGTTTTGGGCCCATATCCTCGGACAGGTCACTAACGATGGGAGTGACTGTCCAGCGGCCGCTTTACAACCCGGCGGGCATCGAGGTCGTCACGCACGAGCTCTTGCACTCCCCGCTCGCCTTTGACCCGCGCGGCGGACCGACCACGGCGGATCATGTGAGTCGCCCTCTCTCTACGGTGAAAGAAGATCCGATGAGCATGTCGCGCTGACCACGCACTCGGTGGTCCCGCCTCTCTCCGAAACAACCCGCAGGTCGACATCCTTGGCTCGTGCGTGTGACCCTTGCCCTTCATTTTCGAGCGCTTATGAAACGCCAGTTTGGAGACTGACATCGACCGCGCCCTGGTGGCTTGTCCCTGATCTGCAGGTCCGAATTAAACGACGCCATCCTTGAAATCGTCGCCGGCGAGGGTCAGAACGTCAAGGAGCAGTTCCACTCGCCGATCCGCGAGATTGCGAAGCGCATCAACTGGGACGGTAGCACCAACGCGCCCGCGTAGCTGGTGCATAGGGAGTAGCTTTTGAGGATTTGCTAAAGTATAGACGCCATGCTCCGAAACTGGAAAAAACCTGTTGTCAAACATATGGTTTCGATCAAGACCAGGTTGGCTCCAGATTAAAACGGGCGTGTTTGCAAATCTCCGAGTTTAGTAACTTGATGCGCGTTTCGGGCAAGCCGTGAACGAGCGGAGGACGGAGTTGGCGCAACTCGCCATTGTTTGCAAGCTCCCTCTCGTCCTGCCTCGCTTGATGCGGCGTGAGAGTGTGCAGGGCGGCATCGCTGGCTGTTGGCTTTGACCGTCCGCAGGGCTCTAGGCATGTCTAGCCCTCCCACGGCGTTCCCGCGCTGGGCGCTCGCCGTCGATTTGGTCGTGTCGGCTTTGTCTGTCATCGGCGGGCTCGCCATCGTCATCGGATACCTGTGTGCGCCGCAGAAGCAGCACCTGCGCATGAAGCTGATCCTCGGGCTCGGCATCACCGGTACGTTGGTACTTCGCGTGCGAGTGCGCGCCCTCTTGAGGATTCGGTTCACTCACTTCTCCACGCAACAGATTTTGTCCAGGCAATGACGACGCTGTATGACCAACAACTGCGATGTGTAGATGCAGTACGAAAGACTGACACGACGCACGGACAGGGTCGGAACTGGACTCGCCCTCGCCGGGAACCCTTACGAAACCAACTCGAGCACTTGTTTGGCGTCTAGTTTCGTCTGTAAGCTGACTTCGGATCAAGCGATGCCGAACTAGATCAGTCTACTCACGCTCCTAGGCGAACAGATCAATCGACCGTCATTTGCAACGCCTGCTGGACGCTCGCCATCACCCTCGTTACCTACCTCACTCTCTTGCATCCACGGTCCAAGCCGACCGGCTTCCTCGACTCGACCTACGCGTTTCCCCTCATCGCCGGAGCCTGCGTCTTGATCGCAATCGCGCCCTCAATCGCTTTGACCGTCGTCTACCGCGTCGAGGACGCCGCCGGCGTCTGCTGGCTTCCCGCCACCTCGCTCGCCGCCAAACTCGAACTGTTTATTCCGCGCGCCCTGGTCCTCGTCATCGTCATCGTTCTCTACGTCCGCATGTTTATCTTTTTCCGGACACGAGACATGCACCTGCTCGACTCGAGTTCGAATATGGACTCGCAGCCGCCGAACGGGAACCGCCTCTCGTCGCTCCGAGGCCGGTTCACCTCGTCGCAGAACCGCAACGAGGGTGCTCGCCTGAGCGAACTGTCGACGAACGGGCTCCAGGGGGCAGATACACCTGCGCGTCAACTGAGTGTCATTCCGGCGTCGCCGGTGCCGGAGGCTGCCACCAGAGCAGAGGACGACGCATTGGATCCGCTATCGCAGACCCGCAAAAACTCGGCCGCCACAGTTAGCTTCTCGGAGCACGAGAACGGCCCGTCCGGCATGGGCCTCTCACCGTCCGCCATCACCTTGGAGCCTATTCCGAGCCGTACCAGCGCGACCTCGACGCCGCTTCCGCGAATCTCGAAACACGGCGCGTCGAGCTTCCCAGCTGGACCACCACCGCCCGGCGCTCCTCCCCACGTCCCTCTCTCTCCACGACAACTGAACAAGCGCCTCTCGCTCCTCATGGCCTGCTACCCGGTCGCGTACTCGTCCCTTGTCGCCGTCTCGCTCGCTCGCCTGATCCAACAATTCGTGACCGGTGGGCGGGCGAACCGCGGACTCCTGTACGCTTCACGGATCCTCATCTTCAGCCAAGGCGCCGTCGACGGGATCCTGTACTATGCGATCCAGGCGGCCTTCAAGTATTGGACGAGAAGCGGTCGAATCCGACCGATTGCGTGACGAAACCTCTCAGCCATCCGACCAACCGCCAAGACGATTATTTCCGAAGAAGGGTGCTAGATACGGTAGACCAAAGCATCTCAAGAATGTGGTTGTTGTTTGTAGACCTAGACTTATACTTGCATGGCCACGACCTTATTCAATTCTCCCCATTGACATTCTCTTGCTCTTTGTGACTTCACTCGACTCGACCGCCATGGATCCGTTCGAGGTACAGAGCGATTGAACGTCTCACGGCCTAACAGTACAGCTGACTCCAGGCCCGTTCTCCCCAGGTCCGGATGTCGTTCACGACGCTCGTCTCTCGGCAGTTGACATCGTCCGTCTCGAGCATCTCAAAAGTCGCCGCGTTCGCGCTCAAGCATGCCGCCAAGTGCTCGGACGATATCTGGGACTGCTACCTCGACGAGATCGGCGCCGTCAGCCTGAACGGGCGCGTCAACCTGCTCTACCTCCTCGACGCCCTCCTCGACAAGGAAGGGCCGAAGCTCGTCACCAGGGGCGTCACCGGGAGTGTCGTCGGGCAGGGGAGCTACAGGGCGTTGGCGGAACGGGATCTCGGCAAGGTCGTCGCCAATGTCGTGCCAGAGACGCGGGAAGGGGTCCTCAACTGGATGAGCACCCATCAGGTCAGTCCTTCCACTCCACTCCCTCCCGCGAGAGGCTTCCAATTGCAGCTGACGTGCGAGATCTCTCTACAGCTGCTGCGCTCTTGGCGACAGCGGCGATTACTGGACATTGCGACTCTCGACCAGGTCATCTCGGAACTCGAAGAGCGCAAGAACAGGTACGTGTTTCGTCATCAGCCGCTTGAGTCTAAGCTGACGCGTACAGAGTCACAGTCTGCACGCCGCAGCGTCCAGCGGCGCCGAATCCAAATCACTTGAGAGCTTCTCACGAAACGACATTCTGCGACGGATAGAGGACGACCGCGAGCGGGTACGTTCCGGCACCCTAAAGCCGCGAGGGAATGACCTAGACCTGACCTCCATGTCCGTATGCAGCAAAAACGCCTGAAAGAGCGATTATGGGTCCTGCCAATCCCGTCTACGATTTACACCCTGCCGCTGTCGACTTCGATCGCTGCCGCTGCCGCGCAGGCCGGCAACCCGGCCATATCCAAGATTTCTCCCGCCTCTCCCGCATCACCCTTCGATCCTTCGGCCGCCTCGTCCGTCCCGGCGCACATGCGACCGCCGAGCGCAGCCGACCGACCTTCCAGCGCGGGCAGCAATCCGGGCGGACTCGGCAGCAGCTCGCTGGGCGCAGGGGGACCTCGCGGGCCCGAGGTCGCGCTCGATATCGAGTTTGAACAACTGTGGGAGGCGAACGAGGAGGAGCGGAAGTTGGCTGGATTTGAAACGTCGACAGGTGCGACTCGTGGCGGAGAGGCGGAGGAAGGAGAACGGATATGGAAGCCGTGGCCGCTGAGTCCGGCAGAACGGGCAACACTACGGAGCGAACGACAACGGTGTTTCGCCATGGCGTGAAACGACATTTCTGCCCCTGCCCGCACCGGATCTCTTTCGCGGATTTTGGGACTGCTCGCGAGAGAGTTGCGAGGTGTTTTTATTGCGGTCCGCCTTCGAGACCATGCACCGCAAAGATCTGTCTATCTATAACTTGTCCGTTTCCGTCTATCCGATATATCCGCAATGCGCCGGTGCCGAGCGTCAGTCGGAGCACTTGATCCTCATCGAGGCCGTCCAGCTTCATGCACAACCCGCGGAGCGTGTTCCCGTGGCTGACGACGAGGATGCACTCTCCTCGCTCTAGCCGGGTTTGGATCTCGGCGCAGTAGTAGGCCCACGCGCGTTCGACGGTCATTTCGAGCGATTCGCCGCCGGGCGGAACGGCTCGATACGACCTCCTCCACGCGTTGACCTGCTCGGCGCCGTACTCTTCCGCGACTTTTGCCTTGTTGTGGCCGTTCAACTTGCCATAGTCGCGCTCGTTCAAGGCCGGATCGACCGTGACGGGCGGGGGGGACGAGTTGTCGCTGTCGGTGAGGTAGGTTTCGAGGATGTGTGAGAGCGAGGAGGAGGCGCGCTGCAGCGGGGAGGTATAGGCGTGGTCTATGGGTGGTATCGGTACTGATCGGAGCCTCTTGCCGACTTCACGTGCTTCGTGGATGCCCCGCTGCGTCAAGGGAGGGTCGAGGATCCCCGTAAAACTGCGACGCGGTTGGCTCGGATCAGCTCTGCAGAGAGGGCAAGCTCGCTCCGTCAGGGCATCTCACATATTGGCTGCGTTGGTTTCCGATTGTCCATGCCGAACCAGGATGAGCTGCGAGCGCGAATGACGGCGAGGTGAGTGGAGGCGATGATGCAGCAGGCGGAATCGGGGCTGCAGAATATTCCGCGGCGCAGCTTACAGTTCCTGCGCGCTGATGGCCTGCATGGGGCGAGTCGGCCTTGCCAGGCATGGTCAGAGAGAGCAAAAGAGAGGCGAGCTAGATGTGAGAATTCCAACAAGATGTCACGTGCAAAAGGGGGGTTCGTCACTCGACGACGCTACGGGTATATTTCTATGTATAATTTATTCTATGTACTCGATCATTCCGCCAGGGTCAGCCCTTCGACCCTCCGCACCGTCTCCATCGATGCCCTCTTGGAGCAGACCGGACCTCCTTCCTTCGAGTCGTCGAGGTCGGATTGCTCGCCGACGCTGCTGGTCTGGGAGGGGGAACTCGGCGGAGTCGACTGCTGGTCATCTTCTGCGGCTCGGCTGCCACGGCGACTCCGCCCTCGCCGCGAGCTCGACGACGATGACTCGGAAACGTCGGGGAGGAGGTTGTGCCGGAACGCGGCGACGCCGGCGGCTTTGAAGGACAGGAACGACGGCGACGACGAGCGCGAGGAAGGTTGAGAGGTCGACGCGTCGGACGACGGTGACGACGCGGACGAGAGGCTCGGGTGCGGGTGATGCTCGTTCGCGTTCGAGTTGCGCCGGGACGACGGCGTTGGCAGGTCGTCGTCGGGGAGCAAGGTGAATGCAGCCGCTCCCGCGAGGCGCGGAGAAGGAGGGAGCGGCTCCAGTCCCGCTGCTGCGTCAGGGAGAGAAGACGCCAAAGAATCGTGACTGTTGGACATTGTCGGAGTCGCCGCGTCTCGATCCGCCTGCTCCGGGTCGATCACGCCCGCCGCTTCCCCTCTCCGTTCGACTTCTCGACACGCGCCTTCAATCTCGTCCAAGCTCCACATCAAGCTCCACCCGAGCAGCCGGAGCCCTTCGCCTTCGAGTTTGCACAGCTCTTGCGGCGTGACGCCGCCGACCTTGGCCGCGCGCGTCTGCGAGAGGGTCCCGTCGACGGAGAACTTGCACGCGATGAGGAGCGAAGTGAGGAGGAGTCGGTGCAGGGTGTACGAGTTGAGGAACGGGGTGGCCCGCGGTCGGTCGACGGACGAGATGGTCGGCGAAGGCGGCAGTGGGGAGGCGGCGTGGATCGGCGAGGTCGGCGCCGAGAGCCTGGCAGCATCGATGTGGTGCGGCTCTCCTGACTCTACATCGGTGGTAGCGTGCTGCTGCTGCGGGGGCGGAGAATGCGGCGACGTAGGCGCGCGCGGAGGCAGTCGCGGTGGCCTGACCGAGAGGATCGGGGTCGGCTGAACGTTCGGTTCGGTCGTGTACGGGAGGTGGGTGATCCGGTTCAAGTATACGATGGCGAGGAGGATGGCGTCCCTCGGGAACGGCGTGAATGTCACCAACCTAGGTGAGGAGTCAGGGGGTCAGTTTCACGCGACGAGACATGGCGAAGGGACGGGGTGGTGGCCAACCTTTTGAGGTACGCTCCAATCTCGAGCGGCGGGGGCTGCTTGGAATGGAACCTGGTGATAGTGCCCTTAGTCTCGAGCTGGTCGTTGCTCGCGACGGCGGTGGTGAGCAGGTGGGCCAAAATGTGAGAAAGCGCCTCGACGGGAAGCGACGCCAATCGGTTCGTCGCCGGGATCGGGAATCGCACGGTGGCCATTCGGTCGTCGTATCCGTCGTCTTCAGCGGCTGAGGTCGTATCCAGTCACTCTACAATGAGCAGCGGCGTGAGACAGGGTCTCGGTGACGAAATTTAGCGGACTTCGCAGTCGGCGACGCGGACTAGTCCAGCGCGACGAGGGACGCAGTCGACTACTCAGAGTAAGCAGAGCAATTCGCACCGAGCTTGACCTCTGGCGATGCCCCTGTGCACTGTAGCGACAGCGGTGGAATGCGTTTGTTTGGCGAGAACGAGGATCGATCAATTCGGCGACGAGGCCGAGCCGCGGAACAGGAACTTTGTAATCACAATACAGATACGGTGTAACCCGCTCGGGAATACAAGCGCTCCTTTTCCCTCGGCTCGTCCTCCGCTTCGCAGACTAGAGCGCTACAGACGAGCATCAGAGTCGACGACCAAGACGAATCTTGCTGTACTTTAGTGGCTCACATCGACGACCCCTCGTCCCGATAACACTCGTCGAGACCGCCTGAGACGACCCGCCGATGTCGACCGCGCACCGACCGACGTGGGCGCCCGCACAGGGGAAGGAAGGCAGGCAGAACTCGCGCTCTTACTCGAGTCGGGACCTCGCAGCCCACACAAAGCTCAAGTTCCGCCAGGTGCGCCTCGTCTGGTGAAATCCTCCGTTGGCGGAAGGTGCCCAACTGACTCGGGTGTGCCCGCCGCCCTCGACAGCCGGGACAAGGCACGAAAGACGAACACGCCCGCAGGGACCTCAAGCTCGAACTCCTCCAAGCAGAGCGCGACGCCGCGAACCGCAAAGCCAAGGGCGAGCGCGGCTACGTCCAGGACCAGAAACTCCTCGCCCTCGCCAACGGGTCCGCCGCCGACTCGGCAGCTCCGGGCAGCGAGAACGGAACCGAGAGTGAGAGCGCCGCGAAGCGGAGAAAGATGCTCCAAGAGGTGGCGGACCTCGACAAGGACGATTCCGATGATGACGAGGATGACGAGGAGGAGAACGGTACCAGTGGCAAGCAAAACAAGGGCAAGGGCAAAGCGCTGGACTTGAGTGATGCCGACGAGGACGACGACGACTCGGACGACGACGACGATGACGACGATGAGGACGAGACGGCCGAGCTCCTCCGCGAGTTAGAAAAGATCAAGAGGGAGCGTGCAGAGGAGAAGGAACGGCAGGTCAGTCACGCGGGCGAGCCTTATAAACCGGACCTCGGAGCGCATACTCCAGGTTTTCGGTTTTTAAAAGTCGTAGTTCGCGGGATACTGACTCTACGAGATGTGCCCTCTGCAGGAACGCGAACGCGCCGAGAGCGAGCAAGTCTCGCGCGACGAAGAGATCGCCACCGGAAAGTGAGTCGCAAACATGTACAGCATGGCCGAAGGGCACCGCCCCAGCTCCGTACTGATAACTGAAACCCTGTCCCCCGCACAGCCCGCTCCTGAACCTGCAAGCCGCACTCGGCCACTCGCCCGCGCCTTCGACCATCTCGTCCTCGTCCGCGGCGACCTCGTTCGGAGTCAAGCGGAGGTGGGACGACGACGTCATCTTCAAAAACCAGGCGCGCGGGGTGTCCGAGACGCCCAAGAAGGAATTTGTCAACGACTTGCTCCGGACGGTGCGTTTCCCTCATTCCTCGTTTCCGTGCTAGCGAGCTCTTCGATCATCATGACCGAGGCAAGGTCGCTTGGTCGAGAGCTCTAGTGCCAGAAGGTAGGCATGGGACACTGACACTCTGCCTCTTCGCGTTCGCAGGAGTACCACAAAAAGTTCATGAGCCGGTTTGTCGCATAAGTTCGACGGTCCTGCTTCTTAGTGGCCTGTCCTAGGGATGTCTCTTTCGTGTTCTTGTAATATCTCTGTGACTATACCAGATCGTGTCCCCAGAGTTCATACATTTTGACATCTGAGCCGAGCGTCTTTCTCGTCTTTGCCTCCGTCTTCTTTGCCCACTCCTAGTCGGTGCTCGCCTGGCAAGCGTCGCGGTCCTTTCTGATCAACGAATCCGTACGCCAGTGCCCGCTTTCAGGCCCGACCCGGAGACTGCTGCTGCTGCTCTCCCCGCTCTCCTGATCGACCGACTCGAACCCTCTCCGCCAACTCGCACGACGATGCCGACCCGCCTCGCGTCGAGCTTTGCGCTGCCGCCGCCCGACGACCCTCTCCGACCGAGCTACACGACCCGCAGGGACGACCACCAGTTTGCGAAGCAGTACGCCAACTTGTACTGGCTCCGCCTCGTCGTCCTCCGGAAACGCGTCCTCGAACGCGCGAGGAGGAAATGGGAAGGAGCGGGAAAACTTCAAGGTCAGTCACACGCCGACGGGAATGTGAACTGCGGCTCTGTGAGGAACGTGATACCCCCTTGCGCGGCGCAAGGCCGATACTTTGGGTCGGACGAGTGGGAACGCGTTGAAGCGCGCTCTCTCAGCAAGAGGCTACAGGGATCATGACGGTGCAGTGTCTGTGCTATGTACGAGCAGGTTGCACGGACCGAGCCGATTTCGGGAGCGCCGGGCGCCGTAGCAGGCCTTCTCTGCGCAGAGAAACGATCCCTCGTCGGCGTCGGCTGTTGTTCTTGCTCGTTCGATTACAGAAGCAGCTATGATTTCAAACGGGCCGACAGAGGTACTGGGAGCTGACGTCGAGGCCGACGTGTAAATCTACAGGCGTCGAGACTCCTCCGCGGCATGTCAAGCGTCTCCTCGAGGTGGAGAATGGGAAGCTGTGCTACGTCGTCGGAACCGTCTATGTCGACATGCCGCTCAAACCCAACGTGCTCGAGGACCTGGCACGAGATGTACGTCCCTCCTTGGACTTGCCACAATGCCGTCGACTGAGCTGGAGAGCTGATCTTTGCCCGCGCGCTCGCGCAATTTACGCGTCCTTCCGCAGCACCACATTACCGCTCCGCCGCCTCGGGAAAAGTACCACTCGGCTTCGGACGAGATCATGCTCGAGGACGAGAGTGGTCGAGTGCGGTTAGTGGGCCAAAAGATCGACGACGCAGAAGGAGTCTTTGTGACGGGTCGGTTCCTTGATCTCTCTCGCCGGGCAAGTGCTACCAGCTTACGCAGTCATCGAACACACAGGTACTATCATGGCTGCCCTGGGAGCCGAGACTTCCTCCGGCGACTTTGAAGTTATCGAGTACTGCTTTGCCGGTTTGCCACCTCAACCTGCGCTCAAACCGGCCCAGCCGGACGGCGAGTGGGTCGCGATCGCGAGTGGACTCGAGATGGGCTCGGCGAGCGATGCGGCGGACGTCAGGACCGAGATGCTGGTCGAGTACTTGCTGGGTGAAGCGGGCGAAGAAGAGGTGCGCAATCTTCTCTCTGCGGTGGTCCCTCGTAGAAAGAGGGTGATTTCTCACGGCCCGCATTTCGTGCCTACAGGACCAGGACGAAGCTGTCAAGATCTCGCGCCTCATCCTTGCGGGCAACTCGCTCGCTCGGCCAGACATTGGAGCGTCGGCCGGCGAAGAACCGAAAAAGGTGAGTAAGCCACCATTCGACTCGGGCGACGAACGCATAGCTGAAAGTGCATAGTACCGGTAGATCAAGTACGGTTACGACTCTTCGCTGTATACCGCCAAGCCGACTGAGGCACTCGACGCTTTCCTCTCTGAACTCGCTCCGTCTTTACCGATCGAGCTGATGTCGGGCGAGACGGACCCGACCGAGCCGACCATGCCTCAGCAACCTCTGCACCACGCGCTGTTGCCCAAGTCGGCGATGTACGAAGGCTTGACCGGCCGGACGAACCCGTTCTGGTGCGATATCGGCGGCGCGAGGTGGGCCTTTTTTTCACGACTCCAGCTCGGGAGGGTGGCCGCGGCTCCGAAGCGCGGCGTGCTCTTGCTGATGCCACCGGTTAACCTGGTCCCGCAGCTTCTTTGGTACTTCGGGGCAGACGGTCGACGACATCTTCAAGTACCTCGAGGGCAACGACCGGCTAGGCGTCGCGATGCAGACTCTAGAATGGTCGCACATTGCGCCGACGTGCCCCGATACGCTCTGTCAGTCCCCCACCCCGAAGTCCTCTCCGTTTCCTGCCGTTGATGACTGACCACGGGCATGCTCTCCCACACAGGGTGCTTCCCTTTCACGGACCGAGACCCGTTCATCCTGCATCAGACGCCGCACGTCTACTTTGTCGGGAATCAACCGCGCTTCGAAACCCGCCTGGTCGAAGCCCAGCCGGCGGCCGAGAGCGAAGACCAGACGGTGAAGCGTGTGCGCGTGGTCCTCGTGCCCAAGTTCAGCGAGACGGGCGAGGTCGTGTTGGTGAATACGGCGACGCTCGAAGTCAGGAGGCGGAGGTTCGCCCTCGGCGAGTGATTCGATTGCAGGCGGCGTTTTCGACCCTCGCGTGGCTTTTCGAAGGGATGTACACTGTTGTAGTGAATGCATGTCATGTCCTTCTATCCGTACTTGATGACTTTTCCCGCTTGAGTACCTGGGCGAGGCGCAAGGTGCACGAGAGCCGACGTCGAAGAACTCTTCTCTCCATTCGAGCCCCTCGCCACATTCGGAGCCGCAAAGCCAGCACAGACACCGGCACCGCCTTCACTATCTCTGGAACCATGTCTTACGCTCCGTCTTCTACCGGCGCTCACGGTGCGACCTCGACCAAGACGCGTCAACTCGCTCACCTCGCGCAGCAACTGCACGTCCTCGCGCAGCGGACGGAGCAGCTCGAGCAACTCACGGCCGTCACGGCGGAGCAAGCGAGCTACATGCGCCTCCTCGGCGGGCACCACGCCGCGTGGTGAGTCGTCCGCTGCCCTCCGAGCGATGGATGTTGAACGATCCCAACAAGGACGTGAACGCCTGCTGACGAACGCTTAAATGTATAGGTTCATGGCATCTCAGAGGATCATGACGCCCGGAGACGTCGTCGAGGAGCAGCCGGACGCGGCGTCGCAGCAGCAGCAGCAGCAATGAGGACGGAACCCGGATCGGCCTCAAGCGAGCTGGTCGAGACGAGCGATCAGTCACTTGCTGCGAGTCACGACGCGTACCATTCTGCCGCAAACCCGTACGCGAGCGCGTCGGGGGCGCTTCCGCTGGCGACCGCGTGGAAGCGTGCCACCGCGTTCTCTCTCGACTCAGCACAAAATCTCGCCTTCTCTCCTCCGGCGCAGCGTGGAATCCGACGTCGAATGAAGTCGAGTGACGCGGTAATCAACGCCTTGGCTCTCGCGATTACGGGGGCCGGTGCGATTTCCCGAGTCGGCGGCGCCTCGCACGACCGCGCAATCTCACCGCACCGATAGTCGAGTCCCGTTACGCATGCCGCCGATTCTCCGCCATGAATCGTAAGCCCTCAGTCTGCTACCCCTTTCGACTGAGGATTTTGCGCAAGCTGACTCGTGCCCCATCGGCAGCGTGAGAAAGAAGAGACACGACCCACTCGACGGTTCGCTCTCCCTGCCGGAGAGCCCCCGACTTGCGCTCTCTAAGGCTCGTCAAGGCAATTATACGCGGAGAGGTGTGTAGTTTGGAGATTGCAACCTGCAAAGCCGTACAAGAGACAACAGGGGAGACGGACTGCGAGAGGATGGGGACGGAAAGGGGGCGAGTCGGCCTGTGCGAGGCGCAGCTATATCTTCTCGCCTGATAGCAACATGGCGCTTTGTCAGTATCTGAAATATCGCGGCAGCCTCGCAGATAGCCATCCGACTGATCTCGGAGCTTACCAGAAGACATTTGCGACATGGCGCCGGTCTTGATCCTGGTCTGGGCGTACATTTCCCTCGCTTTGGCTTCGTTTTGCCGCTTGAAGTAGATGAAAGTCGGCAGTGCCACTGTCGAATGGAGCGGATGGAGAACCCTTCGAAGTGTCAACGTGGAGAGTAAAGAGAGAAAAGAGATCCGAACCGCACGCACGACCGAGGACGGAGAAGAACGAGATGAGCGTTCCGCCTGTGCGTGCAAGGGCGGAGAACCTACATCATCAGCAAATCACTCTGCACGCTTCTTCAAGCTGACACTCGCATGCAGGGTGGACTAGTACGCACGCATGGTCGACGCTGCTCTTCGGGGAGCTTCCGTCCGCCCTAGCGGAACCCGTGAAGACATGTTGCGGGCTGTTCGCGTGCGCGAAGGTGGATTCAGGCGATCTGTTGCGCGCGTCTCTGTCCAGCCGGAGCTGTAGTAGCGCAGACGACGAGGGTCGGCAACAGGGAGAGAGAGACACCGAGCGAGGTTGGCTCATCTCTACCGCGTCTGTGTTGCTCTATAGCTCGATCCTGCGCCGGGATAGACTCAAAGACCTGCCTCGATGCTACCGATGCACTCTACAGCAACTCCGACAGCGAGAGCGCTTCAGCCGACCTCGGATCGCCGTTTGATGAGAACGACCCCCCGGGGAACGACAGACAACCCTTCGGGCTGCGGTCCGACAAGAGGAGTGCGAGTTTAGGACGGTCCATAATCTCTACGAGGAGCTCTGACGGCTCTCGGGCTGGTGGTGAGATTGCCGGACATTCCCCACCTCGCAGCTGAGGAACAGCTCTCTCCTGGCTTCCTTCTGTACTCTATCCCTGCTCGGCCCTTGTCAGACTGCGAGCCTTATACAGCAAACGGACTTTTCACCCCATCTCCGCCTACTTCCAGACGCCGCCGCTCTACCCCGACCCGGGCCGTTCTCTCGTCGGCCGTCATGGCTCCCAACCCATCCGACCCCGCCTCGTACAACCACCGCTTCGTCACCGTCCCTTCCGGACATCGCTACCACCTGATTGATGAACATCCCGAACACTGGCGCGGGCCGATCGAGCAAGCGCCGACGATCCTCATGGCGCACGGCTTCCCCGACTTGTGGTACGGATGGCGGTACCGTGCGTTCCCCTGCACGCGCAAGCCCTCCGACCCAGAATCGAGAGCAACAACTGACCGTTTTGTCACGCGGTCGCAGAGATTGCCGCCTTTGCCAAGCGCGGTTTCCGCGTCCTCTGCCCTTCCCAGCTCGGCTACCACGAGACGTCCAAGCCGTCCTCGCCCGTCAAGTACGGCTTCAAGAGCGTCGCGTACGACATGAACGGACTCTTGGATGCAGTCGGAGCTGGAAAAGTCATCGTTTTTGGCCACGACTGGTGAGTTTTCTTGATTCCCTGGCGTGGAGGTCGAGATAAGGGCGGGATGGATCGACTGACTTTGTTCTGCGCGCATAGGGGTGGGATGGTCGCCTGGCGCTTCGTCGACTACTTCCCACACCGAGTCATCTGCGTCGCCACGTGAGTCGGCATGGCTTACCAGGACGAATTGGACAGTGCTAACGGCATACCCTGCTTCCCCGCGCCAGGGTCTGCACGCCCTACATGCCTCCGGCCAAGCCGGGCGTTCCTTTCCTTCCGACCGAGGAGCTCGTCCGCACCAAGCTGCCCAACTTTGGCTACCAGCTCTTCTTCGCTCGCGAAGACTCGGCCGCCAAGATCGAGTCCGCCCTGGAGCAGTTCTTGACGACAAACTTCTCGCCGTCGGTGCGCGCTCTGGCGTACGAGAGTGGCAAGCCGATGCCGCAGTTCCCGGTCAAGGAGGGCGAGATGGAGCAGCGCATTGAAGGGATCCTCGAGGCGAAGAGCCGCGGCGAGACGAGGCCGATTCCGCAAGACCCCGTGAGTGCCCCGGACGGTCTGCCGTCCCTACATGTACTCAACGATGAGATACTACAGGAATACCACTACTACCTCGACACTTTCCGCAAACATGGTCTCTACCACCCACTCAACTGGTACCGCACTCGCCGCATCAACCACCTCGACGAGCAAGAGTCGCGCATCGGCCCAGTCCCGGCGCATATCCCCGCGCTCATGATCCCCGCCGAACTCGACCCGGCGCTTCCCCCTGCGATGGCCGACTCGCCGGCGGTCAAGAAGTGCTTCCCGGGTGGGAACTTGCGCGTGCTGCCGCCGGTCAAGGGCGGCGACCACTGGGTGCTGCAGGACGTGCGCTACTGCGACGTCGTGACCAATTTGCTGGGAGATTTTGTCGACGAGGTCACCAGCGGCAAGTGGCAGCCCGAGTCGGTCACCTCCAAGCTCTGAGCACGACGGCGCGCCCTCTTTTTGTTCCTTCTGACTTCCTGCCCTCGACTGCCCCTGATCGCTTCAATGACCTCCGTGAAATGACTAAGTTGATTACCTTTCTTCCCGCATGATGCTCATGACACTCTAGTCCCTTGTCCACATGGTGAGCTGGCAAGGGATCGTTTCAGGTTGGGGTCGGACCACCTCTGATCCGCCGCGGCCGGCCATTTGCCGAAAATCTGGGCCACATGTACGAGCCGGGCGCCTTACTGCCCCCCTGGCGTTTCATAAAACAAGCTGAGGTCATGCATCACGTCGCGCAGATCTCTGCGGCCAGAAGTTTCAAGTCCGAAGTCTGTCTCAGCGCGCTCTTGCCCAAGTCGGAAGTCAACTCGCATGTTGACCTTCCAGCCTCGAATGTCGCCCTCCATAACGCCGACAATCTGCGACAGTGCGTACAGTCTTGCAGCCCCTGTTGTCCTTGTCCTTGTCACCAGCAGGCGTCATCGTTCCAGCCCGGCGGATCTGCGACAAGTCCCTTAATGAAAATGCCGACCGCTTGTCCTCCGACCAACTCCGAGCTTTTCTCACCAACGTGCTGCCGCGGACTAGCCCTGCCTCCTACTCGAACGCTCCTCCCAGCTGGACTGTTCGCGAGTCCAAGGCTGTAGTGCCTTCGCCGCGCTTGACCGAACGAGTGAGGCGTCATCACGCGCATCTTTCTTCGACTTTCCCGCCCTACCGCTTCGAGCGCCGGTCCACCATGGCGGCTCTCGCAAGAGCATCGATGCCGACCAAAAGCACCTTCGAGGGTAGCAAGGTAGACGGCAAAGCCATGCCGGCGCCGGTCGCTGCGGCTCCGACAATCCTCGCCTGGTCGGACAAGGCAGCGTCCTCTTCGGTCCACGTATCGCCGAAAACGCCCTATCCCGCCGGCCAGCGTACCCCCCCTGGCTCTCCACGGGCTCCGTCTCTGCACCTGCAGGCTGTCAAGCCGCAAGGCGACCCGCCCGTGTCCCCTCGGCGGCCTCGGCGTCCGGACTCGATCATCATCGAAGACGGCGAGATCAAGGCGGCGCCGAGTTACGGTCGCTTCCCGGGCTTCTCCCCAATTGCGGATCTCGGCGTCCAGCTCGAAGACATCATCACGACGTACGCCGCGAATCCGAGCCCCGAGCCGGCAGACGAAACGACCGAAGCACCGAGGACCCCGTCAGACCCGAAGGCGGCCGACACTGCCTTGCCCGCAGATCCCGACGCGGCCATAGGAGCAGCGTTGGCAAAGTTGGGACTCGACGGACCAAAGATCAAGGCGTCGACGCCAATCGTGCCGGGCTCGGAACGATCTCGGACGTTGCTGTCCCTCCGCCAGCGGACTCTGCACCTCTCCAGTCTTCCCGATTACGGACGGCGCATCGACTTGCTTCAGAAGCTTGAGGTTGCCATGGGTGCCTTTCTCAGCATTGAGGATGTCGAGGCGATCCTTTGCATGGAAGCGGTAAGCAGGGATAGTGTAGATGGATGTCGCCGCTCCGCCACTGACAAGTCGTTTACAGCTTCCGACTGCGGACCAGATCGGGCCAAAGCGTGCCCAGCACAGCGACTCTCGACGGCTCATTGGCAGAGTACGCTCGTCCTGGCGACCAAAGCCGCGTGAGTTGTCAATTCTTGCTGCGCCTCAAAGGTTGCACCGGCTCATTCTCCTATTCCAACCTATTCCTCCCTCAGGCTTTGCTGAGCCCTCGCGTCCGGTCAATCCTACGGTCGTTGGTGCGCCCTTGGACAGATTACCCGCGGATGCGTTCGTCGCGGCCACCATCGCCGGTCGACCGTACGATCTCCCGATCTTGTGTTTCGCCGCCGTCGAGGAGATTTATCGTCGCGGTCAAGGTCCGGCGGTCAAGAACTTCATGGAGGCGGCCGGAAGTCCGACCAGATGTGTTCAACTGGTCATGATCTACGAAGCGCCACCGGACTACGGCGAGCGGCACGACCTGTCTCTCGAATCCATTCATGACGTCGTCGCGCTGTAAGCCGGAAGTGAAGATTCCGCTTGCCATCACATGCTGATCGCCCGTTTCCGGGCTTTCACAGCCTGAAACATTACCTGCAAGCCTTGCCGACACCGCTCCTGAACGACAAATTGTGGCGTCTTTTTACCACCGCTTGTCTCAACTCGACCCGACCCCTCGAGAAGCGAATCGAGTCGGCGCAGCTCATTCTGCAGCTCCTGCCGACAAAGCACTTCAACCTCCTCCTCTACCTCTCAGCCGGCTTCTCGCAGCTCCCCCTTTTCCCGAAAAACGCCGTCTCGATCGACAAGGTGGCGAGCATCTTTGGCGATGCACTGTTTGGCTTGCGCAGCCCGACGCAGCAGCGCCACAGCTTCAAGCGCTTCGGAATGACGATCACGGCTCCGAGCGAGCTGCTTACCGACGGTCGGAATCACGCCGGCAGCGAGACCGCCGCCTTGCGATGGCTTCTCGCGCACTGGCCGGAAATCGCCGAGGGACTTCTCGCAGAAGATCGCTCGTCACGTCGTCCTGCCCGTCCTCTGTCGACAGAGACGCTCAGCATCTCGACGGCGCCTGTATCTCCTGCCGTCGACGTCGAGGCCACCGCCAAGGAACGCGCGCAAGAGTCCGACGTCGTCGTTTCGGCCGCCGAGATGGCCGCAGCGGAGGCAGAAGATTGCGAATCCGAACCAGCACTGTCGCTCTCGAGCTCTGCGACGGCGTCGCCGAGAACCCCGTCGGTCAGCACACCACCGGATCCCCCCAGTCCGCTTTTGTCTCCCGAAGATGAGCGAGAAGCCCATGCAGCGCTCGAGAAGCAGCTCGACGATGCGATCGCACTGTTGACGGTCCGACGACCGAGTGCGGAGAGCACCGACAGTCAGTCCAATTCCCCTCGAACAGCTCAGCCAGATTGCTCTTTGACTGACTCGTTCCCTATCGCAGACGCATCCATCTATGCCTTTCCCTCCCCTCCCAAATCGCCGACAGACCTTGTGCATCCCTCTGCGACCGATCGCATCACACCGCAGGCGGTACAGCCGGACCCGCTCTCGCCTCCCGAGCCGCCGCAGTCTCCGCGCATACCTATCGGACTCGCGGCGCACCGCCGCAGCCAGTCGGACAATGTCAGCCAGAAGTTCAAGTCGGCACCGCCGCCGCCACTACTTTCGCGTTCTCACTCCATAACCCGCGCCCGCTTGGCTCAGCCCCCCTCCGTCTTGACTCCGCCTATCCCGGAAGACGACATTCCGCCGCCACTGCCGCACAAACGCCACCACTCCGGCCCGCCGGTTCTGCACAGGATGCCGTCCACTGCTTCCTCCTCGGACCGCCACTCGATTGCTGCTCGGTCGTCTTCTTCACGGCCGGGCACGAAGAACTTCCTCCTCCCTGCCCATGCCCGCCGATACGACGAGATCGTTCACCTGCGGCAGCGCCTGAACGCTCTCGAGAAGGAACGCCAAGCCGAACGCGCCGACATGGTCGACCTGCGATCGGAACTCGCGATCTACAAAGCTCGCATGCAGGTCGTGCGCCACAGCGCGGACGCCGAGCAGGCGCGCATTGCCCAGGCTGAGCAGCGAGCCGTCGACGCCGAGTCGCGCGCCGACGAGGCGGAAAAGGCCACCAAGAGCCTTCGCGACCGACTGGACAAGCTCGAGACGGCCAGGCGACGGGAAGCGGCCGAGGCGAAGCAGACGGCGGCAGATCTCGAGAAGCAGCTGCGGGCGCTGCGCGACCTGATTTTCGGTCAGCAACACTCATAGATCTCTATTTATCATATTCCACTGCCTTTACGCAGGCCATGTAGCCAGTCGATCAATCTTGTAACCCGAAGCACGCTCGTTAACGTATCGCAATCGGGCGATGCCGTCTAAAGGAGCTTTACGGGACGCTGCAGCTACACTTGCTTCTCGAGCATGGACAAAAAGTCAAGAGGGCGTCCGGCTGCCTCTGTCGGAGTCGACTCTTGAGCAACAGCGAACCGCGCCTTGTTCCGCTTTGCGCCTCTGGACCGGTCGACGCGCTCGAATCGGATCCCGGCCAGGGCCGTCTCGATCGCCTTCTCGACTCGGTTGCGGAGCTCGCGCGCGGCGGGCTGGTCGCAAAAGATGGGCGCGAGGCGGTACGACAGCCAAAGGTACAGCGTCAAGCAGCGGTGGTACGATTCGAGCGACTGGAGCATCTGCGGCGTAAAGACGGCGGCTTGTCGCCGCGTCAGGGTGGCGGCAGTCGGCGTCCATTCTGGCCGTGTCGGGGACTCGCGCGCGAGTTTTTGCTGCGCGGCGGCGTCGGCGACTCGGTCGAGCAGGTCGTAGATGCCCATCTCGTCGGCCCACTGGTCCATCAAGATCTTTTCGCCGCGAGCGTACGACTCGGCAAAGCGGACGAGGGTGTCGACGACGAGGGCGTCACGCGTGTTGACGGGCGCGAGGCCGAACGTGTACCGCTCAAAAAACGTGAGCGGCTTGACGGCGGCGATCTTGTCTCCGACTTCGCCGAGCTGGACCGTCCCCGTCGCGCGGTAGTGCGATTTCGTGCGCGTGATGGCCCGCGAGAGGGCAAAGATCCGACTCAAGGGGGTCGTCGGCGGCAAGAGGGCAAAGAGAGCTTTGAACGAGTCGAACGGCGCCGAGAGCGACGCCTGCGTGACCTGCACGGTCGGCTGCTTCATCGCGTCTTGGAGGACGGGCAAGTCGACCGCGTCGAGCGTCGTCGCTTCGCCGAGCACGGCGCTGGCCGATTGCGCGTCTGCGGTTTCGGCCGGATCGAGGTCGGGTGCTGAAGGCGACACGGGCGTGTGCAGGCCATACCGCCCCGCGCGACCGGCGATCTGCTTGATCTGCGGAGTCGGGAGTCGGATCTCTTGCTGGCCGTCCCACTTGTGCAGCGACTCGAACACGATGCGGCGGATCTTCCTGCAGGGGTGGTGCTGTCTGTCAGCTCGCTGACGAGAGACGGCGGGAGCGAGAAGTATGAGCAAGAACGTACAGATTGAGACCCATCCCGACGGCGTCGCTTGCGACAAGGACGTCGTAGCTGCCTTCGTTGAACGCGCGCGCCTGCTCCTCCCTGACTTCGGGTGGCAAGCCCCCGTACGCGACGGCGACCCTGAGTCCGGTCTTTTCCTCGACGGCGCGCTTGAAGGCAAAGATGTTGCTGCGCGAAAAGGTGACGAGGCAGTCGCCCTTGCGGATGCGGGACAGGTCGCCTCCGAGCGACGAGTCGGCGACGACGAGCGGCGAGAGGCGCTGGTACCGTTTCACGACGCACTCGTCGCCGAGTTCGGCCGCGATCTTTTGGACGAGGTCGACGACGCTCTCTTCGCCGCAGAGGTGGAGCTCGTCGCACAGTGCGCCGATCACGGCCGAGGTCCACGCGGTGCCACGCTGGGGGTCGCCGATCATCTGGATCTCGTCGACGACGCCGACGTCGAGCCGTTTCGAGAGCGGGAACATCTCGACCGTGCACGACTGCAAGCCGGCGTCGGGATCGAGGATGCGCTGCTCCTCGCCCGTGACGAGGTTGCAAGTCCGTTTCCCTTCGTCGCCAATCTTGCCCTCGTTGAACCGCGCAAACACTTCGTGCGCGAGGAGGCGGAGCGGTCCCGCGTACGCGCCCGTGCGGGCCCGCGCGAGCGCGACGAGGGCCGAGTGCGTCTTGCCCGAGTTGGTCGGTCCGACGTGCAGGATCAAGCGGCGGCGGCGTTGTCGCGCGTCGGGAAAGTCCTCGTACGCGAACCGGCGGTCGGCGATCGCGGCGAGTTGGTGCAGCTTGGACAGGGCGGGATCGGGCAGAGGCTGGGCGCGCGTCGGGGTCGGCAAGGGGACGTGGACGCGGAGCCAGGCGAGAAAGGTGGCGAGGGTGGCGTTGAAGAGGGCGTCGGGGCCGTCGGCGATGTACGCGGCGCGGATCGCGTCCAGGTCCCAGTCGATGCCGTCGCTTTGCGGGTTGTCCCCGACTGCATGGCGCTTGGCACCCGGCAGCGTCGGTTGGGCGGCGTGGGCAAACTGGTTGGCGAGGCGGGCGAGGGTGCGAACGTCGACGCCGAGGTCGGTCGCGAGTTGGCGTAAAGGGCGGGCGGGTGCGCCGTGCTTGGCCCAGACCTGTTCGAGGTGGTGGTCGAGTTTCGAGACGAGCTGCGGGGTCGCTATACTCGATGGACCTGGCTTCCCCCGTTGATTGAACCCGGCTCCTCCTCTCGAGTTGGCTCCCGGGTAGCGTTGCCTGTGGGTATGCGGAGGGCTTGATCGAGCATAGTGGTCGTTGCCCTGTCGCTTGTAGCGCTGCTGCTGTTGCTGAGGAGCTGCTCGGCGAGCGAGAGGAGCGGCCGAGAATGCACGCGCGAGCGGCAGTGAGCGCGAGCGCGGCCGAGGTGCCGACAGGAGCATGACACACAATCTACCCTCTGTGTACCAGAAATTAGAGCGAGGTGCAGGTGCGAGTGTGGGGCGAGTCTTTGAGGCGAGGGTGAGCTTTTCAGCGGACGCTGCTTCGATCGCTTCTCCTTCTCACCGCGACCCTCTTTACCAGGCGGACAGAGAGCGAGTACAGTCAGCGAACGCGTAGAACCCACCGCCGACCATGTCCGGCTTCATCATGACCCTCGACTCGGACGACGAGGCTCCGCGCTCGCCCTCTCCGAACCCACAACCGCTCGCCTCGACCTCGTCCGCAGCCGCAGACCAGAGCCGCACGTCGAGCGCCAAGGCAAAGCCAGCCAAAATCACCAAGAAGCAGCGCCAAAAGGCTACCAAGGTCGCCATCCTAGACGACGACGCCGACTCGGACTCGAAGCGAGGCGGTGCAGGGTCCCGTCAGGACCAAGACGACGCCGCCATGGCCTCTGGGTTCGTCTTTGACGGCCTCGGAGGTGGATTTGTCGGACGCGACAGGCACAGCGTCTGGGTGCGTCGACGACTGCTCTAAAGTTCGATCCACAGACCCTGGCTGACCCCCCCGCTCTTTGGAACACTGCCAGGACTCGGGCGAGGCGTACATCCAAAACCGTCCGAACGCTATGGTTGGGCCTCCATTCCTTGCCACTCGTCCTATCACTACGCGGAGCTCTGACCCTCCTGTTCCGCAGCCCCGAGTGACTGTCGACGAGATCATCGCGCGTCGGGGTCCCGAACGTGCGGCTGCCAAGGCTGCCGCAGAGGCGCAGGCTCTCCTCGAAGAAGGCGACGACGAGGACATGTCGGCGGACGAGCTCGACGAGGAGGACGATCAACTCGAGCAGGAGATGCTGCGCGACCTCGAGAATGGAGATCTCGACTTTGAAGGCCTGGACGAAGATGACGACGACGAGGAGGAGGAGGAGCAGGAGGACGAGGATGCAAGCGATGGTGACGATGTTGATGAGGAAGCGGAGGCGGACGGCCCGGCGGTCAAGACGAGACCGGTGCAGGCTCCGAGTGGCGGAGACGAGGAAGACGAGGAAGACTGGCTCGGCATTCGCGAAGAAAAGAGCGACGGCGAGGCGTCGGATGCTGAGAACGAGGAGGCTGCGAACGACGAGGATGAAGAGACGACCATGACGGGTGAGTTGGCAAACCGAGGAGATTCGAGCGACGGGGGTGTTTACTAACGAAACATTGGGCGCTCGGAACAGCTGCTCCGGGAGGCTTTGCGGCTCTGGCTGATGTTGACGGCGACATGTCGGATGTCGCTAGCTCGGAAGACGACGACAACAACGACGGCGACAAAGCCGGACCCCAAACGGACGCCGACAAGGCCAACGCGGCCGCCGTCAAGGCCTTTTTCACCTCGCACAAGAACGCGTCGACCTCTTCGTCGCGGAAACCATTGTCCTTCTCGACCCTGCCCAACTGCACCCTCTCGCGGCAACTCTTGCTCGCGCTCGGTTCGCTCAACCTCACGGTCCCGACCCCGATCCAGGCCGAGTGCATCCCGCTCGCCATGATGGGCAAAGACATTGTCGCCTCTTCGGCGACCGGTTCGGGCAAGACGGTCGCGTTCTGGGTCGGCGTCCTCGAGCGGTTGCTCCACCGCGACCGCCGGAACCCGATGACGCGCGTCGTCGTCATGACCCCGACGCGTGAACTGGCCGTGCAGGTGCACGGAGTCGGCATGGCCCTCGCGCGCTACACCGACGTCACCTTCTGTCTCTGTGTCGGTGCGTTGCCTGCCTGCCTGCCTGCCTTCAACTCTTACTGCCCGAGGCGGGACAAGCTGACCGTTATTACCCTTCAATCTTTTCCTGCAGGCGGCCTGTCCTTGAAAGTCCAGGAAGCCGAGTTGAAGCAGCGCCCGGACATTGTCGTCTCGACTCCCGGTCGACTGATCGATCACGTCCGCAACACGCCGTGCTTCACCATGGACGGCGTCGAGGTGCTCGTTCTCGACGAGGCAGACCGGATGCTCGAAGAGGTGCGTTTGTCCGACCTCCCCGAAGGTTTCTCTCCGGTTGAAGCTTGGTTTGCCCGTGTACTAATCTGAACTGTCGGTGGCGTGCACTCACAGGGTTTCCGCGACGAGCTCGAGGAGATTATCTCTGCCGCGCCGCGGTCACGCCAAACGCTCCTGTTCTCGGCGACCGTGACGGAGAGTATCCAGCAATTGACGCGACTGTCGATGAACAAGCCCGTTCGTGTCAAGATTGACGAGATGGGTGCCGCTGCCAAAGGTCTCGAGCAAGAGTGTGCGTTTACCAGCCTGTTTCAGTCCTTTTTTCGAGGCAGGGGCGGGAAGCTGACGCTTTTTCCGGGCGGTGGTTTTGCAGTCCTCCGTGTTCGCGGCGACAAGGCCGGCGAGTCGATCGAGCTCAACTCGCGCTCGGGTGAACGGCACCGCGAAGCGCTCCTGATCGCGCTCTGCACCCGCTCGTTCGCCACCGGCCGGACCATCATCTTTTTCCGCTCCAAGGCCCAAGCACACCGCATGAAGATCTTGTTCACGTTGTTCGGCCAGGGGCTCGAGCGCAGCGACGAGTTGCACGGCGACTTGACCCAGGAGCAGCGGTTGCGGGCCCTCAAGCGGTTCCGCGAGGGCGAGATTGGGTTTTTGCTCGCGACGGATTTGGCCTCGCGTGGACTCGACATCAAGGGCATCGAGAACGTCATCAACTACGAGATGCCGAAATCGATCGAGATCTACTTGCACCGCGTCGGACGAACGGCTCGTGCCGGTCGCAAGGGACGGTGAGTCAGCGGCCTTCTCTCCCTGCTCGGCCGAGGCGGTCGCCCTCCTGATGGACGCCCACTTGCGCGTTCGTTATTTAAGAGTCCGTCGCTGACTCGGCTCCTCCACGATTAATGCAGCGCCCTCACCCTCGTCGGCGAGTCGGACCGCAAGCTGGTCAAGCTCGCAATGAAGCACGCCCCGCCCGAGTCGATCAAGCAGCGGACGATCCCCGCCGACGTGGTCGGCGCGGTCTCGAAAGAGCTGCGGAACATGGAACCCGAAGTCAAGGCGGTCGTGATGGAAGAACGCGAAGAAAAGGAGGTAAGCTCTCAAGCCCTGACCCCGGTGCGACTCCGAGACACGGCGACTGATCGACCTGGACCCGGTGATGCAGTTCCGGAGGGGCAACATGGAGCTGCAGAAGGCGAGCAACATGCTCGAGTATGCGGACGAGATCAAGTCCCGACCAGCACGAACATGGTTCCAGTCGCAGACCGAGAAGGTCGCTTCGAAGAGTGCGCCAAAGCCTCCAGCGCTAAGTTTGGGACAGAGACTACAGCATACTAATCCCGCGACCTTCGCGTGCAGAGCTCGGTAAAGACGAGCACAACTCAAAGTTTGCGGAGAAGACCAAGAAGCGGACTTTCGAGGAGGAAGAGCCGCTGTCCAAGCCGGTGAGTTCGCCGTGCTCCCACTTGCCGGCAACGCTGATTTCTAACTAATTGTATGCCCTGCCCGCAGCCGAAACGGACACCCTTCTCGGGTCTCTCGCGGCGCGAGAAGCGTCGCAAGATGGCCGCGCGCGAGGACGAAGAGGACCGCGAGTCGGGCGCCTACCGCGAAGTGGCGGCGTCGATCCGGTCTGCCAAAAAGGCAGCGCGACCCGAGAAGCTGCAGGCGCTCCGGCCGGAACGACCTTCCGGATTCGAGGCGGGCAACCGCAAGAAGGACAAGAAGGCGAAGAAGAGCGCGTTCGATCGCGAGATGGGCGTCGCGGCTTCGGCTGGCGAGGGCAAGCGGCCGGGCAAGCGCGAGCGGGAAGGGGCCAAGGGCGGCGCGAAGCACAATCTCGGTCGGATGGGTCCGAAGGTCAAGCGATGATTGCAGCTTGGAAAGTTTGTGGTCCGTCGTGTCGAGGTGCTCCCCTTCCAGTCCGGATGCCAGCACGTGCAATCTTATGTCATCGCCAATAACACTCGACCTTGAATACTTCGTCTCTGCCGTATGTAGCCTAGGTTGATCTTCGGGGATCAAGCGGCACCGCCTCAGCAGCGTCTTGGCTTTCTGCTCTCAACTCAAGTCACTCTGTAGACCCGCACGATGGGCGCTCTCTGCGGCAAAGAAGACCACTTTGATGCACTCGAGCGGCACGGCAAGGGCAACAAGCTCTCGAGCGGCGCTGCCTCGTCAAGTGCTGCTGCCCCCACATCAATCTCGGCTGCTGCGACTGCTGGCAAGACGGCAGCCAGCAACGGAGCGCCGAAATCGGTCTCGACGAGTCCTCCGCAGCGATTAGGAGGAGGGTCCACCGGTGGTGGCACAGCGGCAGCAGCGTCGGCAGAGGATGCGGCAGCGCGAAGGGAAGCCATGTTGGCAGCCGCCGAGGCGCGCAACAAAGCCGTGAGTCCCCCGAATCGCTGTGCTAATCCGAGCGAATCGGTTACTAATTGCATTATCACGAGCTCTCAGTCTGCGACGCGAGGGACGAAACCGGGCGGCGGCGGCAAGCTGACGCAGCAACTCGAACGTCAAGCGAAGGACGGAGGTCGGGCAGAAGAGGCACGGCGAGAAGCCGAACGAAAGGGCAACGGACCCCTGGTGGTGAGCGCTCTCTTGAGGCCGTGTTCTCTGGCTCTGGCTAACTTCGAACGCGGCCACAGTGGGATTGAGGCGAGCCACCTCTCTGTGGCACGAGTTGTATATCGGGACCGTGCAATACCTCCCTTACACATCCCCCGCTTGCGCAGCTCGATCGCCTCAGCCGTTGATGCTCCGAATCTCCTTCTGCGACAAGCTGAGTTGCCCTCGTCCCCACTTGCCCGCCGCGCCGCCAATCCCTCGCTGCCGCTTGTCGGTCCCTTCCGCCTTCCGCTTCTCCTTGAGCGAGAGCGCCTCGCGCCCCATCCCGACCGCGCCCTTCTTGGCGCCCTGTCCAAACCCGGCCGCATCGTCGCGCGCCTGGGCCCGCTTCAGGTTGGCGGCGTTCTGACCCTTGCGGAGCAGGCGCGGCGCGTTCTTCGGCAAGGGCGTGTGGCCCTTGAGGGGTTTCGAGGAGGCGATCGGGAGTTCGCGCAGGAGGTCGGGGAGGGAGGCGGACCCGCCCGACGTGAGCGGCTTGATCAGAGACGAGAGGTGCGCGTCGAGTTTCGACAGTTGCCTGTGTCAAACGAGAGAGCGTCAGCTGTGCTTCGTGTACATGGGTTGCACAGTCCAGAAAAGGGGGGACGCACGTCTCTTCCACTTGCTCCTCTGCCTGCTTCTGGAGGGCTGCAGCGCCCTTGACGTCTCCGGCTGCGAGCTTGGCCTTCTGCCTCGCCGCCTTTCCTCCGACATACTTGACGTTGGCCGCATCCGCCACCGAAGCCTTGACGTGCAAGTTCTTGACTTTGCCAGCCTGTTTGCCATCATCTGCAGCTCAGCCACGGGTCCATCGCTTCAGGTGCGAGGAACGAGAAGAAGACGCACCTTGAAATCGCGCAACTCTCGCTTGTCCATCACGGGCGGTGCGCTCGCCGTTAGTCCTGCGTCGCCTGCAGTGTTTCTTCCGGGTTCTACGAACGCGACGACCTTTGCCTGAGCGGCGGCGGCGGCCGCTGCATTCCCACGGGTTGTTTCAGCTGTCTCGTCGCAGAAAAGGACAAGCCCTTGTGACAGGGAAGGGACCCACCTTGTCGTGCAGCATCACTGTGCCCCTCCTCCTGACCCTCATCATCCTCATACTCATCTTCGTCCTCATCCTCGTCGTCGTCGTCATCATCGTCGTCCAGGAAGTCGGCATCGTCCATCTCCCAAACGCTTTTCTGTGCCGCCGTCCGGGTTGCCGAACCCGCTCCACTCGTACTCGCAACAGGTTGTGAGGGTAGTGCGCCGGCAAAGAAGCTCGCTTGGTGGGCTTCGAGGGCGGCGAGCATGGCGGCGTGAGCATCTTGCGCAGACTCTGCTTCCGGTTCCGACTCGTCGTCATCGTCGTTACGCGGCCTTGCCATGTGAGAGTGAGATCAGTTCTTGCAGAGATCAAGACACTCGGACGCTTGGCTGTACCTGTTCGAGGCCTTGCCTGCGGCTTTGGCGGCGAGTTTGGCTCGTTTGTGAGGCGGTGCGGCCGCCGGAGTGATGACGGGCAGCGCTCGCCCTTTGCCCTTGCTCGGAGCGGCTAATGCGGGGCCTCTCGCTTTCCGCTTCTGCGCCATAGTCATGCCCATCTTTGCGGCGTGTAGAGGAAGGCGACGTGATGAAGAAAGCATGGGTGAGCCGACGCGCGGAACGGCACGAACAGAGAATCGCATGCAAAGACAGATCGAGAGCTACACAACAGCGTCCATGAGAAAGAGACGGTACGTAAAGAGAGAGTGTCTGGAACATGATGGATCGTGAAAACAAGGAATGAAAATCAGGCGAGAAGGGCCAACGCGGCGACGAGAACTGCTCCGGCAGCTCCGGTCCAGGCCACATTTGCGCGTCCGGCGGCGGCGATATACCTGTTACGAAACGGGTGAGCAACCGTTGGCCCACTTTGAGTCACGCTGAAAAGGGACGCACCCGTCACTGGGGCCGAGAGCGACTCCGGATACGGTCTGGCCCGGAGCGTACGCCGTGATGGAAGCGAGCCCCTCTGGCGTCGCCGCCGTCGTCAGCGGCTTGGTCGCCGTCATGGTCGACGTGCTCGTAAAGTTGAGGGTCATGGTCTGGCTGCCGTTGACCGACAGGGACTGCGAAACGATGACGGATTGCGAGACTGAGACGGCGACAGAGGAGGAACCGGAGGAGGCCGACGCCGATTGACTATTTGATGCGCTGCTCGAGGCCGAGGCCGAGCCCGACGACGCCGAAGCGGATGCTGATGCAGACGAAGCAGACGACGAGGCGGCTGTACTGCTCGCGGTCGAGATCAAGCCCGAGAGGTCGGCGGCCGCAACATGGGCAACGAACGAGGCCAACACGAGCTGCGAGGGCAAGCGGTCAGGATCTCGCGCATGGACATAGTTCAGCTGGACTTACTGCGAGTGCATGGAGCACGTTGACCCGCATGGCTCGAAGCGAGTGTGCAGTTGTTGGGTGAGTTGCAACTCGATGAGAGGAGAAGGCTCTCACTTCGACTGCTCATCGATCGCTTCGATTGGGCCAGCGAGAGGACAATGGCAGACGGTACATGTACAGATGAACCACCTGCAGGGATGCCTGTCCGCCCCGTCGCCTCGACTTCAGCCTCGTCGAGCCAGCTGCAGCCTCCGGCGCTCTCATCATCATCGCGGCATGCGTCGCCATGGACAGAATCTGGCTCGTTCTACGCGTTCGGGTCAGGATCGCCGCGAATCTTACACACTCGCAAAGCTCCGCCCTTCAAGGGCAGGTCCTACACCGCCGCCCCGGCTGCTTCGTCGCCTCGGCAGACTCCGCCCCCTTCAAGACCCGCCAGTCCCGCCGTCCTCATGACCACCGCGAGGTGCTGCTGCTGCGGAACAGAGCTCAAATATCCGCGCGCGAGTCCGAGCTATCGCTGCACCGTCTGCGACCAGATCTGCGACCTGTCGGACGAAGCACGGCGCGGCAAGGCACCCGAGGGTGTGTCCTCCCCCTCCCTCCGCTTCACGACCTTCTTGCTGAGTTTTCCTTTGCTTCCTCCATCTTGCTGGTCGCCTGCTCCTCGCCCTTCTCAGGCGTACCCGTACCTGAAGCGACGCCAATCTCCGAGGCAGAGTGGCTGAATCTGCTCGATTTGCCCGCCCGAAACCCTAAAACCTCGGACCTCGCACAAGGACTCGACAATGTGACTCTCGAAGACTGCTCTACTACGGCGCCGGATCCAATCCCTTTGCTGCCAGATCTGCTCGCAGCGGTCGACACGGCTTTCTCGAATCTCCCGTCCCTCGAGGCGTCCTTTCGACCATCCGCGCCGCCGACAAGCACGAGCCAGAAAAACCCACGGAAACGCGTGCCGTCGTGGAAGACTTTGCGAAGGCTCTGCGACGTAGCGGCGAGTCGACCTGCTCTCGTAGACCGCTTGCGCGAGAGGATCGAGGCGATCCTGCAGCGACCCGGTCCGACTTTGCTCGACAGTGACGGCACCTGGTTGATCGTTCTCTTCGAGGTACGTTCCACCGTCAAGCACCACGAGGGGGAAGACATGTGTCTAACGACCTTGTGCAGAACCCAGTCTTCACGGCAAAAGCAACGCCGGATCCAGAAGTCCGCCATCGACTCCAAGCACGCTTGATCGGACTGTCAGTCCAGCATGACTTTTTCCCTTTCTTCGCGATCACGCGCTCCCTGCGCTGACTTTGTCCTGCTTACTGCAGGGTGTCCCGCCTGCCGAATACGCTCCACCACGCCTTGGTGACTTACCTCTCCTCGCCGACCTACCCGCGCCCCGCCATTCTCGAAAAAGTCGAATTCGTCTGCAGCTTCCTCTCTCATCGCATCGCACTCTGCGTCGAGGCAGATCGACCGACCGCGTACGTGACGGATTGGCAAGTCCAGGCGGCGGCTCGAGTCGCGAGTTTGCTCTTTGCCGCGAACGAGAAGCTGCGGCGGATCCCGCTCACGGCTTTCTACGTCACCTTGATCGACTCACTCGGTCCCGCGGCGCTTTTCAACGACTTTGAGACGTGGGAGGCGACGCGAGAGTAAGTTCCCGGACGCCAGCATCCGCTTCTGTTAGAAACAGGGACTCACGCTTTGTTGCGGGCGACAGGACCTTCTCGCTGTGTCAATATCCCTTCTTGCTGTCCCTCGGGGCCAAGATCCTCTTGCTCACCTATGATGGCGAGCGCGAGATGGTCGAGCGCACAAACGAGGCGTACCGCGCCAACCTCTCGTCGGAGGAAGCCGAGTCTCCGTTGCTCGTCCTGAACATTCGCAGGGATCATTTGGTGGCCGACAGCTTGCAGCAGGTGCGTACTTGCGGCATGACCCTGGGAATCGGGTACTGAGCTGACTCTTTCGTCTGCGTAGATCGCGATGAATCACCGCGGCCTCACCAAGCCTCTCCGGATCAAGTGGGAAGACGAAGAAGGTATCGACGCCGGCGGCTTGCGCAAAGAGTGGTTCCTCCTCCTCTGTCGCAAATTGTTCGACCCGCAGTTCGGCATGTTCCTCGTCGACGAAGAGTCGCAGTACGTCTGGTTCAACCCGGCCGCGGTCGGCATGGAGGACGACTTTTGGCTCGTCGGCGTGACGACAGGGTTGGCCTTGTTCAACGGCGCCAATCTCGACATCCCGCTGCCCCCCGTGACCTACAAATTGCTCGCCGCTGCGTCGACTTCGCTCAAGCTGTCGGACCTCGCCGAATTGAACCCGTCGCTCGCCCGCGGTCTAGATCAGCTGCTTCAGCACCCGGCCGAGGACGTCGAGAGCACGTTCTGTCGGACGTTTGTCGGGCAATACGAAGCCTGGGGCGAGGTGGTCGAGGTCGACTTGGTGGAGAACGGCAGCGAGGTTCCGGTCACGGGGCAGAATCGACAAGGTCAGGCGAACCCACCAGCTCGGCTTCACATGTACGGGTGCTCACAGATCTCATCTGACAGAATACGTCGACTTGATGGTCGAATTCCTCCTGGTCGGTTCGGTCTCGTCGCAGTTTGCGAGCTTCGCAAAGGGCTTTGCAGAGGTTTGCGCCGGCAATGCGCTGTCTCTCTTCCGAGCGGAGGAGCTCGAGCTCGTCATTCGAGGGTCGCCAGAGGAACTCGACATCGAAGCGCTGCGGGCCGTGACCATCTACGATGGCTTTTCGCCTAAAGAGCCCGCGATCGAGTGAGTTTGATCTCCAAGAAGCAGCGACGCCACTCGCTGCGTCGGGAGTACTGACACTCTTGTGCCTGTGCAGCTACTTCTGGTCCGCCGTCGCTGGCTTTTCGCCGACGGACCAGCGCCGCCTCCTTGCATTCATCACCGCGTCGGATCGCCTCCCCGCCACCGGCATCACCTCGCTCGAGCTCAAGCTGCAATGTCTGGGCGACGACAGTGACCGATATCCTCAAAGTCACACCTGCTTCAACACCCTCAGTCTCTACCGCTATTCTTCTCTCGACAAGATGGAACGCATGCTGCGGCGCTCGTTTGAAGACAGGTGCGGCCTTTCGCCCCGCTGACGGTATTCCCCGCAGCGAAGACTGACGTTCTTTTACGATCGCAGTGAGGGCTTCGGACTTCGATGAATGTAGACGTTGACTGGGAGAAGGCGTTGCAATGAGGGAATGTTGGCACGTGAAAGTTGGCCGACTGCTCTCTTCTGCGTGGCCTCAAAGAGCCCGCTCTTGCCATTCCGAATCGTGCGATGAGCCATACTGCGAGTAAGAGAACGGCTTAGAGGTCCGCCTACCCTGCTCGGCCATATTTTGCCAGCCGAGTGCGCGTCATCAGCGTTCGCGTCAAGAAGCTGTGCTCGACCGCGCACAGCCTATGGAGGCGGCGAAGACCGCAATTACTCCGCCTTTCCCGCACTCACCCCGATGACTGCAGCAGGCCCCACGACCAGCCCAAGGAGCAGCTCTCGTCTCCGACGACCGAACGTTTGGCTCGGCAAAGCGATCCCTCTCATCCTCCTAGTCTTTGTATGGAAAGGCTGGGAGCTGGTGCTCTTTCAGATCAGTGAGTCGTGCACCATGGCAGGCGGTCCTTGACTCGGTCGCACTGACTTGGACCACCACAGTTCCGCATGTCGCTGCTCGACACCCTCGACTGGGACCGGTGTATGCTGTGGCCATGCATGTTGCGCTCGCTTTGACCTTGCTGTCCTACTTCAAGGTATATCTGCACTCGCAAGCTCCGCCACGAGAAACTCAGCCTCCTGCCGAAGTCGTTGCAAAGCGAGTGGTGCGCTACCTTCCCGCGCTCCATCCCTCCCGCGCTTCTTTGCTCCCGCTGACTGCTTGCCCGTACAGATCTTTGCTTGCGACGAGTCGGGAGCTCCGCTCCGCTGCTACCGAGACCGTTGCGGCGGGGCTTGGCAGGCCGTTCGCACTCGACATTGTCGTGATTGCGGAACCTGCCGGCCGCTCTTCGACCACCATTGCGCCTTCATGGACAACTGCATCGACGCCGAAACGCACAAAGCCTTCTTCTGCTTTGTCGCCTATGCCGCGGTCGTGCTCGGCTTGGGATTCTTGCCGCTCGCGCCCCCGCAGTGGGTCGCGCTTCGCGAGGTTGTGCGCGCGACGTGGTCGAGCGACGTGATGGTGAAGAAGTGGTGGAGCCGCTGGTACAGCTGGTTAGGCGGACCGATCTGGCGGTAGGTGAATGGATGATCCGGCGCAGGCGATGTAGCCGGACTGACCATTCTGACGTGCAGCTACCTCGGCGCGATCCTCCTCGGATACCGCCAACATCGCCAGGCCCTCGAGACGGCGCACGACTCGAATGTGGGCACTACGCCAGCATCTGCGTACGTGGTCGACTACCTCTCGGTTCCTCGGCTTTCAACTCTCGCGATCACCGCGGCCACCGCTTTGATACTTCTGATCGCTTTGAGCAGTACGTACCCGAGCAGCCCAGCTAGACAGCACATACTGATTTAGCCCCTCCTTGCAGTGGTCTTTGTCGTCCTTCGCAATGCGTCGCGCGGTCTATCCACCGTGCAGGTTGAGCGAGCTCGCGCCTACCACGCGCAGAGGAAACGCGCTCCTCTCGGCCTCGTACCTCGTTACGATGCGAGGCTCAGACTTTGGGTGCCGATGGACGATACTGGCGGCGGGACTATCTCGCTTGTCGAGCCAGACATTGCGCTCTTCGATTTCGGTCGACGAGAGAACCTCCGGCGAGCGTTCGGCGACCGCTGGTGGAAGTGGTGTTTTCCTTGGGTGTCGGCGTGAGTCATGACACTCTTCTCTGTGACCGCGATCAAACGGGACTGACCGCAATCGCGAGCACTCAGGGTCCATTCTGACCTCGACGTCAATCCGAAAATACGGGCCGAGCTTCAAGAACGCGCGCGAAAGTCCGCGTGAGAAAGCAGGAGGGGATGGTAGAATCGCAATGCAGATACTATAAAACAAGCAACAGAGACTTCACAGAGTATTGACACGGACGCAGAGACGGATATGGACATGGCTCATGGATGAAAGCGAGGTTGGGAGGGGGACCGTCATTTCTTCTGCCTCTTCGCGGCGGACGAAAGGACCATCCCAGCCGGACGTTTCACATTCGTGTCCCCTGTGAAGATGCCTGGCGTCAGTGCCTATTCCGGGCGCACAGACGCGGCAGGGTTCACTCACACTGGAAGAAGTTGCAGCGGTACTGAGGGTCGACGTGGATCTTGGCTTGTCCCTGGTCGTAGCCGGGTCCAACGGGCCTGCGAGGGCGCGAGAGAAGCGTCGTCAATAAACGTCCGCTGAGATGTCCGATGACGGAATTCTCACCTGGCGCAGAGGTAGAAAACGCGCCCCTTGTTGACGCCCGGCTTGTTAACGGTCCACAGCCTCGACGGCTCGTTGTGCCCCTCACAGAGCGGGGTCGGTCTCGCGGCAAAGATCTCGGACCATTTCGACGCAGAAGCACCGTTCGTCGGGTTGCACGGCTCGGCAGCCGCACTCGCGCGAGCTTCGGCTTCGAGCTGGTCTTGGTCCACCTCTTTCTTTGCGACTTCGGCGTTGGTGTCGCCGTCGTCGTCGTCGTCGTCATCCAGAACGAGCACTTCGCGGTCATTCTCGTCACGCGAAGTCGACAGAACGGGAGAAGGCGACGGTTTCGTGCGCGGAGACGAGCGCGAAGTCTTGCCAGTCGCCGAGGCGGAAGCGGGAGGACTCCCCGTCTTGCTCTTCTTGCGCTTCTTCTTGGGACGATCCGGCTTCGCCGGGGGCTTGAAGAAGCTCGTGAGGTCCTGTTGCCCGACCTTCTTGCTCTCGACGGGCGTCTGACTGCGCTCCTTGGTCTTTTTCGTAGCGCCCGTGCTGCTCGAAGGCCCCGCCTCCTGGCTGCTCGAGGCAGCGCGGGACGAGGACGAGGGAACGGGAGGGGCAACGGCTTCGGTCGCGAGGGCCGGAGACGGGGAAGGGGACGGTTTGACGACGGGCGTCTGACTCTTCTTGCCGAACCAGCTCTGCAGCGTCTGCTGTTTGCCGGAAAACTCGTCGAAGAAGCGGGCGGCAAACGCAGGCGGGTCAGGAGGGCCCTGCCCCGGTTGACGGCCAGGGTTGAGCAAGTCCTTGAGCACCAGGGTGCCGCGCTCGGGATCCTCGATCTGGTCATGAAAGTCGACGTAGACTGGGCAGTGATCGGAGCCGACGACGTCCGGCTGGATGTTCGAGTCTCTGACCCACGGCAGCAGCGCGGGCGTGATGAGGATATAGTCGAGGCGGTTGCCGTAATTCGTCTTGCGAGCTTCCGTCTTAGTGTCCCAGCAGGTGAACATGCCGCGCCGGTCCGGGTGGAACTTGCGCGTGATGTCGACCATGGGCCCATCGGGACCGACAAACTCGTGCAGCCAGGCCCTCGGCGGGTAGTCCAAAAAGTTCTCCAAGCCGCTGTCGCGAGCGCGCTTTTCAGGCTCGGACGCGTCCAAATCGTCGGCGCAGATGTTGAGGTCGCCGACGACGATGACCTCGCGACCGGCCTTGATGAGGTTGCGCACACGGCGATCGACCATGGTATTGAACTGGTTCTTGAAGACGAGCCGCTCCGCGTTGGTCAGGTTCGGGAGGTACCTGCAAATGTCTAGTTAGCAAATCAAGTCCGAAATGAAATCGTTGGCTGATGACGACACGGCAGACGAACGACATACAGGTTGATCAAGACAAAGAGACCGCAATCGACGATCGTGGTGCGGCCCTCGAGGTCGAGATCTTTCATCGTGGCATAGTCCATATCGACTTCGGAGCTGAGAGGGTAACCTCCGATGCGATTCGGGAGAGCCATGTCGGACGGGAGCAACGACGAGCCGATCCCTTCCTCAGCCTTGATGGGCACAACGGTTTCGCGCTTCGTAAAAATGGCCGTGCCGTGGACCCCCTTGACCGAGCGGCGGTAGAACGAGTAGAAGGAATCGAACGCCGTCATGCACGCCATCTCTTTGACCATTTGGGCGCGCGTGATCTTGGTCTCTGTATGGCGAATGTATTTAGCTCGCTGCTTCGTTACCGTGCCACGCTAGGCTCTCGCTGACCTTGAATGCAGATGATGTCGCCGCCCAAGTCCTCCATGATGCCCTCGTACGTGCGCTTCTGATTCCATCTGTGAACATCCCGTCCGCACGTCAGCTTGGTCATATCAGTCGAGTGCATATAAGTGCCTTGTGTGCCCTCTAGACTGACGGGTGGTAGTGGACGAGCGGCTTGATGCCATTCTGGTCGGGCGGGGGAGGGGAGGCAGGGTGAGCAGTCAGCCCTAGTCAGTGGACAGCAGCGTGGAGAGAGGGCACTCACGACATTCCATGTGATCAGCCGC
Organism: Rhodotorula sp. JG-1b; assembly: GCA_001541205.1. Classification (NCBI taxonomy): domain Eukaryota; kingdom Fungi; phylum Basidiomycota; class Microbotryomycetes; order Sporidiobolales; family Sporidiobolaceae; genus Rhodotorula; species Rhodotorula sp. JG-1b. The sequence continues at coordinate 510,989 of KQ954466.1, read as the reverse complement.
ATCCTGCATGCAGCCTCTCGACGTCCTCGTTGCCGTACGAGAGCGGTGATTGCCAGGCCGGTGAGCGAGCGAGTGAGCAATCAACGAGCTGAACGAGGCGCAGTCCGAGCCGCTAGGCGTAGCCGTTGCACGCGTGAGAAGCCTGTACGAGCGTTCACAACGTGCTCTCAAAGCTCCGGCGTGTGTAGAGGCGGAAGAACGGGTGGAGTGGCGCCCTCACCCACGCCGCGTCAAAGTTGACATCTGATCTTGCACGCGACTCTAATCTCTGGAACTGCCCGTGAAACACTGGTTACAATTAAAGGCAGTTTGAAAGCTACAGAACAAGGTGGTGCATCAGCCCCGGCAAGCGAAAACAAGCGACAACAAGCGTTCCCTCCTCAAACTTCCTTTTCTGAATGTCAACTCCTCACTTCGTCCGCAGCTTCTTCGACCTTGGCCCAATACCCTCCGCCTCACCAGCGGAGTCTGACTCGCACAGGTCGATGACTTCAGTCGCGTTGCGGCGCCGTGGACCGTCAGCCTCCGAGGCAGTCCGGGGTTCGGCACCCCGCTTCTTGGTGACCGGCGATTCCTTGCTCGCCTGCTTTGTGGCGGCGGGGCGCTCACTCGACGATGGGCCGACGTGTTCGGTCGTGCTAGTCGTTGGCGACGGTCCGCGAGGTTGGAAGAACTGCTGGAAGGGCTTTTGGCTGCGGAGATGATCCTCGAGCTCGCGCGCGAGTTGCGGCACGCGAGCCTCTTGCGCCGGCGAGCCGCGCTCCCGGTTGAGTTCCTGCCAGAGCTCGAGATGACCGTGTTCGGGATCGTCGACGGACTTGAACAAGTCGACGTAGATCGGGAAGTGATCCGAGCCGGTCTTGGTGTGGTCGATGCCTGCGCCCTGGATCCATTTCATCATGCCGCCGGTAGCGAGGGCGAGGTCGATCCGCGTGCCGAGGTTGCGCGACCTGTCGTGGAGGGGGATTTTGAGATCAGTGGCGTGACATTGACTCTGTTGATGCGGAGCTCACTTGTTCTTTTCGCCGGAAAAGTCTGCGGGGAGAAGGGAGGCGGCATCAGCGTCAGACGCTGCCACAGATTGAGCGACTTAGCACACAACGCACAGGTCCACTGCGGATCGGTACCGCTGCGGAAGTGCTCGTGAACGTCCATAAGAGCGCATCCCGTTGGCGAGGTCATCTCCTCGAACCACCGTTGTCCCGCCTTTTTGCAGTTCTCGACCGTACCGAGATGAGTATCCTTCGAAGTGGGCGGGACGTTCTGTACGAGTGTCGCGCAGGCATCTGTCAGTCCGTATTGAGAGCAGATAGCATACCGCCAGATGCAAGCTGCTCACAAAGTCGCCGAGAACGAGCACCTCCCTGCCGGCGGCCTTGAGCAGCTCGACGCGAACTTGCAGGACAGTCCGCAGAACTTGCGCCAGTTCAGCCGGGTCCCGCTTCTTTCCCGGTTCGTACTTTGTGAGATTGGGCATGTAGCTGAGAGGGGGGCGACGTAGTCGCGTCAGATTTCTGCCGCCCTTTTCTACAGGCCGTGTTCGAACGAGAGACGTACATCGAAATGAGGACAAAGACCTTGCAGTCCAGCACGACGATGCGTCCTTCTCCCTCGACAGTGTTGAGCTTGGCGACCGGGATGTCGAGAGCATCGAGGTCGGGATAGTGTCCGATCCTCTCGGTGGCGCGGAGCGCTTGGTTGCGTTTCCCCAAGGCGAGTCCCGTCTCGGCCTTGGAAGGCATGACGCTGGCCTTCCTAGCGCAGACAGTGACTCCCCACAAGCCCTCCGGCGGCTTGGCCCAATTCCCGCTGCTTGGTCGAAGCAACGACGGAATAGTCGTTTGCTGAACAGAAGCGCGCCGGCAGGGGCACGTCGCGCTGCTTTTCGTCACGCTTGCGGACTTTCGTTTCTGCGGTTTGTGTAAGGGACGACAGGGATTAGTCAAGCGACTCGCGCGGGCTGGGGAAGAGGCGAGCTTGTACCTTGGATGCAAACGATGTCGGCGTCGAAACCGTCGAGGAGCGCCTTCAGATCCCCTCCTCCGTACCTGTAAAGTTTGACATCGCCGTAAGAGCGCAGTCCTTCACAAAGCAACCAGATTCCGTGGACCGTACTGAGGAGTATCGCAGAGGCGTTCAAGGCCGTCCTGCGGACGAAACAAAGCCGTCGGTGAGCCTGGCGAGGAACCGAGCGGGTCGGAGGCAGGGGCAAGGGCACGCACCACGTTCCACGACACGATTCTGAAGTGTCCAGATCTCCCGAACGGCGTCGAGCTCGCCTGCATCGTGCCCGTCCGCTTGTGGGGCCGGCCTCCAAAGCGGTGCGTGCGGCTGCCGGGTCCGGACGCAAGGTGTGGTCAGACTGTCCGTAAGTTTTGCAACCTGGACGCGGACCGGACGGGAGGAAGACGTCAGAGGAGAGGGAGCGCGCATGGCGCTGCGCCTGCAAGAGGTGCCGAACACGGGTGGATTCGACTTGGACGTCGAGAAAAGTCTGCGGAGATATCAGAGCAGCGCAGCGAGAAAAAATCTCTTGACAATATCTGTATCTCCTGTGTATTGCACGTCTAGCGTCGCGCGCGCGCAATCGCGTCTATGTCGACTTTTCGCCCCTCGCTTCGAGGATGCACTCCCTCAACCGCTGGAATCCGAGTTCGGCGTCTTCCTCCGTCGCGAGCGAAAACGAGACGCGCACGAACGAAGAGACGCCCGAATTCGGCAGAAAGCCGATGCCCGGGACGGCGAGGACGCCCTTCTCGAGCGCGGTCGTCGAGATGAGGGCGGAGGAGTCGCCTGGAGTGCTGCCATCCTTCGACAGTTGCAGATCCAGGAAGAGCTGCGCGCGACAATCTCCTAGCTCAGTAAGCCTAGAAGCACCAATTTGCCATAGACCGAAAGGAGGCAAGCTCGACGCTCAACGAGCGAAGGAATGGTAAAAGCTCCGAAAAGAGACGTACAAACATGCCCGCTTCCGGGCTGACCCACGTCGCCAATCCGTCGAGGTACTTGTGCGCGACCTTTTCAAACATGTCCCGCTTCTCCTTGTAGAACGCTGCCACGCGTCGGCAGTGCGCGAGGAAGCCGTCGAGGCCCCACTTGTTCAGAAGGACGATGACCATCGCCTGCGTGGTTGAGCTATCGGACGATAAGGCGGGCTTGCCGGTCAAATCAGTACTCTTTTCCGCAGACCCCAGTGTGGAGAGGACTTACGAAGGCTGCAAGTTGGTGTTTGATGTGTGCAAGTCGATGATCTCCAGCAGAGGCTGGGGCCCCGTCACAAAGCCCAAACGCATACCTGCAGACCATTCCATCACGGCGTGAGTATCGAACGAGCTCATCGGATCGCAGGAACGCTCTCAAAGGGTTATTTCGAGAATCACGCGCAAACTCACCGGAACTGAGGATCTTGGAGAACGAGTCGAACCGGAGCACGCGACCTTGCTGACCTCCGTCCTGTGCCTCGAGCTCAAAGTAGCTCGGCACGAGTTGGTCCGGGTCGAATGAGAGGTAGTGGTACGCGTCGTCTTCGAGCAAGAGCAGGTTGTACTTGCGGACGAGGGCGAGGATTGCCTTGCGGCGTTCGAGCGGTGCCGTCGCTCCGGTCGGGTTCGAGCCAGTCGGGCTGCATGCGTTGGCCTGTCAGTATCCGACGAGAGTCTCCCCAGCATGACGATAGCCTACATGGTGTACAGGAGCTTCGGGAATCGTTTGCCAGGGTACTTGGTGCTGAAATTGGCGAGCGTGTCTTCGAGCTTGGCCGGGTCGAGACCTTGCGTGTCGACGGGTACCTCTGCGGGAATGCGTCGGGGATGTCAGAACCTGCCGGGTAGAACTGGCGTGACGGGGGAGTTGCGTACCGATGAGGTTGACCTTGTGACGGTTGAGAAGGCCGAGAGTTCCGCTGCGTAGCCGTACGCTCTCGAACTGGGTCAGGCGTCGGGAACAAAACTCTTCGAAGGCCTGTACACGCACGAGTACACCGGCGACTCCATGATGATGCTGTCGTCCTCGTTGACGAGCGAGCAGAAGGCCTGTGCAGAGATTGAGAAAAAGATCAGTCAGCAGAGATCCACAAGTGACGGACCAAGCTACGGAGCGCACCTTGTTGATCAGGTCCTGACTGCCACTTCCCAAACTGAGCCGCCAGCTACCGTCCTTGGGCCGCTTGTGGCGCATCTCTTGCAAGTTCTCAAGCCACTTGTTGAGGCTCGGCAATCCGGCCGTCGCGCCGTACTGCAGACCTTCCGACAAAGCGTCCGCCTCGATTGTGAGAGTCTCGACGGGGTCGCCAGGAACCTGCGTTGTTCTTCTTCTCGTCAGTTTTTGGTCAAAAGGCGCGCGTGTTGGCTGCAAGTTTTGGACGCACCACGGGCTTGAGGTCCACTCGGATCGCCGAGAACGGGAACGTATCGGCGTTTGGCTTGCCGGCGAGGAACGAGACCATTCCAGGGCGTTTCTCTGCGGCGAATTTCAATCGAGTCAGCCCGCGCGGGTCGAAGCCGACGGATGCCGCCGCCGTGAGGGTCAAGCGATTGGCTCACCGAGCGGGAACAATCCTCGAACTGTGGACGGGAGGCAAGATGGTCAGCATCCTGTGCATTGTATTCTGGACCAGCTTCTGCGATCGATGGAGAGGGCTTTGGCGGAGTACGGCTTCGCAGAGGCGGTTGCCGATGGTTTCGATTCAGGGAATGCGAGAGTGCTCACTCGCGCTGGGCTGCCACCTCCTGCCCGACTCCGAGATGAAGTAGTCGTAGTCAATGTCCTGAGTCTGCGCCATCTCGCCCGATTGACTGGGCTGCAGGTGAGAGGGAGGAAGAGCCTCTCCGGATTTCTCGGCCGGAGTGACCTTGGACGCGACCCTTCGCATGCTACCACGTCTAGCGCACCGATCAGTAGCGAGACCACCTTTTCTTGCTTGCTCCTTTGCTACCAGCCGATCACCGACCATGCCAGTCGAGCGTGCGACCCCAGACCGGGCCGAGGAACTCGTTCACAACTATGAGGAGATCGTCAACCAAGTCGAGCAGGCAACCCAGAAGCGAGGGCCCGGTCCCAAGGTCTGTTCCGAGAGAGCAACTCTCTCTCCCACGAGGTCCGTGTCCATCGCGTGCTGATCAGTGTTCCCGGCTCGGAGAAACAGCCCCGACTGGTTGTCGTCACCAAGTTGAAACCCTCTTCCGACATCCAGGCGCTGTACGAGCATGGGATCCGACACTTTGGCGAAAACTACCCGCAGGAGCTCGAAGGAAAGGCAAAAGAGGTGAGATGCTCGGGCGCTTATTTCTCAGGAGGAAGTTGCTGTCTTCGCTGGGCTGATTCGGGTTTTCCTTGGATCGACAGCTTCCGGAAGACATCGCATGGCACTACATCGGTACTCTGCAGTCCAACAAGTGCAAGATGCTCGCTTGTGAGTACCGCTCGGCGATGAGTCGGAGCGCCGATTGACGTTTGTGGCGGATCACATCGACTGCAGCCATCCCGAACCTCTTTGCGGTCGAGACGCTCACGTCTGTCAAAGCTGCGTACCAACTCCACTCGACGCTGGCAGCGCTCCCGACCCCGCGCTCTGCTCCGTTGAACGTCTTCATCCAGATCAACACGTCCGGCGAGGAGCAAAAATCGGGTCTGCCGGCTCTGTCCCCCAACTCGGCGGCAGGCGGCGGCGGCGAAGTCGTCGACCTCGCGGCGCACATCCTCGCCAAGTGCCCGACGCTGCGCCTCCGCGGGCTCATGACGATCGGTTCGCTCGACTCGTCCGTGTCAGCGCACCCGAACCCGGACTTTGAACGGCTCAGGGAGACGCGGACGGCGCTCCTCGCCGCTCTCCGGGAGCGCGCAGACTTGAAGGCTGCGGTGGAGGAGCTCGAGCGGGAGCAAGAGGGCGGGCTCGAGTTGAGCATGGGCATGAGCAACGATTTCGTCGAGGCGATCGAGCAGGGGAGTACGAATGTGCGAGTCGGTTCTTCGATCATGGGTGCGCGACCACCGCGGCACACTTCGTAGGCATTTGATCGCATGACATACGTTTTTCGGTGAGCTGTAAGCTTAAGGACGAAAGACCTGCTAGTTCCCCCTTTTGATCGAACTTGCTCTCGTCCCGCGGGCAGAGTCGCCCCCGCCGAAGTGGAAATTGCAACCGAGTTGGCTCACGCCGCATAGCGTGATGGCGAGCAAAGCAGCGCAGTGGCAAGCGCAGCACGAGCACTACGGTCCCGCCGGCTACGGCATGGACGAGCAAGGCGGTCCCCAGGCGGGGCCGTCCCACCACCCGCCGCATCTCGGCCAGCCTTACGAGGGTCAGTGGCCCCGCTCGCTCGCTGCACGACCCTGAGAGACAAGGGGCTGCAGCTGCGTACTGGAGGATCCAATACTGACAAGTCGCCACCCGTGACCGCAGCTTACGGTCATGCCGCGGCGCCGCACGAGAGTAAGCGCGACAAGCGGAGGCGAGAGATGGTCGACCGCGTCCAGCGCCTCAACGAAGACACGATCGCACGCAGAGACAGGTGAGACTGCTCGTTCTCTCTCTCTCTCTCCATGTCTCTCTGGCCCCGGCTCTTTGCACCTGGAGCGAGGCGTTGTCGGTGATGATCGGAGCGTCACGCCCCGGTTCCGGCCATCCGTGGGGACCGCCTCGCCTCCTTCGTAAAGGCAGCTACCGCGGAGCGCGGACGAGCTCCCAAGAAACTTTGCCGGTGGAAGGGAGGTCCACAACTCCGCGACGCGGACGAGATGTCCTTCTCCTCCAAGCCAAAACGACCCTAAGCTCCGCGGGCCCGAACATGCTGACCCTTAACTCGCACCCCCGACCCCGTCACAGGATCTTTCACGACTTGTCCGAGATCTACGCCCGCACCGCCGACGAGTTGCTCCCTCCTCCCGTCTTCCCGACCTCGGACCTCTCGATCCCAGTCGGTCAACTCCCGCCCTCACTCCCCTTCACCGACCCCGTCATCCCCGACATGCACCCGATCCCGTACCTCTTCTCCTTGCACCGCCTCTCGATGGAACGCGCGCACCAGCAACTCGCGATCCGGTTGTTCCACGCGCACCAACTCGCGAGTGCCAAGAGGCTCTACGACGCCGAAGTCGAGCGGATCGAGGACGAGTACGAGGCGGCGACCAAGGGGGTGGTGGAGCGCCTCGTGGACGGCGTCGAAGAGAGGCGGAAACGGCTCTTGGAAGAGAAGGAAGGCGAGGGCGTGACGATCGGTGCGTCACCAGTTGGCCCCCTTTTCTGCGGGTCTCTCGCCGTCCCAAGGTTGCTCTTACTGACTCTCTCCCCCTCCCCCTTGTAGACACCTTCCTGGAAACCCAGCGAACTCACGGCACTAGGAGGATGCGAGGCAACGGCCGCGGCGGCGGAGGTTCGTCCCGCCCGCACGCCAGCAACGGTTCGAACGGCGCCGCGTCTCCGTCCGAATCGATGTTGAACGGCAAGGACGGCCCCAACTCGGGTTCCGGAGGAGGAGGAGGAGGTGCCGGGGCTGTCAACGGGACTTTGAACGGGGGCGGCGTCGACGCCGCCGCGCTCGGGTCGTTGCTCGGCCTGTCGGGCATCGCCGACCCGTTCAACCTCGCGGCGTCGTTGCTCCCTGCGTCGACCACCCTCGCCGGCGGGAGCGGCAGTACCCTCTCGGCCTTGTCCGGGGTCGGCCCGACCGCGTCGTTGTTGTTGACGGGCACGTTGGGCAAGCGGAAACCGGGCGGGAGGACCCAACCGGGGTTGCCGCCGGCGCACTTCCTCGTCCAGAGTGGGACGTACAGCCAGTTTGGCAAGAGTCTGGCCGGGTTGAGCGCACTCCGGGGGGAGGAAGTCGAGGGCGATTTGGGCGAGATGAGGAGGAAACGGCAGAGGGTCGGCGGGCGCAGGAGGGTGTACGAGTAGACCCGGCTGCGGGTGGATCCTTTCTTCCTGTTCACCTTGCATTTGGGAGACAAGACTTTCAATCTCCACACCCCGGACTGGTCACGTCAAGAGAAAGGCCAAGAAAGAGTCCCGAAGAGAACGCGAGTCCCACTTCTCTCGCAACTCATCCACACCAAGCGCGCACACCCGAGACCCGGGTTGGGTTTTGGTTTCTGTCCCCAGAAAGCGAACGGCCAGGTTTTCAACTCCCCTCGACAAAAAGAGTCTACTCCTTTGCCCCAGGTTTACTCCTTGGTCTCGGCCTCGTGCTCGACCTGGGAGATACCGGCGCGCTTCTCGGCGACGCGCTCGGCGCGACGCTCGCGGGCGGCCTTGTTCTTGACGCGGCGGGCCTCGGCCTGGTCGGCGAGGAGCTTGGTGCGGTTCGACTCGGCCTTGGCCTTGTGGATGTGCTCCATGAGAACGCGCTGTGGGGGGAAGATGGGGGGTCAGCGTCTGCAGGGCGTTCAAGTGGAGGGTGCACGGAAGAAGGAACACACCTTGTTCTGTTTTTAAGTGACAGGAGGGGCAGAGTGAACGGGGTCAGTGATCGCTGCGCGCGTGGGAAGCTTGGCCGGGAGTCTCGACGTGACGGACCTTGAAGACGTTACCCTGTTCGGAAGAAGCACGGTCAGGACCCGGTATGGGCGCGGGGCAAAGGCTGAGAGCGGGAGAGACGAACCTTGGCCTTCATGTAGAGCTCGTGGTAGCTGCATTCGACGAAGCGCACACGCAGAGTCCAATCGTCAGCATTCTACTCCCTGGCCTCTATACAGACTAGCCCAGCGAGAACGCTCTCGCGAGTCTCGCCTCGCCAATTGTCGGGGAAGCGGAGAGAGGCTCACAGGTGGCGGTTGATCTTGCCGGCCTCGCGGTACTTGCGCAGGAGGCGACGGAGGACACGCTGCCGCCTCATCCAGAGGACCTTGGTGGGCATGCGGGCCTCGGCGGTACCCTTGCGCTTACCGGTACCGGTGTGGCGACCCTTGGCCTTGGCGGCCTCGTGCTCGCGGGCGCGGACACGCGAGTGGACGACCTGGGGCTTGACGATGATGTAGCCGTCCTTCTTGAGGCGGCGGATGTTCTGCCTCGAGTTGGCGTTGCCGATCTCGGAGATGTGGGCCGGGTCGAGGTAGATCTTGCGCTTGCCGACGCCGAAGACGGACGCGGCGAGGCGCTTCTGGGAGCGGAGGTTGGACATGGCGGCCTGCAGGAGCGTGAACAATGCCGTGACGAGGTCGATCCAGGGCAGTTCACACGCGAGGTCGAGTCGAAAGAGTCGAGAGTCGAGTCGAGGCGGTGCGAGGCGAGACGAGGCGCACGGCAGAGTCGATGCAGGGTGACGGGAGCAGCGGCACGCGCGCGGTCGAGTGCGGGGCGACGGGAACGATGCAGAGTGCACGGGTCGATTCAGGCGGTCGGCAGGTGGGCCAGGCGATGTGCGAACGCGGGCGAGGTGGTCGAGAATGCGCAGGGGCCCACCGAGTGCGGGTCGGTCGCGGGTTGACCAGTCGGTGCGAGCGGGCGGGGGTTGGGGGGGAGAGGGACAAGTCGAGTCAGTAGAGTCTCGTGCAGTAGCGTGCGAGCAGCTTGAGCGCACCGTTCGTGTGGTGCGAAGACGGGGAAAGGAGCCAGCAACGGCGAGCTGACCTCGAAGCGACTCGACTTGAGGACTCGCCGCGCGCGCAACGCTCGACTCGGCGCTCGCAGCTCCTTCGTTCTCTACGCTCTCCTGTCTCTCGATTGTAAGCATACTGCTGCATACAAGCTGCTATCTACGTGCCCCGTTGGCCTACCCACTCGGAAAGGGCCGCCGACGTGCGCCAGACAGCCGCCCCCCCCCCCCCCCCCGCCCCGCCTCGCGGTCAGCTCGACTCGGCCAAACCATCCCTCGCGCCTTGCCTCGACGCATAGCTTGTCGCTCTATTCGGTCAATGTCCCTAGGATGGAAAAGGAATGGTTGACGTGAGGGGTCGAATGCTCTACCGGGGGCATAGGGGCGGACCCGCACTGCCAGGAGTCGGCCGCGCAGAGTCGAGATGGAGAGCGTGCGCCTTGCTCCCCGGAAAGGTTACCGGAGGCTCGCCGTTACCGTCAAGGGGGCTTCGATGCTCTAGGCGTCGCCGCGCTTGTTCGCGCGCGCGCGGGGTTATGCTCAGCCGTGCTGATCCGCTCGCACACGCACAAATTGCTCTCGTCGCTCTGCAGGCTGGACCTCCTCTCCGCTTTGCAGCCTCCCGTTATCGATTCAATTCGACTCCCGCCTTTCTGTGCGCTGTCCGTGCTGCGGCGCGGAGCGGACGAGGATGGAGGGGCGCCGCTGCGCATGTCGAAGGTGCCGTGACCGCCAGCGCCAAGTCGGCGTGGCGTCTTTGCTTGCTAGGTCGCCCGGCGAGAAGGAAACGTCACATCTCTTCGCATACAGCTAGTGTGCCTCGGAAGCGCCAGGCGGAAGGAGTCATCCTCGCGAGAGCTCCGACTTCGCCAACGCACGCAGCGATTCGAACTTGCTCGCGATCGTGGTCGTCGCGCATGCCACTCCCCGCAGCGCTAATGATCGGTTCACGGCATATACATCCTGCTGTTCCACTCGCGCGTCCTACCGCGTTGCTGACTTCGCTCGGCTGACGTCCTGTCCCGACTTTTCACGACAACAAGCGCATTCGGTGTTTGAAAAATCGAGGGCTCTCGCGCGCGTACGATTTTCAGTCACGCGAGGCCGGATCACTTCGGCCGAAGCATGCGATATTCTGCAAGGAGGTCCGCCGTATGGCCGGTGCGGCCAAGGTACGGTGCGGCAAATTATGCGCGCACGCGGACGACCACGTCGACACGCCCGGCCGTAAAATTCGAGGGTTACGCTACTTTATGCGAGGTCGGCGTATAAACCATGCGAATTAGAAGGGGGTCCGCGCCATGTGGGTGCAGCACTACGTTGTTGAGTTTATACGTAAGGGGATGACCCCGTTTTTCTGCATCGAGAATCGCTGTGAGCGCATCGAGAGCACTTTCATCTTCTCCAAAAAGCTCTGGCCGTGTCACTCGGAAAGGGTCGGGAGCGATATGCGCGCGCACGATGTACTCGTGTCGTGGAGCCGGGAAAAGCAAGGAAAAGAGAGGTCGCTCTATGCACCGCATGCTGTGCGGCCATGTGGCGCGCGTTTTGATCATTTCTCGAGCTCGAGCTCGAAGATATAGCCGCGCGAGCGCGACGCGGGCGTCATGCCTATAAATTATGGTCGCGTGCAGATATATAACGGGTGATTCGTACTTCAGCATGTTCAGAGTGCATATATTGCTGAAGAGGTACCCCCGTCACGCTCGATTAAACGTGAGAGCGAACGGCCGAGGTCACCAGAAGTTGCGCTGATCCGTGCTCGGCGAGGCAGTCGTACGCGTGTCGATTGCAACAATAGTTACCGCGCACAATTGAAGGCTCTATATGCATGCGAGGGATCCGCCCCTTTGTGGCCATGTGCGCGTCTGCGGCTGTGCGCACGCGTGTGTGGCAACTCTTCGAGGGTGCGAGCCTTTGTGCGCGCACCTGTGGCAAGGTCCTCGTCTTCATAGAGAACAATCGAGTACAAGGGGATCGGCCCGATTTGACTATGTATGCAGAGCCTGGCTCTCAGTATATCTCAGTTGGATTAAAAGCGTCGAGAGAAAGGGGGCCAGAGCTTTGTCCGCTTTCGACCACCGTCACCCTCGTTTTTTTTGTCCGGCCGGGGACGCGGAGATGTCCCCGACCGGGGCAACGCAGAGCTGCTCGCGAGGGAAGCACGTTTTATGATCGAGGTTGATTAAACAGGGTTGTGACCGCTCTCGGCCGAGACGAAAGAGGGACCTCGCGTGCGCCGGAAAAGCTGATCCGCGCGCGTTGAGAGGGTCCCTCCCCCGAAACGTCAACACCCTCAAAGGCTCACCACACGGCGACCGGTGCGATGCGAGAGCTGGCGGAGAACGACCTTGATCCTCCGTCGCTCGTCTTGCTCTCTCTTCTCTTTCCCTCACCCGCCTCTTCTCGTCCGACTCCGACTCCGGCGCTTCATCTTTCCTTCACTCCCTTCTTTTGGATCGACTCCCCGTCTTCGTTTCATCTTCCATCATGATGTTCACTTCCCTCGTCACGGCCGCCGCCGCCTTCGCCGCCGTCCAGGCCGCCCCCATCAGTCTCGCCGTCGTCGAGTCTTCGCTCTCGGTCCCCAACTCGACCTACACCGACGTTTCCGTCATCAACTATCGCATGACCGGCAAGACCGGCGCTTGCGGCTGGACCACCGAGGCCGCCGACCTCTCGGTCGGTCTCCCGTCGGAGCTCTACGCCGACCTCGGAGCCGTCTCGTCGTACTGCGGCCTCTACGCCGTCGTCACCGACCCGCGCACCAACCTCTCAGCGACCGCCCTCGTCGCCGACGGCTCGAACAAGAACGACACCCTCTCTGTCTCGGACGCCACCTGGAACGCCCTCAACGGCACCGACTCGCAGCTGAGTGCGTCGCCGCCTCTCCACTACCTTCCCAACTTGCATCGTGCTGACCGCTTTCTCTTCACCTCCTTACAGAGACCGTCACCTGGCGCTTCGCTAACGAGACCGAGACCGCTGCCGCCAAGGCCGCACGCTCGGACTCGTCGTCGTCGGAGTCCTCGCCGTCGTCGTCGTCGGCCGCCCCGTCTTCTTCTTCGTCGGCCGCTGCTCAGGCCTCGTCCTCGGCCGCCCCGGCTTCGTCCTCGTCTTCGGCCGCTGCTAAGGCCTCGTCGTCGTCGTCGTCGGCTGAGAAGCAGTCGTCCACCTCGACCTGGGAGGGTGAGTACTGAGCCGCAGCTCGCTTTGCTCGACCTTCTCATCCTGACCCTTTTTTCGCTCTCCAGCTTCTTCCTCGTCGGCCAAGGCCCAGACCACCACTACCTCGCAGTACGTTGCACCGACCACCACCACCACCTCGCAGTGGGTCGCGCCCACCACCACCCAGGCCGCCGCCACCAAGGCCGTCTCGAACGCTTCCTCGGGCTCGTACTCCGGCCAGGTGAGCCCCTCTTTCTTGCGCCTACATACACTGTCGCCCTACAGCTGTACATCACCCCCCTCCAGCCCGACGCTGACTCCCCTTCTCGTACTTCCAGGCCACGTTCTACTCCCAGGGCGGCGTCGCTGGCTCGTGCGGCTCGGTAGCGTCTGACTCGGACTATGTCGTCGCGGTCAACACTGCCCAGGTCGACGGCGGCTCGCACTGTGGATCCAGCGTCCACATTACCAACACTCAGAACGGCAAGAGTATCACGGCCCGTGTCGCAGACACCTGCCCGGGCTGCGGATACGGCAGTCTCGACCTTTCGATGGGCGCCTTCGGTGCTCTCGGCTCGTACGACCAGGGCGTCCTCCCGATCTCGTGGTCGTTCGCCTAAATCACGCCGGACGTGATTGAACCCTTCTCTCCATTTTCCGTACCACCAGCGCTCGCCGCTCCCTTCTGTACCCTACTATCCCTGACACACCGTCCCATGTATCCACTCGCTTGTCACGAACCTCCGGACACTCCCTTGTTCACGATTGCATCCTCGCACCTCCCATTCATTTTTGATTGTCAACGATAGAAGAGGGCTTTCCTCTAGGGTACCAGCCAATCCGCTAGACGGTACGCTGCTTTGAAAACAGTCGTTCAGACTCACTCTGTTTCCGGTTGTCTGAGAGAAAGTTTGGGAGAAGTTTCTCTGCCTGCGGATGACCCGCATCTTCGGCCTCGCTCGCTTTCGCTCTTTCGCTCAGCCCTTGCCCGAACTTCGCCTCCACTCCTTCCATCTGGACTGACGCGGCCTTCTTGTACTGCTTCGATCTCGAAAAGCATCGCTTCTCGCTGTTTTTTTCATGCGCAACCTCATCGCCCCACATCGACGCGCGCTTTGCTTCCGCTCGGTCTCGACGCTCTCCCATTTACTGCTACTCAGACGCTCGTGCTCAAATTCACAATGCGCGCCGCAGTGGGACAGCTCTGCTCTACCGACAATGTCAAGCGCAACGCCGAAATGTGCGCCAGCATCATCCGACGTGCCGCTGCCGCCGACTGCCAGCTCGTCCTGTTGCCGGAGGCCGCCGACTTTATCGCCGACGCGAGCAAAGTCAAGGAGCTCAGCCAACCGATCGACTCGAGCGACTTTGTCAAGCGCGTCCGCGAGCAGGCGAAGGAGAGCAAGATCTGGGTCGGTGTTTGCGTGCACGAGGCGACCGACAGCGAGAAGTCATACAACAGCTCGCTCGTGCGCTCTTTCGTACTCTCATCACCGCACTTGATGTCGTGTGTGTGCTCACTACTGTGCTCTTTTCCGCTGCCCCCAAAAACCGTCGTCACCGTCAAACCTCCCGCCATCGGCCGTCCAGTTGATCACTCCGGAGGGCGAAATCGTGCAGAACTACCACAAGTTGCACTTGCTCGACGTCAACTATGGAAACGATGGTCCGATCCGCGAATCGAAGACGACTTTGAAGGGCGAAAAGCTTCTCGAACCGTATCAAACGTCGGTCGGCAAACGTACGTAGCGGCAGCGCCGTCTCAAGTTCGCGGTCAACCCAGGCTGACATCGACCTCGTCTACATAGTCGGCATGCTCACTTGCTACGACCTCCGTTTCCCGGAAGGCGCTCTTTCGCTCCGACGGAAAGGTGCCGAAATCATCGCCTACCCGTCCGCCTTCACCATGCAGACTGGTGCGTTCGCGGCTCTCTTGCCGTCTTTTTCCTACAGATACTCATCGTGAATCGCCTCTTTGCCGCAGGGCCGCCTCATTGGGGTGAGTTTAGAAGAATTTTGTTGACCTGCGCATTAGCGCGGGGCGCTGTCGACTTGCAAGAGGGAGCTACGCGGCTTCGCCCTGAGCAAAATCCATCATTACTGACTGTGAAGGAGCTCCTCCGGTCCGTTCTCCTGCAGAGGTCCTTCTCCGCGCGCGCGCAATCGAGACGCAGTCGTACGTCCTCGCCGCCGCACAAATCGGCAAACACTCGCCGGAGCGTGAGACCTACGGGCATGCCATGATTGTCGACCCATGGGGCTCGGTCATCGCGCAGGCGTCGACCCGCCCGCCAGACTACCCGCCGAACGAGGAGGACATCGACGCCGGAACTTTTGTCAGCGCCGAGCTGGACCTCGACTGGCTCCACCAGCTCCGGAGGGAGATGCCGCTCTGGGAGCAAAGGCGGACGGATGTGTACCCCGAGGTATAGATGCCATACTCGCAAAAATAGAGCTTCTGTACATGACAGCTCCCGAGAGTTCGGAATGCGTTTTCTCTCCTCTGGCAAAGGTTCGGCAGCTCTTCTGGCAGCAGCACGCATCACATCGCGTATAGTCGCTAGCAAATCGCGCATCTCTATCGGCGATTCTTTCGATTGTGGCGACTCGCAAAGTCGAGACCACGGCATTCGAGGGTCCTTCCTGAAGCAGTCGCGCCGCGACGGTCTTCGATCATAAATTGAATCTCAGCTGCCGAGAAAGACTTTCCGGGCACGCATCCAAGCTGCATATCCTTACGTATACATATCACTGGCAGACAAGGACAGACTGAATATCGAATCTGCCATCCCGACCGAGCTTGCGCCACAGCATCTTGAGGAGAGGAAATGAAACCAATTTTTACAAGCATGAGTGAGCGAACTGCAAGTAGAGATGGCAACAAGCAAGCGAAAACAACGAGAGGGAAGAGGAGTTGGGTGTGTAGACAAGGGACGTGGCCTTCGTGAGGGAGATCAAACGGCTGGACTCGCCAAAGCGTCAGAGCCGGACGGAGAAGGATTCCCGTCCGCAACGGTAGCCTACGCTCCGCTCTGGCCGCTCCTCACGTACGGCCACAGAGTCGCATCTGATCGTAGGATGGAGAAGAAATTCTCGACTGCCGCGCAGCGTGCGTGCTCACGCTTCCTGCCGAGACCGCAGCCGATGGTGGCGTCGGCGAGGTAAAGGTGGGTATGCCACCCGCCCTGGCCGCCGGGACGGTCGTCGTACTTCGGAATGTCTGTAGCGTCCTGCAGCCGAGGCGGGGCAGGGCAAGTGGGCAGAAACGAGATGCGACGTCGCTTCGTCTCTCGGTCTGTATCCAGCGAGGAGGAGCCATGAGCGCTCTTTCCGCCGCAATCCCGAACGAAAGGACTCACCCATCTCCGAACCGCCATCAAAGCTATTCTCTGCGATGGCACGCTTCCGCTTCTCCTCGCGTGGCATTGGAGCCGGCTTCGTCAGTTCCTTGGCGATTTCTGCGCCCCGACGGCGGATCTGGTCGAGATGTCCGTTGATGAATGCCGCAATCCAATCTGCGACGTCCGTTTCGCGGTCCTCCTCGACGAGGGCTCCCATGTGAGCTTCGAACAGGTCGGCGACGACATACTGGCTCTCCCTCAGCGGTCGCTCGGTCGACTTTGGCCCGCGCGGGCCCGGCTCGAGCAGATCCTCGTCGAGTCGATAAGCGCGCGAGAGGTACGACAGCGTAAAGTTCGAAGTGAGGTAGCCACGCAACGTCTGCGTGTCTGGTCTTCCGTCAGCTTTGTTGCTAGCACAGTCCGCAGCTAGCGCTCGACGCACCGTCAAGACCCCCGAATTGGCCGACGGGAAGAGACGAAACAGGATTTTCGCGAAGCCGGGATAGAGCGCCGCATCTCCCAGCCATTCGAGGCGACGATACGAGCGGATCTCGTCGTCCTGGTTGAAGTGGCTGTGGCGGCCAGCGAGCAGGCCGAGGTAGTTTTTCCTGGTCACGGCCTGACGAGCGAGGTCAGGGTGTCGAATCGCCGGGAGAGGCGGCAGGCGGGTCGGGTCGAACTCGAAAAGGGCTGGTGACCACGCCCATGCTGGCGGAGGAGGAGCTCGAGCGGTGTCCGGTTCGACGACAGCGTCGGTCCTCATCGGACGGCCGGACATGGTGCGTGGTCGACTTGCGAGCGCGGGCGCGGGCGCCGCCGCGTAGCCGGTCTGTTTGAGAGTAGAGTAAACACTAGCGCGAACTCGTCCGACTGCTCGGGAACGTGTGTGGCCGGGGGAAGGGGCTTATCACTCGCAGCCCCTCGCGGAAGCTATGAATCGATGACTGTCACATGTCAGAGTCCGTTTCTAAGTGAGGAAAAGAGACCAGTGTTACATGGACTGTAGGCGGAATGGCAACAAACAGGGAAGAACGGATCAGCGGGAAGCGGACGGTGAAATCCTAGAGCCGGAAGAGTAGCCAAGACTTGTGGCCTTTTGTGCGGGAGGAGGCGGGCAAGACGAGGGAAGAAAGTAAAAGTAAGAGGGCGCTCAATCGTCTCGCCTCATCCGTCTCGCAGCGCCAGCCTCGTCGCCGTCTTCAGACATGCCGCTCGAGCGCTCGTGAGACATGGCCGTATCGTATCCTGGCGTCGTACCGGGCGAACCGAGCTGCCCGCTTCCCCTCCGGCGCTTCTTGACGCTCGACGACGTCTGCGCCGCCAGGGCCGTCGAGGTAGCCGCGTGGTCATGGTCGTCTGCCGGCGCCGGCAGGGCGGGCAGCTCGTTTTGCAGCATGTCGTCGTCGTGCGCTGCTTGGCGCTGACGTTGTCGGTCGACGCCGATGACTCGCAAGCGCTCAATCCAGCTGCAGGTGGGTGCACACGAGGGAGGTCAGGTTGGTCAGCTCGGAAGCATCTAACCAGAAGAGGCAGGAAGAGACGCACGCTTCAGCCTTCTCGATCGACTCGCCAAAGATGCCCGTCACGGCGCGGAGCATGTCGAGACTCTCGACCGCAAAGGTCAACACCCGGTCCGCCGCGTCCTCCGTCGGACTGAGCTCGTACATGTCGGCGTCCGACGTTCCTCCCGCTTGTGTCGGAGTCTTCCCACCGGCAGCAGATTCCGCGTGCGGGTCATGGATTTGCTGATTTTCGGGACGCGGCGTGCCGAGTTCGCTCTCGACGCCGCCGCCCATCGAGACGGTCCCGACGCTCGTCTCGCGCGAGCGCCTCCCCGCTCGGACTTCGATCGCGCTCGCCCACTTGACTGGCAAGCCGAGGATCGACTGCTTGACGTACCGCCTCGCTTGCTCGGGGAGGGCGGCGCCGGCGTATTTCGAGACGACGTCGACCACTTTGCGGATCGTCTCGACAATGTCGTGCTTGATCTGGGCGAGGTGAGCCGATGCCGATACGGCGATGAGGGCGTTGGACGAGGTGGAGGCGCCGCGAGGCTGTACGCGGAGAGAAGCGATAAAGTCGCGCAGAGTCCCGATGTGGTGATCGAGATGGGCCGTGGCGTACTGTGTAGATACAGATCAGTATCGATTGATTGTCATCGATCATTCCCTCCGGAAGCAAACTCACGAGAAGCCACTGCAGGCAGTAACGCAGACTCTTCAAGCTCTCCTCGCTGACCGCCGCGCCGAGACCTCCCGCTTCGAGCAGGACCGTCTGCCAACGAGATCTCTGCCCTCCATTAATCGTAGTCAGCTGCCCGTCGCCGGGGCCGAGCGAAGCGCCGTTGGGGCTGAGCCCGTGGTCCGCGTTGCCGGCCATGGGGGCGGACGCGCCGGACGAGCCGCCGTCCTGCATGTCCATCCCGCCTTGGGACCCTTCGCGACCGGCGACCGAACCAAGCTCTACCTCGGGAAGTGCTCGAGGGGATCTGCGACTCGGCGAGGCAGAGATTCGGTCGAGTTGACGGCAGGCGAAATCGTCGAGAGCGCCTCCAAGCGGGAGGTTGTTGGCGATGGGGCGGGACACGGCAGAGATTGAGGATTCGACCAGATCTGCGCCGTACTGTGGGAGACACAACACACCAGAGGAAATATGACGGGCGTCAGGACATGTAGTCATCAGGCTCGGCAATCACGCGCCTGAGAGCGTTGCCACCCACCTTGACTACCCTCGAGTTGGCCTTGCTCCGTTCGTACCACTCGATTCCTCCGCTGACGATGGGCAGTTGCGATACACGAGCCATAAAGTGCGGGTCGTCTGCGGCCGGATGCGATTCGCCCGGACCACCTTGCGAGACTCCCGCCGGTCCGTTGTGGCCCATCTCTGCGTCTCGGCTGCTGCCGATAGCGCCGTTTGCAATGTACATGCTCCCCGCCGGTGAGGAAAAGCCCGTCTCGCTGGTCCCTGCGCCGGTCCACGCCGCTTCCGAGTAGGAAGCCATCGAAGCGGTTGAAGCAGACCTCGACGGGTCCGACCGGCGCGAGTCAGACCTGCCCCTTCCCTGCGCACCGCCAGCGAGAGAGTGTACCGGTTCGGCAAAGAAAGGGTCGGTCCTTGCTGCTCCGGCGTGGAGTGGCTGTTGTTGGTGGTGCAAGGGAGCGTGCGCTGAGGAGGTCGTGGGAGTCGGTGATTTGCCGCTGAGCGACCCCTCGCGCATGAGGCCGAGGGCCGAGATGGCGATCCGCATGTCATCCGTCATTCCTTCGTCCTCGTCCATCCTGTCCGAGCCCTGTGCGTGGGCGGCGGCGAGGGGACCCGTCGTCGCCTCGCTGTCAGGTACCGCGTGAAGGTCCCCGTTCGAGGTGACGGGAGCCTCGGGGAGAGCAGCGACGCTCGTCGTACTGCTCGGTAGACTTGGTTCGAGCATATCTGTCACGCTCAGCGAGTCCAGCAGCGCGTGCGGTGATTGCGCTGATGGGCGAGAGTGAAACCCGCTGCTGGCTCGTGACAGTTTGAGCAACCCGAACTGGCCACGACCTGCACTCTTCCGCTGCGGGTAGTGATGCAATCTATAGGACCTTTACAGCTACCCTACGTTAGACAACACAGCGTCCCTGCGCCGAGTGTCCGCCGCCACCCGTGATCCGCAGCACGGCCTCCACGTGAA
This sequence comes from Rhodotorula sp. JG-1b, assembly GCA_001541205.1. NCBI lineage: Eukaryota > Fungi > Basidiomycota > Microbotryomycetes > Sporidiobolales > Sporidiobolaceae > Rhodotorula > Rhodotorula sp. JG-1b. The sequence goes on along the minus strand of KQ954466.1, from coordinate 491,286 downwards.
AGGGGGCCGCCGCTCGCTCAAGAAATTCTTCCAGACTGCCTGCTGTCCGCGAGACCGAGGGGGCGTAATGGGTTGAACCTTGCTACAGACTTCTTGTGGTCATTCAATGGAAAGAGAAAGAGAAAGAGAAAGGAGAACGGGAACTGCTGGAACGATAAGAGGTTTTTCTAGTGGGTGAAAAGGCTGCGAGCAAGAGACAAAAGTCAGTGCCGTCAAATCGAGACCACACAAGACAAGGAAAGGAAAGGTCAAGGCACCGGAGGTCGGTAAAGACGTAGACGGCGTCGTCCTCGTTCGCCGTCTCGATCACCTTCTCGTCCATGACGGATCCGCTCGGCGCGGCAAAGTGCCCGACACCGGAGCGGCGCGCGCGCCAGACGTTGTCCGGGAAGGGGAAGAAGGCGTCACTCGAGAGCGAGACCTTGCCCCTGATCTCGTCGAACCAGGTGCGCTTCTCCTCAGCGCTGAGCGGCGCGGGCACCTGTCCCTCCTCAAACAGCGCCTCCCACTCTTTCCGCTCCGAACCGTTCGGGTCGCTCTCAAAGATCTCGCCCGTGACAAACACGTCGGTGCCGTTGGCGCGGTCGGCGCGCTTGATCCCCTTGCGCCACCGGAACGAGAGCACGCGCGGGTGGTGACGGAGCCACCACGCGTCGGCCTTGGACCCGGCGAGGCGCGTGCAGTGGATCCGCGACTGCTGACCCGCGCCGAGACCGATCGTGCCGCCGTTGTAGGCGTAGCAGACCGAGTTGGACTGCGTGTACTTGAGCGCGATCGTCGCGACGATCAAGTCGGTGAGCGCCTCCGGCGAGAGCTGCGGGCGTCGTGCGGGCACGAGTCCGTCATGTCAGCGCATTTCCAGCGCACGTGCGCGCGCAAAGAAGCGGCAGAGGATTGGCTCACGTTCTTGTTCTTCGAGACAATGTTGGTGAACGTGCTGGCGTCGATTTTGGCGTCGTTGCGGCGCTGCTCGAGCGTGATGCCGTACACGTGACGGCTCTCCATGATCGCCGGGACGTAAGACGGGTCCATCTGGGGGGAAGGACAGAAATATGGTGAGCGAGCCACGTCGTGGGAAAGGCGGAAAGGGTGCCACCACGCGGCGCGCGAAACGGACCTGGAGAACGCAGTACTTTCCGCCCTTCTTCTTGCGGAGGATGTCGAGCGCCTCGGGTTCGTAACCCGGAGCGATGATGCCGTCCGAGACTTCGCGCGAGATGATCTTGGCGGTCGGGACGTCGCAGGTGTGCGAGAGGGCGATAAAGTCGCCGAACGACGACATGCGGTCGGCGCCTGTTTCGAACGAAGTGGCATGTTCAGCACGCTATGCTCGAGCACACACACAGTCGCCGGTCGATGATAACGTACCACGAGCACGGGCGTAAGCGGACGCGATGGGCGACAGCTCGCCGACGCCGTCGACGTCAAACACCTTGACCTCTTCGGCCGAGAGCTTGGTCTCGACGGCGGCGCCGGCCGGCGAGACGTGCTTGAACGAGGCGGCGGCGGCCTTGTTCGGGGTGAAGGCGCGCGAGAGCTCGTGCACGAGGGCGTACGAGTTGAGCGCGTCGAGCAGGTTGATGTAGCCCGGCGAGCCAGAGAGAACTGCACGCAAACGCCATGTCAGTCATGCAGGACTTGGCTTCCTGAGCGAGCGAAGCCCAAAGACTCACCGGTGAAGGGGAGCTTGCCCTCGGTCACGTAGGCCTGGGCGGGCTTCTGGTGCGGGTTGGCGCCGTACCGGAGGGTGAGCTGTTGAGCGTGCTCGGTGAGGGCGGCCTTCTGGTCGGCGGGGGCGCTGGCGATCGCATCGGCCGAGACGTATTGGCGCCGGAAGTAGTTCGAGATGGACGTGTCGTACGCAGCGGTGTGCGAGAAGGCCTGCCGGGGACGGGGAGGATTTTGAGGCCCGTCAGCGTTTCGTTGCTTTTTGGCCCCTTTAATAGAGCGGTGGAAGTGATCGTTACCTTGACGGCCATGCGCTGACGAAACTCGTCGGTAACGGTACCGTTGCAGGCCTTCCACTGCTGGAGGAACTCGTCATAGTCGTTCGGGTCGGACAGGATCACGACGCGGTCGTGGTTCTTGGCGGCGGCGCGGAGGAGGGTGACGCCACCGATGTCGACCTCCTCGACGGCTTCGGGGATCGAAGGCGGCGGGATGCGGGCGATGGTCTCGTTGAACGGGTACAGGTTGCAGACGACGACGTTGATCGGAGCAATCTTTTGCTCCTCGAGGTCGGACGCGTCGGACGGGATGTTGCGTGCAAGGATGCCTGGATGTTTTCTCTCTCTCGTCAGTCTCAGCAGCTGCGTGTCCAGGAGGAGGAGAGATTACTGACCGCCGTGGACGGCCGGGTGCAGCGTCTTGACTCGTCCGCCGAGCATCTCGGGAGCCTTGGTGATGTCCGAGACATCCCTGCGAGGGGGTTTGTGTGTCGTATTAGCATACTCTGTGACCCTCCCTGCCGCGCTCTCCTTTGCCTATGTCGCTTTGAGCGGGTCGACCCCACTTTTCCCCAAAAAAAAAGCGAGTCGCGGAAGGGAGCACTCCTGGGCGTGAACTGGCGGTGCGTGCACGGGGCGCAGATGGCGATACTCACTCGATCTTCATTCCGGCATTCCGGATGGCCTTGGCGGTCCCACCCGAGCCGAGGAGGCGGACGCCGTTGTCGGCGAGCCCTTGCGCGAGGGGGAGGAGTCCGGCCTTGTCGTAGACAGACAGGAGGGCGATCGGCTGTTGCTGGAATGCCATCTTGTGTGTGTACACTGGCAGGTCCACGTGGAATGTGCGGATATAAGAGCCGAGTGAACGCCGGATCAGCACAACTTGCGGAGTGAGCACGGCGACATCTCGGCTCTCTCGGCGCTCTCTCTTGCGCTGGTCAGAAGTCGAGACCCACTTCTAGAAAGAACTTGAAACGATGGCAGCCGCCCAGACCGCGACCGCCCAGCTCCTCGAGGTGTTTGGCTTCCTCTCGGACCCGCAGACTCCAGTTCGCCGCATCGCTCTCGCAACTCTCCTGTCCGTACACTGCTCTACTCCGAGTGTGCAGTCCCTTGATAGCTGACTAAAATTGGACGTCCGACCAGTCCCTACACGGCTGCAGATGCTCCCGAACGCAAGCTCTTCCTGCGCGACTCGCACATTGAGCAGATCGCAACCATGTGCGCAGACATCGAGGTACGTTGACGTCCTTGGTACTCTGCACTGTCAGAGAGAAGCTCAGCCCAGACTGACCATGAGCGACACCGACAGCTCATCGCGCACGACGCCCTGTCCGCCTTGATCAACCTCTCGAACCAGCTCGAGGTCGTGCAGCGTCTCGACAAGATCCCCGGCTTCCTCACCGGACTCGTCCGCATGATTATCGTGCGCCGTCTCTCCTCCCGCTCCCGATCGGTCGATGAAACTGACACTCGCTCGTTGCTGCACCCAGGACGAGAAGGCAGTCCTCGCCGACCTGGCCTGCATGCTCCTCTCCAATATGACCAAACTCGACTCGGCCGCTCGCGACCTCATCGCCCTCCGCATCCCCTTCCAAATCTCGCAAGACGAGCCCACCCCCGCCGCCGCCGCGCAAGCACCGAACGCAGAATCGGCAGCACCGTCCTCATCATCATCAACTCAGCAAGCACCGCCGGAGAAGCAGTCTTCTCTGCACGAGCCAGAATTTGAACTCCCGGCGCTCGACTTGTTGCTCGAGGTGTTTTTGAAGGGCGACAGCAAAAAATACAACCCGAACGCAACGTACGATTTTCTCGCGTCCGTCTTTGCCAACGTCTCTCTGGTGCGCTTGCCGCCTAGTCTCTCGTGCTTCTGCGCATCTTCGTACCATGAACTCATACCTGCTTTATTGTTCCGCAGCTTCCGGCGGGCCGCGCTTTTCTCCTCTCGACAACGGACCGATCCGCCGAACCTCCTCTCGCCAAAATCATCTCCTTCACCGAACACCCTTCCACAATCCGACGAGGCGGCGTCGCCTCGACCATCAAGTGAGTCTCAGCATCGTCTGGACCAGTTGGGCATATCTGCCGGCGCCGAGCGCTGATAATGCAATTGCGGTGCAGGAACGCGGCGTTTGAGAAGGCCGGCCATACGCGACTGATCGCGCCCAAGAACGAGCCAGTGGCAGAGGAGGGCTCTATCGACCTGCTCGTGCAGTTATTGTTGCCCCTGTGCGGTAACGAAGAGTTCGACATCGATGTGCGCCCCGAAACTCATTTTCCTTACCGGATTGATCGTCTCCCGTACTGACGATCCTTTTTGGACTACGCCACCCCCTCCTCCCCCCCCCCCCCCCCAGGTCCTTGACGAGTTGCCGGCAGAGTTGCAGCTCTTGCCACCCGACAAGAAGCGGGAACCGGACGCGCAAATCCGTGGAATCCTTGTCGAGACGCTCGTCCTGCTCGCGACCACACGAGCCAATCGGGAAGCGATGCGGGCGCGCGGGGTCTATCCGATCATCAAGGAGGCGCATCTGCAAGAGCAGATACCGGCTGTGAGTACCCGCTGGCTCCTCATTCATGTCTGCTGAAACTGGACCAGGGTCTGACCGCGTCGATCGGCGTGGCTTTTTTTTCTTTCAGGTCAAGGAGGCGATGGTCCGGCTCGTCAACCTCTTGATGCGCGACGAAGGTCCCGATACCGCTGTCGAAGACTTCGAAGCCAAGACGGACGAGTCCGAACTGCCCCAGGCGCCGGCGTTTGGCCAGAACGGGTTCGTGTCCGCTTCGGGCGAGCAGGTGGCAGAGGCGGTCGAAGAGGCGCCTGAAACCGAAGCGGCAGAAGCGTCGGGACCTGCAGCTACGAATGATGCACAGCAGGACGACGACGAGTTCAAGCATGACAATCTTCCGCTGTCCAAGATGCAGCCGGAAGAGGACGAAGACGAGATGCTCCTCGAAGTTTGATAGGCTTCCGAGCGCTCGTCATGTGCAAATCGATTATAGACAGCATTTTCAACAACATGGCGATTTCCAGGGTTGGACTTCGGAAGCGTTCTACACGAGTCTTCAGCCTAGTAATGCGGCCAGATGCCGTGGCTGGCGAGTTCTCCAACGTGCTCGTCCGGGTCGCTGAAGTAGACTGACCTCCCTCCGCCTGGCCACTGCACTTTGCCCAGAAGGGGCACGCCCTTCTCGCCGAGTTCGCGCTCCCACGCATCGACATCTTCGGGCTTGTCGACCGCGAGCGCGAAGTGCGTCTTGAGCCTCACTTGGTCGTCCTTGTCCGACAGGCCATGCGCGGGAATGATCGCGGGGGTCTTGAACGGATTCGGCGCGTGAGGAGCCCGCATCGGCAAGACCTTGGTGGTCGATCCGCGCTGGAAGAGGAGCAAGGTGGTCCCATTCCCGAGCGAGAAGCCGGCGATCCGGTCGCTCGAGAGGAACGGCTCGCCGAGGCGGAGAGTCGAGCGGTAAAAGTCGACCGAGCGCGGGAGGTGACTCGCATCTGTGACGTTGATCTCCGCGGTCGTTAGCCCGACTCGGCCATATGGCACCGCAATTCGCTTTCTGCGACTTGAACGAGGGATGGCCTCACAGAGGATGAGCTCAAGCACATGCGATATCTTTGGTAGTTGTGACGCCTGTTGTGGTTGAGGGAAGTCAGAGTCGACGTTCGAGCGGGTAAGTACTCCATTGCTCCGGCGTACCATGCTGCTGAGAGCAATGAGGGGAAGCAACTTTGCAGATGTGTCGACCGGGAGAGAAGCAGCTGAAGGGGTCGCTGGTATGTACTGGAAGGGGACGGCGCAGAGTCTGTGCCACAGTTCTCAACAGTATCGCCAGCACGAGGTGTGTAGCCGTCAAAGCGGGGCGTGTATGAGTCGACGCTGTGTATGAGTCGGACGATGACGAGGCTTTCCTTGCACCGATCCCGTGACACTTGCTAGGCTCGTTTGCATTTGTCAAATAGGCCGCTCTGCAAGGTTTCCCATATCGCGGCAAGCTTGAACGCGAATCGGCACGCAAGGGAAAGCTTACCTGGAAACAAGTAAAACTCTGAGCTTTGAGTGGGCTCGCCGGCGATCAAGGACTGCGACGCCGAGGGAAGGAAATGCGTTCGAGCGTCCGTCTGCTTCTCCCGGTTGGTCAGATCCACGCTTACCTCGAGAACGGGGTTTCCTGTCACCCAGGCAAAGCTCGTTTGTTCGTCTCCGGGATATTCCGCCGACTCCGGAGTGAGGAGGAGGAGAGTGCAGGGGCAAGTGGTCGTCCTCCTTTCCAGTGTCGGGACGGCAGCTCCTGTTCTCGCCTCTTCCAGTACGAAGCATTACGTCTGATCGTGACCCTAGAATCGAGAGAGCTGCTCCGTGTTGGCGCTCCGGAGCTTGTCGCCTCGTCGAAGCAGACAGTTCGGGGGACAGGGAGCGCAAGAGGCGGGAAGAACTGTAGCAGACAGCTCTCGGCTTGTTATGCGGGACGATCTCCCTAGGAGCAACATCAGGATCCCTCCACGCCGGGGCGAGGTCTGCCGAGGCGTCAAGGAGCGATCGTGTAGAGGATCATCCTCGAACCTGACGGAATCGTGCGTCTCGAGTCAAGCACGCCATTTACCGGGCAGCGCTTCAGCCAGGCGGCATAGTTTGGCCTTCATACTGTGTAGGCGTCATCTTCACGGACATTTAGCTTTGAATGAGCGTGAGCAAGACGTCGAGATGGAGCGCCCGATGAGGTCGGAGATGGTTGTCCCCCGACCTTGACCAGCGCTGAGCAATTCCGGCGAGCAGCATGGCGGCGGCGGATAGCTCATTCCAGCTCATGACATCGCTCGTGTATCGGGCCGACTCGCCAGCCGACCCGTTCCCACTGTTGGCTCGGCACTTTGCTCGTCTCCGGAGGGCGCACGCAGCGCTTGCTAGAGAGCGCCCAGACTGCTGGTGCGCATCGCGGAGCATGCCAGATGATGAGGCTATGCTCGCTGCGCTGCAAGGTGCTGTAAAGCGCGCGCAGAGCGAGGGGATGAAGGAAGACTTGCGGGTGCGTTTCTCCTGGGCCCCCCACAAGCTGGAGCATGACGCACGAACAGCGCAGGCTGACGCTGTTTCCCCTCCGAAGATACGCTTGACTGTCACGGAAGATGGGCAACCCAAAGTCGAAGCTTTCCCGCTCGCGCCGATGCCCTCATGTAACTCGTTTTCGCCTTTCTGACCGCAGGAAGCGCTCAATCGCCAGCCCTTCTGACGGCCGTGCTCCACAGACCCAGTACGGCTAGTCCTCGATGACCGGCCGACGTCCTATTCCGACCCGTTCTTGCGATACAAGACGACGCAGCGCCAGGTCTACGACGACGCCAGAGCTCGACACGGTTCGTCTGCGCGCTTTTCCCGCCGTGGCTTTGGCTATTGGCCACCTAGTCTCTCGATCGCCAATCGAATGCTGAGACAAGGACGCTACAGGTGCTACGCTGCATCCGTCAGAGGACTCGGCGGATTCGCCGTTTGACACGGTGCTGTTCAATCCCGCTTTGGAAATCACTGAGACGACCATCTCGAATATCGCATTCCGCTTCCGTTCTGCCGAGGGGAAACCCTTCATAACGCCCAGAACAGAGTGTGGCCTGTTAGAAGGGGTCATGCGGGCCGAATTGCTAGAGAGGGGGGAGCTTGTGGAAGGGGTCGTCACTCTGACGGAGGTGAAAGAGGCCACAGAGGTGAGGAACCTCCTCTTGATGGCTTCCCGCGCCTACATCGCCAGCTGACTCTGGTGTGTGCACACAGCGCGGGGACCTGGAAGTGATATGCTTCAACGCTGTCCGAGGGGTATTTCCGGCCAGAATCCAGCTGGCACCAACCTGAAATGTCGACGGAGCGCAGGCCGCGTTTGTTTATTTTCGCTTCATTTCTCTTGTGGGACCTCATTGACCTCCGGCACTTTTTGTGAAGGGTCTGGAGAGGGTGGCTGGGTGTTTTCTGGAGAGAAAGCTCAAGGATCGTTTCGCACAAAAAAGGACGGGAAGGCGAGGACGTACGAAAAGCGAAAGCGATGTGGACGTTTTGGCCGGCGACGCGACGAGTTGTCTCAGCAGCAGATCCCGTCGAGCCTACATGGCGGCGGCAAGAGGGATACGCTGTTCAGCTCGTCGCGCACTTGAAAAGAAGGAGCTCAAGAACCAGACTCACTCGCAGTAGCAGATGGCTGGATGCGATGTGTGCGGAAGAGGCAGGGTCAGTCAATAGCTTCCACGGAGCTTGCCATTCGACGAGGACGTGTAACTCTGTCGTACATTCGAGAGCGCAGCAACCTGTCAAGCGGAGAGCAGAAAGCCAGGATCAAGCGCCTGCCGCTTCCCACGAAGCGGTCGCAGCCTTCGGACCGGTGACGGTACGATTCCAAACTCACAGAGGCAAGCCTCGCAGCAATCTTTGACGCATCCGCCGCCACGGACCTGCATCGCCGCCTGCCGAGACGGCTCCTTGCGAGATGTGGCCAACTTTTTTTGCCGGACCGGAACGGCCGTGTCGCGTCAGCCAGGTCGCCACCTGATCTCGGAGCTACAGCTCGGGCTACAGGGAGCAAGGGCAGCCCCGCACCGGAGCGAAAGGTGCTGATCCGGTTGAGACCAAGCGCGACTCGACTCACCACTTATTATGGTTTGCGAGGTTGGCGCCTCGTTAATCGGCACATTGGCCAATCCGGTCGAAGACTCCACAGTGGCCGGGGTCTGCATTCTCACGAAGGAGCTGCAAGTGGCTTGTGTCGGGGGTAAACGGAGCGGAGAGGGATGGAAGGGGAAGAGCGCAAAAAACAAAGAACGACGGTTTCATGCGAACGGAGGCGAGGCGGAGGCCGCGCGGAAGCGGTGCTACGACCTACATTTGACGTTTCCTAATTCTACGAAATTGGACGCAGCACTGGACCGACACAGTCCATGGGTCGTACGGTCAAGTCGCGGGAGATTAAAAGCGAAATAAACTATCGGTCCACTTGGCCCATCTCCTGCAAGCTCGCGCGGCCGAAGAGGAAATGGGTGGCAGTCACCGTACCTCGACAGAGAGCCGTGTCGATAGAGCGGCGAGTACATGTCGGCAAGGGTCGCGGATAAAAAGAGGACGTCGCGATAAAGACACAGGCCGCTGAAAAAAAAAAAAAGGAGGCACAACGAAAGAGGTGCGGGCCATCACCGCTGTCCCATCCAGCCGCCAACCAACGATCCCGGAAGGATTCAGAGAAAGAATGTACATTGTCATGTCGACATGGGAGCATACGACGATCGCCCTCGTCTCCGATAGTTCTGTATCCGGTGAAGTAGTTCCTGCGGAGGGGAGGCAAACGCTCGTGTCAGGTTCGGATCTCGACGGTCAGCGATTGCTCGAAGCGAGAGTGTAGATGCAGAGTTCGGGCCTGGCTCGTAAAGTTCCGCCGAGTTCCGAGTTGCGGCGCGAGAGTTGGCACAGCTGGAAGACGGAAAAGGTAGGCAATTGGCTCACGGTCAACATCCCTCGGAGGCCCATCCGGCTCGACGTGGCTTGCAAGTCGATCCCGTAGTGCTTGAGTCCGGCGATGGCCAACAGTATGGACGTGATGACAAGGAACGAGATGACGATGAAATGGGATTTCGGCGAGTCGCGTTCTATGCACGTTCCGAAGTTTGGATCAGCTCTCACTGTGGGAACCTGGAGGCGACAAAGGTGCCCGACGCACGGAAACACCTCGCCTCGACGTCGGATCCGATTCCGGTTGCCGTGTCGGGGTCCTCCTCTGGGTTCTGAGCGCCGACGCAGGCGGGCAGTTTCTGATCGAGGCAGAACTGCCTCGTGCAAGTCAAGCACGGGTTTGCGGGATTGGCAGGTCGGTACAAGGGGATGATGGTCGAGTTCTTGTTGAAGCAGGTGCAGCGGCAGTAGGACATGGCGGTGTAGGACGACGAGGCGGCGACGGCCGGAGTTGGAGAGACGAAGAGCACGAGGACGAGGCACAGCATCGCCACGCTCGCGAGCAAGGGTCGTCTCGCCATGGCCTACGGTCTGTCGTCGGTCGTGCGCTCGTGCGCTCGTGCGTTCGTGCGCTGCAGAGGCGAGAGGGCAGAGTTGAAGGAGGACGTCGGAGAGAGCTCTCCCCACTTGCGAGGGTTCGACTCTCGCTCTTGCCAAGCGCAGCAAGGATGAGCTACGCGACACCGACACGGAAAGCGAGCTACACTCCGTCCATCCCGCCGTCCGAGTTCTCGTCGCCCGTCTTGTCGCCGTCCTTCACTCGCCGCGTCTCGACCGCGTCCTCATCAGCCGGCGTCTCGCACGCCTCGCCTTCGGTAGCAACCGCAGACAGGAAGAAACGCTCGAGGCTCAGAGACTACTATGGACTCGCCAAGGCAGCGCCGGTAGCTGGCGCGGGGCAGGCGCTCGACATCGGTTCGTGCCTCCTGGCTCTCTTTCAGTCGCACCTCCGCTGGGTGCGGGGCCTCGAATCGCGAACGCACGCTGACTGGCCGTGCTATCAGACGTACCGGGCGCATTCGACGCAGACGCTTACTTCAACTCGCTCGCTTCGACCGCGTCTTTGCCCGACCTCTTGCGCCGCGAGAACGAACTCTTGAACGGTGAGTTTGGAACGGTCGGCATTTGGCGCTGGCTAGGGAAGGCTCCTGACACCCAGACTCCCCACAGAGATACGCGAATTGGACGGAGAACGTCAATCCCTTGTTTACAACCATCACCACGAGTTGATCGACGCGAGCGACACGATCCGAAAGGTAAACCTTCCCCTCGCCTCTCTCCGGGCTGCACTTCGAAAAGGTGTAGCTCACCACACCCACTCATTTTGTCCTTATAGATGAAGAGCCGAGCCGAAGCGCTCGATCACTCGCTGGAGTCGCTCAAGTCGTCGTTCGAGTCGATCTCGCAATTGTCGACCTCGCTCGCGACCGTCTCGACCTCGACCTCGGCTCGCACCGCTCCCAACTCCGTGGCAGCTCGTGAACCAACGAGTCAGAGAGGCGAAACTACGGAAGAAGCCGACGATGCCGCCGAGGAGGCGCTCAAGACTCCGAAACCGCCGCATCGGAGACATTCGTCCCAGTCCGACAACACGCATGCGACGAGCTCCCACTCGGCGGCACGGAAACGCTCGACCTCTTCAGCTACATCCCCTTCTTCCCCTTCTTCTGTTGCGCCTCCAGCCCTCCCGACGGTGCCGTTCTCGCCCGTGTTGCACCTCTCGGCCCTCCTCGCGCTCCCGATCATTCTCCGGTCGTTGCTGCTCCCTTCTTCCTCCCACCACCCGACAGCGGCAGCGACGACGACGGCCGACCACCGCGCGCGAGCCGACTCGCTCTGGGGCACGTGGGAACCGGCTCTCCGGAGCTGGGAGGACGCGGGAGTGCCCGGAGTGAAAGAGGTCGGGATGGAGTGCAGGGACGTGTTGAGGTCGAGTGCGGCGCAGCGGAGGAGTAGCATGTCGGCGCTGCAGTCTCCCGTCTGAAGGCACAACGAAGCCTGTCTTTGCTCTCAGTCTTCGCGGCAGAGAGAGGGAGAGCTCGAGTGCCAGTCGTGGATTGTTTCGATTTCCAGATGGCCGAGCTGTGCCTTCTGGACTCTTGCCCGGTCGCTTTGCAGGCTTTGTTACGTTCTGGCATACATTTCGCTGTCGCTCGAGTGCATACACTTGCTCAGCGCCCCCACTTGCTTGAGTTTGTCAAGCCGGCGCCGCGACGCGCCGATCGCGCCTCCAAAGATGAGTCTCGTCTTGCACCTCGCACGGGCCCACTGCATCGGCTCGAAAAGACTAGGCTCGCCGAGATGGGACGGGAAGTGACTTCGGTCGCATCGCTCCGGACTTCGCTGCCGAGCCACAGTCGCACGCACCGACGAGGCTGCGGTCGCCGCCTCCCCGTGCTCGTCTTGCTCATCGCGCTCGTGTGCGCCGTCGTCTCGCTCGTACGGAGGTCGAATGCGAATACGCGCTTGGACGAGGCCAACAGCCAGAATGATACCCAACTTGCGGACAAGGCCATGCTCGACTTGATCGTCCGCACAAAGGAGGCGATCCAGGCAGAGACGCCCATGGAGGACATTGCCGCGTACGCAGACAGGACCAGGGTCCTATACGTACGTTCCACCTGCCTCCTTCCGACCTTGGCACGTAGCCGCCGAGCGGTTGTGTTCAAGCTAAATCGCGAACGGGTTGCCACAAACTGCAGGAACTCGACCTGTTTGGCCAGACCTTCAACGAGACGTATCCCCATCTGAATGCGACGACCAAGGCGCTCTACACTCGCTCGATCGCCTATCACCACCGCGCGTTGCAGCAGACCCTGTTCGGGTACCTGAACCGGAGACCAGAGTCGCCGCGGACCATTTCTCAACTCCGCGCCGGCTACAAGGTCCCGCGCGGGATCATCATCCCCGTCGGGAACGACCAGATGATCTATGCCGTGTCCCTCATCGCGACCCTGAAGCACGTGCACCGGACCGAACTGCCGATCTGGGTCGTCTACGCCGGCGGCGACGACCTCGACCCGGCCAAGCGGTCCGCGCTGCGGTCCATCCACCCTTCGGTCGAGACGGTCGACATTCTCAACTTTTTCGACGAAGAGTACGTCGGGATCCACGGCGGAGGGTGGGCCATCAAGGTGTTTGCGATCCTCGCGAGCCCGTTCCAAGAGGTCATCATCGCCGACGCCGACGCCGTCTTTGTCCAGAACCCCGAAGTCATGTTCGACGCGCCGGGGTACAACGAGACGGGCACCTACTTTTTCCGCGACCGCGAGATCTTTGCCGGGCCGGGCCAGGTCCACGACTGGTGGCGCAGCGTCATGAAGGGCCGGGTTCCGAGCAAGCAACTCGCGTCGTCGCGGTGGTGGACCGACATGGCGTCGCGCGAAGAGATGGAGAGCGGCGTCGTCGTATTTGACAAGCGGAGATCGAGCGTCGTGTACGGGCTCATCTTTACGGGCTGGCTCAACTCGCGGGCAGTGCGGGAAGAAGTCACGTACCGGAATACTTACGGTGCGCCATTCGCGAACGCTTTCTTGCGAGATCCCGTCGCATTCGCTGACATCGGGGAGCTCATGCAGGCGACAAAGAGTCTTTCTGGATGGTGAGCTTTTCTTCCTCGTGCCCGTTTGCTCAATCGCCGTTCTCTCTTTTCTGACGATCGGACGTCCAGGCCTTTGAGCTGTGCGGGCTGCCGTACCACCTCGACAAGGAGTACGCGGGCATCATCGGTCAACTGACGCACGCTGACCGCAAGAGTCACTCGATTGACTCGTTCATCCAGAGCGACCACCTGTTCCATTTGGACCACCGTGCGCTGCCCGCTCGCCTTTCCCCCGGCATGATGACATGTCACGTCGCTGACGGAGTTTTGCGCTTCCCCATTGCAGGAGGAAAGCCTTTGTGGTGGAACGGATCCCTGTTCCAGGTTGGTCCTCCCTTCCGCCCGTTTTTGCCGCCGCGAGCGCAAGACTGACTGGAAATGCTCCCCGATGCAGGAGAAACGTGTCAAAGACCGGTGCGCTTGGCGACGCGCTTCGGCATGGACGTGACTGCAAGGTCTGACTGTGTTTGGCATCGATTCGCAGAGGATACTTGATCGCGACGCATTGGTCGCCAGGGACAACCGACTGGATCTGCGACACTGGTGCGTCCCCCTCTCCCCTTCATGAGTTTATGCGGAACGGCCGGGAGAGAAAACTGAGACTCGAGACCGTCGCCAGAACCGTGGAGTATGCGTGTCGACTTGAGAGACGTGCACTCGCTCGAGCACGACACCGAGTTCTTGCGCGTCCTGACCGACATGATTGGCGCCACCGTCTTTTGGGAAGGACGATTGTGCGTTTTGCGTCGGCTTTGGCGGCCCTTCACAGCGAGAGACAACTGCGCTAACCGCGAGTCCGACCTATGCAGCCCGAAACTGCTCGAACAGCACTCGGCTACGGACTGGTCGCCGTGACGAGGCGAACGGGAAGCAGCGCCGCGTAACGTCCACTCACGATCCGTAGAGAGGGAAGAGCAGCAAGATACCTCCTGTAGCCATAGAAACTATTCATACCCCGCTCCTTTTGCATTCCCTTTTCGCATCTCGCACAACTCGTCCAGTCTACCTTTCAGGTCGTACAGGCAGGAACGGTTTCCCAAAGCTTTCCAGTGCGGCTCGCATACGGAAGACACTCTCGATGCACGAGTCACGTTCCTTTTTCCGAGGAGCTACATTTTTGGAGAGAGAAGGCAATGAATGCGATCTATATGCGACTGATCCTCCTCCCTGGATGGCCTGGTATCATTTGCTTTTTCCCGACACAAAAGTCTCCGATTGTTACAGCCGGGAAAGCACCGACTCGTCGTCTCGCCACGGATCACGCTCCTTCATCAGCTCCTTGGTATCCCTTGCTGGTCGGGCAATGGCCGGGTTGGCCGTTCCGCCGGTCGCCGCGCCGCTCGCGGCCTTGATGACCCGCTCGACGGTCGCGTCCTTGTTCATCTCGTACAGGACGGTAGGGGCCGAATCGATCAACTCGCGCAGCGCGAGCGCCGACAGCTGCGTCGGCGGGAGATCGGTCGAGGTCGCGAGGATGAACGACTCGATGATAAAGTCGAGCATGTCGGGCGAGTGCTCAGCCACGGCGGCGACGAGTCGGGCCACGGCGGTCGCGTACGACTCTTTCGGGGATTCGGCAAACGCCTCCGAGATGATGTCGACGGCAGACGACATGCTCGTCTCGGACATGTTCTTGCCGCCGGAGGCGATCGTCGCCGCGAGACCGTTGACGACGGAGTCCCGCACGTCGCCCTCCTCGGACGCCGTGAGGTTGACGAGCTCGGTCACGAGAGGGTCGACACGCGGCTGGTGCTGCATGAGAGCGCCGAGCGCGGCAACTGCTCGGTTCCGCACCGAGAGCGAGGCCGGCTCGACGAGCGACTTGACGAACGTGCGCTGGAGTTGCGGGAAGAAGGGCTTGACGAACTGCGGCACCCGCGTCAGCAGCGTCGTAAGAGTCGAGAGGATCGCCGACTTGACCGGAGGCGGGAACCGGTCGCCGATGACACGGATGAGCGGTCCGACGGTCTGAATGCAGTACGCTTTGAACGCTTCGGGCGAGGTCCGCTCGACGAGGTCTCCGAGACCGTAAGCGGCCTGCTCTCGCTGTTCGGCGGTACCGGCAAGCAGACCTTGCAGGAGGATGGGCAGGATCGGCTTGAGACCGTTCGGTCGGGAGAAGCCGTCGACGGGGTGTCCGGGCACGCCGACGCCTTCGATCGTGCGCCGCAGGGGGACCACAAGGGGCTCCATCTGCTCCTTCGAGATTGTCTTGACGAGAGCGTCGAGGGCGGACCATGCCGCGCCGACCACTTCTGGTTGTCGGTCGTCGAAGAGCGAGACCAGCTGCCTGATAAAGTCGACAACGTAGTCGGAAAAGTCGGCTTCGGTGGCTTGGCAGAACCGCGCAAAGAGCTCGCAGCCGACGATACGCTTCTTCGGCGACTCGTGCTTGACGAGACCGAGCATGTGCATCTGCAGACTGCCGAGACCGCTCTCGTGGTCTTCGACCGAGACGAGCACGGCGGTCAATGCGTCGTCCAGCGCCTGTTTGGTCTCCTCGTCCTGCTCGCTCTCGAGAGCACTCTGAAGAGCGTCAACGATGTGAGTGAGCCGTCGGCCGAGGGCCGAGCCGGCGACGCGGACTAGGGCGGCAAGCGCGCGAGCGTTGAAAGCCGTGATCGGCTTGGCGATGAGTCTCGGAACGAGCACCGGGAAGATCTTCTCCGAGCGAACTTGCATGACCTGTTGGCAATATGCGGGTTAGCATGCTGGCCCTCGTGAGTGTAGCGTGGGGTCCTGCTCACCTCGCGGAGAGCTTCGAGGGCGGCATCGGCCGTCGGCCCCGGCTTGTGCAGCGCGTCGAGCAGGGTCGGAATGGTTTCGTCAATCGAACGCGTGCCGATGACTTGCTGCGCGATGTCGAAAGCCTGCGCGGCCGCTGAGCGGACAGTCGCGTCCGAGTCCACAAGAGCGGTTCGGACGGCAGCGATGACGGCGTCCTCGTGAGCCTCGAGCGAAGACTTGCTGCTGTTGGCCATGAGCTCCGTGAGCGCCAGGCAAACACCTTCGCGCTGACGGCGGTCGTCCGAGGCCATCGCCTTTTGCAGGATGGCAATGACCTCGCCCAGGACAGCTTCGCCGAGCCGACGGCACGTGTCGGCGAGGCAACGAGCGGCGGTTTCGCGCTGCTCCAGAGCGGGGCTGGCGAGAATCCGTACGACGATCGACACTGGAAAAAAAGCGAGGAATTAGCCTGGTGGGGCAAAGGGAACAGACCGCGACAGGAAAACGCACTGAGGGTCGGCAGGATCTCGCGGACTGTTCGCGGAGTGTTGGAGACCAAAGCCTTCCAGACGCCGATGGCAGCTTGACGGACGGCGCCGACAGAGTCCTGCCGGACGATGTAGATCGCCGCAAGGACACGGTCCCGACGCTCCTTGCCGAGGCCTTCGATGAGGGCCTTCTTCGCGGCCTCCATCCCCGGCATCGCCTCGTCGTCGTCCTCGGCGGCATCCTCGTCCACGTCGCCGACCTTGCCGCTGATGCCCGAGATACGGAACAGCAGATCGCCGACGAGCTGAACAGAGCTCTGCCGAATGCGCCACGACTCGTCGAACAAGCCGAGCTCGAGCTCCGGCAGCAGGAGATCGATAGCCTTGGTGCTGTGGTTCGCCACGATCATGCGACCGGCGCGCATCGATGCCTCGCGGACGAAGTCGGAGTCGTCCGCGAGACCAGACAGCACCGGCTGAATGATCTTGCCGAGGTACGGCGAGAAGCGTTCGCCAAAGGTGACGGGAAGGAACACGAGCAGCGAGATGTGACCTTCGCGCACAAACACGCGCGGGCTGCCCGTGTTTTGCAGGATGACAGGCAGGAGGTCCTCGAGGCGGTCGATACCGAGTCCTGCGAGAATCTCGGCGATACCTTGCGCAGCGCCTTGCTGGTCCACCTGGGCCGCTGGCGACTTGAGGACGCCCATGAGAGAATCGATGAGATCGGGGAAGTTGCTCTCGCCAAGGCGCTCGACGAGGCCTCCTAGGGACTTGGCAGATGTGGATCTCGCCTCCGGAACCGGGTCGACGAGAACATCGCGCAGAAGCGGCACGAGCTGGTTCAAGTAGGGGATCAAGTCGCGGGGCTCGGTGAGGGTGGCCATGTTGCCGACGATGGCGGCGGATTTGCGCTTGACATCGGCACTGCGCTCGCGCAGACCGCGGTCGAGGATCGGGATCAGGAGCGCGAGCGACGACGCATCGATGAAGTGAGCGAAAGTAGTCGTCAGGAGCGCGTCGAGGGCTGCCGGAGTCTTGCGCGCCGGATCGATCAGGGCGTCGAGCAGCACGCTGGTCATCTCCTTGATCTCGGGGTTGGTAACGACTTCGCCGAACCGCTTGAGACTCGTGTTGGCTGCCTCGCGGACCTGCTTGTGCGTGTCGGTGATGACCTCGGTCAAGCGGGGCAGAATGGTCGGAAGGGACGCCGAGAGTTGACGCGGAGCCAGGAAAGCCATGGCGCCCATGAGTTCGATCGCGCCCTTCTTCGTTCGCCACTGCTTGTCGTCGAGGCCTTCGAGGAGAGTCGGCAGGATAACCTTGACGGCATGGCCGCTGAGACGACTCATGATCGCCTTCGAGGCGTCCTGAGTTGCCTCGCGCACATCGATCGACGAGTCGCCAAAGCACGTCAATAGGGTGGGAATAATGTCGGAAATGTACGGCTCGAACAGGCGACCGAGGACCGTCGCCAGCACTTCGTAGCCAAAGACGGCACCTTGCCGTGCCTGCACCGCCTTCTTGTCCTCGGCGTTGTCTTGCAGGCGACCCATCAGTCCGAACTCCTGAATCGCAGAGAGACCGCGACCGCAAACGACGCCGGCGAGGCCGTAAGCTGCACCGCGACGCTCGGCGTACTTCGGAGCGTTGAAGAGGTCGTTGAGCAACGCGTCAACGAGATCGGGCGTGTCGTCCGCCGTCACCTTGATGAGAGGCGGGAGGCAGTCGCATACTGCGGCCTGGACGACCTCGGAGGGTGTCTTGAGCGCTTCCACGAGGCGACCGACGACGGTCTTGATACGCGGATCGGTCGGGTCGAGGTGTCGAGCCAAGCGGCCGAACAAGATGACGAGCGATTCGACGACGAGATCCTCGACTTCGTCGCCCGATCGCGGGCGGGCAAGGTACTCCTCGAAAGTGGCGATGAGATCCTGCAAGTTCTCCTTGCCGTGCAGATCGATCACGACCTGAGCTGCCTCGAGAAGCTCGGACCGAACAGACTGACTGCGGTCGCCGAGCGCCTTGCCGTCGATCAAGAGGTCGAAGAAGGTCTTGACTTCGGCCGCCGAGAACGAGGGAGACATGAGGCGGAGCGCCGTTGCGAGCGCCTTGCGCGCCTTCCACGGGTCCTCGCGCGAGAGAGACTCTTCAACGAGCATGCCGAAGCGGTCATACTCGGGCACGAGCTCCTTTGCCTTGTCCTCGTACTCGGCGATGAGCTGGATGAGGGCGTCGGCAACGTGGTCGGGGTGCAATGCAACGCCGTCGGCGATGGCAGCAGCAGTCGCCTCTCGCACGGCGTTCGACGGGTGACTGAGAAGGGGAACGAGTCGAGGGAGGAAAGACTCTGGCACGGCGAGGCCGTTCTCTTGCCAAATCGTCAGGGCGAGTTCGCGGTTGCGCGCGTCGACGTCGTGACTGAGCACCCACAGGCTCGTCGGGAACTCGAGCTCTGTCAGGTCGAGAGGCTGCAGAGCCTGCAACGCCGCGAGGCGGACGAACGCCTCCTCCGCGAGAGCGCCGTCGAGGATGGCGGCGATCTCCTCTTCGGTGGCGTTGTCGGAGATGGCCGTGCCGAGGTCTGCGAGCGCGGTCGCGGCAGGACGACTGAGCGAGGGGTAACCCAGCAGGGCGGCGAACAAGTCGCCAATGAGGGTGGCCCGCGGGTACGCAGTGTCGCCGCACTTTCGCACGTGGAACGCGATAAAGTCGAGGGCGAGCGCGAGCTGCTCGAGGGCGGCTTCGGCCTGCGTCTTGTCGATACCGACGCCGCCGTTGCGGAGAATCTTGCTCGTTAGGGGCGCAGCGTAGGCGAAAGTTCCTGCATCGAACGGCTGCTGTTCCGACAGGAATCGCAGCTGGAAGAGCACGCGGGACACGAGGTCCGGGAGCGGCTCGGCGCGAAAGTTGTCCGGCACGACCTGGGCTTCGACGCTGCGGAGCACAGCGACGCCGAGAGCGACCCGAAAGACGCCCAGTCGCTCGGAGCAGATATTCGCAAGTGCCTGCACAAAGAGGCGCAATCAGCTTTACAGCAGCACAGACAGCTGGTCACTTCAGACGTACCTTGTAAGTGGTGAAGGCTTCCTCGGCGACGAGAGTGGCTGGCTGAAGCGTGATGACGGCAAGCGTCTTTTCGATCATGCTCGCGAGGTACTCGCGAACAAGCTCGGCTTGCGACTCGACCAGGCAGAGCGCCAACCGGAACCCGCGCCGGAGCCGTCCGAGTGCGGTCGCGACTTGCGAGCGGATCTCTGCCTCGAGCGCGAGCTGCTTGTCGAGGGCGGCGCGGTCCTGCTTCGAGAGCTGCGTCGCGACCGGTTTCTTGCGCGCGAGCGATTCTCGCAGGTCTGCCTCCCAGAGCGCGATCTGGTGCTCCTTCGAGTTGGCCTTGCCGACGGGGGTCGCCGACTTCTTTTTGGCGTCCGCCAAGACGTCGACGAACGCCTGGCCCTCGGGAGTGCCCCAGACGCCAAATTCGGTCGCGCCGATGAACTCGAGGTGAGAGGGCTGCAAGTCGTCTTCGAACTGGGCGAAGAGAGCCGGGATGGCCTTGTCCGGCAAAACGAGCGACATGGTGGCGGCAGTGCTGTAAGCTGCGTCGGAGAAAGCCTTGCTCTAGAGGTGAATAACGAGTCAGTTGTCTCCCCGACACCTCGAGATCCAGAGGAGGCTGTACGAACCGATGGAACGAAAGCGGCGTCGGCCAAGACCTGGTCCAGCAACGCATCCAAGTTTCGGTCGATGAGCGCGTCAGGAGCCAGCCGAGCTTTCATGAGCAGCTCGACCCAGAGACTGCCCTCGGTGGTCGCGAGCCGCGGGTGGTGCGAAAGAACTGCGAGCTGGACGAGCAGCTCATCTCGGACCGGTTCCTCGAGCTCCTGATCGAACGTCGCGAGAGCGTACAGGAGCTGTCGCAGCCGCGGGGCGACGTCGACCGGCGCGGCGGCGTCGTCTGCGGTGGCGGCAGTGACCGGCTTAACGGTCGCTTTCGCCTTTTCTTGCTGCACGAGCCACGTACGCATACCGTCACGCAAGGCGAGGTGCATGAGTTTAGGCGAGTGAGTGTTGGCGGTGCGGACAAAGGCGGCGACGAGGTCTCGGACTGTGTGCGAAGCGCCCTCGGTCGCGAGCTGGATCAGCGCGGCGGCAAAACCGGCACGGATCGTCTCGTCGGTCGCGATGTTTTCCTCGTCGCGGGAGAAGTAGGCCTCGAGCGCGCGCGCGAGCCAGGTCCCGTCTTCCGGGGTCGTCGCCTTGCGCCAGACCTTGTCGTACAGGAAAAAGTTTGGCTTGGCTCCGATCTGGCCGAGCGTCTGCAACGTCGCATTGGCGGCCATAGCGTCGTCTGTAGGAGTACAGGTCTCGGCTCAGCGATCGGGTACGACAGGGAGGAGCAAGAGGGAAGGGTCGCCACGAGCTCACCAATCTTTTTGACCTGCCACTTGTGAGCACGACTCTTCAGGACCGCAACAGCGACGTAGCCCTCGAGGGGACCGGACGACGAATTGAGCATGCTCGTCGTGACCGTCTTGAGGGAAGCCTCAAAGCCGGGCCACAGCGCCGTCGCGAACGCCTTCTCCGCCTCGGTCGCTTCAGCATACGCCTGTCGCAGCGCCCAAAAGACGTTTCCGACCATGACCTGGGCGAGCCGACGCAGGACGGGCTTGGTATCGGCCATCATCTTGACGAGCGCAGCCGCGTGAGGGGCCGGGACGGCCGCATCGGCGAGCAAGGCTTGCGGGAGGTGGACGGACAGCGCGCGCGACATGGCGACGACGGTGTGCTCGGTTGTCTCCTTCGCGAGCGCTCCAAGCACGGTCGACGAAATTTCGGGAGAGAGCTTGGCCGAAGGAGGGAACGCGGCAAGGAGGGTGTACAAAGTCGTGCGGTGGTCGGCCGAGGTAGTCTTGCCCTGGCGGATCGGCGTGTAGACTTGCTCCGCAATCGGCAGCAGCGTCGCTTCGTCTCCGGATGCGTACAGAGTCGCAAAGAGGCGGACGACTGCGGCGCGGGTCGGCGCCGAGGTCGATTTTGCCGACGCAAGGACGGCGGGCGCGAGACGCTGTTGCAGGGCGACGTCTCCCTGGACGACCTTGGGCACTGCCGCGAGGACCCCTTCGAGGATGACGAGCGCCGGTTCGGCGAAACGGTTCAGAGCCTTTTCAAAGGCGGGCAAGTAGGTCGAAGTCGCCATCTCGGACGTGACGGTGGCGCCGAGAAAGTCGGTGAAGGCTGCGACGACCTGCCGCGGGGGGACCGCCTTGGACGGCACAACCGCGGACAGGTAGTAGTCCCGGACGACGTCCTTCAGCTCGTCGACGTAGCCCTTGCCGACGTCCTTCTTGCCCTTGGGGTCGCGCAGGCGGAGGGCAACGTCGATAGACAAACCGACGAGCGGCGCGTGGCGGAATATTGGGTCCGCTTTCGCAGACGTCAGGGTCCGGACGAGGCGCGGGATAGCTTCGTGGCGCTGTGGGAAGATTGGAAGAGCGGGGGAGTCAGATGAAAGAGCGGCAAGAGGACGTGCGGGTCAATCACGGAGCGGAAAATACTCACTGTCCGGACTGCTCTCCGGGTCACGACGAGCGCCGACTTGCGAACCGTCTCTTTGGCGCCGGCGCTCTCATCGAGGACGACGTTGAGCAGCGTCGAGAGGCTGGTGGCGAGCGATAGGAATGGCGCATCGTCAAGCGGCGACTCTGCCGGCACCGACGCGTAGATCGTCGCTGCCCAACCGAGGAGGGCCAACCTGGTCGATGTAGCGCCACTTTTTTCGACCTTGCCGGTCTCGCTCTCGAGCCACTTGATCAAGCCAGTGCTGAGCGCGCTCGCCGGTTTCCCGTTCGTCGTCGCTGCCGCCGTCGCCGCCTCGCCCGCGGTTCCTGCCGTATTGTCCCTAGCGAGGAGTGCGGAAACAACCGCCAGTACGGCTTGCCGGGACGCGGCGTCCTGGTATCGGGGTACTGTCGGCAAAATCAGGCGGACGATGTCCTGCACCTGGTTCGGTTCGAGAGAAGCTGCGGGCCACCAGAATTCAGCCGATCAAGCTCTGGAGGTCCTCTGCAAGCCCGCTCTGGGACTCACGCTTGCTGGCCAGAGTTCGCAGTTGGGCGAGTGTCTCCTTCCTGGGAGCAGGTCGAGTCCCTGCGAGCGTACTCCTCGCCTGCTGGACGACGGCCTCCCAGTCTGCGATTCCGCCCTGCTGGTCCGCCATTACGCTGTCCCGTTGCTCTGCGTGCTCGTCCTCGTCGTCTGCTGATGCGCTGGTCGCGGTCGAGTGGACCCACGCCGACAGGGAAGGGCGCGTCTGACTGACGGCGGGTTGGCCCTTCTTCTGGAAGCGGTCTAGGGTCTTGGCCGTGAGCTTGTTGGGAGCCACTTTTGCAGCGGTCTACTCTATCGACTGCCCTTTTACTGCGTGTGTATAGCCGTCGCCGTCGCCGTGCGCCTCTTCCTCTCGCTCGGCTCGACGTTTCGTTCCGCGTGACAAACTTTTCTTCTTTGCGCGTGAGAAAGCTTCAAATCGACATCTCTCGAGTCAGCCTCTACGCACCCTTGTCAGCTTGTTGAGCAGCTGAACAAGGAAAGGCATCGACCAAGACCGCTCAAGATGCCCAAAGCCCGACGTGCCAACTCGAAAAAGGCAGCGCCGACGTCCGAGCGGGCGCAGCGAGCAGCGGAAGCAGACAAGCCGCTGTTCCAAGTCGACACGACCGGCAGCTCGGCCGTGCGCCATGCCCTCTTGGCAGACCAGGGACCCGCTGCCGCCAAGCTCCGCAAGGGCGCCTCTTTCAAGAAGCCCCTCCGGAGCGACCTGATCCTCGCACAACGGTCCAGCGTACCCGCGCTCTCGAGCAAAGTCGCGCCGACCACGGACGTCCAGGCGAAGCGAGCCAAGGCGAAACTCGGCGCGATCGACCGCGCGACCAAGGAGAGGCTCAAGCGGATGGCCGGCCGCGATGGAAAGGGAGAAGGCCTCTGGGGGATCAAGAGTGGAGCAGGAGACGAGGCGGTCCCGTCGTCCGTCAAGGAGGCCGGCAAGTACGATGCCTGGACACCTGCACCGCAACCCGACGCCGACGAGGACGCCGAGATGAAGAAGGTCCTCGCACCGCATAGCGCAAAGACGCGCCCGGTACCCAAGGTGAGTTGAGGCGGACGGTGGCTCTTCTTCCTCTCGCGGACCGAACTGAACACGCTCTCTCCCTCTCTGTAGGCACCGACATCTCTCGCCAAGCACCCTCTGCTCGCTTCCGCCGAACCGAAATCGATCGCGATCCCTCATCCGGGCATGTCGTACAACCCGGCGCACGAACACCACCAGGCCCTGCTCGCCTCGGCCCTCGACCATTACACGGCCGTCGAAGAGCGCGAAGAGCGCGGACAGGACGCGAAAGACGCGATGGACGAGGCGCGGAAACTCGCGCGTGGCAAAGAGGCGTGGGAGGCGTACGCGGACGAGGTCGGTTCGGGCGAGAGCGACTCGGAACTCATGATTGTCGACCCGGAGGCGGCGGCGCACAAAGAGCTCCTGAAGCGACGGGCGGCCAAGCGCAAGACGAAGCAGCAGCGCAACACCAAGCTGCGCGTGACGGCCGAGATGCAGGAACTCGCGGACCGGCGCGCGATGAAGAAGCGGATCGCGTCCGTCCAGGGGATCAAGGACGTCGAGGCCGACATCCTCGCGTCCAAGACCATGTCCCTCGAGGAGAAGGCGCTCGCGCTCCGCGCACGCAAACTCCGCCTCGCGGAACGCGGCCTGACTCGCTTCCGGTCCGGACCGGCGCGCGTGCCCGACGCCCCCGTCACGTTCCAACTCGGCGACGAGCTGGCCGAGAACTTGCGGACACTGCAGCCCGAGGGGAACCTGTGGAAGGAGTGGGTCAACAGCGGCATGAGGAGGGGCCGCGTCCCCGTCGAGCGCGCCAACGAGGTCAAGAAGGGCGGCAAGCGCGGAGGCCGTGGTCACGACAAGAACCACAGCATGAAGGAGGTGGAAAAGTGAGTCTGCTCGCATCACGTGTACGGGACGTGTTCTGACTTTTGCCTCCCGTGCTGCACTCAGGTTCGCCTACAAGAACTGGACTGGTTAGATCTGCGCCTTTCCCTCTTCTCTTTCAGGTTCACTTGGGATGGTTGTACCTCTTGTTGCTCTCTCACTCGCTCTCGCCGCATGTATGTCTGTAATATACGCCATTTCTTTTTCGCGTCGATTCGCTTCGTGCAGGAGCTGCAAGCTCGCCGTTCTGGAGACGGATTCATCTTACTCAACGACAACAAGGTTTACGAGAGCTACGCGGAAAAACAACACGGCAGAGAGAGAGAGGGGGATGTCCAGGACGCGTGAGGGCACGTGGCGCTCACCCTCAGCGCTTCCGGCCGCGAGCCTGTTGTGCCCGCATTCGCGGCTCGCATTGGCTGCAGTACCAAGACCCTTCGGGAGACTCCTTCAAGCCGATGCAGTTCAAGTGGAACCACTCGATCTTGCAGTCGGGCGCGTCGCAGCCGATCATCTTCATGATCGAGAGTACGAGACGTCAGCATCAGGTTTCTTGGAAAGAAGGTCATGCGAGAACGCGGCGGCGACGCAAATAGATGCGCGACAGTGGCAGCACGTACCTCTCCGAACGATGGTCGTTGACAGAAGCAATACGGCGTGAGGTCCTCTCCCTCCGCCTCGACTTCGTACTCGTCCTGCGCCCGCCTGCCGCCGTCGTCCTGCTCGCGTTTCCGCTTGTTGCCCGCTTGCACCGCCGCCGCCTGCGCCTGGTGGTGCGCCTGCTGCGCCGCCTGCAACTGCGCGATCTGCTGCTGCGTCGCGTACTGCTGTTGAGCAGCGGCTTGCGCCTGGGCGTGCGCGGCGATGCGCAGCTGTTGCGCCTGCATTTGCTGTTGCTGCTGCAGAAACGCGGCAGTCGTCGCCGAGTGTTGCGGAACGCCAGGTTGAGGAGTACCCGGTGTACCGGGCGATGCGTAGGCGACGTTCTGGAGCCGGGAAGGGCCGGCGCGACGGTTGGCGCTCGCGCCACCGACGGGAGTTCCGGGCGTGCCGGGCGTGCCGGCGTAGTGGTAGCCGGCGGGCAAGCCATTCTGCCCTGGCGTCATTTGTGCAGGTAAGAGAGGAACAGCGCCGGGAATCTTGCGCTCTGCAGACGCGTACTCGTGTCAGTATGGGTCAGGCGAATGGGCCAGGAAAGAGAAGACGTACTGTCCATTCCGCCGGGAGTACCGGCTTGAGCGATACCAGCCGTGGGGTAAGGATTGTATCCACCGGGCTGTGCCGTCATTCCGGCGTAGCCGGCTGGCGCTCCGTACATCGCTGCCTGCACGGGCGGGGCAGTCGTCGGAGCGGTGAAGGCAGGGAGGGTCGGCAGCGGCGGTACGGAAGACGTGAGGAGTTCGAGCTGGGTTTGTAGGCGGTTCAAGTGACGAGAGAGCTGCGACCTGAGAGTCAGTGAACCGAGTCCGAGACGGAAGCTCCGGCGCGAAACTTACCAGATTGACCCCTCGCTCGCTCAAGGCCACCTTTTCCTTCGTCGTCGCTTCGGCCTTCTCGAGGTCAGCCCTGCGAGGAGATGTACGTCAGCAGATGTCTGCATCGGGTGGCGAAACCGCCAGTCCAGGACGTGCCTGATCTTTTGGATCGTTGCCTCTTCTTTCGGATTCGGGACGAGGAGGCCCTGCCCGCCTGCCGCGGCCGGCTTGGCGTGTTTCTGGATGTTCTGATCCCGCTGCGAGGCCCTCGCGCGCAGGTCGGAGACGCGTCCCTCTTTGTGTCCGATCTCTTCGAGGATGTGGCACACTTCGGACGGGAGGTTGTCGAGCGAAGAGACAAAGTCGGCGAGCAAGACTGCCGCATCCTCGGTCGCGGCGCTCATCTTGACCGGCGTGCAAGAGTTGAATTCTGCTCAAGCGATGCGGTTTCCTTCAGGCAGCTCTGCCGCAGCACGAGTGACTTGGTCGCGGATTGATGAGTCGGAGCAACGATGACAAACAGAGGTGCGAGCAGGGTCGTCTCTCGGCACGGGTCTTGGTGCTGGGAGCTGTCGGCGTGTACGCGTCTGTAGGTGTCTAGCCTGGTGTCTAGACTGCGCGGGCAATGCTCGTACGGCGATGAGACCGCTTCTCGGAGAGGCAAATTGTGGCATTTGTAATCTTGCAATACAAGGCGAGGCATTACAACCCTGCCCCATGTTCGCATCTCGAGCTAAGGTCTCGCTGGAAATGCAGACTGCCCACGTATGTACTATTGGGAATTCTGTAATCTGTGCGTATCCAGGCCGCGCCCTGGTCGGGGAGGCGTCGAAAAATCGCAGCAGCTTGGACGAGCGTGCTTCAATTTCGACAGCGGGAACAGCTCGCTCCGTACATAAGTGTAGCTTGTCGAGGTCGGTAGAGGCAGCTAGCACAGGGCTCAATCTCAAGGTCGACAGCCTAGCCCGAATCAGCCCAGCATCCCTCACGGCCGCGTGAGAGAGCGTCCCTCCTCTCGTTTCGGACTTCGCTCGGCAAACTACCACTCGACCAGCGTGCCAAGCATGCCAGGCGTCGTGAACGCGCCTATACCGGCGCCAGTCGCCGGGCCGTCCAAGTCGGCAGCCGCGTACAAAGCCCGAACCGGGTTCGCGCCGACTTCGTTCCGGACGCTCGACCGCGAAAAGGCGTTCACCAATCCGTCCCCGGAAGGGCACAAGTACACGGCGCCGCAGGAACTCGTCGCGCCCCACATTCACTCGTTCGATGCCTTGTTTGAGGGCGCACCGCTCGAGGACGGACAGGTCTCCCAGACGGAGGGTTTGCTCAAGATGGGCGTCGACGACCTCTTGCCCAAGGTCGTCTTTGACCACAAGGAAGACCAGAGCCTCGGACCGCGTGGCAACCGCCTGCAGAGTGAGTCCAGAGAGGGATCGCAGAGCTTTGCCAAATTGCTGACCATCGCGTGTCTTGTCCAGTGCGCGTCATGGAGGTCACGGTGGGCCGCCCGATGGGGCTGCACAAGGGTGCGCACTCGCGGGAACGGCGCATCTACCCGACAGAGGTGAGTTGACTGCGTTCGCGTCCACTCGCGCATTCGGACGCTGACGCGAGATTGTCCGACAGGCGCGTGAGCGACTCTCGACCTACGCCGGCCGGATGACGGCCAAGATTGCGTGGTCTGTCAACGGAGGGGCTGAGCAGATCGAGACGCGCGAGCTGGGAAACTTGCCTATCATGGTCAAGGTGCGTGCATCTCGTGCAATCGCCCACTTCTCGAAGTAACTAACCCGCGCCGTTCACAGTCCGCTCGGTGTCACCTCCGCAACTTGCCGCCTTCCCAACTCGTTGCGCACCACGAAGAGGCCGAAGAGATGGGCGGCTACTTCATCATCAACGGAAACGAGCGGTTGATCCGTTTCCTGATCGTGCCGAGGCGGAATCACGTCACTTCGATCATCCGAAACTCGTTCCAGAATCGAGGCGCCGCCTACACGCCGTACGGTGTCCAGGTCCGATCCGTTCGGCCGGACCAGACCTCGCAGACCAACACCCTCCACTACCTCTCGAACGGTGGTTCGACTCTGCGATTCAGCTGGCGCAAATCCGAATATATGGTCCCGGTCGTCATGATCCTCAAGGCTCTCACGGGCGCGACCGACAAGGAGATCTTCCTCGGCATCCTGCAGAAGGACTTTGACAACACGTTCGTCACGGACCGTGTCGAGCTGTTGCTCCGCGGCTTCAAGACGTACGGCCTCTACACGCGCGCGCAGTGCCTCGAGTTCCTCGGCGACAAGTTCCGCGTCGTGCTCGGATGCCCGGAGGACTGGTCGAACGAGCGCGTCGGCATGCACATGGTCGAGACGATCGTCCTGCCGCATCTGAAGGACCCGCGGGACAAGCTCCGCCTCCTCTTGTACGTTCCGTCGTTCGTGTCGTCGCGGCTTCTCGAGCTGACTCTAGTCTCGCTTTTTGTGACAGCTTCATGCTTCGCAAGCTGTACGCCCTCGTCGGTGGCGAATGCTGTGCCGACAACCCCGACTCGCCTCAGCACCAGGAGATCCTCATGCCCGGCTTCCTCTACGGCATCATCTTGAAGGAAAAGTTCGACGAGCTTTTGACCGGCATCCGGATGCAGATGGTCCAGGACATCCGGCGACAGATCCCCGGTACGGACATCACCGACGCCAAGTACATCCAGCGGACGATCCAACGAGTGAACGCCGACATCGGCGGCAAGCTGGCGTACTTCCTCGCGACGGGCAACCTCGTTTCGCCTTCCGGTCTCGACTTGCAGCAGGCCTCGGGATACACCATCGTCGGCGAGAAGCTCAACTTTACCCGTTACATCTCCCACTTCCGATCAGTCCATCGTGGTGCCTTCTTCGCCGAGCTCAAGACCACGACGGTCCGAAAGCTGTTGCCCGAAGCCTGGGGCTTCCTCTGCCCTGTCCACACTCCCGACGGCTCGCCCTGCGGTCTGCTCAACCACTTTGCGCACAAGTGTCGCCTCGTGCACCAGCACCTCAACGTCGACCACGTCCCCGCCCTCCTCTCCTCCCTCGGCATGTTGCAGCCGCTCGACCCGTCGATCGACTCGCGCAAGCACGTCTGCGTCCAGCTCGACGGTCGCGTCATCGGCTGGGCGTCTCCCAAACTCGCCAAGCAGCTCGCCGACACCCTCCGTCTCTGGAAGACGGAAGGCCAGCATGACGTGCCGCTCGACCTCGAGATCGGTCTCGTCCCGCAGTCCAAGGGGGGTCAGTACCCCGGTCTGTACCTCTTTGCGTCGCGGGCACGCATGATGCGCGACGTCAAGCTCCTCGCGAACGGCAAGCTCGACTCGGTCGGACCGTTCGAGCAGGTCTACCTCGACATCGCCTGCATGCCGGACGAGGTCGAGCAGGGCCTGACTTCGCACATCGAGTACTCGCCGACGCATGTCCTCTCCCTCCTCGCCAACTTGACGCCCTTCTCCGACTACAACCAGTCGCCGCGAAACATGTACCAGTGCCAGATGTCGAAGCAGACGATGGGTACGCCGTCGACCGCGCTCCAGCACCGAACGGACAACAAGCTGTACCGTCTGCAGACCGGCCAGACTCCGATCGTCCGACCAGACCTGCACAACACGTATGGCATGGACGGTTACCCGAACGGTACGAACGCGATCGTCGCCGTCATCTCGTACACCGGTTACGACATGGAGGACGCCATGATCCTGAACAAGTCGGCGCACGAGCGCGGATTCGGTCACGGATCGATCTACAAGAGTCACATCGTCGACTTGAAGGCCGTGCGCGGCGACAAGGGCTCTGGCGGCACGCCCGAGGTGCACTTTGGCCTCGGTCCTGACGTTCGCAAGGACGACGAAAAGTGGGCGACGGTCGACTCGGACGGTTTGCCGCACATCGGCACCCGCGTCCAGAGCGGGTCGATCCTCGCCGCCTACTACGACCGGACAGCCGGCAAGACCAAGGCGGAGAAGTACAAGGGCGACGAGATTGCGTACATCGACGAGGTCCGGTTGATCGGTGCGTGCACTGGTCTCGTTTCTGTCAGCTTTGAAACTGACACGCTCGCTCGCAGGCGACGACACGACTGACGGCGAGGCCAAGAAGCTGCATATCAAGCTACGCGTACCGCGTTCGCCCGTCATCGGTGACAAGTTCTCGTCGCGACACGGTCAGAAGGGTGTCTGCTCGCAAAAGTACCCGATGATCGACATGCCGTTCACCGAGTCGGGCATGCAGCCGGACGTCATCATCAACCCGCACGCTTTCCCGTCGCGCATGACGATCGGCATGTTTGTCGAGTCGATCGCGGCCAAGGCGGGCGCGCTGCACGGACTCGCTCAGGACGGCACGCCGTTCAACTTTAGCGAGGACGACACGCCGCTCGAGTACTTTGGCGAGCAGCTGCGCCAAGCCGGTTACAACTACTACGGTAACGAGCCGATGTACTCGGGCATCACCGGCGAAGAGTTTCAGGCCGACATCTACATCGGCGTCGTCTACTACCAGCGTCTCCGTCACATGGTCGGCGACAAGTGGCAGGTCCGGACGACCGGTCCGCTCGACCAGCTGACGCGGCAACCCGTCAAGGGTCGCAAGCGCGGCGGCGGCATCCGTTTCGGAGAGATGGAGCGCGACGCCCTCCTCGCGCACGGGACCAGTTTCCTCCTCCAGGACCGGTTGATGAACTGCTCCGACTACTCGACCGCGTGGGTCTGCCGCGAGTGCGGTTCGATGGTCTCGCTCGGATACGACCAGGTCGCGCTCGCGTCTGCGATCGACCACGCCGGTCAGGCCGGCCGACCGGAACTGTCGAGCGGTCCGGGTGGCGAGTACTGCCGCGTTTGCCGCGCCAAGGCGATCGAGGACTATGAGGAGGCGCAGCTCAAGGAGGAGCAGGGTCTGAACAATGGCGTTTCGGCCGCCAAGAAGGCAAAGCGGAGCAACGGCGTCGAGTCGACGAGCTTGTCGTTCGCGCGCGACCGCGTCGAGCGCGTCCAGGGCGGCGAGCTCGACGTCGTCGCGGTACCGTTTGTGTTCCGACTGCTGGTCGCTGAACTCGCTGCCATGGGAATCCAGGTGTCTGTCGGAGTCGAATAGAAGCTCGGGCGGCGTTTGCATCATTTTTTCTACTCTCTGCATTGTATCCTTTTCTTTCCTCGCCTGAGAGACCGAAAACTTCAGAGTGCAAGACAGAAAGGCAAGAACAAATACGACAAGCACGAGACAAGATTGGTAGGTAGGAGCCTCCGGGCTGGGGGTGAAGAAGAGGTAACGGAAGGAACGAAAAGAAAGGACTGATTTCGGCTGCGGCCGAAAGGTGGACGGGCCGTTCAGTCGATCGAGATAGAGCGACCGGCCTCGTCGCTCCGACGCTTCTTCCGGGGTGCCTCGCCAGTTCCGTCCGGATCCACGGTAGGCGGCAGGAGGGCGGCTTCCTGCCCCGCGAGACCGAGATCCGTGCTTCCAAGCTGGTCGCGCACAAAGAAACTCGTAGCGTCCGTGTCGCCAAAGACCGACGGCGCTTCAACGGCGGCAAGAAGAGGTGGAGAAAGGAGGGGCAGGGGCGGCGAGATTGGACGAGGGGGCGTGCACGGAGCGGCGGCGGCGCTCAGAGTAGACGTGGGAGGCGGACGAGTCGGAGTCGTCGAAGGGGGAACCGAGGCTGGTGGTGCTCCCGGCGCGGGTGCGACCGTCGAATTTGTCAAGGTGGCGAGGAGCGAGCTGGAACGTGATCGGGCTTCGGGTCGAAGTGGCGCCGTGTTTTCCTTGTCGATTGGCATCGCGTGCTCGCTACTGTCAATGTCGGCGCTGCTTCCGGCTGGAGAGGCTACGGGACCATCGTTTGCCGTCACCGACGATATCGAGACGTCATCCGACTCTTCGTCGTCGTCCTGGTAGAAAGACCAGTCTGTTCGCCGTGCGAAGGGGTCCAGTCAGCGAGGGCCTCTGACGGCAAAGTCTGAGTGCGAACGTACTTGGAGGCGGCTCGTCTTCCGCTCGCAGGATCGCTCGTGCTATCCTCGGCGAACCGGTCCGGCGTGGACTCGGTGGCGGCGGCATGTGCGATCGCTCGGCGACGAAGTGCGCCGCGCGGAGGGACGAGGTCGACGTCTTTTTGCGCGGCCGCGGCAATGCCTCGGCGGCCGCCGCGGGACGGGTCGCGACGGCGACGAAGGCGTCGTACAGCCTGCGGGGGGAACTGCCCAACGCGAGCGCTTCCTGTTCGTCATCGTCGTCTCCGTCCGCGCGCTCGGTCGCGTTCGTGTGGGACCCGAGGTCCTGTGTGTCGTCCTCCTGCATCATGAGGCGGGCCTTGGGTGACGACTTTGGTCCGCTTGACGCGTCGCGACCCGGCGACGCCTCGTACAAGGTCGCGAGCGGTCTCGGTTCGGGACGCTGCTGCACGGCGATCGCAGCTGCCGAAGTCGAAGCAGCCAAGAACGGACTCGGCAAGAGCGACATGTCCCTCAGTTGGAGCGGGAGTGTGGGCTTCGGCTTGCGCGGCGAGGACGACGAGTTGACGCGGACGAGGAAGGGCTCGATCGGGAGGGCGGCGAGCGGTTTATGGGGTATGGGCCGGGGCTCGTACGGCGACATCGCCCCTTCCAAAGGCAGCTATAGTCCTGACTCGAGAGGGCTGAGGTAGAGCGAGAAATGTCGACCGCTTCTATTCAAAGGTATTTGTATTTGAGATTACAAATTTAATTACAAACCGCTCCAATTTCGCGAGAGCCCCACTTGTGCAGGCCGAACGTCATCTCCAAAGACCTGCTCTACACGCTATAGGCAACTCCTGACCGTGGAAATGGCACTCGCACCGCAATTTGCGACTCATCGCATCGCAGGTCGAGCAACCGCAGCTCATGTCCTCGAACTCTACCTCGACATCATCTGCCCCTTCAGCCGCAAACAGTTGCAGGGCGTCCGCGAATACGTTCTGCCCTTTGCCGAAGCCAACCCCGAAGCTTTGACCGTCATCATCCGCCAGGTACGCACGACTGTCTTCGCCTGTGACGACGACCTGAGCCACTGACCGTATTCGCCCTCCCGTTGACTGTCACTCGCAGGTCCCGCAAGCATGGCACTCATCGTCGACCCTGGTCCACGAAGCATCGCTCGGTGTCTCTCGCGCCCTGATCGACTCGGGCAAAGTCCAGACTTGGGCCGAAGCAGGTCCGCAATGGCGGGACTTCTTCTACAAGCTCATCGACGAGCAAGAGGTGCGCAACCCGGAAACGATCAATTGCGCAGGGAATATGTTGGCGAACCTGACCCGTGCCTTTGCGCGATGACGCAGGCCTTCCACGACGAGCCGTGTGCCGTCGAGACGCCGAACCAGACGCGCGAGAGGCTCGCAGACTATGCCGAGGCGGTCGGAGTCGACCGCAAGGCCTTCCTCGAAGCCGTCAAGGTCGGCAAGGGCAACGCAGGCACTTCGGTGAGTCGCACAGAGCTATCCTTCTCGAGCGAATTGGCTGCGACGGGTTTCAGGCGATACCCAGCTGGGCGGAACCGTGCTGAGTTACGACCACATGACTGCCGCAGGTTACGTCCGACCTGAAGCTGCAGATCAAGTTCCACCGCATGCGCGGCATTCACGTGACCCCGACCGTTACGCTCGAGTGAGTGCGAGGCCGCCTAACTTCCGCAGCTGCCACCGGCCGCAGCGGCAGGTTCTTCCTGCCGCGGCGTTTCAGAATGTGGCGCTCTCGCGACTGACAAAGCTGCCTCCACGCGCAACTATCTTCTTGACTGCGCAGCGGACTCGTTGAGCCTTCGATCTCGTCCAGCTTCTCGGGAGACGATTGGCGCAAGTTCCTCGAGGAGAAGGTCCTCCCCCCTGCACGCAATATGCAACCATGGACGCCAGTAGCGAGAAGCTAGCCTCGGCTACAATAGCCTCAGGAGACTCGTCAGCCTTTGACCGGGTCCGGCCTTTCGGGAGACGAGACGACTGGGAATTGGTCCTCCCCGCCGGCTCAGAGATGTGAGTGGACGACAGTAGGAGCACTTTCGATGACCCTTCACTTCGTTGAAATGGACATAAGCGCCGCGCATGGGCGAGATAACATGCGAGTTCTTGATGGCATGGGAGACCCAAGAACTGCTGCCCTTCCCAGATCCCCTTTCCCTCGTTCGCGGTGTCCTCCTTGCGAACCTCCTCTGTACGCCCTCACTGTGAGCCCATGCGCGCTTCTCCTTGGTCTGCACGAAAACGGTTCGAAAGCGGAGAGATTTCTTAATGCAGGAGACGACGAGGAAAGAAGAGCTTGTAACCGAGAACGAAAAGAGGGGGTCTTAGAACCGGCTAGCACCGCCCTTGACATATAAGGTGTTTAATCGGTCTACGGGGGAGGGGAAAGTGTAACGAATCGAAAAGACAGATCCGAGTTATGAGGAGAGGAGAGGGAGAGAGGGAGGTGAGGCCTGCTGCTACCGCTGCTTTGGGGCTGAGCGCATGGCGTGTATGAAGACTGAAAGGAGCAAGAAAGAAGGCGGAAAGAACGAAAGGGAGGAGGAGGTCGTCAAAAACCCTCTCAGTAGTTGTAGACCGAGAACGACTTGATGCGCCAGTACGCGTGCGAAAAGTCGTGAGCCGAGTTGAGGACGTAGTCGCGGCAGGTGTCGGCGCCCGTGAGGGCTGCGCAACTTCCGCTGGACTGGCCCGAGTAGTCGCCGTCCGTGTGCCAGACACCCTCCGGCCACGTGCCGCAAATGTTGCTGTTGACGACGAGGGTCTGGGGCTGGAAGTAGGTCGACGGGTTGCAACCCTCGGCGGCGATGTACATGTCGGGAGTCGACCAGCTCCACGGGTTCGGGTTCTTGTCCAAGATGTCCTGCGGGACTTCACCGCGGGGGAAGTACCAAGCCTTGATGCCGGCGTTGGACCACTCGAGGGCGTAGACGCCGGCGCCCTTGGCATTGGCGCCGACGCCGCAGGTCGCGTTCTGGGTCGTGCGGAACCCGCAACCCTGCGAGTCGGTCGCGTGCGCGTCGCAGTTGAGGGAGTTGGCACCCGCCAGCATACCCTCGGCCGAGTAGCCGGTCGAGCCCGCCCAGCAACCGGGGCCGGTGTGAACCGAGAAGCCGTTCTTGCTCTGCAGCGAGACGTACTCGACGAGGTCGATCTCGCCGCCGTTCGGCCAGTCGGGGCCGGTGGACCAGATCGCCGGCCACGAACCGCAGCTGTGGTGGCGAGGACACGAGAGTCAGCCTGGCTGCTCGGTGCACAGCCGAAGCATTGGAGACACGTACACCTGGGGCATGCGGGCGATGTCCCAGAGGTAGAGACCCTCGGCGTAGGTAGCCTTGCTGGTCAACTTGATCGCGTTGAGCGTGTTGCCGTCCGGGTTGACCCACGAAGCGGTACGGAGGTGAACCTGTTTCGTAGTCCCAGAGTCAGCAGAGGTTTTCTGCGTCCTTGTATACTCGCCGAGTGCGTACCTCGCCCTTCTTGACTTCGACGAGGCCCTGGTTCCAGGCCGTCTCCTGGTCGACAAAGTTGGCGAGACCGCCGTTCTGCGAGCCTGTCGGGGCGGGCTAGGATATCAGTCACTGCTGTATTGTGTACACACATACGAATCGATTGCCAAGTCGGATCGCCTCGAATCGATCGGCAGAGGCGACGCGTGCACGCGACCGAGACATCGCAAACAATCACACAGAAACCGTTGGAGGACTGACCGGTCGCAAACTCGAAGAGGTTGAGGAAGTCCTGGCCGGCATAGTAGCCCGAGAGCTGGTATCCAGACGAGCGCTTGATGTCCGAGTGACGCTTGCGAGCGTTGGCGGCGTCAGCGCCAGGCCAGTGAGCGGACGCGACGGTCGCGGTGGCCGCGAGCGCGACGAGGGCGGCTGCGGTGCGCATGATGCAGGGGGAGAGGAGAAGCGAGTGTGGGGTATGTACTGAAACGAGAGTCGGTTCGAGGGATTCTCAGCCAGCGAGAAAGCCTCGAGTTGGGATGGGACGAACAGAGGGAAGAACCAAGAGAAGGGCGACTCGAGCGCGGAGGACAAGGTGCCGTGCACGCGCCTCACTCAACACCGCCGATCACCAAACAATGTCGGACTCTTCTGGGTCCAAGCAATGATTCGCTTTGTGCGTTGCAGAACTGATGTACTGTGGCTCCTGCTCACAGCCAGGTCCAAGCTGCTCGACAGGCGCGCGCAGCTGCAGGCCAGCAACGTCGTGCCCTCGCTCGAGTCGGGCTTGTCGCCGACTGCAAGTGCGAGAGTGCTGACGTGCTTACCTCAGGGGAGGCTCAACAAAAGGCAGCATCGCCTCCTGACTTCAAAAACCTCGCTGCTTCGGTTCCGCGTCTGCCGTCATGACCGACTCGACAGGTCAGTCGCGCCTCTAGCTCCACGGAGCCGCGCACGAAACGTACTGAAACCGCCCGTCCACAGAACGGCCTGCGGGGCCTAACGAAAGCCCTGTCGAGGTCGGTGCAGACGGCGCTCCTGCTCCTGCTTCACCGCCTCGTCCGCCTCGACCCTCGTACGCCGCTCTCGCAGCAGCAGCCGGCGCGAGCGCTTCCTCGACAGATCAGACGATGCGCGATGTGCCCCCTCCTCGTCCGCCCAAGCCGGCAGTGCAAAGTCCAGGACCGGTCGCAGCCTCGACCTTCTTCGACGGCCCGGCAACGACAGTCACCACCTCTGGATTGCGCGGTCCGCGACCTATGAGCACGTCTCCGACGACGGTCCGGCCCTCAGGGAGCTACAGCCAGGCCCTCTCCGCTGCCAAACCCGCTCAGCCGAATGACGACCAAATCCCCGCCGACGACGCTGACGAACTCTCGAGCGACGACGACGAGTTGCGCCTTGCCGGCAACGAGGGCTACTCGGCTCCGCCCCCGGTCTGTCCCACGACTGGTCGCAAGCCGATCCGCGTGTACGGCACTGCGGCGAAGCGGTCGTACTTCTCGCGAACTGAAGCGGCACCACCTGCGGGTCCGCCTCCCATGAGGTGGGACGAGGACAACTGGGAGGACGGTTCGAGTGAACCTCCGAGTCAACTGGTCGCGTCGACTTCGGCTGCTCGCTACGAAGGTGCGGGTGGTCGAACGGACGCGCAGGGCGGTGGTGCAGCAACGTGGGAGGAACTGGTCAAGGCAGGATACGCGAGTCAGCATCCGCAAGAACGACACACTTCCAGTCACTTTTCGAAAAGTCGCACACCACCGCCGCCACCGCCACCGTTGGTCGTCGCCTCGGCCCCGCCGGTCGAAGTCGGCGGCTGGACAACCCCGCGCGTGCTCGCCAAGGCCGGCGAGTACGGGAGCAAGCCTGGCATTTGGCAGCACACGATGTACGACTTTGAGATCGGCGATACGCCGACGGGAGAGCCTGCTAGCGTGAAGCTGCCGTATGCTGCGATGGGCACCGAGATCGAGGCCGTCGCACCAGAATCGGCGCCCAAACCGGCCGATGACGCCGCCGCCGCCGCCGAACCGGCGTCCGATTCGGACATGCTCGTTCTCGATGGCGGTAGCTCGCAGTCCGTTGTTGCTGCTACCGCGAGCGAGACTTCGGCGGACGATCCCATCGAGGATCCGGACGAACCCACGCCGGCTCCGCCTCGGCGCCCCATTTTCCGTACCGTCACCCGCGCCGAACTCGACGCGATCCGCCCAGACCCGTCCCTCTTCTTCTGCCCGTACACCTTCTCGTGGTGCCTCTTTGCCCGAACGGTAGACGGCGACCAGGTTCCGAACGACGAGCC
This sequence comes from Rhodotorula sp. JG-1b, assembly GCA_001541205.1. NCBI lineage: Eukaryota > Fungi > Basidiomycota > Microbotryomycetes > Sporidiobolales > Sporidiobolaceae > Rhodotorula > Rhodotorula sp. JG-1b. Next base: position 453,806 of record KQ954466.1, on the reverse strand, counting down.
AGTTTTGTGGCAGGCGAGGATGGCCGGCGCGCAGGAAGACGACATCGGCGCCTGGTTCACCGCCGCCGGGATCAATCCGCCTCCGCCTGACCCGATCGCACCTGCCAAACTCGGGAAGAAGACCCTCGAGCGACTGTCGCTCGACGATCTCGATCCGGCCGGCTTGCTCGAACTCGTCTCGAACCGGGGTCGCGTGTGCGCCTTCTCGACCCAAGATTGGTACCCGGCCGTCATCCCGGCGAGCGTATTTCACGCGCTGCTCGAGGATCGCGGCAGCCGACCGACAGCCGGGCAAACCGCGTTGACTGCGCGCTTCCAAGCGGTCAAGACGATCTGGAGGTCAGCGTACCCCGCTATCCGCTTGCGCACGGCGAGAGACCTTACTGATACCTGTTTCCACGCTGCAGGACTCTCGACAATCTGCTGTTTGTGGGCGAACAGCGCGGCTTGCCCGTCACCGGCAAAACTTTTACCAAATGGCTGGGATGGGACAAGCTCAGGCGAGTCCGACCACGCTTCTGTGGACAGTTTCGAGCGCTGATACGAGCGAACTCCTTCCGCCTTGCAGTGAATCGATCTTGGTCGACACGCTCGGGGCGACATTGCTGGAGCAGAACGGGCACGACACTCTCACGTTCAAGAATCTGAGCGACGAGACGGAAGGCGGGCGGAAGAACCGGACGCGCCTGCTCCGTTGCTGGCTCGAACTCGCGATCTGGTTGGAGCACGCCAAACGTGTGCACGGTGGGTCTCCGACTTGATGATCGTGGTGCTGCTCGCTCTGTACTGACGTTCGCGATCGTGGGCAGCCATGAAAGCGGACGAGTTCGGGATCAACACCCGTGTTTCAATCACGAATGCCAGGTCGAGGATCGCAAAGCTGATGGGCCAAGGAGACCGTGAGTCCTCAGCTTTGGTCTCTTCGCGGCTTGAACCTGCTGACCCACACGCTCGCCGCCCAATGCAGTGACGCGCGTGCCAGCGGGTCAGTCTTGGGAGGCACCGGGTGTCGCAAGGCTGCATGTCCCGGGCGTCGAAGCCGAGTTGCATCCGCTCGCGATCGAGTACAGCGACTTGGGCGTGACGCCGAATCTCGCCGACGAGGTGATCATCAAGGTGTACGACATCAAGTGCGCGGAGGAACCTTATCTCCTGCCCTTCCGGCTCCACGCGCTGTGTCAAATCGCCGAATCGCGTGGGACCGAGGCTCTGCGCGTCAAGGTCGCGCAGGAGCGCAGTCTCGGACGCCACCCCGTCCACGAGATTGCTGCAGCATTCGGCGAGCTTCGCCTCCCAGACCCCTTCAACTCGTCGACTTATACCAGCGAAGAGGCACTGGTTGAAGCTCTGCAAAAGCGCATCACCGAAGTCGAGCACCCGGGCCGACGCGCCGTCCTCCTGCAGGCTGCCAAGATGATCGCAGACCATACCGGCAGCGAATACTTCAGAGCCGTCCTCGAAAGCTCTGCCGGCGAGCTCGGCGAGCCGCCTGCGAAACCGAAGATGGACCTCGACGCGGCCTGTAGGGCTCTCGGAATCGAAAAGGAGACTGAGGACGAGTTGGTCGTCTTGACGTACGAGATTCGCGTGAGTGGGCAGACTCCAGTGGCTGAGGAACCGGCCGTGTACTCATGTGGGTTTGACTCGTCACAGCTTACCGACGCCGAAAGCGAGTCCGACAAGGTCAAGGTCAAGGACGCGCTGCGAGTCATTGCCGAAGCCCGAAACAGTCCTGCCCTGCAACGATTGCTGCGGACGAATACCAACAGTGAGCTTGGCGGTCGACTTCAACTGATCTTGGAGCAGCTGACTCACCCCCGCGCTTTGCAGACTCGGATGCGGGATGGGAAGCCAGCGTCGCCGCGGATCCTCGGATACCCGTCGGATTGACCAACATCGCCAACACCTGCTACCTCAACTCGCTCCTGCAGTACTTCTTCACCGTACGCGAGATGCGGGACACCATTCTCGCCTTTGAGGAGCGTCCGCACGCCGACGGAGACGACCAGACGCAGATCCGCGTCGGCGGCCGGCTGGTCAGCCCAGCAGAGATTAAACGGTCGAAACGATGTCAGTGTCTTTCCCCGCCATGTCTCACTCCTCAAAGCAGAGTATTGACGCGCTTGCACACAGTTGTGATCCTGCTCAAGACCTTGTTCGAGCAACTCATCCACGCACCCGTCTCGGCCGTCACGCCCGAGACCGAGCTCGCCTACCTCGCTCTCGTCCCCTCACGCGAAGAAGTCGAGGCAGCGGCTGCCTCGCCTGATGCATCGCTTCTCACCAACGAGCCAGGGCCGATCAAGTCCGACTCGCCGACTGCGTCGAGGGCATCACCGGCGGCTTCGTCTGACACGGTCAAATCGCCCTCCTCGGTACTCGGCAAACGCAAGAACGGCGAACCTGACGATCAGGCGATGCAGTTGGATCTCCTCTCCCCGACGGCAAGCAAGGCGGATCGGCCACTCGGCGAACGAGATCTGAATCGTTCCTTGGACGCGCCTTCCGCCAGCAAAACCTCCAGCGCAACCAGCGAAGAGCCGACTCCTGAAGACGCCGACGATTACCCAAGGATCAAACGCGGGAGGTCGACCGACGGGGACAAGGCCGAATCGTCGCTTATGCAGCTCGACAAGGCCGCCTCTCCTGCTCCGCCGCCGTTGCCGCCTCGACCGACAGCTCCGCCGCAGGACAAGGAGAAGGAGCTCGAACGTCAAGTGTCGACGTACATGGCCTTTGGACGCCAGAACGACGTGACCGAGTGCATGGACAACGTCATGTTCCAGGTGGAGGCGGCCCTGCTGGCCAACACGAGGAACGGGCACGCCGAGGAGACTGCGAACCTGCTGCGCAAGTAAGTCACACAGGCCGATACGCGTGTGGCGGCATCGCTGACCCGCGCCCATATTCACCCTCCAGAACGTTCTTTGGAACGCTGCGGCAGCAGATCGCGTTCGATGAGCCGGCCGAGGTCGAAGACCCGGTCCGGAGTCAAGATCAGGCGTTTTCTTCTCTGCTCGTCGACGTGCCCGCCAGCTCGGCGACCAGCGTGCCCAATCTGACTCGCGACATCTACGACGCGCTCGATACGCTCTTCGAGCCGGCTCAGGTCGAGCTCGAGTCTCGTTCGGCCCGTCGCCACATCCGCTTGATCGCGCCGCCGCCGCCCGTCCTGCAGGTGCAGCTGCAACGGGTGCAGTACGATCGCGAGCGTCAGTCGGTGTACAAGAGCAATGCTCATCTCGCTTTCGAAGATGAGCTTGACGTCGGGCGTTACCTCGAGAGTCGGGCGGAGGACGCCGACCTGCAGGCCAAGCACAGCCGAACGGACGCGGCCCGCGAAGAGCTCAGAAAGGTCCGCGCTCGCCTCAGTGAGCTCACACAGAACACTGTGAGTCCCGAGCAACCTTTTCGGTCATAACGTTCCTCGAGTGCTGACCGACTTCTCGCAGACCTCGACTTCTGCCGCGCTCGTCCGTTCCGCCCTCTCCCATGCCAAACACCTCGCAAACTCGCTGCCTCCTCCTCCGAGCACATCGGACGAGGACGAGCTGATGGCGTCGTCGTCGTCGGAGGAACCTCGGCCAAGCAGCGTCGCTTTGCGGAAACTCCTCACGGACCGACTGCTCGAAGACACGGAGCAGGAAGTGAAGGACCTCGAGGACGAGATCGCTTCTCTTGCGCACCGTGTATTCGAGCTCAAGCGCGAGATGCGCCAAACGTGGGACGAGGGTGGACTCGAGCGCAAGTCGCGGTACAAGTTGACCGCCGTCTTTATCCACCGCGGTACGTCGTGCTGTCTTTTGACGACCGCGTCCTAACCTTCCTTTGCTGACGAATCGTGCTCTCACGGGACAGGCACGGCCTTGAGCGGGCATTATTACATCTACCAGCGAGATCTGCGGGAAGAGAAGCGATGGCTCAAATGTGAGGCCTTCTTCTCCTCCCTTCCCCGCTTCCTCAGGTTTCATCCGCTGACGATGATTGCTACGTCAGACAACGACTCGCTTGTGACCGAAGTTGACGCCGACGAGGTCTTCCGGGAAACGAGTGAGTCATACGAGATTGTCCTTCCTGGGTCTCGCTCGAGGCATTGTTGCGCCACAATCGTCCTCTGGGGCGCCGTCGAGAGCGAGAGACTGACTGGACGCCGTAATCTCTGCAGCTGGGGATACGAACGCGTACTTCCTCTCCTACGTGCGCATGGACTGTCTGTGAGTCGATTCTCGACCTGACCTTCCTCGTCGGAATACTCGTTCGGTCGCTGACCTCTCACTACCTGACTCGCAGTGACGCGATTGAGGCGATCAAGCGTGAACCCGCATGACCGGTGCAGTAGTGGTTTGCGATGAGAAACTGCCGTCGTTGCATTTTGCATTTCTCAAACCGATCGCATATGGCTCCGACATTCCGAGACCGCGCTTCTCGCTCGCTCGTGAACTGCGTTCGGGTGGCAGGCATTGACGCGGCGTGTCATGCGGCCGGTTGGCTATGATGACCGTTCACGGCCGGTGTGCGTGCACGCCGGGCAGTCCGAACAAGATGCAGATGTGATGCTTTGCATCGGTTCTTCTCATGCGCTGTGATTTTCTACATTATAGACCACTTATCGGGCCGCTCCCTGCCTGCAGCGTAGCCTGTGGGGTTTTTCAAGACACCCTCATCGAAGAAAGAGGCCCAGCACCGCCTCCCCGAAGCGGACAGGGGGAACTGGGAGCAAGCGAGGCTGCAAGAAGAAGAAGAAGACAACAAGACCCAGCACCCTCACTGTGCCCGTGTACTGCCCAGCTGCGTGCGCTTGCCCAGCCGATCCCGTGCACGAACCCGATCTCGCCGACCGGTCGACCGCGCAGTGCAGTTCCTGTGTTTGCCTCTCTCGTCCTCTCGCCGCCCGTGTCGCCGCCGAGCACCCCTTCGCCGACCGCCTCTTTCCGCCGCTCTCGCCTCGCGCCTCGCTGACCTGCAGGAGCAGCGCGCAATACACCCATGTTTGCATCCACGTCGACTGCGGCGCCGTCACGGCCGAGCCGGTCCCCGAGGAGGAGAAGCCCGTTGGCGCGCGCTGCTCGCACTGCGCTCGCGCTCGCCGTCGCCGGCACCGCCATCTCGGCCGTCAACGGCGCCATGTACGAGCCGCCAGAGGGACAGGTCATGCTCGGGTTCTGGTTCGACCCGGCAAACCGTAAGTCGCCTGCAGCGCTGCGCCCCCCGTTGTCGAGTTCTCGCGCGCGCCCATCGACCACGCATCGCCGTCACCAAAAGGCGGAACGCGCCACGGGTCGTCTCAATCGCGCCTTGCTCTCTTGCCCGCGTGACGGGCCAGGCAGCGCTTGCATACAACGGATCATGTTCATCTCTGGCGGGTGATCATGGCGCTGCACGGCCGATCTCCGCGCCGACGCGCTCAAGCCCCCGACGAACGCGGGGTTCACTGGACTTCCCGATCTCCGGTTCCAGAACGAACCCGTGTGGAGGCGCGCGGGGGATCACGCTATAGACGAGATAAATCGCAACAACGTCAGCAAAGCGTGTGTGCAGAGGACTGACGCTCTCGTATCCCGTGCAGCCTACAACGACCGACCGGCAATCATCAACGAGAAGCTCGGTAACAACGTTCCGGTGTTCCAGATCGCCCAGCCTATCCCCCTTCCGCCCTACAACTGGACAACCGGTGCCGGCGGTCCCGCACCAGAGAACGTGAGCGACCCGTTTCTCGCGTTCACGAGCAGAACCCCCCGCCGAGCGAGACGCTGACCCGACCTTACTCGCCTCCTCTTGCACAGACCATCGAGCAATCCGGCACAGACGCCGCCGTCTTCCTCACCATCTACCCGACAGAAGGCTTTGCCGCAGTGACAGATGAGGACTTCATCGCGCTCGGCAAGCAGATTCTGGATTGTGCGCCTTCTTTTCTCCGGTCCTCCTTCGACCCCGCTGTTACTGATGCATGCGATGGTGACACTCACAGACCAGACTACACTCAATCGAACGACCTTCCTCCGATACGCCCCCGAAATGCAGGGAACGTGGATGAAATACGGGCAGCAGCCGACGGCGTTCCTGCAATCGTGGCAGAACATGTATACCCTTGTCAAGTCGGTCGCACCCGAGACGGTCATTGTCTGGGCACCCAACACGCCGCAAGGTTACCCGTACGGCCAGACCGGCACGGCGTTCACCTCGCTCAGTTCGGTGGACCAGGCCTTGCTCGACACGAACCAGAACGGAGTTCTCGACGCCGGAGACGACTCGCTCGCGCCGTACTACCCCGGCGACGACCTTGTCGACTGGATCGGTCTCTCGATCTGTTCGTCTTCTCCCCAATCCTGCACTGGCGGTGGCGTGCCCTAACTGACCTCGTTCCCCACTCGCAGACTACAAGGGTATCCCGTCCGATACCCAGAACACCATCCAGCCGAACAACTACTGCTCGGACGTCATCACGGGTACCGACCCTGGGACTGGCAACGCGATCACGGAGTGGTACCAGACGTACTGCGCCAACAAGCCCTCGAAAGCGTGCATGGTGAGGAGGTGACTCTTTGGTTCTAGCAGCGGTACACGATGACTGACCCGCTCTCCCGCATTCGCCTCCAGTTCGCCGAGTGTGGTGCCGCGTTCCACGTCAACGACCCCGGAGTCTCGGCTGCCGCTCTTCAGCAGGCTTGGTACGTCTGGCTTCGGTTCCCATCAAAGTGTGAAAGGGTCCGTGGCTGACTCGTTGGGGTTTTCCTATTTCTACAGGCTCACGGACTGCATCACGAGCCAGAGCATGCTCACGCGGTTCCCGCGCATCAAGCTGTACAACCAGTTCGAGTACGAGAAGGTCGAGACGGCCAACGACGGCTCGGACGACCTCCGTGACTACCGAGTCCTAAACAACACGGCCGTCCTCGACGAGCTCAAGGCCGACCTGAACTCGCTCAGCGGCTCGTTCTACTGGGCCGCCTCGCGTGCGCCGCCGACGTCGATCTCTTCGGCCGGCGCTCCCGCCGCCACCAACTCGGCCGGCTCGACCGTCAAGCAGGCCATCACGGCGACGACTCGTCCCCGCCCGACTACCTTCCCGAGCCTGTTCGGCACCACCAGTGACGGCACTCAGCGCGCCGAGTGGGCCGAACTCGGCATCATGGTCGCCGCCGGCGTCGTCGGAGCCTACTCGGTCATGCGGACTCTCTAAAGCGCAGCACATCTACCGGTTCGACCGTGGATTCTGCTGCGACTCTCTCTTTTCTTGTACAGTTGATGTCTAGACTGGGAGGAGAGGCGACGGCGACGCCGGTCATCTCTTTAAGTGGTCGACGGATCGACTCGCGGGCCGATCTCTCGCTTCCCTCCCACATTCCATCTCTTCTTTCTTTCCTCGCGCAAAGGCGACCTCGCCAAACGGAACGGCGACTTTGCGACTATCGCACTATTATCGTTCTTTTGTCCCCACCTTTCCCCCTCCGCTTCCTCCCCTTTTATCTTATCCTCGCCTTCCTTACTCTTTTTACGCTCGCACATGACCCTGTCTTCCTCTCTCTCGCCTGATCTGCTATACCTCATCAAGGACACTTTTCCCCTCCTCCCGCCATGGAAACAAACTCTCGCGACCCTGCACCGTACCTTAAACCTCCCCTATCGAGCATCGCTCTCCCTCTTCCCACCCTCAGCACACTCGTTATTACTTCGGCGCCTCACGACATCTCCTCAACAGCATGGACTTTCTCGCCCCCCGGTTCTTTTCGTCGGCGCGCCTCTTGTCGTCTGCTCTTGTTGGGTCGCCGTCAGGAGCGTGCCGACGCTGTCTCTCACGCAACTTCTCTGCTCTCGTAATGATACCCAACCTGTTTCTGCCTCATGATTCTGATCAGTCTCGCCGAGAGCCGCCTTGTTCGGGTTGACTATGTGCTTTTTGTTCGCAGGGGGACGCGTATCGCTACTTCGTGAGAGGGAAGCTCAGAAGCCACGACCTGCGATCAACTTTTGCAAGGAGTCGCGGGTGATCGGGTCGTACTCCTTGATGAGGCCTGTCAGAGCCTTGAAGCCCGGATGGTCGGCATCGCCTGCCGAGATGGGATCTTGGACAGGTCAGCGCTCTGGTTCTCGGCTGCGAACGCCCCAGAAGCGGTAACGCACGCATGATTTGAAACAGAATCGACTCGGACGTGGTGATCTGGGCGCCCGAATCGCGCATGCGCTGTATGTGGGCCGAGATGCAGTGAGTTTCTTCGATTCCGAGCTCGTGGAACACGCCCGTCCTCACCTTGATCGCCAACCCCACTTCATCGCCGTTGGCACTCGAGACGCCGTCGGCGAGGACATGCACGTCGATGCCCTTTTCCAGCAGGTCGAGAGCGGTCTGGAGCACGCAGACGTGTGCCTGTACGCAAATTTGCGTGCGTAAGTCATCGTGGCGAACGGTTTCAGAAAAGACAAGCGCAAAGACGAACCTCGATTCCGCACAGGACCACGCTCTTCGTCTCCCACTCTTTCAGCTGCTGCTCCACCTGCGGCACGATCATGCTGAACTTTGTCTTGACGAGCGGGACCCATGGAGGACGCAGAGACGGCGACGGCAGCTCGTGCAGAGGCAGCGGCACGTTCTCGCTGATGTCGACCAAACTCATCCCGGCGTCGGTGTTCGCTCCCGGAGGTGCAGCTGCGCAAAGATCCAGACTCTGTCAGCGCGAAAACGGGTCGGTACAGGAAGAATAACTAGGTGTGCGCACCTTTCGGAGCTTGTTGCGTTGCGATGACCGGGATTTCCATGATCATGGCCGCCTTGATCATCTTCTCGGCCGTGGCCAGCACGGACGGGTACGAGTGGACGACGAGTCGGAATCGCTCCTGCAAGTCGCACAAGAAGAAGGCGGTCTAGACATGCGTCCACCAGTCAGCGCTGCCCTTTGCGGATCGGGTCCCTGCGCGACGCACTCTGCTCGGAACGAGCCTGTGGATGCGGGCTGCTGCGGCGCTCATGCTTCAGAGGTCCGTAGTGTGTGTAGTAAAGCTTCAGGCTGGCGTCTGTGGCTGTCGAAAGGCTCGTCTCGGAAGAGTTCGCTCGGCGAAGTCGCCAAGTTGCGGTGATGATTTCACCATTTTGACATTTCCTTTCGATCACTTTGGGCTTGGCAGCGCCACGTCAGCAATGTCAAGAGTCCGGCTTCAAGTCGGCCTCAATCCCGGATATCAGACCTTCCCTTGCTAGTTCGCTCTCGTCCACTAGACCGTACGCTGCGACAAAGACTCGCCCTGGAGTATCCTCGGAGTCCACTACCCTCCTCAGCTTGGTGCACCATGTCGACGAAACGGCATGTCCTGCTCGCCGGCTTGCTCGCATTGGCGTCCTCGACCCTCGCAGCTCCACTCGGCGGTTCTGAACGAGCAGTGACTACCGCTTCTACCCTCAAGAACTTTGCGGTCGACCCCTCGGTGCCCCCGTCGAGCGATCCGTTCTACTCCGCCCCCGACTCTCTCGATCTTTACCAGGCCGGCGCGATCGTGCGATCTCGACCTGTCAACACGAGCTTTGCTACCGTGACGGCGGCGTCTGCCCAGATCTTTTACCGGACGACGGACGCGCTCGGGAATGCAAGCGCGACGGTGACGACGCTGTTCGCCCCGAAGCAGCCCGTTTCACCACCGCATATCATGATGCTGATGGGTAAGGAGGACGAGGGGCTGGCGCCTACGGTGCATTGGTAGAGGCGGATCCTCGCTGACTCATCGCGCAAACGCAGCGCCGATCGACTCGGCAAGCCCGGATTGTCAGATCGCCTACGCCCTCCAGAACGGATCGGAAAGCAAGGCGACGACGTTGCTCCCGTCCGTCGCCGCCGACATCGTAGCCGGCCTGTCGAAGGGCTGGTACGTCTCCGTACCCGATCACGAGGGTCCGAAAGCCGCGTTCATCAGCGGAGTCACGGCCGCCTACTGCGGCATCGACGCTCTGCGAGCAACGCTCAATTATACCGACATCCTGCCCGACTCGCAGGACTACAAGGCCGTCTACCACGGGTACGAGCGATATTGCTGGTGCCCATTTTGGAGGCGAGCTGACCTGAATTCCCATCCTCCAGATACTCCGGCGGAGCGGCCGCCGCGAGCTGGTCGACGCAGTTCCTATCGAGCTCGTACGGACAAGGCCTCAATGTGAGCATATTTAAGCATCCTATCATGCATGATCGTCGCACGTTCTGACCTTCCGAACGTTGTCGTACGACTGCAGGTCGTCGGCGCGTCTTTCGGAGGAACGCCCGTCAGCCTCTTGCCCACGCTCGACCTGCTCAGCAATGGCTCGGCCTCTTTCTTGGCAACATCGGCGCTCGCCGGTCTCGGTAACCAGTACCCAGACTTGGAGGAATGGTACCAGGCCAATCTCAACGAGGCGGGCAAGCAGGCGTTCCAGCTCGCTCGCACTCAATGCGCAGAAGGTCTCGGGTCGCTCAACAACATCGACGTTTTCAGCTACTTCTCCAACGGCGCCGCCTCGCTGAACGACCCCGTTCCGCAAAAGTATATCGAGCTCGAGCAGCTCGGGGCGCCACTCAACACGACTCAAGCGCCCACTGCCATCGACGGCGTGCTACCGGTCCCGGTCTTCATGTACCACAGCGAATCGGACGGGACGGTCGCCTACGCTCCGGTACCGGCATATGTCGACAGTCAATGCGCTCGCGGCGCGGCGCTCACCTTTGCCAACACGACCGGCACAGCGCACAGCGCGACCTACGTCGCCTTCGAAGGCGACGTCTACGCCTTCTTGCAGCAGGCGTTCGATGGTACGGTGCAGTCGAACGGGTGCAGTCGTCTTCAGCAAGGCGTTGAAAATGCGGTCGGATCGGCGGGCTATATCCAGAATATCGGCTTGGCGGCTTGGACCCTCCTCGCATCAGCCGGAGCCACATCGAGGCGGCGCAGCTACGGATGGTAGATGTCCTTTTACAGAGTATCATTATCGCTTTAGAGCATCGCGAGTTCGTCTCAGTATGACCGGTCTCGCGACGTCTGAAGATCCTGGCTGACGGATGGGAGCGCTCTCAAGGCCATTCGACTCCCCCTAACTCCTCGCGATGTTGCTGCGCTGACAACACCTCTCTTTTACGCTCGCGCACCCTGGTATGCAGCTACAGAGTCGGCTCAAAAGTCCGAAATGACCATCGTCCCCGCTCGCTCGGCCATCGCGGCACGGCTTTCTTCGGACGCCGGCTGCCAAATTGAGCCCTGCGAGCGGAGACTGCCTACTTGTTCAGTCAAGTCTCATGCATCCCTGAGCTCGCGAGTTCCAATCGATCGAGCCTAGCTTCGAGACCTCGCTGCAGGAACGCCATATGGTGCGCGGGCTTCTGCCCGTGCGTTCGTCCTTTGCGGGGCAACCCTCGTTTCGAGCTTCCCCCACCTTACTGCAGCTGTTCTTGTTCGCTCTGGCTTGCTCTACACGCACTCTGTCTTGTGTGGCTCGGATTTCTTCAGGAAAACCACCTATATCCGAAGCTCCGAGGCCTAAAAGATGCGCTCTGTCCTTGCTGCTTTTGCCGCTCTCGTGGCGCTTGCTCCGCTCGCTCAAGCGTCCGCCATCCCTTACCGACGCTTTGACCGGCGCTGGAACGATGCGTACCCGGGCGACGTGACGACGGACCCGCTCCCGCCGTCCAAGGACCCGTTCTATCAGCTCCCCAACTCGGTCAAATCCGCCAAAAACGGCGACGTCCTCAAATCGCGTCCGGTGTGGACCCAGGTAAGCCGGCTTAGTCTACACACGCAAGCTTTGAGAGCCAACTGCTCTTTCGCAACAGTTCGACGCCTACTCGCGCGGCACGTACCAGCTCTTGTACAAGACGACGAACCCGCAGGGCGAGGCGACGGGCGCTGTCACGACCGTCTTTACTCCGCTCAAGCCGGCCAACCCGCCGCAAATCATGCTCCTCATGAGTGAGTCTGAGCCGAATTCGAGTCTACAGGGCGTGCGCATCGGTATGCTGATACTCTTGAGCCGGGTGTCAGCTCCGATCGACTCGGCCTGCCCGGACTGCGAACCGGCCTTTGCGCTTCAGAGCGGCAGCGCCAGCAACGGAAGCTCCTTCATCGTCCCGACGATTGCGATCGACATTGTCGCCGGCCTCTCCAAGGGTTGGTACGTGACCGTGCCGGACCACGACGGCCTCAAGGCGGCGTTCTTTGCCGGCGTCGTCGAGGCCTTCGCAGGCTTGGACGGACTTCGCGCCCTCCTCAACTTCCCGACCGTGCTCCCCTGCATCGACAACTACAAGGCGGTCATCCACGGGTAAGTTCGTCGTGCCTCTTCGGGTCTCCGGCGAATTCCAAGTGTGCGGAACTGACTGAGCTTTCGAACCAACAGATACTCCGGCGGTGCGCACGCCAGTGCCTGGGCCAGCCAATTTCTCAAGACGTACGGTAGCGGGTTGAATGTGCGTGTCGCCAGCACTTTCAAGCTGGGAGCCTGAAGCCAAAAAAAAGCTGACTCTCGACGCATCGGTCGACCTTCTCAAAGGTCATCGCTGCAGCTTATGGCGGCACGCCGGTCGACTCGACGACCACACTCAACCTCCTCAACAAACAGTGAGTGCACGAAACGCCTGGTCGAGCACAACGCTCCCCGGAGGGACTACACGGGAAACTGACGGGAGCGCGCATGGGAAACAGAGCCGCCGTCTTCCTTGACGTTTCGTCGCTCGCCGGCCTCGCGAACGCGTACCCGGAGTTGCAAGCTTGGTACGCCGAGAACCTGAACGCGAACGGGACGCGGGCGTTTGCGCTCGCGCGGTCGCTGTGCAACACGCAGCTCGGTCCGCTCCTCGCCGGGATCAACGTGTACGACCTGTTCAAGGGCGGCGAGGCCGCGCTCCTGAACGGCACGATCCCGCAAAAGTACATCAACTTTGGTCTCCTCGGCAAACCGATCCCGAAGGGCGACCTGTCGCCGTACAGCGCAAGTGGCGTCGTCGGCGTCCCCACGTTCATGTACCACTCGTCTGGCGACGAGACCGTCTCGTACAAGCCCGTGCCGGCGTACGTCCAGAACCAGTGCGCGCAAGGAGCCAAGATCGCATTCGCGACCGTTCCGGGCTTGAACCACACGGCGACGAGCGTCGCGTACACCGGCGATGTCTACAATTACCTCTCGGCGGCGTTCAACGGGACGCTGAACACGACGGCGTGCTCCAACTCGCTCGGGATCCAGGCGTTGCCGGGTACGCCGGCGTTCACGGCCGCGATCGGACCCGCCGCCGCGGCCGTCCTCGCCAGTTCGACGTGAGCCGTCGAGGAATCCCTTCTTGTTCGCTTTTCCTCTTTCCTCTCTTCTCTTCTTGGGTTGCGCGCTCCTTTTCCCTTTGCTCCGTGATTATACCAACAGACCCTGTAGGCGAGGCGCTCTTGCCAGCACCCTATATGTCTCGAGTATTCCCCCCCCCCGAAAGTCCGAAATCTTCAAGTAGTACCCGGTCACCATGCCAACACAACAGTCTCTCGACTCCCTTTCTCGCGGATCTCATGACTTGGGATATGAGAGAGAAAGACCTTGATACAGCATGAGGGCATCTCTACGGACCGGACGAGCGAGAATCTGTGCAGGCAGGAAAGGGTCAGCGACCGCTACACCTCGCGTGTTCATTCCCGCCGCACGCGCACACGTTGTATAGGTACGAGGAGGGAGTCAGATAACAAAAGTTCGTTCAGCACCGTGAGCAAGCCAGGCGCGCGCCTCGACCGCCCGTCGAGGTGAGAGCCTACGGGATCACCCCATATAGTGACAGGCGGCGAGGTCATCGGGCCCTCTCGTCTCCCGCGGCTCAAACAAGAGGTGCCAGATAAAAAAGAAAAGGGGTTCCTCAACCCCGGTTCATCATATAGGAGGGAGGGTGTGTGTGTGTGTGTGCGCGTGTGCGCGTGCATGCGTGCGGTCAGAGGGAGAGAGGAGTGCAAGCTCACCTGACGTCGAGTGAGCGAGGCGCGGTCCGAGTCGAGGCAGCGAGGAGGGTAGCGTAAGAGCCACCGTGTCGAGCTGAGCTGCTTGGTGAATGAGCAAGCGCAAAGCAGAGAGGGAGGTGAGGGGAAAAAGAGAGAGCGAGACAAGCAGACGAGCTGTTGAAGAGAGGCTGAAAAGTACCCGAGGGGAGGCGCAGTTGACACCGAGTCGAGCTTTACGAGGGCCCGATTCGCGCCGCCTTCGAGGGTCGTGTTTCTCCAGTTTGTTGCCCTCAAGCTCGCCGACCTCTTTAACCGGCTCACCGACTCGACCATGGCCTCCGCCCAGCTCATCTCCAAGCGCCGCAAGTGAGTCCTGCGCCCCGCGCCCTCCTGGTGCGAGAGTGAGAGCGACGCCCACCCCGCCGCGAGACCGACCCCTCTGACCCGCGTCCTCGCGTCTACAGGTTCGTCGCCGACGTGAGTCATAGAGGGACCAGTGAAGGACGTGTTTCATGGGACTGACCGTGTGATTGTGTGTGTGTGCGATCGGGGGGGCGAGATTAGGGCGTCTTCTAGTGAGTGCTGCCCACCCGAACGGCGCTCTCCTCGCACTCGCGACAATCGCCCTGACCGCTCTATGCACCCTTGCGCAGCGCCGAGCTCTCCGAGTTCTTCTCGCGTACCCTCTCGTCCGAGGGCTACTCGGGCTGCGAGGTCCGCGTCACCCACGCCCGCACCGAGATCATCATCCGTGCGACCCACACCCAGGAGGTCCTCGGCGAGAAGGGCCGCCGCATCCGCGAGCTCACCTCGCTCGTCCAGAAGCGTTTCCGCTTCCCCGAGGGCTCGGTCGAGCTCTACGCCGAGAAGGTCCAGAACCGTGGCCTCGACGCCGTCGCTCAGTGCGAGTCGCTCCGCTACAAGCTCCTCGGCGGTCTTGCCGTCCGTCGGTGCGTCCACCCACCCTTCCTCTCATCCGCCAACTGTATCGTCCAAACTGATCCCTTCCCCCCGCCTCGAAAACAGTGCTTGCTACGGTGTCCTCCGTTTCGTTATGGAGTCGGGCGCCAAGGGTTGCGAGGTTGTCGTCTCGGGCAAGCTCCGTGCCGCCCGTGCCAAGTCGATGAAGTTCACCGACGGCTTCATGATCCACTCCGGTCAGCCGGTCCGCGACTTTGTCGACACGGCCACCCGCCACGTCCTCATGCGTCAGGGTGTCCTCGGAATCAAGGTCAAGATCATGCGCCCGTGGGACCCGGAAGGCCGCATGGGCCCGTCCAAGCCCCTCCCGGACGTTGTCACCAGTGCGTTCACGCTTCTTCACCTCGTTCGCATGGCGGGAGACACGAGAGATCTTCGTCCGGCTTCCGTCTTGACCCGACCGTACCAGTAGCTGACGCACCCTACCACGCTTGTGTGTCCACAGTCTCGGAGCCGAAGCCGGACGTCGAGTACGCCTCGCAGGTCCAGTCGGTCAACGTCGGCGCTGCCAACATCCCCGCCCCGGCCCAGGCCGCGCAGGAGGCTGCCGTCTCGGCCGGCCAGGAGGAGCCCGCCCAGGAGGTCGTCGTCGGCGCTCCGGAGGGTGCTGCTTTCTAAATTCGTTCCTCTCCCCCCGAGCGAATTTATTGAGAGATCCCCTTTGTTGAGGTGGTCAGCGTGCAGTAACTCTTTTTTTTTCTTTCCCACACTTCTTCTTCGGTTCATGGGTCGTGATGGCGATTTCTCTTGTCGTAGTTGTGGAAGCCTCACGACACAAGAGTCGGGGAATCGGAATGAAAAAGAGCCTCCGTTGGTCCCTCAAAAACAGACTCTCCTGCGCCTCATGCGTTTGAGGAAAGAGGCGTTTCATTCCCCGGTCCGTGGGAACACCGCGTCAATGAGCGGTTGCGTGCGCTGCAAAACATCGATATTATACAAGTCCAAGCCCGCCCCCAGTCCGCTGTCTCATCCCGCCCTGGCCCTGCGCCTGCGCTGACCTCCCCGCCATCGCGCCGGTACTCTTGCCCTTGCTCGCCCCAGCTGCCGAGAACTGCGGCGCTACCGCAGATCGTCCCAATTTGGAGGCAAAGTAGCCCGGCAGCGTCTCGGTCGGACTCGGCGTCGGCATGGCGTTGTTGTTCGCTCCGGTCGCCGCAGCGAGGAGCTCTGCCGTCAAGCCCATTCCTCCTCCTCCTGGAGTAGGAGGGTGAATCTTGGGATGCAGCGCGATCGACGGACCGCCAGCTTCGGAGAGCGAGATCGAAGGCGTTTCGGGCGTGGCAGTGGAAGAGGTGCGGTAGGTCGAGACGGAGCGGAACGAAGGTCGGAGCGGGAACCGCGGTCGATCCGTGGCGAACGCTGGGTGGTGGTCATCGTTTACACCGCCGACGTCGTCGTCGTCGGCTTCGAGCGGGGATGGGAGCGATGAGGGTGGCGTCGAGGACAGTAACGGATCGGACGGGGCGAGGGGTGAGAGGGGCGAATTGGGGTTCGCCTCCGCATCATAGGCAGCGACGCCATCCTGTTGACTCGCCGAAGCGGAAGACTCGTCTGCAGGGGTATGTCGATGGTGGTGGTGGTGGTGGTGGTGATGTCTTCGATCGAGAGAAGGCAGCGCGACCTCGACTCGCCCGGGCCACACCACCCGGTCCTGGATCGCGGCGCGTATCCGCGCGACGAGGAGCTGTTCGACTTTCGGCACGTCCTGCAACTTGGCTCGCGATCCGAGCAAAGAAGAAGTCGCGAGGCAGAGTTCAAAATCGGGGTGAAGGGAGAGGTGGATCGTCGGGTGTGCGTGTGCTGCTGCTGTGGCGGGGCGAGTCGGTAGGGACGATTCTTGCGGCGCGGATGATATAGGTACAGGAGGCGGGATCTCGACGGTTAGAGTACCGGAGAAGCGTTCGAGGCTGACGGAAAGCGAGACGGGGAGGATGGCAAAGCGAGGTCGAGGAAAGTTGAGAACGACTCGAGTCGAAACGGCCAGGACGACTCGGTCCGAATAGTCGACGTCGATCTCGACACGCTAAAGATGAGGCAATTGTAGTCAGGAACGCATTGATGTGCTTGTCGAGGTACCGGGGAAAACTCACGACGCTCTCGCTGTCGGTTCCGCTCGGTCGAACCCGCGCGTCCGTCAATACCGGGAACGCCTCTCCCAACTCGACCTCGTCCACCTCGATAAAGTCCAACCCGATCATCCCCTGCGCCTGCTCCTGCCCGTCCGCCTCGGCCGCGAGCGTACTCCGGTTCAGCGCTTCCTCGAGCAAGGTGCGGGCGCCGCCTCCGCTGTGAGAGGCCGCGAGCGAGCGGTACCAGCCGATCAACTGGCCGAGGAGGATGTTGAGCCAGTCGAGCGACTCGGGCGCGTGCGACGAGAGGTCGTAGGCGAGCGTTTCGAGCAGAGTCGAGGCGTCGGTGGCGGAAGCGGCTGCGTCCGGCGTAGCACTCGCGGTCTGGTTCAAACGCAGTAAGAATTAGCAATTCGAGTTCTCCCTGTCTTTTTGCACGCGCGCAAGGACCCACCGTTCCTCTGCCCTTGTCCTTCGCGGCGGCTAATCGCCTCGGGTCCATTTCGCCGCGGCTTGACCGATCGAGCCCGTTCTCTCCTCCGCCGAGGCTGCGAGACCTTGCCCGTTTCCGCTTCTGTCGCCGTTCTGCGTCGACTCGTTTTGAGATTTCGGGGTCTTCGAAGACGACATAGCGCAAGAACAAGACGGCGAGGACGACCCTGCGAAACTCGGCGCGATAGAGAACAGAGCGTCAGCAACACGAGCAGCTCGAAAATTGTTCCGTAGCATTGATCTGCGAGCTCTTGTTCTACTGCTCCGCCCTCTGACCTTGCGGGGCGTAAGGGCGGCTTGGTCGAAGCCGAAGAATGACGGAAGCACACAAACTTGGACAGACTAGACTCACATGCTCGCCTGGCCGAGCAGGATCCCCTGCGTAAAGCTGAACCCGAGCGCTGCGGTGCTCGTCCCTGTCGACTGACCGGTGTACGTTGAGCGGGTGACAGCAACGCCCGCTGTTGTTGTCGCTGTCGAGGGAGGAATCGGAAGCGAGGACGCGGCCAACAGCGCTGCATGGCCAGCCGGCGCAGGCGCAGAGTGCGCGTGCATCTCTAATAGGCGTCTCCTGTCCTGCTCGCGCCTATTCTTTCAGCAAGAGTCCGGTTGCAGGGAAAGAACTCTCGCCGAGTTCAACTTGGCAAATTTCTGCGTGCCGACCGATGGCGTCGGGGTCCGGCACACCCGAGAAAGAGCCCGAAGTATACGGCCAGACTAACATGTAGCAGTACCTCAGACATAGGCGAGTATGAACCCCGAGCAAGAGCTTCAAAAAAAAAGTGAAGTTGTATTTCCGTTTCGAGCTTCGGATCGATATTTGACGGAAAGGCAGCCACACGGTCGGGCGCCATACATCACGTCGTAGGTCAAAAATCCCGCCCGCTCCGCACTACCGAAACGTTTCCATCCCGCGGGACGACAGGCGGGTGCGATCCGATACGGGACGTTTTATCGTCCTCCTCAGAACGTCTCCTCCTCGGCTGCCACGAGGTCGCCTTCTTCTGCCTCTTGCGGAACCTCAAAGCCCTCCTGTACGTTTATGGGGCCAGGTGAGCAAGCGATCGGCACGCCAATAGAGCCCTGCGGTACGGGCGCCCGGACTTGTTGGTTGCCCGGACTTGTTGGTTGCACTCGCGGGAAACGTACCTCGGTGCTATACAGGATCTGCTGCATCTGCAACAGCGTCTCCTTCTCGTCTTCTGTCACCGGCACGGCGCCCTCTTCGGCTGGCGCTTCGGCGATTTCGAGTCGTGCGCCGATAATGATCTCGATCTCGCGGAGCTGTGAGCGAACAGTAAGGCCAGGACTCAGCGCTAAGTACGTGCACGGCCCGAAAAAGAGGCAGCACAACAGCGTGCGCAAGAGAGGACCCCATGCCCGCTCACCTTGTTGAAGTAGAAATCCCGTTCCTTCTCGAGCCCTTCCACGCTCAACTTCATCTCGCTCATCTGCGCGTTCAACGCCTCGAGCGCTGCGGGGTCGACGCCGCCCGCTGCCGAGGACGAACGCGCAGACGATGCGCGGCCGCCGGCGCCGAGAGGGGCGCGTGCGGTTGCTGCGGCTGGTCGAGAGGCTGTGCGTTCGGAATATGAGATCTATCAGCCCCTTCAACCAGCGCGCAAACACCGGGAAGCAAGGATCGATTTTATCGTTGTATGGCCCCTGTACGCACCTGGAGGGGCCCTTCGCGCACCGGAAGTCGACGCGACGGGCGCCCGTCCACTCGCGCTGTGCGTCGCCGACGGGGCGCGCGCTCCCGCTCCCCCTCTCCTCGCGATCGGGTCGTACTCGCCGCCCGGGAAATTCATGTCCCAGTACCGCTTGAGCCACTGGAGAAACTCGAGGTTGTCTTGCATCTTGCATCGCACGAGGCGGTCGACCGGGATCGGCTGTGAGATGGCGGCGGCGGCGAGTGAGAGTGCGGAATTTGACAGAACCCGATCGTGGGGTCAGCTCATGTCACATAGCGTTATTCCCAATCACCCCTTTTCGGCGTACCTTGTCGATGCCGTGCACTTTGAAGCTGTTTTGGAGGATGCGGAAATTGGACAGGTACTCGTACTCCTGCTTGGCCTCAAACTTGACCTTGTTCATGGGCACGTCGCCAAAGATGCTGTCGATGATCTGGCAGTACGCAGCGCCGGTGCCTGTGTACGCGCCGTTCCAGAGCCGGGGTGCGGGTCGCCGTTGGAAGAACCGTCAGCCAACAAAGTCCCTCGTCGAGGGGCTCAAGACGTCGTGGCTGCGTGAACTTACCGCATTGTTCAATCTAATCCAAGCAGATCACGGCACAGTATGACCCGAACCCTGATCAGCTTATGCGGTCGCCAGCAAGTCGAAGAGAGCGAGGCGTGAGCGGGTGAGTTTTCGCGCACCTTGTTGTAGCTGACGGCGAGCAGGTCGCCGAGCCATGCTATCAGCTCTGTACGCGATTCGCCTGCCATCCTCGACTTGCGCGTGTGTAGCGTGTCCAGCGAGAGACGTTGACTGACGTCGCCCGGGTAATGATCACCGCTTTTGTATTCAGATTACAAAAAGTCAATACCGCTTCTCGGCTTGTGGCACTGACGACGCTTTTAGCCGGCGGCGGTTTCAGCCGCTTACTTCGCTCGCTCTCTCGACTCGAAGGCTGTTCACTTCGGTCAACGCAGTGGCAAACCCGCTGATTGCTCCGCCGCCACTATGCTTCCACGAAGTACAACTCAGCATGCGACACTGTCTCGCGCAGCAACGTGCGTTACTCGTCGCCACAGTCTCGCCGCGCACAACCACCGCTGGACGACCGTCACCGCCGCCGCTTCGCCGGCCTCTCGCAATCGACGCTCGCTCTCCCTCGCAGCATGGATCCCATCGGTTCTGAGGGCTTCTCCTCCACCCTCCGCCGACCAGCAGCAGGGGAACAAACCGTCGAAAGATGGAGAGCGGCCCCCCGGCCTCGACGATTTCTTCGGCGGCTTCCTCGGCAAGCGACCCACCAACAACCCCAAGGACAATGCCTTTCCCGGAGGCGCAGCTCCGCCCGTACCGGGTGCAGCCGAATTAGCGCCCAAGGATCCGCTCAAGGGATTGTTCGGTGAGCAGGCCGGCGACACGACCGGCGGTCCCGGTCCCGACAAGAACAAGAAGGACGGCAAGGGCGGTTCCGGACACGGTGGCAACAACCAGAACCGCAAACGGGACAGCAAGAAGGGGGGCGTGCCGCCCGAAGAGATGCCGCAGCCGCCGAACCCGTCCGCATCGACCGTTCTCGCCACCGCCGTCGCCATGTACGTCCTGTACCGGCTCTCGTCGCAGTACGACCCTTCGTCCCGCGAGATTACCTGGTCCGAATTCTACTCGGCCTTTCTCAGCAAAGGCCTCGTCGACAAGTTGACCGTCGTCAACAAGAGTCGAGTCCGCGTCTCGCTCCACTCGAACGCTACCGGTTCGCCCGCCGGCGCCGCTCCCGGACAGGGGACGTACTACTTTAGCATCGGTTCCGTCGAGGCGTTCGAACGCAAGCTCGAAGAGGCGCAGAACGAGCTGGGGATCCCGCTCGGGGAGCGTCTCCCCGTCGCCTACCACGACGAGATCCCGCTCGGCCAGACGATCCTGAGTCTCCTCCCGACCCTGCTCCTGATCGGTTCGACGGTGTGGATTTACCGCCGGATGACGGGAGGCGGAGGCGCCGGCGGTTTGCTCGGTGGCGGTGGCGGTCCCGGTGGCGGTGGCGGTCCGGGCGGAATCTTTGGCGTCGGCAAGAGCAAGGCAAAAATGTTCAATCCCGAGACCGATATCAAGGTCGGATTCCGCGATGTGAGTTTTCTGCGCATACATGGTCCCCACGATCTGCAGGAGCTGACGTCAAAATTCGCATTCGCAGGTCGCCGGAATGGACGAGGCGAAAGAGGAGATTATGGAGTTTGTCAAGTTCCTGAAGAACCCGGAGCACTACGAGCGCCTCGGCGCCAAGATCCCTCGCGGCGCCATCTTGTCGGGCCCGCCCGGAACCGGAAAGACGCTCCTCGCCAAGGCGACCGCAGGCGAAGCCGGCGTCCCCTTCTTCTCCGTCTCGGGTTCCGAGTTTGTCGAGATGTTTGTCGGAGTCGGCGCGAGCCGGGTCCGCGACCTGTTTGCGCTCGCCAAGAAGAACGCGCCGGCGATCATCTTTATCGACGAGATTGACGCGATCGGCAAGGCGCGAGGCAAGGGTGGCCAGTTTGGCGGCAACGACGAGCGCGAGTCGACTCTGAACCAGCTCCTCGTCGAGATGGACGGTTTCGGCACAGGCGAGCACGTCGTTTTGCTGGCAGGCACCAACCGCGCCGACGTCCTCGATCCGGCGTTGATGCGTCCCGGCCGTTTCGACCGCCACATCGCCATCTCGAACCCGGACGTCAGCGGGCGTCGCCAGATCTTTGACGTCCACTTGCGCAAGCTCGTGTTGGATATCCCGAAGGAGGAGCTCGAGAAGGCGCGCCAGGCGAAGGATGTCGAGGAGGATGCGTCTGCGGCGGAGAAGGAGGGCAACGTCACGGAGGGTCAACAGCCGGCGGTCGCGCACTTCTCGGCCACGCCGGCACCGCCTTCACCGTCCGCCGTCTCGACTGGCACGTCCACGATCGATATCGCCTCGTCGCCGATCCTGTCTTCGCTCCTCAAGGCGACTCCGACTTCCGACGCCCCTTCTTCCTCGCCAGTATCGGCGTCGGAGGAGGGAAAGAAGCCCAAGTCCAACTTTGAGTCGATGTACACCCTCAAACCGACGGACCAGATCGACCCGAAGTCCGCCTACGGCCGCCTCGTGTACAAGCTCGCCGCGCACACGCCCGGGTTCTCCGGCGCCGACATCGCCAACGTCTGCAACGAAGCCGCCCTGATCGCCGCTCGACTCGGCGCCGACGTCGTCACCGAGAAGCACTTTGAAATGGCGATCGAGCGAGTCATTGCCGGCATGGAGCGCAAGAGTCGGGTCCTCGACAAGGAGGAGAAGCGGACGGTCGCCTACCACGAAGCCGGCCACGCCATTGCCGGATGGAACCTCGAGTTTGCTGACCCTCTGCTCAAGGTGAGTTGCGTCGACTGGGGCAATTGTGCGGGTCTTCGGTTCGGCGGGGAGCATGGGGGATTTCCGGGCCTTCCTTCCGGCGGACCGGGAGAACGGTTTCTGACTTGGTTTCTTCGCAGGTCTCCATCGTTCCTCGAGGTGTAGGCGCTCTAGGTTACGCCAGCTACCTCCCGACTCAGCGATACTTGTACAGCACGGAGCAATTACTTGACCGCATGTGTATGACGCTCGGCGGGCGCGTCGCCGAAGAGATCTTCTTTGGTCGCATTACGACGGGCGCGCAGGATGATCTTCAGAAGGTTACGCGCATGGCCAACGAGGTCGTCGCAACGTGTGAGTCTTTGCGTCTCTCCTTTCGGCTACCCGTCCGGCTTCGCTGATCTCATCCGCACCGCACAGATGGCATGAACCCCGTCGTCGGCCCTCTATCGTATCGTCAAGACCAGGAGTCATTCCAGAAACCCTTCTCCGAGCACACTGCTCGCCTGATCGACGACGAAGTGCGCAAGATGGTCACCGAAGCGCACCGCCGCACGACCGAACTCCTCACCACCCACCGCGACTCCATCGCCAAAGTTGCCGAGCTACTCCTAGAGAAGGAGGTACTTACGCGTGACGACATGATCGCCCTCCTCGGCCCTCGACCGCACGGTGACTCGTACGACGAAGCGATGTCGTTCGGGTCCGCTGTACCCGAGTCTCCTGAAGGTGGGGGCATCGAAGGCGGTCACGGTGGCGGTCTCGGCAACCCCGTGCCCGAGCCCAAGGGCATCGAGGGAGGTCCCAATGCCTAAGCGTTGTTGCCTCCCAATATTTGTCGCCTATAGAGACGGTGGCGAATCGATTCCGAATCCTTTGTACCATGTACCACCTGTGTAGCTACCGTCAGCATGCCTTCTTTCTCTCCCTGCGCGCATATCCACTCCACAAGCAAAATGAATGAAAAGCACACTATGCTCCCAACCACAGTCCCTGGAAACGAGTCGCAAGCGAGCGAGAAGTCGAAAGAGCGTTCCGAGCGAAAGAACGAAACGGCGGCATTGTTACAACTTGTCGGCGAACCGCTTCAACAACCTGTCCTCGACTCCTTCGGCGACCCAGCTGTACTCGACAATGTCGAGGTTCTCGCGCTCGGCGCGGAACATTTTCGAGTAGTCGGGTCCGGGCGCGCCGGGCATCTGCGGCGGCGGAGCGGGACCGCCAGCGGGTCCGCCGCCTGGCCCTGACGCGGTGGCTGCCATCATTGGGTTCATGGCGGCCATGTTGTTGACTGTTGCGAGGGATCAGAAGCGTTGTGAGTCAGGCAGGCGCGAAGCTGGTAGCCGAAGGAGAAAGCGGTGTTTTTCTTCCCCCCCCCCCCCTCCCTCGGCACAGTTGCAGGCTCGCGCACGAGCGACGACTCACCACTCATTCCATCTCCGAGTAAGAGTTGGTACACGGGCGAGAGGCCAAACATGCACAAAAAGTACCACGAGGTGCCGGAGCACCAGCTCGCGTCGAGGCCGGTCAGGATCGCGGGGGGCACGCCGCGCTGGAGGAGCTCTTTGAAGCGGACGGGGAGCGGGAAGGGGATGCGAGCTGTGCGTCGGCGTGTCGGCATCTCGTAACGTGTCAGCTTTCCCTCGGATACGAGGATCGCGATTGAGACGAATTTTGCTTTCACAGGCAACGCACCGAGGAGCGCGGGCGGGAAGAAGCGGTTCACGAGGTACATGGTCGCCATCTGTGTGTGGAGACGGATGAGCTGGACAGCCACGACCTGTAGTGTTGGCCCCGGCTTTACGCGACCCCGAAGAACACACACCTGAGGGATGAATCCGGCCGCTTGCTTCGACATCATGTCCTTCAAGCCGTCGAGCATGGCTTCGGTCGCAGCCGGGTCCTCGAGCGGATTCGGCTTGGGCGCGGCGGTGGTCCCTTCGGGTGCGGGCGGTCCTTTTAGGAAGGAGCCGTTGATGTAGTTCTCGGCGAGGTGGGCTCGGAGGGCGACGAACGCGGCCGGGGGGAGGTACGAGCTGTGCGCGCGGAGGAGCTGACCGCGGGTGATGGCGCGTCTAAGAGCGAGCACAAGGTCAGTCCCAGGTGGCCCTCTCAACCCGCGCAAGAGTGGGAGAGTGAGCGCACTGTTCCCTGACGGCCAGAGGAGGTTGCGGTTTCGGCGGCGCGTCAAAGTACTTTGCGATGACGAAACGGGCGATGCCGCTCAGTACGACGACGAGGGTGAGCGGGAGGAGGACCTTGTCCCGGATGTCTGCGCAGGTTCGGCCATAACAGAGTAGTGAGCGATGAGCGGTCCAGTGGGGGAGGAGATGAGGAACTGACCTGGATCGAGGGTGAGGTCGGGCCCTGGACCGGCATACATCTTGTACGGCACTGCACTGGCCATCCTTACGCTCGTCTAACAAGTCGAGTCGACTGTACGCGGTTGATGTCGATCCGCCGCCATCGACTGAGTCGATAAATCGGAGACGATTTCAAACTCGAACAGTTCATCACAGGCTCGTTGCAAGAGCTTGTAAAGGATGCAGACGCTGCACGGGGACGCACAGCTGCACCCCGACTCGGACCGCGCGTCCATGTCGACCCGCGCCGCTTCACTCGCCGCCGCCGCCGGACCAGACTCGCCCGTCGACTCGACCGCTGCTGCTCCTGCTCCTGCTCCCGCTCACGAACAACCAGAACACTTTTATCCGCCGCAAAAGGAGTACATGTACGCCGATGCTAGACAGCCTTCGATTCGCAGCAGCCGGCGCTCGTCCAGGAGAGACCGCCGTCCGGATCCTGACGTCGACGGAGAACTGTTCCCACCCGATCCGCGACCGTGGCCGACCCGCTCGCTCCTCTACCAGTACATGCCCTTCCGTGGCATGTACCACGACGTCAAGCGGAGGTTGCCGTTCTACTTCAGCGATTGGTACATCGCCTTTCTCCCGCAAAATTGGGAACGGGTCGTCGGCGCCACCATCCGCATGTACTTCCTCAAGTCGGTCCCGTCCCTCGTCCTCACCCAGATTGGACCCTCTTCTGACATCGCGTGATCAACAGTCTGATGCCCTGCTTGGCCTACATTATCGACATGTATGTCCGGACCGACGGGACGTACGGCGTCAACGAAGGCATCCTCTCGTCCGCCATCGCCGCGCTCGCGTTCGCCCTCTTCTCGGTCCAGCCGCTCACCATCGTCGGCGTGACCGGTCTCATCAACTTGTTCAACTACACCACCTACGACATTCTCGATAGCTACGACGTCGATTACCTCCAGTTCCAAGCTTGGGCGCTCATGTAGGTCTCGCTCGCTCATTCGTAGCGGGGAGATACTGACCCGGAAATGCACAGCTGGGCTGCCATCATGCACTGGATCATTGCCGTATTCAACATCTGTGACTATACCCGCTTCGTCACAGACATGACGAGCGAAAGTTTCGGCCTCTGTACGTCATTCTTTCTTGCCGATCCCCTAAGCACACCAAGTTGACTTTTTTCAATCACACGCCCCCGCCGACCTACATATAGATGTTGGTGTCATTTATGTACAGAAGGGCATCGAACTCCTTGTGTACGAGTTCGACACGGGCAACGGACAAGCGGGCTGGCTCGCCTGCCTCGTCGCTGTGCTCTTTGCGCTCGCCGTCTACTTTATCGAAGGCACCGGCTTGCAGCCGTTTGGACGTGAGTTTGACCTGCTCGTCTTGAAGGGCTAGCCAACCCGCCGCGGGCAGCGAAATGACGATTTCACACGCGCGAAACAGCGTTCTGGTTCCGCAAGTTCTTGATCGACTATTCGTTCGCAGCCGCCATCATCTTCTTCACCGGCTTTGTCCATATGTAAGCTTTCTCTCATGCCTTTGTCTCCATCCGCAAAAAGTGGCGCCGATTGCTAACTCGGGCGTGGCTTGAAACAGTCCCGGCTGGATCCAGGATTCAGAGCTCGAAAAGTTGCCCATCTTTGCAACTCTTCAGCCCACGCTCGAGTGAGTCTATCTTCCGTCGAGTACGACAGGAGCTACGGGGCTGATACTTAACCGTTGTCGCCCTCGACAGTCGCAACTGGGTCGTCCCGTTCTGGAACTTGCCCGTCAAATGGGTCTTTGTCGCCTTGCCTTTCGGCTTCCTCGTCACGCTCCTCTTTTACTTTGACGTGAGTCTGCGCCGCTCTGCACGCATGTCACCGTGTTCCACAAACGCGGAGACTGAAGATGTGTGTTTCCGGGACTCTCGTGGATATTCTCGTTCATACAGAACAATGTCAGTTCCGTCATGGCCCAGTCTCGCGGTTTCCCCGTCAAGCGCCCCGCCGGTTTCCACTGGGACTTTTTCCTCCTCGGCTGCACCACCTTTGTCGCCGGGGTTCTCGGCCTCCCCGCCCCGAACGGACTCGTACCCCAAGCGCCGGTCCACACCGAAGCGCTCTCGGTCACCGAACTCGTGCCGGAAGAGGCGCCGCTTGCCGAGGGCGGGTTCTTCGAAGGCGATGTGAAGCAGGCGAGGAGAGAAGCGAGGGAGCAGAGGCGGCTGAGGGGCGAGGAGAGGAAACCGCTCCGCGTCGTGCGGACTCGCGTCGTCGAGCAGAGGGTGTCCCACTTTGCTATGGGCGTGAGTACTCTCTCTCTCGGTCTTGTCGAGTCTCGCGGGAGGTCCTGAGCTGACGCGAGCCGTGTGGTCTCTCGCTGGGCAGCTCTTGATCCTCGGCACCATGTCGCGACCTCTGCTCGTCGTGCTGTGAGTGATCACCCGTCTCCGCCCGTTTCGTCAAACTTCGGAGGGATCCGTCTTTCCCTGGTGAGTTCAAAACCGCCTTACAATCGGTGCTGACTCCATAATATCTACAGTGGCCTGATGGCGCGCTCCATGTTTGCCGGCATTTTCCTCGTCGTCGGCTGGGGCTCGATCGAAGGGAACGGCATCGTCCACAAGACGCTGTACCTGTTCCGCGACCGCCGCATGACGCCGACCAACCACCCGCTGTACCGCATCTCCAAGCGCAGCATCGCCGAGTTTGTCGCGATTCAGTGGATCTTTTTCGCGGCCATGATTGCCGTCTCGGAGACGATCGGTACGCTCTTTTCTAGTCTTCGGAGCAATGCTCTATCGATGTGCAAAGGCTGACTCCCGCTTCTGCGCGTCCAACTTTCAACAGCGGGTATCTCGTTCCCCATCTTCCCGCTCGCGCTCATTCCCGTCCGGCATTTTATCATCCCCAAACTCTTCACGCCCGAGGAGATCGCCGCCCTCGACGCTCCGACTGCCAACTCGCCCGCGGTGCTCGTCTCGCTCGGCGGACCGCTGCAGCCCGAACGAGCCTCGACCCGACGAGCGGCGCGGCGTCCCTCGTTCGCGAGCGGACTCAGCACGCAGCGGAGTCACTATGACGGCGGCGGCGACGACGGCCTACGGAGACGACCGAGTCATGGAGATTTGCCGCACAACGACGACGAGGAACAGTACTTCAATGACGGGGCAGAGGCGGAGTACGAGGCGGCAGAGGAGCGCGAGCGCCGACTGAGGCAGCACGACGTTCAAGGCGGGATGGCCGGCTTGCAGCGGGTCATCTCGATCAAACGGTAGATCTTTAGAGGAGACGATGTTCCCGTCGTAGGCGTATAGCCTCTCCTCGTGTATGACTAATGATAAACTATTCTTGCGCATCCACGAGTTTCACGTGAGGCGTGCGCAACCAATTTCGAATGTCCTTGAGAACGCGGTCTGCCGCCTTTCGGCTGTGGATGTCTGCAGCGCTTCGTACGCGGACGGTGAAAAAGCGCGCACGAGTGTGTAGGAGTGCTGCCCGCGGAGCCAAAGTCCGTCCGCGATGCTTTCTGCGTCCTCGTCCGTGCCTCGCGCTCTCTACTTGTCCGCGCGCTTCTGGTGAACGATGCGCGCTGTCATTCAGCGAGTGACTCAAGCGTCCGTCACGGTCGACGGGCAGGTCGTCTCGAGTATCGGTCGAGGTGAGCCGTTTCTCCCCCACCACTGGCAGCGACTGCCGGATGCCGCGGAGTACGGGACGATGCCCGAGGAGCCGCCGCCCGAGGCTGCGAGCTCAGCAAAGCAGCGACAAGCTCCCACACTAGGCTGTGCGAACCCCGTCGGAGCTGACGATCTAGCCTTCTCGCAGGAATCCTTTGCTTGATCGGAATCTCGACGACCGACACGGCGTACGAGTCGACATGGCTCGCGTCCAAGCTGCTCGGACTCAAAGTCTTTCCCGAAGACAAGGACGGCGAAGTCTGGGGGTGGAAGAATAGCGTCGTCGAGGCTGGCTACGAGGTCCTCTGCGGTGAGTCGTCTCAATCGACAACTGGTTCTCCGGACGCTTACTGGAACACTCGCGCCCAGTCTCTCAATTCACTCTCTACGCAAATCTCCGCAAGGGCAGCAAGCCCGACTTCCACGGTGCAAAGGTAGGGAGAACTCCGGCCGTCTCTGCTCGTGCCGGAACCTCTGGCGATGTTTCTTTTGCTCACGCACGGTGTCTCTATTGCTCCAATAGGGCGGAGACGATGCGCGGCAGATGTATCACGACTTTCTCGAGGACCTCCGGACAAAGTACCAAGCGGACAAGATCTTTGACGGAAAGGTACGTCCTGCTACGACACTATACCTTCACGACGCTGACGCCCATGTTCTCCCACAGTTCGGAGCCATGATGGACGTGCAGCTCACAAATGACGTGCGTCGGATAAGATCTTCATGTACAGCGCGAGGTCGAACAGGCGCCACGAGCTGCACTGACGATCTTTTGTTATCGACGCAGGGCCCGGTCACGCTGATCCTCGACTCGGCGACGGACGCGCCCGCTCCACCAAAAGCCAAGACGCCCCTGACTGCCGAACAAAAGGAGCGCGCGAAAGCCAAAGTGGCGGCACGGCAAGATCGCGCCAAGCAACGGACCAACGGATCCAAAGCCCCCGCCGACGCTGCCGCTTTGAACGACGCGGCCGTCAGCTCTGGTGTGACGGCGTTGAGCGAGGACCGGCTGATCAGCGAAGCGGAGGAGAAGAGTCGGGAGCTCGCGGAATCGTTCAAGATTGCCATGACCGAAAGCTATCCATAGCAAGCGATCTTGCCTCCGCCGCAAGCACATAGACCCAACATAATTGTAACTCGTACTCATACTTGCATATACACGTATCTATTCTTAACGCCTCGAGAGCCGACTTTTTACTCGAGGAACTTTTCGACGACGTCGAGCCACTCTTTCGCAGCGTCGACCATCGGCAGGTGACCGGCGCTCGGGATCTGTTCGAACTGGGCATTGACGCCGTCCGCAACAAGCTTGTCCTTGAGGCCGCTGAGCACGCCCGGGAGCGCGCCGTCCCGTTCGCCGGCGACGAAGAGGACCTTCTTCTCCTTAAGCTTCTCGGCCAGACCGGGGTAGACGTCGTAGCCCTGCAAGGCGGCCGCGCTCATGGCAAAACCTTCGATCGGCGTGGTGGCGATCATGTCGTGGATGTAAAACTCGCGCCGCCCACCGACGTTGAACTCGCTCGTCGACCCTTGCGGGAACCACCGCGGGACCGTGACGTCCGCGAGCGGGACCATCGAGTTTTTCGAGCGCGCGAGCTCGATCCGCTCGTCCCAGGCTTTCGAGTTGGCAGCGGGCGAGGTCGCCTGCGTGTCGCACGTAACGAGGCGCGAGAACAGCGAGGAATGCTGGTGCGCGAAGGCGAGCGTGGTGGCGCCGCCTTGCGAGACGCCGACGACGGCGTGGATCGGGGTCGGGATCGAGAGCTTGTCGAGGATGACAGCGATGTCGTTGGCGAGGACCTCGAGCGTGCACTTGTTTGGCGGGACGGACGACTGCACCGAGAGACACCGCTGTCAGTAAGATCTCTCGCTCATCCAAAGCCCCAAAGTGACAGCCGGACCGGCTTGAAAGACGCACCTTGCCGTGACCGCGCTGGTCGTACGTGATGAGGTTGTACTTTTTGCTGAGGCGCGGGAGGACGCCGTCCCACATCTTTTGGTTCGTCATGAGCGAGTTGACAAAGACGAGCCACGGCGCGTTGTCGTCGTTGACGCGCTTGGCGACCTTGACGTGCAGCTTGACTCCTTCCTCGACCTCGACATCGTGCTCGGTCTGCTCCGTCTCGGGCAAGGGGACGCTGACGTCGCCCATGTCGCCAACGTCGAGCGTGACGAGCAAGCGCGAGACCATGTTGTACGTCGCGGTGACGGCCGTCACTTCGAGCAACTGCTGGTCGTCCTTGAGGAACTGCTTGAGCTCGTCAAGGCGCGACTGCGGCACTTGGACGTTGTAGGTCGAAGCGTCGGCGAAGCGGAGCGCGGCGGCCTGGAAGGGCGAGAGGACGCCCGGTGCGGACGGCGTCGGCAGCGGCGTGTGCAGGTCGCGGATGACGGTCAACTGCTGAGCCGTGAGTCCGGCATCGACTCCGACGTGCGCATGGTCTGTCGAGTGGGCGGGTGAGTACGCTTGCGGATCAGGTAAAGATGCAGCGGAACGTCAATGCGCACGGATCCATTCAAACGTGGCCGAGTTGCGGGCAGCGACGCGAAGGATCTACGCGCACGGAAGGGTCAGAATTGTGCCTCTGCATAGAGGGACTGCGCTCACCATGAGTTCGCGGATGTCGTCCGGGAGCGAGTTCCGGTTCCGGACCGCTCCGAGGAGAGAGTTCCATCCGCTCTGGGGAGGCGAGGGCTGTGGTCAATTCACGTGCTCGTCTTGGCTGTGCTCCAAGGCGGAGCGGAGACGGACTGCAATCTCTGGAGCGTTGAGGAGCGCCTGGTCGAGCGGGGTCAGTCCTCGTGCGCCGCGACGTTCGCGGATTGCGTCCCCGATGGGCGAGGTTCCCTTGGCGGGGTTCTTGTACGGGATACGCGGCATGCTCGCGGTGTCTAGCTCGAGGTTTAGAAGAGGAAGAGGAGCGCGTTCGGCCGAGAGCTTTTCATCGGCCGAAGATGCCGAGCCGCGGCTTGCGTGCCGTCTCGCTCTACACGCCTCTGTTCTGCCCATTGACTGCCTCGGACTCGTGCACGGTAAGCTGCGGTGAGCTGCAGCTCTCCCTTAAAGCCGACCGGACTGACCCTCCTCCTCGCCGCCCCCGTCACCTCTCTCTCGTCATCAACTGCATTCTCTCGACTTGCTTGTCTGCATACAATCCCGACAGCTCTTACTACCATGTCCTCGCCTTCGTCTCAATCTGCTCCGGGCTACCTCTGGGTCTTTAGCGAACCCGGAAAGTCGGCCACCCTCGAAGAGTTCCAAGGTCCGTCTCCGAGCATGTTCGCCGAAACCGACAGGACTGGGACCCTTGTGAATGCGGACAGCGCCGACTGATACGAGACCTACCCGCCGTGCAGACTGGTACGACAACGAGCATGTCCCGCTCCGGATGCAGCAGTGCGTTCTCCCTCCCTTCCCCCCCTCCCCGCCCGTCGCTGAACCTGTCCGCAAAGGCTCACTCGCACCGCCCGCCTCGGGTATCATTGCGAATGTAGCATTCCCGAGTTCGAAACCGGTGCTCGGTACCAAGCCGCCGACGGGCTCTCGCCGGGTTGGTCCGCCGCGTACGACATCCGGTCCGTCGCGCTCTTCTCGGACCCCAAGTACACGCGCCTGCGCGCGAACCGCTCCAAGCGCGAGGGCGAACTCGTCGCTCGCCTCGAGGTGCTCGACCGCCGCACGGCCGAAAAGTTGGGCGAGACGAGCCCGCCGCCGCCGGCGAGCGAGGCGCCCGCATTCGTGTTGACCCTGGCCGGGGACGAGCGCCCGGACGGCCAGAAAGACCTCGAGCGGTTCAAGGACGTGAAAGGCTGGAGGAGGAGTCACTACCACCACGTGTACGACTCGCTCATCATCGGCTACGGTCGCCAACCGGAGAGCAACGTCGCGCCCAAGTACGCCGTCATCCACGGTCAGTCCAGGTCTCTGCCTCTTTGCCCACAGACTCGAGCTTGTCGCCGTCTCCCGTCACGACATGAAAGAAGAGAACTATTTGCCGAGTGCTCATGGCTGTTTAGCTGACATTCCTGGATCGTCGCGCAACAGAGTTTGACACCGAGGACTATCTCGAATCGCCCGTATACAAAGAGGCGACCGAGGGCACCAAGGAGGTCCGCAGGTGGAAGCTGTACAAGGCCACCCCCAACACGGCCCCGGCAGACGCCTAAACGTGACACCGTGTCTGAATATAGGAAAACGGAGAAAAGATTTGTGACGACAAAGTGTGAAGGCACAAGAACGAGTGAGGGTCTATCTACAGAAAGGCTGACAGGATCTGTGTATATCAGGCTGCGGGCGTGGGAGCAGGCGTGAACGCAGGGTGCTGTTGATGGGCGGTGCTCAATCAGAACTGAAACTCGCTCGCCCAAGCATCGACGACCAACGCGCCCTTCTCGTGCTGCTTAAAGTTTGCATCCCTCCTCACGATCGCGCCATGGGACCAGTAAACGTCCGGCAGGTGGACGAGGTGCTTCCGCAATTGCGGGATCGCGTTCAGGTGCTCGAGTTGGAACAGCTGAGAATCGGAGAACTCGGGATCGGTCGGCGGGCGCGGGTCGCGAGGTCGGATTCGGACCGGGTTGGGCGTGGAAGCAGGAGTGTCTGCTTTCGTTCGACGCCGACTATCCGTGGGCGAGAGTGTAGAGCTGGAAGAGCGCAAACTCGGAGTCGCGGCGGATTGAGCACGCTCGGTACCGCTTTTGGCTCCGTTCGCCTCATCAATCGGCTCTTGTCGATCGCCATCCTCTTCAGCTTCGTTCTCGGCGCTCTGCGCGTCCTTTTCGGCGTTCTGCGCGTCCTCGTCCTCCGCCGATCCCCCATCCAATGCAGCCGCATATTCCGGATTGTCCACCGCCGCCCGCTCGACCAACTCCTCGAGCTTGATTCCCACTCGCGCGAGCCACCCGTCGGTGGTCCCTCCTCCGATCTTGGTCTGCGCCGACTTGATCCGCCACTCGGACTGCTTCGCGTGGACGAGGGACCGCGTCGCGAGGAAACTGATCGCGACGGGCCAGATGACGGGGAGGAGGCTGATCACGACGAGGGCTTTCGGACGCGAGACGGGGTAGGTGGACGGGCGGAGCGGCGGAGGGAGCGAGAAGCGCAGCGAGCGTTTTCGCGAGGAAGCGTGCGAGACGACGACTGCGCTCGAATCGGAAGGCTCCTCTCCCTCGTCGGAGGTGGTGGAATATGATGCCAGTATAGGCGTGCCGTCTCGGAAAGAGCTGCGGCGCCAGTGGTCGTCAGCACGACGCGCTGCAGCCTCAGACTTTGCAAGGACTCACACTTCGAGCCCGCCCCTCGACAGATCCATCACTTCTGTGATCGGCTCCCCTGCCGCTTCTGCCGCTTCATTCGCTTTCAGTCGGGCCAGCGCGAACTGTGGAGACTCGCGATCAGTTCGACTCCTCTTATCGTGCGTTTGAGCCGAGAACGCGCGGGAGTTTCGTACCGGATCGTGAACTTCGAGAGCGGCAGTACAAAACGGTACAGAGCGGTCGTTCATGCTGCATGTTGAGGAGCGTCAGCCTGAGCAGCAGCTTCTGAATTTGAGGAGGGAGAAGGTGCTCACGTGTTTGCGTAGATATCGACGCGCTCGAATTTGCACAAAGCGCGGTAGAAGCTGAACCTCGGGTCCGCCATGATTTTGAGCAACGGCTCGTCGCCATCGGCGGTCTCGCCGGACGAGTCGGACCCTGTAGCGCCGCGAGCCGGAGGGGATCTGGCGCCGCTTCCGCCCTTCGAGACTTTGAAGTCGCCCGAGAGGAAGCTGTCGCGCTCGTACAGTTGTTGACCCGTCCGGGAGAGCAGGCGACTCCCGAGGTAGCGGAACCAAGACGGCCAGAACCCGTCGTAGCGAGGCATACCGATCGCGGGCGAGGCGAACGTCGTAAAGTTGACGGGTTCGATCGTCGAGAAGAACGACGGCGAGCGCGAATCGAGGATGCCGAGAGCGTAGCGGGCGACGACGCCGCCGAGGGAGTAGCTGCGCGGCTCACCATCAGCATTCAGTTTCGGCCCCTCTAGAAGGACCTCCTGCAGACTGACCCGACGATACTGAATTTCTCGACCGTCCCGCCTTCTTCGCTGGCTATTCGTCCGACCTCGGCATCGATCTCTTCGACGACCCGTTCGGCGCAGACATCGAATCCGTCGTACAAGTGACCAGACGAGGTCGAGTTGGCTGCAGAGACAAAGACGACGAGTTGTGTGCCGTCGGATTGCGATTCGGCTTGTCGGAGGAGCGAGTCTTTGAGGTAGGCGACGTGAGCGGGAGAGCCCCACAGGCCGTGGAGTATGACACAGAGGTGCATTGCGCTCGCTTTTGCTGCGCTGGTCCCGTTCATCGTGTTCGCGGCGGCAGCTTTGAGCAAGACGTCGTCATCGCCGCTGATCGAGGCGACAGAGCGCATCGTTGTAGCAGACCGCTGTTGGCGACGCTGAGCAGACGGACGATTCTGTGTCAAGAGGCGCGAAGAGTCTAAAGCGAGCTGCTATAGACAGCAGGTCGAGCCGCGCCTCTCTCGGGCTGAAGAAATGTGCCCGAAGCCCGGATCTGTGCGCGCGTCAGGATCGGGAGGAGCATACGAGCCCGAAGCTACACAGTCGAGCGGAGTCCTCGCACAGCGTGTCAGGCTGAGCTGAGCGAATGCCTGTCATTGAGCGCAGCGCATGAAGCGGAACGCACGCGGCAGCAGTCGCTCGTGAGTGGCGGAAACAAAAGATGCGCGTGATCGTGCTCTCGCCAAAGCAGAAGCGCGCGCATGAGAGTGCTTGATGCAGCATACATTGCAGATTTGATACGATAAAACTCTCCGAGACACACAACTAAGACTCTGGATAAAGTAAAGCGCCGTCTCCCGCCACATGGGCGCAGGCGGTCCAAACCCCATCATCACGCCTAGTCCTTCTTCATCCGGGCGGCGACGTTGTCCGGGATGGGCTTCCAGGGCTGTTTGGAGCGTACACGCAAAGATCAGTCACATGGTCGTGCGGGAAGAGAGAGAACGGGAGAGAGGGAGACTGACAGCGTTGACGTCGTAGTTGGCGTTCGAATCGACGCCGACCGTGATGTAGCCAATCAGACCCTGCTGGAGGACTGTATTGTGAAACAACCGATAGGGTCAGACTTGGTGAGCCTTGTCAAGTCAAGACAAGGAGGAGAAAGACTCACCAGCTCCGACCTTGAGGATCTCAAACTCGGGGTTGTAGCCGTTGCCGTGCGCGTCGTGGTAGATGTCGAGCGAGTCGGCCCAGTTGCGAGTGCGACCCCACTTGTTGGCGATCGGGTTGGTGTTGTACGGCCAGATCTGCAAACGGTCGGAGAAGGAGTGAAGAGAGAGCGGTCAGCTCACATGTACCGCGGGCGCGCCACTAGTGAAGGGGTTTCTCATCCTGTTGAGAAGGGGGCAACGTGGCGGGTGAGAGACTGACCTTGTCGACCTGCATGTTGATCGAGTCGGGCACAAAGAGCTGGCCGGTGTGGAGCATGCGGTGGGACCTGAACGTGCCGTTCTTGAGCGGTTCCCACTCGGTATGGACGCGGAGGTGGACGTGAGTAGCACGGCCGGTGTAGTAGCCCGGGAAGATGGCTGTGGCGGATATGCAAGGATCTTCGGTCAGCGAAAGGTTCCCTTACGACGTGGAAAGTATGCAAGGACGAGAGAGGGGAAAAGTGTGGAAAGGCTTCGGACGCACAGGAGAACTGGGCGAGACCATTCTCGTTCGTCGGCCATGCTCCGCGCAGGAAGGTCTCGTGGTCGTTCGTCCGCGGATACTTGCTCAGCAAGCCCTTACGGGGTCCCTCGGTCGCGGGACCCTCCCACTTGAGGACCGGGTCCTGGTCCGGGTGGCCGGCATAGTGTCCGGTCGTGTTGGCGTGCCACAGGTCGACGAGCACGTTCGGCATCGGCTCGCAAGTGTTGACGTCGATGATGCCGACGTCCATGAACTGTCAAGTATTTGTGCGTGAGCGACGGTGGCGCGGCCATTTCGCTGCAAGCGCAAAAGGGCGAGAAAGACGCACGAAGGGGAAGCCGAGCTGGTCCTCGGCCATGTTTTGACGGATCGGGTGACCCTCGGTGTGGTAGTACGGGCCTTCGGTGAGCATCGGGGCGACTGCAAGAAGAAGCGGACAGCGCCGCGAAAAGTCAGCCGCCGTTGCAGGAGGTGCGTGATACCGTTCTCCCCAGCACCAATGTTAGTCGATGAGACTCCCCAGCATGCTCAGAGAGCACGCGGAGAGTGGGGAAGACAAGGAGACGTACGGATGCACGAGTGGTTGCGGATCCGCGGCTCCTCAGTGATGGGCGCGAGCAATGTCCGGGCGATGAGCGAGTCCTCGTCGCTGCCTGCGTCTTCGCCGCCGTCAACAAAGAGGTCCTTGGCGTCTGTCGGGGCTGCGCCGCCGTTGAGGACGTGCTGGGTCTGCGCGAGTAAAGTGGCGGAGGTGCCGGGTCAGACGGCGGGGCACTTTCCAGAGCGGCCCTCTTTCAGGGGCGGAGCATGCTCAGGAAAGGATCTCGATAGGGTCACTCACGGTGCGCTTCCTGAGAGCCTGGTACTTTGCGATCTTGGGTCCGCAGGCGTACATCTTTTCCTCGAGCGACTGAAGGTACTTGATCCGCTCCGGCGAGTTGCTGACATCGTCGTGGGCTGTTTGCGATGCGGGCGCTGGAGTCAGTCCTTGGCTACGCCTTCAAGCAAAGAGCTGCACTGTGCTGCAAGTCCAGAGTGCAGTCGTCTCGGCGATGAAATCAAGGAGGTTGGGCAAGAGACTGACCGAATGCGGTTGAAGCGAGCGCCGCGAGGGCGAGGGCGAAAGTCGACGTCTTCATAGCTGCTGCTCCTCTTCCGAGACAAGCTGCTAGTGTAAAGAGAGAGGAGAGAGAGAAGAGCGAACCAAACGGAGAAGAGCGAATGCGGTTGCTCTTTCTGCCGCGGCTCGGCACACGCGCGGACCGCGGCTCAGCTCGATCAAGAACGCCACGTCATTCAAGCACCTTCGTACGCCTGCGCTCTCTCCTCTCGTTCCAGTGAGGCTTGCAAGCTCGTGCGAGTCGTCAAGGAAGGAGGCAAATGAGCGCAGTCTGCGTGCGTCGAAACCTCGTTCCCCCGGGTCCGTGATCGTGCTCACCTTTTGAACTGTTCAGTCGCTTGGTCCGGCGCCGTCGCTCGTCAAGCTGTCGGCGTCGCAAGACGTCTGCCCGCGCGTGCATTATCTCTTGTGCGGAACGTTCAACACCATCTTTCTCTACCTCCTCGCCTTTTCGCCGTACTCGGCCAACTCCAACTCGGACCGAGCCTCCTCGCTCCAGGTGCACCGGAGAGTGCGCGGACAAGGTCCGCACCAGTACATCGCACTCGACCATGACAGGAAGACGGCGTACGCAACGACGTGGGCGCAGCCGCCGACCCTGAGCAGCTGGCAGGTGCTCGAGCACGGCAGCGCCGGCCTCAAGCATGTCAACACCGTGCCCATCTGTGCGTACTTTTTTCGAACTGGCCGCAATGCTGGAAGTGTAGCGCCGGCACTGATCACAGAAGCTTTGGCAACAGCGGCCACGGGATCGTACTTGACCGTCTCGCCGCCTTCGCTCCCCTTTCCTCCACGAATCTACCAAGCCGGCGGTCCCGTCGCGCAAGCGTTTGCGATCGATGAAGAGACGGGCGGATACGGCGAGCTGATGCAAGAGGTGATCTACCTCGCCGGCGGGCAGCGCGAACTCGACGACCCGAAGACGGACAAGACGAGGGTCGCGCTCCGGTACGGGTCCCACGCCGTCGACATCGATCCCGTTCGCAAGAGGGCTTACATCCCGCATGTGTGAGTGAGACTCGGAGAGGTTCATCTCACGTCTCTCGTGTGACTGAAAGCGGTCCTTGCGGATCCAAAGCGGGCACGACACGATCTACGTCCATGCATTCGAGCGAGACGGCAGGCTCCGCCTCCTCGCCGGCATTCCGAATCACGGCAACTTTGGCCACGAGGGACCTCGGCACAGCATACCGAGTCCGTCCGGGAACAAGCTCTACGTCGTCACCGAACACAGTAAGCACAAGCAAAGATTTCCCTCGCTCCTCCGAATGGCGAATAAGTCGAGAAAGTCAGACCGGGAAACTAAAGCCCGCGAGTATTCACAGCTTCCTACCTCGACGTGTACAACGTCCACGCCTCGAAACCATACCTCTCTCACTTTCAGCGACTTTCCATCATCCCTCCGCACCAGCACGCGACGCGCGAACTCTACCGCGGCGACACGCTCCGCCTCTCGGCCGACCACCGTCGGTTGTACGTCACCACGCGCGGCAAGACGAGCTCGCAACGCGGGTGGGTGGCCACTTTCGCGCTCGAGAGCGACGGCTCGGTTCGTGAGAAGCACGGACTCGCCGAGGGGTACGGAGCGCAGAGTCGGTACGAGACGCAGACTTCGGGAGGGAAAGCGAACGCGATCGAGGTCTTTCCGAAAGAGTTTTGGCCGTCCGAGGACGTTGCTGTGGCGGTGGCGGCCGACGGAGCAGCGCGACCGGGTCCGCAAGGGCGCGACTACATCGTCTTGACGGACGACGAACTCGGGTACGTCTCGATTCTCGAGTGGCGAGACGAGTGGGACCAGCTCCGCGAGGTTGCGGCGGTCCAGCTCGGCGTCGACGCGCCCGTCGAGGGCGAAGAACGTGGACAGATCGTCGAAGGAGAGGCGGCGACCGGTGCTAGCCACGCCGTCTGGCTGAGCTAGCATCGTTGGGACATTCCTCTAGAGCGTGTATTCAGTATAGAAGAGCAAGAACGGGAATAAGAATGAGATTCTTTATAATGCCGATACATGGTTTCTAGGGGTAGTGAAAGTGATCTAAAAGGGAGATGGAATGAAACTACTGCTGCTGCTGCTCGAGCCCTTTTCGCAGACTGGCCTGGTACTCGCGCAGCCGGAGCAGGTTGCGCTGCAGCAAGACGATGGTCGCCTTGCCGATGCCGGGGCAGTAGATCGACGCCTTCTCCTTGATGTCGTCTTCGAAGTTTTTCGACTCGGAAAAGTTGATGGCAACCACGCCCTCCTTGAGCTGCGCCGTCGGGATCTTGTACGACTTGCTCGGGACCTGTTGCTCGCCGTCAGTGGCCTGTGCGGAAGGAGGGAGCGAAAAGGACAGCAGCTTACACCGCCGATGACGACGTCACTCGCTGCGAGGCATTGCTCGAGCGACATGTCGCACTTCTTGATGACGTGGTACGGGTGGAAGTTGGACTTTTTGCCGTCCTCGCCCTCGACGACTTTTTTCCGCGTAAACTCTTGCACGCCGTCGAGGTCGACCGAAAAGACGCGCGCGCCGTCGTTGGCCAGCAACGCGGCGAGTGGTCGTCCGACGACTTCGGACCGGTTCACGACCGTGATGGTCCGCCCGAACGCGCGCGAACCGTACGGCCGCAGAGGGTTGTACACCTGGCAGTGCTCGAGGGTCTTGACGATCGCGAGCGGCGTGCAGGGCAGGATCGCCTTGACGAGGCCGTCCGGCGTCTGCTGATCCGGCAGGGCCCCCGTCGAGGTCGAGGTCGAAGGGGTCGCAGTCGCGGTCGAGATCTGGAGCGGGCTCGGCGTGAGGACCTGCGCGGCCATGGCGATCTTGCGCGGGTCGATGAAGCGGATGTTGTGGTAGAGCGAGAAGAGCCTGTTTCGCGGTAGCCGGTCAGTCCGATCGGCGCACATGCCAATCCTGCGCCGAGCTGCTCCCGCTAACGCACCATGCAAAGTTGAGACCCTCTACGTCCTTGAGCGGGCTGACGGCTTGCTGGAGGTAGCCGTCCTGCCGCGGGCCAAAGATGGGATAGTACACCATGATGCCGTTCACGTTGTCGTCCTCGTTCGCAGCGAGGATGGCCTCCTCGACCTCTCCCTGCTCTGCGGTCCCTTCCGACGCGCCGTCCGCGACGATGCCGACCTCGCGGAGCTCATAGTCGATCCCGACCGCCTCGCACGCTTTCGCGGTCCAGTTGGCGTATGCGCGCGAGGGTGCGCCCGAGTTGGCGAGGATGCCGACGAGTTTCGGTTTCGGGTTCAGCTGGGCCGTGGCCTCCTGGATCTGGGTCCGGAACGGTTTCGCAATGTGCTCGCCGAGGACGGTGACGCAGGCGATGTTGGTCGGGTCCGGGTTGGGCTTGGCGGTCGACATGAGGAGATTTGCGAGCTGGTGGTAGAGCGGCGAAGGATGGACTCGGTAGCTCCGTGCAAGTGCAGGAGTACAAGAGTGTCGAGAGAGCGATGAGGCGGTGCTCGTCTGCAAGTCGCGGTGAGAGAGTGCAACTCCGTCAGCAGGCGCGTCGGACAACGGCAGATGCACATTCGCAGGCTCTGATGCATCCCCGCCGTCAGATCAGGCCTGCTGCTCGAGCCGTAGCGAGAGATTTCGCTCATCAGACCGTGATCGGAGAGCACGGGCGAGCGGCCTCGAGCCAGTGAACGACAATGGGCTGCGAGGAGCTTACCAGACGCAGGAACGGCGTCGAGAGAGCACGGCGAGCGATCGGAGCAGCCAGCGCGGGCAGAAGCAGCAGCTTAGAGTGAGGGGAAGAGGAAACCGCCGCTCCTCCCGTTTTTCTTGCCGCAGTTTCAGCCCACGACTGCTCTCTCTCTCTGATCCTTTCCACGCACTATGTACATAAGCTGATGCTCGGCTGCCTCGATGCTTGTCGACTCGGAGTATCTGACTCGTCACAGCGCTTCTTGCAAACGCTCACTCGACTCGCTCGCTGCCGTCAACGATTGCTCGGCTACGCTGTTCCTCCTTCGGAAAGCAAGAACTCGTCGACGCCGGCCAAGAGCTCCTTCCACCAACCTTCGATGACCCCGCTCTCAAAGCCGTTCGAGTCGTACCCGAGCGAAATCCAAAGCTTGCCCTGCAGAACACATTTCGAGTCAATTTGCGGATCGTCTCGCTGCCATCGCCGGTGAAGCCCTTGTGACGGTGCATCCGTCAACCTGACTTACCGCAAAGGTGTAAGCGAACAGGAGGAGCGCTCCGGGACGTTGGCGGGAGCCGGTCGTCAGGCTGGATCACAGCGACTCAGGTCAGCAACGGCGCCCACTGCTGAGTAGCGCCAAGCCACAACCGGACACTCACCTGTGCAGCCCAATACTGTCATAGCTCGCGTGCTGGTATATGCCATCAAGATCTGTCAAGTTCGCAGATTGATCAGCTGCGCCGTTGGATGCTCAAGCTAGAAGATATGCGACTTACTTCCCAGCATCGACAGACCCATGAGCGCCGTCTGAGGTGCCTTGTCAGTAGAAGTGGCGCTTTCGAGGCCGTTCTGCCGGTTGGTGGCGCCAGTCGTGTCGTTCGCGGTCGAGTGCGCAGTCTTTCCAGCTGTCGAATTCGACTCCTCCGGGTGCCGGCCATTCTGGCCTGCGGTGAAGCGCTTCTTCTTCTCGTCCGCTTCGCGCTCCCATCGGATGGATTGCGCCTCGCGCTTCTTGGCCATGCAGAGCGTCCGCGAGATCAAGAACGGCGATTTGACGATCCGGTTCGTCTGCTTCTTGACGCTCTGGGCGCGAAGCCAGAATGCTGCGCTGGTCGACATGGTTGACGGGTGGAACGCCGGAAGCGTGATGCTGTTCACCGAACATGGGCTCGGTATTCAGTCCCTGCCCGTAAGACCCAGAAGGAAGCGAGGTGAGCACGCACTTGTAGTATCCGATCGCGATGTGATACCAGTCTAGCTGATCCTCTCCGTTATTCAGGTACGGACGGACGTTCAGAGCCGAGTAGAGCATGACGGGCAGCTCGGGACTGCTTCGATCGGGGGTCGTCGAGCGAAGGTAAGCGAAAGTCGAAAGCGTGAACATGGCGTTCGCGATCGAGACGCCGTTGTGCTTGCACTTGCAGAGGGCACGCCTAGTCTGCTCCGGCGAGTAAGAGTGGGTCAAGATGAGCGTGTAGCGTGTACCGAGGCGAGCTTTCCGGAAGGCGTGTCCGCCCTGGAGGAGCGGCACAAATTTCCCGTCAGCTGTGTGGGGAACCCCCTCCTTTCCCCCCGCTACTCCATCTAGCCGCGTGTAGCGTGTGGAAACTTCGACTTACGATCTGTCTTGCCTGCTCGCGCGCAAAATCGACTCGCGCCGCCGATGCTGCCAGGCGAGCGGTGGCGAACCGGTCCTCGAGTTGGTCTTCCATCGAAGATGGCAAACCCCGAGTCGGACTGATAAGGACGCCGCCGCCGCCGTTCTCTGACCCGGATTGCGACAAAAGGCCGAAGAATTCGTGCGCGGTGGAGTGCAGCGCCATGCCGTCGCCGAGAAAGTGCGTGCTGAAGAGGTAAAAGTCAAAGTCTCGGGGAGACTCGCCGTCTGCTCCTTCGGAGAAGTCGTAATCTTT
The DNA here is from genome assembly GCA_001541205.1 of Rhodotorula sp. JG-1b. Taxonomy (NCBI): domain Eukaryota; kingdom Fungi; phylum Basidiomycota; class Microbotryomycetes; order Sporidiobolales; family Sporidiobolaceae; genus Rhodotorula; species Rhodotorula sp. JG-1b. The sequence continues at coordinate 410,968 of KQ954466.1, read as the reverse complement.
CTCGGGTGCCGATACAGTGAGCTGAGACAGCTTGTCGTCGCTGAGCGTCCGCGGGCCGTTCAGGTAGGAAGAAATGATAGCTGCGGGTTGATTTTGTCAACCGAGATTCTCACCCTCCGCGCCAACCCGAAATCAGCTCACTCGACGCGTCTCTACCGCTCTCGAACTGGCAAAGCTCTTGGGCGCGCGGATGGAGCTCCTGATTGTCCGCGTGAACTCCTTGCGCCCTTTGAGAGGTGGCGTGCACTGGTAAGGAGAGCGGAAGGGTCGATCGTAAAAAAGAGAACGCACTGAAAACGGATATCGGTATAGTCCCGAAACTCGACTGTCGCGCTCAGAAGAGGGTGGCCATGCAGAATCTGCGACCAAACGTCGAGCACACGCTTTTTCGTGACGATGCGCGCTGGAGCGGAAAATCCGATGTGCAGGTACCTGTCCCGCTCAGCATCCTCCGTCAGTTGGAGCTGCCCAGTCCATCTCCTGACTACCATTGGCTCACATGTCGTTCACGCCGCCTTCGATGCCTTCTCCACGGGATCCGAGGTAGTACGAGGCTTCGGTCGGTCCCAGTCTCCTCGACTCGGCGGACTCGATAGCAGGGCAGAGCAAAGACGGCATTCTGGCTGCCCGGGATCCTCGCGCTCCCGTATATGGCGAGGACGCACGAAGCGCAGAGTGAACGCGAGAGCAGGCTCGTGAGCCACACAGCCGAGGGGTCGAGCAAAGGTGCACGGTTCTCTTCGCCATTGTGACGGAGGGGCTCGCAAAGTTCCCGTCCGGCGAGGTCCCTGCGCCCGGGTGGAGGGCACGAGTCACACGACGATCACCACGAAGTGGATGTGTAGAGCGGTATAGCAGCTCCTGGCGAGAAACAAATGAAGGAGAGTGTTGGCCTTCTCAGGCTGGCGGTTCCGCCCGCGCCACTGCGTCCGACCGCTCGAGGTCGCCAGCCCAAGGGCGCTCTTGCAGCGCTCTTTTATGGGACACTCCTTTTCAGGACGAGGAGCGTGCGGATCGATCTCCGGTCGCGCGCGTCCGTTCGGCGGGGAGCCGGGCGCACGGTCCCCTTTGGGCGAAATCTCATCGGCACATCTTCGGCAAACGCGCAGACACCCTACCCCTGCATGCACGGTGTTTCGCGACCTCTCACCGCTCAGAGATCCATCCGAGGGCGGGGCTAAGTAACAGAACTCACGGGAAGGCTGCTTGCACTGTGCGGCCACAATGCCCTCTCCCCAACCCGGTCGTTTCAGAGTCCGGAACGTTCTCCGTCTCGCTCAGGCTCCCCCAACCTCTCCCGACCAACTTCGCCTGTCTGCGTCTTTGCCGCGCTTCTCCCCTCGCGGCTACGAACCGTTGTCGCCTGCGTCTCCGCGCCAGCCGCTCCTTTCACCGTCTTCGACGCACCCCACCAGCCCCTCGCTGCCGCCGACACCGTCGAGCCCGAGATTCTCCGACAATGGCGTCTATTCTGGGCACAGGCGCGAACCGGGCGCCGACATACCGGACGGGAGCATATTGCGGAATACCCTCGCCAGTATCCGGAAGCGCACCCGGCTTAAAAGCTGCACCGTCTTCATCCTCGTGCTCGCCGCCCTCGCCGTCGCCGGATGCATCGCATGGTCTACAAACCTACACGTACAATCCAAACAAACAGTCCGATTCTACGCGAGCCGTATCGGGAACGGCTTGCGTCCATGGACGGATTCCGTCGAGCCGACGGAGCAAAGCGAGCCGGCTTCTTCTGCTGCAACCAACGCATTCCGCCCGACCGGACCTCTCGAGTTTGTCGAGGCTAGCGCTGCGTCGGAATCTGCGGACCTCCCCATCTCGACGCTGCCGAAGCTCGACCCACCGGCAGCTGCGGATCAATCCGTTAAATACCTCGGGTACTTGCCACACTCCGGCTTTCACAACCAGCGGATCGAGCTGCAGAGCGCCCTGCTACTCGGCAAGGTGCTGAATCGTACAGTGTGAGTAATAGCCCCACTGTGCAAAGGATTCCGCAGGCTGTTGACGATCTCGCAAGCGTTTCGCAGCCTGATCCCGCCAGTTTGGATCGGTAAGAGCGGTCTTCGCTAGCGCACTTCCTCGTCGAGAATCGCATAGACTGATACAAAGTCTTGCAGGCTGGCCGGTGCCGACGCAGTACTACCCAGACCTGGTCAGCCAAGAGTAACGGGGAAAGACATATCCGCGAGATGAACGAGGCTGAGCGTCTGCACCCTCCTACAGCGCGACTCCTGGACCGCCGTCATGCTCTCGACGCCGCAGTCCTTCAATACAAGCAATTTGTCGATCGACTCGGAGCTCAATCGTCCGATAAGTAGCCGCACGTCGAAGGACAATTTCCCGTGCTCTGATTGCGACGTCGACGACCCGTCCCAGATCGCCAAGCAGCGAGCGCACGACGCCGAGGCGCGAGCAAAGTGGGCAGCACTCGGGTACGAGGTGCGCCCGGACGGGTATCCGATCGTCCCCGGGCTGACGGCCGACGGTTGCAAGTCGTACTCGCCGGAATGTCGCTTCACGTACCGAGACACCTTCCTCGGCTGGGACTTTCTCGTCGACCTCGATAAGGCGCGGACGGCCGGGTCTCGACTGGCGAGCAGATGGGATATGCGAGAAAGGGCGCTGCTGGCTCAACTGCGCGCGAGCGAAAACGACGTGGTGAGTGAGCCCTCGTGTCCAGCTTGCGCCGCCATGTCGCGCTGACTTGGCGAATGTGTGTGACGCAGTATATCCTCGAGGATCGGCAGAGGTACGACTTTCGCTTCACCGACGAGATTCCAGCTTCGGCTCCCCTCATCCAAGCCAACAACGACACGTCGCACTGGCATCGCGACGTGTCGATCGCGGCTCTGCAGCAACTGGCCCACCGCATCTTGCTCGTCGGCTCGATGCACGGGTCAGACCGCGTCCGCGTGACGCGAGCGCCGGAAGCCGCAGCGTGGGCGTCGACGTTCGCGCGCTCGATGGCGTTCTCGAACCCCTGGATGATGCAACCGGCGGACGCGATCGTCGCACGACTCGGCGGCGCGAGCAACTTTGTCGGCGTGCATGCACGAGTCGGCGACGGGCAGTTTGCGAGGCATGCGCGCGTCAACATGGAGCGCGCGTGGCGGTCGCTGGCGGACCAGCTGCAGGTGCGAGCCGACGTCGCCGAGGAGATGTGGCAGCGGGTCAAGCCGGCAGAGCGCGTGGCGACGAGCACCACCACGACGGCCGAGCATCGTCAATCGCGCCAACATCGGCGAAGTCTCGGAGCGAAAATCGCGAGCAGAGCGGATGGAACGGCAGCCGGTTCCAGCGCGGTCTCTGACTGGGCCGAGCTGGACGACCCGCAGGAAGAGTCCGACAACGGAGAAGCTGCGTATGCGCCGAGTCCCAAAAGTCGGCAAGTCAAGCGCGGTCTCCTCGCGGGCGTCCTCTGGCGGGCATGGTCCGGCAGCGGGAACCCTTCCGACCGCCTCCGCAACCTGACCTGCCGCGGCGCCCTGCACACGGACCGACGCTTCTCAGCGTTCAACACGCCTCTGTACCTGGCGACCGACTCGCGCATGCCCGAGACGGACGAGAACCTGGCCGTCTTTTTCCGGTCGTTCCCGTGCACCTTCATCCTTTCCGACTTTGGCAAGCCCAACGTCGACCGCAACGACGGCGTCGTTGTCGAGAGCGTGTCGGAGATGGACCGGCTCGTGAACGAGCTGGACGGGGTCCGACTCGGTCGACTGTTCCTCCCGTTCCTCGAGGCGATCGTGGCGGCCAAGGCGCGGGTCACGGTCGGGACAGAGCGGTCGACGTTCTCAGGTGCGTACATAGCGTGTTCTGGTCGCCGGCTTCATCGCGTACTGACTATGCCCTTGCTCATCGTGTGGCAGCCTTTGCCTCGAGTGACCTGCACGACGCATACCACGCATAGCTTCTTGTTGTTGTTGACTTGCATTAGCATCTTGTCCTGTTGCAGAGGGGGAGAGCAAGGGAGAGTCAGTTGCGAGAGTTTGAGCGAGATGATTACAGAATAGGCAATTCGAGGCGAGCGCGCGGGGGATGTAATTGAGCGGAAGTTAGTTGCGATTAGTCGGCCCGATTAGGAAACGAGGTTGTTAATGCGCGGTTTGTTGACCTCGCCTTGTCGCGGAATTAACCGCTTCTCTTCCTTATCCTTTCTCCTCGTTGTTTGTCCGCAACGTTGTAATCTTGCCCAAACTGGCTTCCAAGCACCTCGACCCGCGTCTCATCATGGCCGACAAGAAGGCTGCCGTACGTCCATCTCGCCTCCCTGCCTCGCGTCCTTGTCCCCAGCCCTATCCATGCTCAGTCAGCCACGCCGCCTGACCGCCCGCCGCGCGCCCTCCTGCCGCGAGAAAAATAAACAAACAAACACGCTTTCATGTGCAAGTCTCTGATCACTGACTCGCAACTGCATACTCTGTCACGCCTCTCCTGTGGTCACGCCCGTCGGCGGACGGATAGCTCGTCAAGGCCCTGGAGCAGCTCGGCTCGTCGTTCGAGCACCTCAGCAAGGTGCAGGCCGAGGCCAACGAGGCCATCCGCGAGTATGCCGCCGCCGTAGACAAGGCCGAAGACGCGACCGACGTCCTCGCCTTGTTCCCCAACATGTTTGGCAGCGTCAGCTACCTCACAAAGGCCGGCACTCCCCTCGTGAGTCTCTTGCCGCCCGCTCCCCTCTTTTGACCGATTGTCGCCTCCACTGCTGGAGGAGCGGCCTCTCAACCTCCACACGCATTGATCAACACACTCTATATGCCTCAGGAGAACGGTGACTCGAAGAAGCGCGGTCGTGGAGCGGGCAAGGAGAAAAAGGCCAAGGACCCGCTCGCGCCGAAACGCCCGCCTTCGGCCTACATCGAGTACCAGAACTCGGTCCGCGAAGACTTCCGCAAGCAGTACAGCGACCTGCCGTACTCCGAGGTCCTCAAGAAGATCGGCCTCGTCTGGCAAGGCATGACCGAAGCCGAGAAGAAGGTGCGGCTTCCCGCTTCCCATGTCCCTGTACACGGCAGAGGGCAACGCTGACGCGTTCCCGTCCGCCATCAGCCCTGGCACGAGATCACCGGCGAGAAGAAGAACAAGTACCTTGCCGACAAGAACGATTACGAGCAGGAACAGGGCATCGCGCCGGCCGCCGCCGTCGTCCCCAAGGAGCCTAAGAAGCGCGGTCGCAAGTCGAACGCCGAGAAGGCGGCGTTGGCTGCCGCCGCTGCCGCCACCGCTGCTGCCGACATCCCCGTCGAGGACAGCAACAAGAAGAAGAAGGTCAGTCCACTCTCCCATCCGAGATCTCTCTCTCTCTTGCGCGGTGCAGCTGTACTGACTAGCATCGATCGCTTGCATCGGATCAGGCTGTCGCTGTACGTTGAGCCTTGCCCAACCCTTAATTGACCTGACACGCTTCCTCCGGTCGCTGACTCTCATATCCCTCGATGCACCCCTTGCACACTCAACAGCAACCCGAAACTGAATCGGACTCGGACGACTCGGACGACGACGACGATTCCGACGACGACGACGACTCGTCCGAGGAAGAGTCCGAGGCGTCGCCGGTCCCGGTTCCCGTCAAGGTCAGCAAGAAGGACAAGCACAAGTCGAAGAAGTCGAAGCACTAAAGAGGGAGTGCCTGAATCATCGCTTGAAGGATATGGTGGAATAGGAGGGAGGGAGCTCTCAAAATACGCGCACCAGGGTGGCCTCGAGGCCGATCCCGGTCGGCTTGGTCTTTGTTTAATCTCTTTTCCTTGTTTTACTTTTTTCTCCCGCTTTAGTCTTTGCTTCCCGCTGCTGTCTGTCATCCGTAACAATGATACCAACCCATTGTCCACCTCTTGCTCGAGTCTGCGAACCGGAGAGCGCTTAAAGGTCGCGAAAGAAGGCGAAACCAACTTCAAACAAGCGGCGGCAAAGCGGAAGAGGGTGTGCTACAAGCGAAGGGGAGGGGATATGTTGCGAGTGGACTGGATTTCAATTTATGCTGGATTGAAGGGTATGAGTATATGCAGAGAGGAAGCGTGAGCCGGTATAGGGCGGCGTTCGTGCTAAGCAGCGCCAGTGGCGGCGTCGGCTTTGCTCGTCGACGCCTCAGCCGGCGACTCGGGCGCCGCCTGCTTGCTCTTTTCGCCCGAAGTCGACGCGCCCTTTTCGCCGTCTTCCGACTTTTTCGCCGCGAACGCCTTGCTCTTGGCGGCAAAGATCCCGCCTGCAGAACAACGCACAGCCGTGATCAGCGTTCCAAAGAAGGTAACGGTACTCGTGTGTACAAGCTTCGAGAGCGTACGGAACTGAAGGTCAGCCTTTTTCTGACGAGCCTTCTCGTCGAGCTCGAGTTTCTGGAGCGCGGCCGTGATGGCCGAGTCGGGGTGCTTCTTCTGCAGGTTCTGCAGCATCTTGCGACCTGTTGTCCCGGGGAACTCGACTTTGAGCTCCTATTCACAGGGAGGGCTCGGCGAACTCGGCTTGTGAATCGCGAGCTGCGAGACGAGACGAGGACAACGCACCGTTGTAGATTTCGCCGAGGCCGAGGCGCGCCTGAGCTTCGCGGAAGACGGCCTTGGGATGGTCACTGCGAGATAAAACATTCCGTCAACTGGGGGAGTCGCACTGCGAGATCCGACACGGGCGCAGTGCTGCTGACCTGTGGAGCCGTTTCGCCGCTTCCGCCGCCCTGAGCGCCTTCTCCCACTTCTCCTGCTTGATGTAGATGCTGTTTTCCCTCTCGGCAGTCATCAGCATCGAGGCTACGGTGTCAGTAGACATGCGAAAGGACGCACTTGGCCATGTTGAGGTGCGTGTTGAGGATCGCAGACTTGACCTTCTCTCCCTCCGTCGGTTCGGACGCGGTCTTCGTCTCTGCAGAGCGCTTGCCCTTGCTGTCTCCACCGCCGCCGCCGCCGCCGCCGCCGCCTTCCTTCTCCTTCTGTCCTCCGCCCTCTTCCTCGCTGCTGGACCCGCCCGAGTCCTCCTCAGCTGCGAGCGCCGTTGATGTCAGCGCTCTCTCCGAGTTCCCGGAAATGAACGAGCGCAGTGAGAAACGACGCACATTTGGCGAGAACGCTGAAATTCTGAATCGGGGACTCGAGACCTGTCGGGTAGACTCGCACGTGAGCTTGTACTCCTGCCGGCGAGCGCCGGAGGCGGAGGTCGAGTGAGAGAAGCTCGCTCACCTCTGAGCGAGAGCAGGACGAGGTGGTACGTCCTGAGAGCGCCTTGCAAGTCACCCGCGAGCAGCTTGTCGTTGCCCTCAATCCTCAGCTTGAGCGTCTTGTCGATGTGCGCCTGCGTATGTCCGGCAAGTGGGGCGACAGACAAAAACTCGTCAGCCGCGAACACAAGGCGGTGCACCACGGACGAGCGGGCAACTGACCTTGAGCGACTGCTTGGTGTACATAGTCATGGCTCCGACGACCTGCAAGGAGCGGCAGGCGTGGGCGAGCGTGGGAGAGTCGAGTGAGAGAGAGAGAGAGGCAAAGGTCAGTCTCGCGGAGGTCAGCCGTCCGCTCTTCAACGAAACCGGTCAAGCGATCAGCTAAAGGAGACAATACTGTTTTGTTAATGGCATAGTGCGTACAGAGGCAACGGGGGGTATATGATGCGTTTGGAATGCGGGATATGAATCAGCCGGGAATCGAGCCAGAGCGATTGAGAAAACAGAAGGTGCGGTGCGAGTCCTGGCGACAGCAGCCTCAAGAAAGGGATGGATCTATGCCGTCACGGCGGCCCAGATGGCGACAATCACGAGACCGGCGACAACGGCGCCGCTCGAACCTGCCGCCACTCGGTTGTAAAAGACCCACTTGTCCAACCCGGCAAAGCGCTCCTCGCCAACGCGGACGGTCCGGTCGTTCTTGGCCGCAACGGCAGCAGGATGCTCCCGAAGCGCGCTGCCGCGCATGATGCGACCGCACCCGCAGTCGGGCTCGCGGCATCGCCGGCCGCGTGTCGACCGAAACTCGCCGTCGAGCGAGCGCAGATACCACCCGCCGATGAGCCAACACCAGGGGCCCAAGAAGAGACCGGCCTACAGGGAGGTCGATAAGGTCAGCAAGTCTCGTCCGCAGGAATGAGGCTGAGTGCGCGTGCTGGGATCGGACTCACAAAGAGGATCAACTTGGCGGGGACCATCTCGTCGAGGCGAGTGACCGGCGACGAGGTGACAAAGTCGATGAAAGAGTCCCAAACCGACGCGCGAGGGGCAGTGTCGACCTTGACGACATCCTGCACGGCGACAGCGGTGTGTGCCATTTCTTCCGTGTTCGGCGCATCCGCTTGCGGAGGCGAGAGACCGTACCCGGCCGCTCGCATGAGCTGTACTTTGACGAGTCGAAGCGGCTCAGGATTGAAGGAGAAGGAAGGCGAGCGGATGTTCAGGAACCGGTTCTGGGTCGGCGTGACGAGGAGGTGCTGAGGGGTCCGCACATTCGGGCTGTTTGGTCGGCTCGGTGGAGTGACAAACTCCTGGAGATCGCTCATGTCCGCCTCCTCACCGTCGCGCGGCGTCGGCAGAGTCTTGACGGCAGACGAACGGCGAGAGACGCGGCCCGTGGGAGAACTGGTCGCGTCGACGAGCGAGTCTTGCGAAAGTGTTGAGGAACTCGTCCCCTTCGGCAGGTCCTCCTCGGGAATCGTGATACTCGGTGGGGGAGGAGAGATCGATACCGAGGGAATGAGACGATGGGTCGTATCCTTTGGTGGCGGCGCCGGCGGAAGCGAGATTCGCCGGTTGGCTCGCAGCGGGATGAGCGGGAAGTGATCGCGCTCCTCCTCGTGCGACAGGGCGGAAGGACCCGTTCGGCTGTCGCCAAAGTCAAAACCAAGACCCACGGCGGAGGCGCCCAACCGGTGCGGAAATGGCTTCGCATCGTCGTCTTCGTCGGAGGAACCTTTCAGAACGGGCGTATCATTCGGAGTCGAAGGCGCCGTTCGAGCAGTACCTTCCCAGTCCGATTCGAACAAGGGAGACGGTCCATAGGAAGTCGAGTCAAAGTCCGAATCTGACGGGGCCACGTCCCCGCGACGACGACGCCCGAGACGGAGATGGACTTCCGCGTCCTCCGCATACTTGTTCCGCCGGAGGAGTTGAAGGGGCAGAGGGTACACCTTGCTCGCCCTCGCTTCGATCGACATGCGGCGAGCGCGCGCCTGTTCCTGCTGCGAGGCGAATGAGGCGGAAAACTGCGGGGGGGCGGATCGCGGCGGTGACATTTCCGGAACGAGGACGACATGACCGTCACGGTGATCGTCGTCGTCGTAATCGTTCGCAGGACTGTGGGTTGCGATGTTGAAGCGCGACGTCGAGGCAAGCGGAGCCGTGTCGAGAAAGGCCCGTTCACCCTCGACTGGACGCTTGCCCTCGCGAACATCGGCGCGTCGCTGCGCAAGCTCCGCATCGCCAAATTCGTCCTCCTCCGCTCCAGCGCGGGAAGTCAGCTGTGCGTGCGCGGCAGCGATCTCGGCTGCCCTGAACTGCGCACGGAGGTCCATCGCGCTGGACGCTCGGCTGTGCTTGGCGTCGACGAGCTGCCCACTGCTGCTCCGCACGAGCTGACTCTCGGGAACGTCGTGCGACGAAGGGATCATGTCGATCCCGACCCAATCGGAGGCGCCGCCGCGCGGCTCGACTTGCCACGAGGACGACGGTCCGGCGTGAGAGAACTGCTCCTTGAGCTCCGCGGCGGCGTTTGATGGCGGCGGAAACTGGGCCTCGTAGCTGAAGTCGAGGTCGACGTTGCTGCTCGTGCGGTGGGTCTCGGAGCTGCAGCCGCCTTGGCTCGACGAAGCGACCGGCGCGTGAGCAGCCTTGAACGATGCGAGCGAGTTGTGCGCCGTCAACGGCAGAGGAAACGCCGACATCTCCAGGGACCGTCGCGTCGACGTGCGCTGCTCGGCTCCTGAAGCCGGAAGACTCGGTAGTGATGTGTCCAGTGGCGGCGGTGACGCTTTTTGACGAGCGAGACTCTTGGAAGGACCGAGGATCAGGTGAGCGGGTCGGTGACTGAGAGCGGTGCCGATTCCGGCCCGATTATCGACGTCGACATGCGAAGCTACCATTTCTCCGCCTCTTCCTGCGGTGCTCGCGTCTTGGTTCGGGTCACTCGGCTTGCGGCGGTGATGTTGCCTGAATCGCACAGGTCGAGAGCAGGCGTGAAGTGGACGGCAATGCGCGGGTCACTGGTACGCGCTCGGCTCCCTTTCGACGTGGCTGCCCAACTGGAGAAATTGGGAAAGGCTGGCGAGGTACGACGCGTGGACGAGTCGGCGAGTCGACGAGGTCGGCCCGGGGAGGAAGCAAGGAAGCGAAACGAATGTATTCCCTATCATGGTGCCCGGTCAGCGCGCCGATCCCTATTTTGCCCCAATAAAGAGTATACTCGACATACTGGAGGTAGCCAGGCCTTGGAATTCGGCGTCGTTCAAGACGAGGGCCGAGGGTGTGACGAGGTCGAGTCGGAGCCTCGGAGGAAGAGCGAGCCAAACACAGGCGAGTCTCCCCGTAGAGCGCGGAAGCAGGTCGAGCTAATGCACGCTCGAGACGCAAGAGTCCGCGTAGCTACGCACAACACGCTACAGAGGTCTCCGCGAGCTGTTGTGTGCGCGCGCCTGATCTCGAACGGCTTCGTCCCCGCGAAGTCGAATCGGTCACGTGAGGCGCGCAACCGCTTCGACGAGCGCAAACTTGCAAGTATAGTATGCGATTAATGAGCGAGTAATTACAACAACAGGCGATCGTCTTATCTACATGATGCGAATAAGGGATCCAGTCGTGAAAAAGATGAGACGGGCGAATCTTTCCCATCGCCGCGAGGACTGTCTATGCGAAAGCGTCTCTTGTCTCCTACCTCCCAGCGCAGCGGGAGCGATCAAGCATGCCCGCCTCCCGCCATGCCGCGTCCGCCTCCACCCGCAACTTGACCCGGAGGCGGCTGCAGTTTGCCCGGCGGGTTGAACTTCTCGTGCTCCTTCTTCCTCCGCAGCGCCTCCGCGAGTTCCTCCTCGCTCGGTCGCACGAGAGGCCGTTTCGCGCCTCCGGGCGGTCGACGACCGAGGCGCTGCACCTCCGAGTCGAGCGGAGCGGTATCGTCGCGGAGACGAGCGGCGCGCGCCTTCTCCTCGGCCGTTCGACGCAGCGTCTTGGGCGCGAGAGCCGCCGCTTGCTGCACGCGAGCCCATTTCTGGACCCACGTCCCTTCGCCCATCTGCGAGGCGAACATCGGTGCCTCGGCAGCAGGATCATCGCCCGCGGGTCGGGCCCAAAGCGGCACGGGAGGACGACACGCGTCGGGGCGAGCGCGCCAGAACGTGTGCGCCTCGGTTGAAAAGACCCAGTCGTCGAGGGAGAAGTAGTCGCGGGGCGAGAAGAGCAGGTAGTAGTACTTGAGCGTCTCTCCGAGGACGAACGACTCCATCGAGTCTTCTTGCCTGACCGGCGTCTGGCTGATGTCCTTGATCGTGGCGCTGCGGAACGCAAGAGAGTCAGCAACGAGTTTCTTTCCGACGTCGTGATCGGACTTTGTCGACCTACAAGCCAGCCTCGGTGATGGCATGCTCGACCCAGTTGACAAACATGGTCCAGCCTTGGTCTTGCCACTTGCGATCGCCCGTCAAGCGCCACATGTAAAAGACGGATTCGATCGTTTCGGGCCGGCCGATCTGGCGCCTGTTGGCGGTGCGCACTCCTGGTGGTTTACCGCGGGGAGTGAGCCTGGTGGGAAGGGGGAGTGTCAGTCAGGCCACGGATTCCGTCTCTGCAATCCGACGAGGGCTTACTGTTTCCCTCGATCATCTGCGCGGGAATCTCACGTTAGTCCCACGTATACCTTCGCGCGCCAAGTGACACAGGCGCGCACCTTTATAGTCCATGACCACGAAACGCGTAGGCTCGTCCGGCGAGTAGAACGTCGTAGACTCTCCGCCGATGCCGGTCGCGGATGACGCGTACGTCCAGACGCAAGTGTTGGTGACCTGAGTCACGCGGGATAGTCAGCACGCGAAAGAGGCAGTCGGGCTCTTGGACGCGGAAGAGCGGTTACGTTGATCGCGACCTCGAGATCGGTCGGCCGTTTCAACAGCTTCGCGCCGAGTCCGAACCTGCGTAGGGGGATTGATCAGAACGTGTTCGCGGAACCATGAAGAGCAATGAATCAACTGACATGCCTCCGGCGAAGCAAGCAAGGTGTTGCACCTCTGCCTGCCACCCGCCCCAATTCCGGGTCCCGAGGAGCGCCAAGTCGTGCCGGCCAGGAACGACCTCGAGTGGCCGCACGAGATGTTCCAAGATGCCGTCCATCGCCTCGCGGTACATCCTCGAGTACTGATCGTGCGACATCGAAGTGAGGTGCGCCTGCTTGATCAGGTACTCGTAGTAGCTGTCGGCGAGTCCGCCGAGGGTGTAGTCGCCTTGGAGGTTGTACGGGAAACTCGGGTCGATGAAAGCGGGCAAGAGAGTGCCCAACCGTCCACGATAGGTCGGCCCGTTCGCGAGCTTCGGATCCTTCGACTCTTGAGCGGGCAAGAAGTGCTGATCGAGAGTGTCGAGCGCGCGCTGCGCCGCTCGGAAGTAGACCTCGTTCCCGGTCAACTGGCTCAACCGAGTCATCTCGAGCGTCATGCTGCCGACTTCGGCGAGCGACTGACGGCCGTTGTGACCGCCGTTCGGATTACTGCCGATGGTGTAGCGGTTGACCGGCAAGCCGTACTCGGTGGCGAAAGCGGGGAGGAGCCAGTCGCCGAGTTCGGTCGCACGTTCGAGCATGAGCGGGTCGGCTGAAAGTTCATAGGCGGACAAGAGACCTCCGAGGTACCGTATCGTGGTTTCGAACCAAGATATTGTGCTGCGCCGAGGTCACGTCAGCGACTTTGGCGGAGCATTTGCCGAATCTCACCTTGGAGACTCACGCAGGACTGTGCTGGTCGTACTCCCTGATCCGGCGCGGGTCGGGGAAGCGGTTCGCTATCGGACCGACAGCCTTTGCCGCCGAATCCTCATCCTCGGCCATCTCCATCGCTGCGAGATTGGGCAACTTGGTCGAAAACGTTTCGGATCCACTCGGGGTAAGGTACGTAAAGTCGATCTCGGCCACGTGCTTGCGCGCGAACGTGTACTCGTGAGACATGTTCATCATGAGAAGAGTGTCGAGCGAGTCGACCAGCGTCGCTCCCCAACCTGCAAGGGGCGCAGCGAAATCAGCGAGTGTTTTTGCAATCTAAGAGGGCTGGGCTCGGCCACCCACGCACCATTATAGTTGTCGGACCATCTCCCCGAGACCGGAGAGAGTTCGTCGTGTCCGTAGGCATGAGTCGAATAGCCCTCCCAAGCGTGCATGAACGCGCGCTTGACCCATTCTCGACGGCGCTTCTCCTCGACGACGCGCGGGTGTCTCGCGTCCCGGTCCCCTTCCACGGCGCCTTGGTACTGCACGCGCGGCACGTCGGAGGACCGAGCATGCTTCTTGGTCCCGATCTCGGATACGAGCAAGCCCGGAGGTGGTTGCCAACCGTGTTCCTTGCCGAGCTTGAGTAGTTGTTGCGGCACCATCTTGGGCCTGCCAGTCATGTCGTCAAAGTCGACTCCGGGCGCGAGGATGCCGTCGCCGGCGAGACCGTCTTTGCGCCTCCCGGCCGCCTCGGCGGTAAACTCGAACGCTTTCAGCAAGTGCCGTGCCGGCGGAGGTTGCCGTGCGGGCGGATCCTGCGTCTGCTTCCAGCCTTCGTCTTCGCTGCCGAACCGAGACGGGCTGAGCCACTCGCGGCCCTTGAAGTGGACGTTCTCAATGCCGGCCCACGGGTCGGGCCACGCAGGAGGGACGGCTCGTCTCGGTTGAGCGAACGCCGTCTCGTTGTATTCGGGCACATCGGCGCCGTAGTCGAACTTGGGCTTTGAAATCTCTTGGACGGTTGGAGCAGCAGCAGCGGCGGTGGTGTCTATCGAAGAGTCTTCCGGTGTAGGCCAGCTCGTCTGCCAGTTCTCGGCGACGACGGTCTCTTCCTCAATCTCGTCCACGGGAGCGGATCCCTGCCAGTTTCGACGACTGTGGGGTGTTTCAGCATTATCAGCAGCGTGCGTCCTGGTATGGACTGGCACGTCCTGATTGGCGCAGAGACGTACATGAGGAGGACGAGGGTGAGAGCTGCGATTCCGAGGATGGCCTTTCCGCGCAAGGTCCGCGCTTGCCGCTGCAGCGTCGTCGTCGCAGCCGACCAAATATCTTGCCCTTGTCCAATCACCCTCTCCTGCCCGTCACTGGACCTTGCCTCGATGTCAAAGTCGAAAGAACGCTGGTGGGAGAGCCCCGGTCTTTCGGACGTCTTGGCCCACGAGTAGCCGGACGTCTCGCTGCTGTCGACGACAGCGTCCTTTTCGCTGTTCCCGGGCGAGTCTGCGCTCGGCGTCGACGCCAGGCGGGAGTACGACGGCGGCGAGCGCCTGCGCGTCGGCAGCATCACTTGCGAGCCTGAGCGTTCGACACCGTTCGTCCGGAGCGCCGAGAGACAGCCCTGCAGAGCAGATTCGTGCGCTATACAGCCGATCTCAGAGACTGGAACTGCAGCAGTGCGCTCGATGGAGACGAGTGTGGGGTTGGCGAGGGCGCTCAGCTGCTGCACGGGATCGACACGCTCAAATTAATGACCTCTCATACAGCTCCCGGAGAGCCTTGGTCTGGGTGCTGTATCCTCAATCTAGCTTGGTTGCCAAGATCTATACTGCTCAGATCTTCTCCATCCCTGATACGGCAAGAGAAGGGTCTTGCTCAAGAGCCTCCTCCGACCTGGACAGGGGGACGCACAGAGCAAAGTCAGCAACAAGTCTGGCCGCCAACCTCAGGCGCCGCTTGACTTTGGATTCACCACTTTGCCGGTCGACAAGAGCAAGGCATGGGCATGGAGCACCTGGACAGTGCCCTCGAGGCTCTGCCCCACGAAGTCAAGCTCGCCATCGTGTCGCACCTCGTACCGACCGCACCGTCCTCGTCTCGCCTTCGCTGCAACGCCGCATTGGCTCCTCTCGCCTCGGCCTCGCCCGTCCTGTACGCCGAGTTGGGCCACCTCGTCCATGCCGACATCGCCATTACCGACCGCGCACAAATCGAAAAGGTCGTCGACGCGGCGCCGAAACGGATCCGAAATCAAGTCAGGACCTTGCGCTTGCACGGTGCGGAGGCGTGGTCGCCCGCAGAGGTCGATACGCTCTTGCGGTCCCTCTCGCAGCTCTCAGAGCTCCACATCCGAGGCGGGTACAGCGGCGCGAAGCAGCAACTCGTCGAGTCGCTCGCGGGGCAGACGCACCTGCGGGTGCTCGAGGTCGACTTTGGAGGTGCACAACCTCGGTCGCAGCGAAGCTCGCCCGCACGGGTCGCTAGTGCTACTACTACCAAGCTAGCAACCACAGTGGCTACGCTACCCTGGAACGCCAGGGCTGACAACCCTCGTCCCGTTCCAGGGGCGGCGGTCTCTCCTCTCACTACTGCTTCAGATGGCTCCGGCAACTGCTCCTCTCCGGCGGACAGTCTGCGCACATCCCTGTTGCTTAAAAAGTCGCGAGAAGACTGCTGTCCCGGGTGCTGCGAGATCAGCACGAGCTGCTTTGTCCGAGCTAGCCTCGAGACCTGCCCTTCGCTCGTCGAGCTCCGGCTCGCGAACGTTGCAAACATTGCTTCTGCTCCCTGTGAACCTTGTAATCGGTCCTCGAGCTCCAGCATGCTGTCACTGCGGACCCTCCGCCTCGAAGATTGCGCGCTGTCCGCTCCCGACCTCGTCAAGCTGGCGACACCCTCGTCGCTCCACCGACTCGAGCTCTTCCGCTGCTCCGGACTCTCGACGCACGATATCGTCGACGCGCTCAAGGTCGCGAATTTGCGCCACTTTGGATACGAAGCGCCACCTCCTGCTGCCGGGTCGCCAAGTTCATCTCCCCGTCCGGCCGCGCGATCGCCTCTTTCGTCGCCCTCGCAGCCGTCTAATTCGGCCACGATCGACGCCCTCTTACCGTCCTTGTGTCAACTCGAGAGTCTCACCCTCGTCGGGAACGTCCTCTCGCCTGCCGCGTTGGCCAGCCTCCCTCGGCAGACACCTCTCCTCAAGCGACTCGGCATCTCGGCGAACCTGGACATCTCGCTCGAGCACCTCGCGAGCCTCGTCACTGGTCCCGCTCCGACTGGTCGACTTGAGCATCTCGAGTGCCTCGAGTACGAACCGCGCTCACGGTCCAAACAGAATCCGCCTTTCGGGTGGTGCGACGTCGACGCCTCTGCGCTGCCGAATGGAGTCCCTCACGACCCTCACGCCGGCGTCATCGAGGTCCTGTGGAAGGCCGCCCTCACTCTCGACATTTCGCTCGTCGGCTCGCCGTTCCGGGACGTGCAGGACCGCTTCAAGTGGGCGACGCTCGAGGCGGACAAGGCGCGGTCTCGAGAGCAAGAGGCGGGCGTCGAGGCGACAGGTGCTCCGGTCCGAACGAGGAGGAAGCGACCGAGTCTTGCGCGTGAAGCATAGGGCCTCCCTCTCTTTACTGTTGTTGTGACGCTTTGCAACCCGATCTTTGACTTACCATCAAGACCTGCAAATCAACTGCAAAAGACCTGATGCATGAGCCTGAGCGCTCGACACGTGTCAGTCGGTTGACCGTCTCTTCTCGAAATGACGAAAGGGCGACTCGAGAGCGTCTTCTTGCCGGTTTCCCTCCGCAGGCCAGACTGAGCTAGACTGCAGGCGACAGTCTACGCGATTATGCCAGCGACTCCAGAAGCCAGCACTCCGCTCGTGACGATCCAAGGGGTCAACGTCTTCCGCCTCGATCAAGGCCAAGAACGTCCACTCGCACGCGATGCCACGGCGACGCTCGCGATGGTGGCGCGCAGAGAGAGCGCAGACGCCGTACAACCAAAGTCGAGGCGCCGTACACCACCTCCGCCGCCCGGGCAAGCGAATCCTGCGGCTGCCGCGGCGCCACCGCCGTACGACGCAACAGGCTCATCATCCGCAGCGAGCACCTCTGCCTCCGGTTCCGCGACGCCCGCGGAACGAGTGCACGAATTCATCCAGCTCACGATCACCTCGCCGAATCAAGGCCTCACCATCTTTGAGATGCCCATCCCGTCCGGCAGCTCCAATATTGTCACCGTTCCGCCGGCGACATATGTCATTGCCGACACGGCTCGGAACGGCTTCATCAAGCTCGTACTTCCTTCGGGCACCGCGGGTACGGTCGACTCAGAGACGCGGGAATTGTTCGAGGCCGCGCTCTTCTCCACCAGCCTCGATGGGCACCCGCCGTCGTCGTCGTCTACGCCCGAGAGCGCGACTCCCCAAGACGGCATTACCGAGCTGCAAGCGGAGCGGAACCAGTTGTACATCATTGACGAGGACACGGGGCGCTTGATCGGCCAGCTCGACAGCCATTCGAACCTGCAAGAGGCCGATTCGCTCGCCGCGGGTCGGATGCAAGATTCCAAGACGGCGCAGCCCGGCGCCGGGCTCGGAAACCTCGACTCGGTCGACGAACACGAAGCAGTCGTCATTGATGCGGTCACGACGACGAGCGATTCGACCGACGGCGCGGGCACCATCACCTACACCGTCCAGGCCGCTTCGGCGTACTACCGCCCGCTCGACAACCCGACCAACTCCAAAATCATCTCGACCGCCAACACAGTCTCGCGCGGACTCGTGATCGGCTCGGAACTCCTCTCGCGGCAGTTCCAGCGCGGCGCCGGATATTACGTGTCGCACCGTCCCGCGACGCAGACGCCGATGCAGTTCAGCGAAACGACCAAGGGCGCGTTCGAGAAGAGCTCGCAGTGGACTAGGACGGCGACTGTGTATAGTGGGAAAGCGGCGGGAGCGATCGGGAACGCGGCGGCCAAGTTGGGCGACCGGATCGGGCGCAAGACGGGCGTGCAGCGTGCGTGGAATCCTCTCCGCATTTCAGGGCACTCGTCACGTCGCCTCACACTCCTCTCCTCTTTCCTCTTTCCTTGAACAATGTGCGTGCAGAAGAAGCCGGTGGCGCACCTCCTAGTGGATGGAAGGGCGCACTCGCCTCCACGCTGAAAGGTCTCAACGTCGTCGCCGACCACCTCGAATCCAGGTGCACCCGTCTTTGCCTCTTTCTTCCAACTTCACCTGTATGCTGATGCGACTTCCCGGTGACAGCGGAAAGGCGGTGATCGAGTCGGGTTCCAAGTCTGCTACGCAGGTGATCAATCACAGCTACGGCAGCGAGGCTGCCACGCTCGCGGATAGTGTCGGCTCGAGCGTCAAGCGTGAGTAGCATCGACGCGGCGCATTCACCTCTTGGCAAAATAGGACCCATACTGACTCGCCCCCGTCCACCCACAGATGTTGCGCTGGTCTACATCGAGTAAGCATCACCACTCTGTTTGCCCCGCCAACGTCCCGAAAAAGATCTGGAGAGCATCGCGGGTTCCATGATAGGGTTAGGGATGCTGATTCACACGGATGCGCAGCGCTCGAGGCGTTACGCGTCGTGCTTTGGTCAAAGGTGTCGGAATGGGAGCGATCAAAGCCCGCATGGCACGTCCTTTCATCTGACGAGTCGCGCTCTGCAGGCGTATCTCCGGGCTGACTCTTAACGTCGAATGTTTACGCTCGTGCAGGCGGACGGCTCTCAGCTCTACTTGTCCGGTAACGATTCGGAACTCAAGCAGATCGAAGCTGCGGCGAACCAGGAAGCCGCCGCTCAAGCCAACACATCCGCCGCCGCCTCCGCTCCCGCAACGCCCGACTCGAAATCCGCCTATCCTGCGGGAACCTCGTCCAGTACCACCTTGGGCGCGGGTGCGGGTGCGGGTGCGGATGCGACGACGACGGGACTCGCGGTGCCAAAGTCGACGTCGCCGACGCCGCCGAGGAGGAGAACTCCGCCGCCGCCCCCGCCTTTGCCTGCATCGAGTTCGGCAACCGGTGCGATGACCGGAGCTGCTCAAAAATCTGGAAAGTCTGCTGCTGCCACCTTCTGAACTTGGCGACACCTTTTCCCTAGCCGTTGGGTCGCAACTCCCGATGACCGCGACCATCTTGATTCACCACACCGTTTTTTGTGTACACTGTAGGCTCCAGCAGATTCACGAGAGCAGCGATACAACTTTGTAGAACTCAGAACTTTGTTGATGTTATGAAATCGCCGGGAGTCGTGTTTCCTCCTTTCGAAGGAATCTGAACGCTAGATGAGCATGAGGATGAGGGAGAAGGCGGTGCTACAACAAGAGAATTCGTATGTACGTCCAGCTTCATAGTATGGACTGGAGTGGCTGAGCCAGTCTATTACCCACCGACGAGCTCCAAACCGGTGACGGGATCTCGTTCGCCTTCGCCGAAACTGCCTCGGGTCCTCCCCGGTCTCGCGGTGCTACCCTCGTCCTCGAGCCCTACTACCCCATTACCTCCTTTCGCACTTCCGGCCTCAACCTTGGCTCGACCCGCAACCGTCGCCTTCCCCCCCTTTCCCTCCTTCCCCTCCTCGTCGTCGTCGTCGCCGCACCCACAATCGTAGATCTCTTTCAAGTTTTCTCCGCAGTCAAATTCGTCTTTGCCGAGTCGGTCGTTGACGAGGTTGTGGAGGTGGCAGAGGTACATGGATGCGACGCCGCGGGAGGAAGTTTGGGGCGGATGCTTGCGGAGGAGTTGCTGGAATTCGGCGGCGCACTGCGGGATCCGAGTGATACCATGTCGTCGGCGGAGATGCGTCAGCGTTTGTGCGTGACCGCAACTGCTTGAAGAAGAGCATCTCCTCACCTCGCCGCAAGGGTAGAGCCGCGAAAACATGTGCAAGAAGGACTTGAACGTTTCGCGTTCGTTTTCGGTCGGCTGTTCGGGGAAGCGAGCGGCCATCGTGTGGAGGAGTTTCTGATTCGCAAAAAGGAAGGTCAGTCTCTAGCCGAGGTCGCCTCTGCGAATGGCGAGGGAAAGAGCTGCACACCCAGGATGCGCGCCCGAGTTCAGCTCTGCGAGATACGGACTTATCAGCGCTGTCGCCTGGCAGAAAATGTGAAGGCAATTGCGCTCACTTGACTGTGGCATTGCCGAGTTTGGGCATGATGACATGCCCAGTCGAGTACAGGGCCGCCTCGTCTGCTGCCGGTTCCAGCTTGGCGCCATTCAGCCTGCTCGGATCGCGGGCCGACTCGCCGCGGCCGACACTGCCCGAAGCCCAAAGTCGGTTGTGCTCTTCGGGCGAGTCGAATGACCCTCGGAGGGCGACGACGGCGAGCAAGAGCAAGGCGGCGGCGGACAAGGTTGCGACGACGGCGAGACGGTCGCCATTGCTTCGGAGAGCGAAGCGGGTCATGCGGGTTGGGTTCCCCAGTTCCCTGTCACTGCGGCTGTCACTCGCTGTCCTTTGTTCACCTTGCAGCGTCAGCGAGAACTGCCCGAAGTTGCCGAGTCCGAGATGGAGGCGATCGGCGTCGTCAGAATCGTTCCGCGCGAGAGCCTTCCCGGCGGACGACTCGACTCGTTCTCCTCTGCACTCACACCTCGGAGACCTGCAAAGGATGTCGCTCGAGTGGTACAACGACTTTTTGAAAAAGGTCTCGGACCCGCCCGGCTGGTCCGAGCCCCAGGAACAGGTCAGTCGGCACTCGTCCCCTTGCTGATGATGAGGCTGGGCACTTCTCGATCTCGGACGAGATGATCGTCCTGGCTACACCGCATGAGCGAGTCTACAGGCAGCTGATACTGACACAGGGACTCCGATCATAGGTCCTCATCGAACCGTACACCTACCTCGCGGCGATCCCGGGAAAAGAGTTCCGCTCCGCCCTCACCGCCGCGTTCAATGTCTGGATGCACGTCGCAAAGGACGACCTCGACATTGTCAAAAAGGTCGTCGGCATGCTTCACACCGCAAGCCTCCTGTGAGTCGCGCCCCGTCACCCCGGTCCGACACGGAATTCCGCTGACCCTGTTCGGATCGCCGTTCCAGGATGGACGACGTCGAAGACGATTCCCACCTCCGCCGCGGTCTCCCAGGTCAGCACCTTGTATCTCGGTGAAAGCACGATGGCCGTTAAACTAACGCGAGTCAAGCTGTAACACAGTCGCGCACAAGATTTACGGCATCCCGCAAACGATCAACAGCGCAAACTACGTCTACTTTCTCGCGTACCAGGAACTGCAACGGATACATCCCCGGCCGGGAGAAAAGATCGAAGAGATGGTCACCCGTGAGTATCCACTGTGTGTGCTTGAGTGGAGCGGGCGAAAGCTGACGGCAACCGGATTGACTGGCAGAGGAACTGCTGAATCTGCATCGCGGTCAAGGGATGGACCTCTTTTGGCGCGAGAACTTGATCTGCCCGACCGAGCCAGAATACATCGACATGGTCAACAACAGTGCGTGCTCCCGAGCCCTCGGTTTGTCAGAATGACCGGCTGACCGATCTCTCTTCGAACAGAGACGGGAGGCTTGTTCCGCATCGCGATCAAGCTGATGATGGCCGCATCTCCCGAATCTCCACCTCGGTGAGCGAGCCTCCATCAAGTCTTGTCGAAGAGAGTGGAGTAGCGGGCTGATTCCGATTTAACTGCCTCGGACAAACAGGAATTACGTCCCTCTCGCCAACCTGATCGGCATCATCTTCCAGATCCGCGACGACTATGTCAACCTGCAATCGGTCGAAGTGAGGCTGGACTCGGGCGTGTCTTTTCACGAGTCCTCGGACGCTGACTCCTACCCGCTGCAACAGTACGCCAACAACAAGGGCTACTGCGAGGACTTTTCCGAAGGAAAGTTCTCGTTCCCGATCGTGCACGCGATCCGCGCCGACCAGTCAAACCGCCAAATCCTCAACATCCTCCGCGAGCGACCTTCCTCGCCCGGTCCGAAGCAGTACGCCGTCAGCTACATGGACACCAAGACGCACTCGTTCGCGTACACGCGCGAGGTGCTCCGGTCGTTGACGCGCCAGGCGCGGGAAGAGGTGCACCGACTCGGCGGCAACGAGGGCGTCGAGGAGATTTTGAGGAGGCTCGAAGTGCCGGAACCGGACGAGGAGCACGAGGACGGACTGGACGAGGCGGTCCGGAGCCTGAAAGGGCTCAAGGGCGTCTCGAACTCGAACGGGGTCGACGGCGGCGTGCACCGCGCGAGTACGGGGACGGTGACGGGGACTGCGGCGGCGGCGGCGACGGCTTCGTCAAGGTGATCTGCGAGGTTCTCGGGATGTTCTGGACTTTTTAACTCGGGATGGACACTTCTTTTCTCAGCTGTCGCGATACCCTTTACTACTTTGCTTCCGCCTCTTCTTGTTCGCCGGCTCAGTAGCATAGCAACAAAGCTTGTGTACCCCCTCGTAGTGTTTTCGTTGTGCATTTGTACTGTAGCTGAACAAAACACTTGCTCGCCGCTTTTCTCTCCGCTGGAGCTTTTCTCGAGTTTGAGACTACTTGCCTTGCTATTGGTCTTTGTCATACGGCGCCACACCTCGGGCGAGTCTGACTGAACAGAGGCATAGTCTCGCTGCTATGCATCGCTGACTGCCCTTGTTCCCATGGTGTCCGCCTTACCTTGATCCGCCAACTTTCATCTCTCGACACCGCCTCTCATCAATCTGTTCAACCTCGGCTCCATACAGCTACAGCGACGCCACCTTCTCCCAACAGGCAGGCGATTGTCGAGATGCTCTACCTGGTCGGGCTCGGCTTGCACGACGAGAAGGATGTCACGGTGCGCGGGATGGAAGCCATCAAGGGCAGCGAGCGCGTCTACCTCGAGGCGTACACTTCCATCCTCGGCGTAGGCAAGGAGCGGTTGGTGCGTGTCTATCTGCTCTCTCTCCGGGGGCAGGACTGACTGGCCGACTCGTTGTGTGACGGATTGTGCAGGAGGCATTTTACGGCAAAGAGGTCGTCGTTGCGGATCGCGACATGGTGGAGATGGATTCGGATGAGATCCTCCGCGATGCAGACAAGGTCGACGTCGCCTTCCTGGTTGTCGGCGATCCCTTTGGGTGCGTAACTTCTCTTTCCCCCCCCGCTCGCTCCGATTCAATCTTCAGCTGACACGAAATGAGGACTTCATTCCCGGGGTGCGCAGCGCAACGACCCATTCCGACCTGCTCCTCCGAGCCGACGCTCTCTCAATCCCGTACACCGTCATCCACAACGCGTCGGTCATGAACGCCGTTGGCGCGCTCGGCCTCGCGCTGTACAACTACGGCCAGACCGTCTCGATCCCGTTCTTTACCGACTCGTGGAGGCCCGATAGTTGGCTCGAACGCGTCCGCGAGAATCTCCGCCTCGGACTGCACACGCTGTGCTTGCTCGATATCAAAGTCAAGGAGCAGAGCGAAGAGAACCTGGCTCGGTGAGTCGTGGTCCTCCCCCCCCTTCCTCTCTTCTTTTGATCCGCGAGAAAAAGCCTCGACTAATCGCTGCGATCCTTTCTCGGCCGCCGCGCAGCGGGCGCAAGATTTTTGAACCGCCCCGGTATATGTCGGTCCCTTGCGCCATCTCGCAACTCTTGTCCCTGCTCGACGACGAGTCCTCGTCGTCGTCGAACGCTTCCGCACCAGCAATCGCCGACGCCTCCTCGTCAACAGCAGCAACCGCACCCGTACCGGAAGCCGCCGCCCTCGACCCGTCCACCACCCTAGCCATTTCGGCTTCCCGCGTCGGCGCCCCCTCTCAGCGCTTCGTCGCCGGCACGCTCCAGGAACTCTCTCAGCTCGACGAGGACGCGTTCGGCGGACCGTTGCACAGCTTTGTCATCGTCGGGAGGAGGTTCCACGCGCTCGAGCGCGACTTTGCAGTCCGGTGGGCGGTCGACCAGCAGCGGTGGAACGAGGTCAGCAATGGCGTGTACGGCGTACGGGACTAAATACAGCTCTCTCTCTCTCTCTTCAGATCATGGACAGGGCGTTGGAGAGTGTCCACGGTTTTTGTTCGATTGCACTATGGATGGAGATGTGCGTTGTATGAACGCGCGGAGAGAGGGACTCGTCCTGCCGCGAACACGAACACGCAACAGAGAGACGAGAGGTAGTGGTATCACCATCGGAAGATAAGAGAGGGCGCGAGGTGTATACATGGCACGACGGTGAACGAGGTGGCTGGAGCTCGAGACCGGAGGAGGGAAGAGAAACCAGCGGTATACCCCAAGAAGGCGTGAACGACAATGCGGGCGAATGACGTGATGGCTTCCAACGTGTTCAAGTCGGGTGATCAAAGTGTAACCGAGTGCGTCGTTTTGTGCTTGGAAAGAGCGACCCTTCTCATCGCCAGAGCGGTGCCGAACCGAGGACGGGCGAGTTGTGCGCACTCTTGGTGACCTGCACGACACCGACCAACGCCGCCGGAGCGGTACACGAAGACGGCGACGACGCCTGATTCGAGCCGAACCGCTTCCCAGTTGTCGTAGAGCCGTCACCGCCGCCGCCGCCGCCGAGGTCGGCCGCCGCATTCTGCAACGCCGCTTCGAGTTCTGCCGACCACGGTTCGATCTTGCCACTCCAGACTCCGACCGCCTCTCGCACGCCCTGGAGTTCGATCCATTCCCGGACCGAGAGTTTCTCGACCGGTCCGTCTCCGCCGCGTTCGTAATCGACCGCAGAGTACGTTGCGCCTTCGAGTGGAGGCGCGGGCGAGAACGAGACGCTCGGAGGGGCCGAGGTCGACGCGGTCGAGATGGAGGTCGCCGAGGGAGACAGCCGGCCGCCGCTGCTGCTGTTTCGTCGGTGTTGCCGGCCGGTCGTGGGTGGAGTATCCGAGTCTGGCGGCGGCAACGCGGCCGAGTCGGAGAGCGAGACGGGCGAAGAGTCGGACGAGAAGGACGAGGTCGAGCATGAGAGGGCGAGCGAGGCGCTGCGGGCGAGCGGAGAGTTGCGCAGGCACGACGCGCGAGGGGACAGGGTCGCGTGACAGGGCATGCAGGCCGGCGGCGGCAGCAGCAGAGCGTACGCTTCTTCTTCTCCTCCGTCGTAGTCTTCTGCTGCTGCCCCGGGAGAGTCTTCCTGATCTCGTCGTTCTTCTGATGTCGGCGCAGCAGCAGGAGGTGGTGCTGCCGCATCGGCGTCGGCTCGGGGTGTCCGCGATCGCTCTGCGAGCGCGCCGACGAGCCCATTCGACGCAGCCGCCGTCGACGGTATGGACGTCGCATCGCCATCGTCCGCCCAGAGTGCGCGCCTCGCCGCTGCGAGGGCGGGATCCTCCCAGCCCTCGCGGACGGCAGCGCGTTCGCGTTTCGCCTTGGCGTCGACGGCGAGGGTGCTGCTGTCGAGGCTGAGCCGCCTCAAGCCCCAGTCAAGTTCTGACCCGGGTCCGTAGGAAGCATGTCGCGTGGTCGGCGGTGGTGGTGGTTGAATCGAAGAAGCCGTCGTCGTCGTCGCGGGGGGCGAACTTTGTGCGCTGCCGCCAAAGAGGAGCGACTCTGACGCGGCCCTCGCGAGCGTGTTCGGCCCCGGTCCCGGCCCGGGTCCATGGTCGTCTTCTGCAGCGCAGCCGAGTCGGGTGAGCGAGAGTCCCGGCGGCAAGAGGGCGGCGAGGTCGGGCGGCGGAGGCGGGAACGACGCGTGCCGCTGCGTCGCCGGCAGGGACGGGAGGTCGTGCGCTGATGGCGGTACAGAATTCGACAGAGCCGGCATCGCGTTGGTCTCGCCTTGCGCACCGCTGTCTAGCGAAGAGGTCGGCAGAGTCGCGCGAGTGGGCGATGTGATCGGGTTCGTCGGGGCGAGAGAGAGAGCGTGTGAGGCTGTGTAGGCGGCGGGAGTTGGGCGTTCTTTACAAGTTGCGAGGCGAGTGCACCATGGCTCGCTATGGCTTACTGAGCGACACTTGGCAACGTCCGCCATTTCACAGCCACCGCGGACTTGCACTCGCGTCGGAAAAAGTTTTCACATGATGCCATCCCTGGCGACCCCTGGCTAACCAAGCTGGAATCGGGCGAGGTTCGCCTCCTAGAAACGTAGTATACCACGAGTGTATTCAGGATTGTACCGAGTCAAGTCAACACCGAAACGACTATGGGCGCTTGTTTGCGATGAAGCGGCCCCTTCACACGACCGGTACAGACGCTCTAGTTTCCCCGACACAAGACACGATGAGGAAACAACACCGAGAGCAATTGTGGGAGCATTGCATTCCAGGCGAGGTCCCATCTCTAGACATGTATCCGACCGCGACGCGCCGAACTGGGGATCTGTGCAAAGTGGCGTACCGAATGGTCAGTAACACACTCGAGTAGCGCTGTTTGCGTGCGTGCCCCACGCCCAGGAGCCCAGAGGAGAAGACATCTCGAAGGGGAAAGGGTCAACGAGATAATAAAGGACGGGAAAACAGGGTCCGAGTGGTGTTGACGTATAAAATCTTGAATCCGCATAGCGCCTTGTGAGGGGCACAGTCGGGAGGTTAAAACATATTGGCAGAAATCGTTTTCTTCATTCCCCGCCCGCGCCTTGTGTAGTAGCGCGTTCCCGGTCCTTCGAGCTGCCCTCCCTCCTCGAGATGTCGATTTGTATCCTCTGGCCTGGGGGTGGGGTGGAATGCACGGGGGTACACGGGGGAAGTAGCGATGGAGGACACGGGAACGTACGGGTTGTGTCACGGCTGAGCCTCGTCGTGGTGTCTACCGTGCGGGCGGGTGCGAAGAGAGCGGTAGCAGAAGAGACGTGCTCAATCTCGAAAGGCCGAGTCGGCGAGCAGGCGTGGAAGCTGATGAAGCCGATTTGCTGAGTTGATAGCTCGCGGAAAAGCAAGGGTGGGGACGCTGCTGGCCAGCCTGTGGCCTCGAGCTAAGCGGACAAGTGAAGACGAGAAGTTCAAGAAGCGAGACGGCGCCGCAGTGCGAGCGGGTCCAGCTTTGCTCAAGGGGAGGCGTCCAGCTCGTCCACGACGACCGATCGAAAACTAGCGAGGGTGATATAGTGAGGGGCTTGCTCGCGTATGCCCTAAGTTCTTTGCAGACTAGAGAAGCTCTCGCACCCTGTCCGAGTGACCTTTCGCCGCTGCCCGGGTTTTCGAATTCGACGAGACGGCGGCAAAGTTCTCATCGTCATTCAAGCATTTTTGTTCCCTTCGCTACACCGGCTGAGCCGCAGGCAGAGCAAACAAAGCGGCACCATTCATTCGCTGTTCAAGGGCGCTCGAAGCTATTCGTCGACATTCAGCTCCTGCTCGCGTGCAGCCAGCACTCCGACCCGTCGTCAGCTCCTCCCGTCGTCGTCGCGCCCGCAAAATACACTGCTCAAGCCGCCCGCCCGATCGCCCGCAAACGTCCTTGTATCGGCGCCAAGAGGAATGTCCACCGCGCCGACGGGTCTCGCGCCCGCGACCCTGACCCAGCTTCTCGAAGCCGCTCATTTCGCCGCCGTCGCACACGGCCAGCAGCGCCGGAAATCGGCAGCCCGCCCCGCGTACATCCAGCATCCGATCCACGTCGCGCTCTTGCTCGCCTCGCCGGAATCGAGCCTGTACCCGGACCCGCCCGTCGAGATCTTGCAGGCGGCCGTGTTGCACGACACGATCGAGGATACGGACGTGACGGCGCAGGATTTGGAGCAAAAGTTCGGCAAAGAGGTGACGAAAATCGGTGAGCAGGTAGCTCGTTCTCACCCCCGCGCGGGAGCTCATGTGTGGTTTGTACTCCCAGTTCTCGAATGCTCAGACGACAAGAACCTGGACAAGGCACAGCGGAAACAAGCTCAGATCGACTCGGCACCGCACAAATCAGACGCAGCGAGTCAGTCAACGTCGTACACGGCTCAGTCGCTCTAATCCGCGAGACTGATCTCTCGCTCGTTTCCTGTCACAGAACACGTCAAGCTGGCCGACAAGCTCTCGAATCTGCGAGATTTGATGTCTGCCGAGGGTCGACCATCGGGGTGGCCTGTCGAACGGATACAGGTGCGTCTTCTTTCCCTTCCTTCTTTGCGCTCGGAACGCCACTTCCTGACGCCAGGACCGAACATCCGGCAGGAGTACTTTGTCTGGGCAAAGAAGGTCACGGACGCATGTCGAAGCGTCAACCCCGGGCTGGCAGAAGAGCTCGAAACGATCTACCGGGAAGGGCAGTTTGAGCACGGCGGCCAAACGTACCGGTGTCACCCGTCCTACTCCGCTTGAACTCCCATTGTCTTCTCTTTCCCCTCGTTTCGCTGTCATCGCGTTAACTCCATGGCGGCTGGCTTTTCAGGCTAGAGTCTTTGATCCTTACAGTCGAAAGATTTCCTACGCGCACCGCCTGCATGCGCAGACGAGGCTCGAGCGCCCGTGATCCGAGGACATGCCGACACTCTCCGCGCGGACCCCGCCACCTCTTGCGCTCTCACCACCCACCTTGCTCGGGTCCAATCGTGGCAAGAGGTACCTGTCGCTGAACAAGGAAGAAGCAATGCGTGGACCTCGCTGGGCCCCGTCCGGTTCCAACACGGTCGCGCGGCCACCAGAAGAACTCGACGAGAACTGGCACCCCTTCACCCTGCCGGTCAAGCCCTTTACGCAGTATACGCTGGCGCACGCCCGTCCAGGCCCGCAGTGGCACAGCAGACGCCAAGTCGTGACTCCAGCGCCGCCGCCACCGCCACCGCCGCCGCCACCCCCGCCGCCGAGCAAAGCCGCCACGCTCCCGCACGACCTCCTCTCGCGGATCTTTGATCATTCGACGGCCAACCTCTCGCTCGACAAGCACGAGACTCGGGTCGTCTCGAAAGTCGGACTGGTCTGCAAGAACTGGTTGCAGGCTACGAAGCGGATCCGAGTCGTCGCGGTCTCGAACCACGGCCGCCCCGACTGGCACTTGAAGGATGACAAGTTCTCGTCGTCGCGTTCCTCGAATCGTCCGACAACTCGACTCTGGCTCCGGCTCGTGTTCCACGATCCGAATAAAGTAGCGTTTTACGAGCGGACAACGCGAGAGGTGCAGAACGTTCTCGACGCTTGCCCCAAATTGACGCATCTCCGCATCGATGTCACGTCTTTGCCGGTCGAGTTTCTCTCGCTCTTGTCGCTGCCCGGTCAGTCCCTTCCTCCCTTTCCGAAACCTGCCAACACGGCTGACTCGTGTTTGTTTGACAGCACTGACCCACCTCGAGCTGTACAATTCCAAGCCGCGGCTGCGGGAGTCTGCGACCAGCGCCGCCTTCTCGCGGTCGCTGATCCAGGGCAGCGGTCAAAGCGCGCGAATCCAACCGCAAAGTCTTCGGATCGAGCCCGGGCTCTCGTCCCAGTATGTTCGCAACCTCGCTGCGGCGGGACTCCTCCGCAAGGTCACTCATCTCTCGGTCCGGATCCACTTCGGGACTCGGTACAACGAGGATTTCCACCTCGCCGACTTTGGCTCCGTCTCTCTCGAGCGCTTCGAGTTGCAGATCTTCGGACCTTTCGAGCCCGACTACAACTACCACTGTTATCGACAACGTCTTTACGCCGCCGTCCGCGACTTGGCCCCGCGGCACCTGTACCTCGAAGCCGTCCGTGGTGGCGAAGCCGATTTCGTTCTGAGCGATTTGGTCCAATTCCTGGCGACTTCGGAGCCCTCGCACCTCCCGACTGAGGAGAGTGGAGTCATCAAACTCTCGGTGAAAGGTCGCGCGGACGCCCCGGCTGCGCGGGACCCGCTCCCGAGCAGGGTCGAGGAGGTGACGATCCGCGCCGAACGGCCTTCTGGCAAGCAGGAGGATGGCAAGGCACAGCGGCGCAAACTCAAGCGTGCAGTTCGGGCGTTACTTCTCCGGCTGGAAGGGTCTGGTCCGGCGCGGAAACTGTGCCTGCCCGGGTGGATGAATCATGAAGGCGAAGACTTGAGCGCGATTCACCGCACGACCATCGCCTTTGTGCCTTAGGTCATCTTTCCCGCCATCAACTCATCTAGTCACTTATGTAGTCTCTCTCGAGTCAGGATGGATATGAAAGCGCAGACATTGTACGTTACAAGCTGGGGGGTACTGCGATCTACAACGACGGGGGAGGGAAAAAAAGAGAGGAATGCTCGGAAAAAAGACACAACGATGAGATATGGCACAATGTAGAGGATTTGGGGTGGGCTCGCCGTCGAGAGACGATTAATATCCGGAGCGGCGCAGAGGTCGTGAGACCGGTGTAAAGGGTATCCGAAAGGAGGCCGCGTGGGGTATCAAGTCTATCGAAATGAGGTTGCGAGCGCGAGGCGAGACAGGGGGAGGGGCGTGATGGAAGTCGTTGTGTGTCGAATTGACGGGTCCAAGCGAGGGGTAGGAAAGGAGGAAAGAGCAGGCAGGCGCCGAACGAAGGCATCTGGAGGGGCGGCATCGCGATGATGGCGGCGGACAGTCTTTTGTTGCCGCTTGAAGTGACGGGGTAATCTCTATGTTGTATTCGAAGGCAAGTGGTCGCGAATCGGGGGGGAGGTCGTCCAAAGTCCAGCGAAGGACTGACGACACGAGATCGCGTACGTGCCGGAAGAAGTAATACAATGATGATATTGAGCGGAATCACCCGTCAGGCGAGGTCGGTCGAAAGAACGTCCGTTTTGGAAGAGTTGCGAGGCCGAGAAAACGAATGCTGGGTGGCGTGGAGGTGCGCCGGTATCGATGCTTGCTGACTGCTGAGGATGAATGGGCGGAAAGATGACGTCGTAGATGCGGTACTGAGACGAAGGCGAAACCGGGGAAAGAAAGGCGAGGCGAAAAGAAGAAAGACGGAAAGGCGAAAGCGAAAAGAGGCGAGGCGCCGCCTAGTACCAGGCGGAACCGCCGCCCGACGAGGCACCGTAGCTGCCGCCGCCGCTCGAACGACCGTACGCCGACGGGCCGTCACTGCTGCCACCCCAGCCACCGGAAGCGGCCGGGCCGCCGAAGCGGGATCCGCCGCCACCGAAGCCGCCGCCAAAGCCGCCGGCGCCGCCCGAAGGGGCACCCGAACGGAAGTCGCGGGTCGGGCCCGAGCGACCGCGTCCGCCACCACGGCCACCACGTCCGCCGCCGAATCCGCCACCCTCGCGAGCGACGGCCTCGAGCCAGGCCGGGACTTCCTGCTTGGCCTCCTTGAGGAGCTCGATCAGGTCGCGGACAATGTTCTTGTTGCCGCGGTTGAAGAAGGCGGTCGCGAGACCGGTGTTGCCGGCACGGCCGGTACGACCGATGCGATGGACGTAGTCGTCGATGTCGGACGGGAGGTCGTAGTTGACAACGTGGGTGACGTTAGGGATGTCGAGACCACGGGCGGCGACGGCAGTCGCGACCATGACGGGCGTGCGGCCGGTACGGAACGTCTCGAGGGCGTACTCACGCTCGCGCTGCGAACGGTCACCGTGGATCGAAGTCGACGGGAGGTTGTTCTGGGCGAGGAAGCCCTCGAGCAAGTCGGCCATGCGCTTCGTCTCGACGAAGATGAGGGTGAGACCGCCGGGCGGGATCGAGTAGAGGATGTCGAGCAGGACGGAGCGCTTGTCCTCGTCCTCGACGTACTCGATCTTCTGGGTAATGTTTTCCGAAGTCGAACCGACGCGGCCGACCGAGAGGAAGATGTAGTCCTTGAGGAAGTCGCGGGCGAGCATCTGGATCTCGCGCGGGAAGGTCGCCGAGAACATGAGAGTCTGGCGGTCCATGACGTCGGGCATGTCGGCCTGCTGGACGATGCGGCGGATTTGCGGCTCGAAACCCATGTCGAGCATGCGGTCAGCCTCGTCGAGAACGAGGTAGCGGATGTTGGCGAGCGAAATGCGGCCGCGCTCCATCAGGTCGACGAGACGACCAGGAGTGGCCGAAAGGAGGTCGCAACCCTGCT
The DNA here is from genome assembly GCA_001541205.1 of Rhodotorula sp. JG-1b. Lineage (NCBI taxonomy): Eukaryota > Fungi > Basidiomycota > Microbotryomycetes > Sporidiobolales > Sporidiobolaceae > Rhodotorula > Rhodotorula sp. JG-1b. The sequence continues at coordinate 379,243 of KQ954466.1, read as the reverse complement.
CGAGCTGGCGGAGCTGCGAGCCGACGTCGGCACCACCGTAGACGACAGCCGGGTGGACCCACGAACGGTACGCAAACTTGCGGGCCTCGTCGTGGATCTGCGAGACGAGCTCACGCGTCGGGGCGAGGACGAGCGCAGTCGGGTAGGCCTTGCGACCGCGGTAGCCGCGACCCTGGTCGGGGACGACGTTCTGGCGCGGGCCGTGGGTGAAGAGGGCCGAGAGGATCGGGAAGAGGAAACCGCCCGTCTTGCCGGAACCAGTCTGGGCGCACGCCATCAAGTCACGGCCACCGTTGACGATGGGGACCGAGTACTTCTGGACGGGCGTCGGGGTCTTGTAGTGCGCGAGACGGATGTTGTCGAGCAAGTGCGGGTCGATGGGCGGCAAGAACTCGGTGATGGGCTCCGGGACGTCGGTACCGGTCGCCTCGACGGGGATGTCGGCGTAGGCGTCAAAGTTGATGCCGGTCTGCTGCTTCAGGCGGTCGCCGGCCTCGCCAAAGAGGTCCTTCTCGACGCGCGGGTTGGACGGTCCGGCGATGTGCTTGCCGTTCTGCCACGAGCCGTAGCCGTCGCGGCCGGAGAACGCGCTGCCGCCGCCCATCGAGCGAGGGGCACCGCCAAAGCCGCCACCGGCGCCGCCAGCCGGGCGCGGGCTCGCGGACCAGCTGTCGGTACGCGGGACGAAGGGAGCCGCGGCGGGGCCACCGAATCCGGCGCTAGCACCGTAGGTCGGGCCACTGTGCGCGGTGATGTGGTCATGAGTCAGCATTCGTTCCTAATCAAGACCAAATGCGGTCAGAAGTGTACTCACGGGACGGGGGGAGGGATGGCGGGAGCAGCGGCGCCGGCCTTTCCGCGGAGGTGAGGCGGGACATAGGCGCTGCGGACGGGGGCGCCACCATTGACGTTGAGAGAGCCTGTTTGGGCGACATTGTCGAAAGGCGGGCAGAGTCGTTGGGAAGCGAGGTGGCGAGTGTGACAGATTGGCAGTCGGGCAGGGTTGTCGGGTGGCGGTGAGTTGACGCGGTGGCAAAGTGTAGGGCGGGGCGGGGGAGGAGATGGAGCAAACGGTACAGTCAGTATACATGCTCTGTATGGGTACGCGTTCGCTTCATGCGCTCGTGCAGGCCGACGAGGTTCGAGCACGAGTCGGAAGGAGGCAAGACTCACTCATCGAGCCCTCAAGTCCGGAAGATCCATTCTGGGACATCTGCTGTCTGGTGGGAGGGGAAGTGTGTTCTGGGATGAAAGAGTGTGTGCACCGCTGAGAGTCGAGCGAGTACAGAACGAGTGAGTGGAGAGCGAAACAAAAGGCGAGCAGAGCTTTCACGAGGGCGAGCGCTCGACTCGACGAGTGGCGCAGCTTTGCTTCCGTGTGACGCACTTCGATCGAGCTCAGGTTCGCACTCCCGGAGCCTCGCTTAGACTTGGAACGCCACCACTTGCCGCGCATACCTTTGCAGGCGCGCATCGCAGATTCTAGAAATCATGCCCATTGCAAAAGTCTAGTGCAACTCGAGGCTTGTTCCTCCCCTCGACGTCGTCGCCACCGGCTCTACGAGCTCGACTAGGGGTGCTCTAAGAGAGTGTTCTTGGTCGTGATCGCCCGAGCAGGCGTATGTCTAATTGAGCGAGAGAAGAGGCAGGAAGCACAGGCTGGAGCAAGTAGGAGGCCTTGGAAGATGCTCGAAGGGGAGCAACTCGAGCCTTACCGACGGAACCGCTCGCCGGAACGGCCTCAACCGCGGGAAGCGCAGCTCGCACGCACGCGAAGGAGAATATAGTAGGCGCACACACGCACGCACGCGCAAGGGGGAAAGGAGGAGGGGGTTCAGTTGTCCGTTTCTCAACAACGAGGAGGGAGCCGGCCCGGGAGGTGAATCCCCGACTGACTCCCCCCTCGAGTATCTGATAATGTAGATAAGTTTGTTTTTAAGAGATTGGAGTCATCATGTTTGTATGAGGGAGGGGATGCGCGTGCGTGGTGCGTGTCGGTGCGGGTGCGAGCGGTTCCAGCCAAGTCGTTGCGGGCAAGCGACCAGTGCATACGAGCGAGCGACCGATCAGCGGAGACGCCCTGCGACTGCCCACCCGCGGTAGCAGTTACTGGGTGTCCCCTGAAGGCGGGCAGGCGTGTGCACCACCCGGTCCCCCTAGTCGAGGAGAGCGGACGGGGCATTGAAGCTAGACATTCGAAAAGGCGAGGCGAGGCGAGGCGAGGCGAGGAGGGGAGGGGCGAAAGCGTTGCTCGTCGGTTCGAAGCGTGTATTCCCAGGTGCTCGCTAGTGGAGAGGAGAGATCAAGAGGGAGAGAGAGCGCAGAGAGGAGCGAGCCGTGAGAGAGAGTCGAGCTCGACGCTGCGCTTCGCCCGCCGCCCAACTCGCGAGTCGCCCGTCGTTCCGTTGATCTCCACCTCTCCGGTCCGCGTAAAGCTTCGTGCGTGTACTGCCGACCGTCCCGCTTTGCCCTAGCCTGCCCACCGAGCTGACCGCGCTGTTGTCCCGCCTCGCGCCCCCGTCGCCATCTCCACCACCCCGCCTCACCCACCTCGACCCCCTGCTCGCCCTTTCGCGTCCCCTCGACCAACCCTCGCCGGCGATTTCCCACCCCTGCAGAGGTGAGGATACTTTTCCAACTATTCGACTCGCGAACGAACGGGACTCGGGCGGCAGAGTGGGAAGCCAGGCGAGCACCTCGCGAGGGGCGAAGCACAGGCATTCCGCGCGCGTCGGTCGGCGAACCTCTTCTCGGCGTCGCGGTGGGGTTCAGGGCCGCGTGGAACGAGTGGAAGAGGCGCATAGGGGTACCTGGGGAGATCAGGCGCGGCTTGCAACGGCGAGGACGCGCAGGGTTGGCCGAGGTGCAGCGACTGTGCGAGACGCAGGGGGTGGGAGGCTATGTCAAGCGCTGCGCGTCGGGAGGCGCGAGGTGCTGTTTATGTCACGGTGCAGAACTCTCCAACTACCCTCGAGAGTGGTCCCGCTAACCCCCGTTCGTTACATCGTCGCCTCGCTCTCGACTCTCGACCCCAACTCCGACAAATTCACTCGACTTCGCCCCGCTCCAACAGCCAGCATGTCGCTCGTCGTCCCTGAAGCTCACGTGCAGTTCCAGCACATCTTGCGTCTCCTCAACACCAACGTTGATGGAAAGCGCAAGATCATGGTCCGTTTCGTCCCCTTCTTCGGCGTCGTCTTCCAGGACTCGAGCGGCTGACGCGGGTTATGCTTCACGCAGTACGCCTTGACCGAGATCAAGGGTGTTGGTCGTCGCTACGCCAACCTCGTCTGCAAGAAGGCCGACGTTGACCTCGCCAAGCGGTTCGTCCTCGTCCAGCGGTCGTCCACTCTTCGGGTCGACGCTGACCCCCCATGCCTTTCCTTGCGCTGCTTCTGTCGACAACAGTGCTGGTGAGCTCAACCCCGACGAGCTCGAGCGTATCGTCACCATCATGCAGAACCCGGGCCAGTTCAAGATCCCGCAGTGGTTCGTCAACAGGCAGCGGTGAGTACTCGGGATTTCCTTCGCTTCTTCCTCCCGCTGGGCCATCTCGGTACTGATTACGTGGACGCACAGTGACATCGTCGACGGCAAGAGTGGCCACCTCCTCTCGAACCAGCTTGACTCCAAGGTGCGTTTCCGGGTGGCGGTGGCGTTCGAGCGGACTCGGACTGACTTTCGTTTGCCCCTATAGATGCGCGAGGACCTCGAGCGCCGTATGTCGTGTCTCTATGCAGTTTATGGGCTCAGGATCGCCGATTTTGACCGTTTTGATGCGCGGAAACAGTCAAGAAGATCCGCAACCACCGAGGCCTTCGTACATACTGGGGATTGCGCGTTCGTGGTCAGCACGTAAGCTTTTCTCTTTTGACTTACTCTACGCTTGTACTGACGGAGATTGGCACGTATTCAGACCAAGACGACCGGTCGTCGCGGAAAGACCGTCGGTGTCTCGAAGAAGAAGTAAACATCTTGCTCTTCGCTTCGCCCGCTGGAATGCACCTGGCTTTTTGTTGGCTCCACAGTTGTGTGTGTGCTCGGTCGCAAGTGAAGAGAGAGAGTTCGGACTCCTTGGGAAAGAGGAGGAGGAAGAGAGCGGTGGGTGGCGAAGGACTTGGCTCTCCTTTCGCTCTCCGACGCTTCGCCGCCGCGGCACCCTTGATTGATGCGTACTCGGAGCAGAGCAGCTGGAGAAAGATCAGATGTTGTTCCGAGGCTAACGGAATGGCAGCTACAAAGCATTGCAACAAAGTCCGAGCCCACGACTACGAAAAGCGCGCTTGCCTGCTGCATCCGATCTTGCTTACCGGACGGTCTCCGCCTCGGTGGTGCATTTGGAATGGTCCGATGTATGTATATCTCGAGCCTGAAACGGATACGCGCCCTGTCGCCGCAGAGCCGGGCAAAGCGAGACTGCGGATTCCGAATCCTCTTGCTGCTTCATGCTCCTCCTCTCACCTCGTCCACTCCGAATCGCTCGGCGTTGCTTCTCGAGCACCCGCACTATCATGTCTCCACACCCGCCGTTCCCTGAAGTGCGCCGCATCTTGATGACCGATTTCGGATCTCATCTCCGAAAATAGTGCTGACGTCCGCCCGCTGGTGCAGGTCGAGGCGTCGAGGCCGGACTTTCAAGCAAGCGAGCAGTTCAATGTCACCAAGGTGCGCTGTCCTACTGCACGCTCCATCCGCACGACCACTCGCAGGCGATTTGCTGACGGTCTGACGTCGCCGCCTTGCCCCACCCGAACGAATCGAAATCGCTATGTACAGATCCCCTCGCCCGGCTGGCAGGTCGGATCAGGCGCAAATGGGCGACAGGACCTGCCTGGCGTCAAGGAAGGGCTCTGGGACGGCGAGACTGCCAATGAGCCCGGTCGATTCAGCGAGATTGACCCGGCAACTGTCGAGCAAAAGGGCGGACTCTACAAGATGATGATCTCTGTGAGTTTTTGGAAGGAGACGCGCCGCTTAGCACTGGTGCTGATGAGTCTTTGTCTCGCAGGCGGTCGTGAGTTCTTTGGTCCGCTCGTTCCCCGATCCCTCTCCTCCTGACGAACGGCCGAACAGACTCCTCGACCGATCGGGTTCCTCTCGACTGTGAATGCGAAAGGCGAGCGCAACTTGGCGCCGTTCTCTTACTTCAACATGGTCTCGCACGACCCGCCTTGCGTGATGGCCGCGTTCACGCACCCGTAAAGCCTTCCCTTTTCTAGCGCTGAGGTCTGCAGACCGGAGACTGACACCCCAGGCGCCCGCCTAGATCTGCCGACGAGCTCAAGGGTACCTGCGAAAATATCCTCGACACGAAGGAATTTGTGGCCAACCTGTGAGTGTCCGGCTCATCGACGAGCGCGCAGGAACAAGCGCAACTGAACTCGACTCTTTTTGCAAAACAGGATTTCGGAGCCCTTTGTAGAGGCAGCCAACTACACCTCGATCGACGCACCAAAGGGGGTTAGCGAATGGCCGCTGAGCGGTCTGACGCCGGTCGACAGCAAGACGATCGAGCCGCCGCGGGTCGGCGAGAGCGGGTTCAGCATGGAATGCGTCCTCGGTGCGTTCGATTCTTCCGAGTTTCGTTGAATGAGTGCGAGCACTGACGATGTCTCTGCTGAACAGAGCACCACTACCATTTGCACAACGACGCGGGCAAGCGCACCGGCACCGTCGTTCTCGGTCGCGTCAAGCTGTTCCACGTCCGGAGCGACCTGATCAATGACTGGCTGATCGACACGGACAAACTCCAGCCGGTCTCGAGGCTCGGAGGGATCACTTATGGCCGCACGACGTCGGTGTACGAGACGCCGCGGCCAGTGTTTGCAAAGGAAAAAGAGCGAGACGAGGTCAAGAAGCTCCTCGCCAAAGCTTAGATCTTTTTAGACGACAGATCACTCTCCCTCCTGTTATTATATGTTGCTTTCTGAATGATATCGGAATAAGTATACACTCTGGATGCCTGAAAAAGCTCCGACCGCGTTGACATCTTGCAAGGTCTCGCGCGACGAGGTCAGTTTGGTCCGATCACGGCTTGCTCTTCGAGGCTCCCGACTCGAACAACGCATTGTCCTGCTGAGCGCCCAACGCTCGGGCACATGCGTCTGCCTCTTGCGGGTCAAGAAACAGTGCCGCCTCCGCACTCCTCGCGCTGAGGTCAACAATTGATGGAGCAATCTGATCCGCCGCCGGCTCCGACAGACGCGGCGCCGAGTGCGCAGACGGTCCCGCTCGATGACTGCTTCATCCGCTTCCGCCTGAGCGCCCTCGACTTTGTCCCGTCGGTCGACCGCTCGCAGTTTGACAACCGCCGCTCGCCGTTCTGCAAGGGCGAGATGTACACCGTACCGGTCATACGCATCTTTGGCGCGACTGATCGTGGTCAGAGAGTGTGCGCGCACGTCCACGGAGCGTTTCCATACGTCTATGTCGAGTACAAGGGCAAACTCGACCCCACCTCGGGTGAGCAGAGTGCCATTCCAGCTTGCGAACGCGCGCACCAACGGAACTAAAGCGGACACGGACGCCTTCACTGGAATCTGCAGTCAGTGACTATATTCGCAGGTTCGGCGCCGCGCTCAACCGGGCCATGGGGCTCGCCCTGCCTTCGAAGCACAAAAAGGGGCAGCCGACGCAGTACGTCGCCTTCATCGTCCTCTGCAAGGGAGTTCCCTTCTACGGTTACCACGTCGGCTACGTCCCCTACCTCAAGATCTATATCGTCCATCCGCGGCACAAGACCCGCCTGTCCGAGGTGCTCCGCAGCGGCGCAGTGCTCGGAACGCCGTTCGATGTCTTCGAGGCGCACGTCCCGTTCCTGCTCCAATTCATGCTCGACGCGAACTTGTTCGGTTGCGGCTGGGTCGAAGTCGGAAAGTGTCTCTTTCGCGAGGACGTACCCGGTGCGTTGTCTGCTGCTCCTCTCGACCCGGAACATCTTACTGAGGTCCTCCTGCGCAGATCATGTCCCATCGCCCTCGGACGACTACAACCCGCCGTCCTGCTCCGGTCCATACGCGTTCAGGACATACTCCACTCTGACGGTGCCGCCAGATCGTCTCCACCCACCGGTCGAAGAAGGCGGACCCGCAAAGACTTCCTACATGCGCCTGGAGCTCGATCTGCCCGTCTCGGCTATCATCAACCGACGCCGCCTCACGGCGCGCAATCTGCACCACGACTTTATCGAAATGCTCCATCCTGAACAGGTCGAACGTGGCAAAAACGTTCGGAGCGTGCGAGAACTCTGGGAGGATGAGCAAAGACGGCGGGCGGCGCGCGGCGAGTCCGGACCGTATGACCTCGTCGATAAGGAACCGCGCAAGTGGGATGAGCGACCCAAAGATGCGCCGATCTGGAAGCGCGAACCCGAGTTCCGCGCCAAGGTGAAGGCGCAGCTCGATGACGACTTGCGCAAGTATCGCGAACGCGTCGGTCCCAAGGGCAGGTCCAAACCGGACTTTGCAACCTACGTCGAAGAGAAAGAGCGTGTCATCGAACGTACCCAGAGCTTCTGGATGGACCGGATCCGGACCGCTTTCGAACAGGTCGACGCGATCTACGTCGAGCGCTTCATCGAAGACGAGTCGAAGAACTATCCCTTCGGCGCTTGGGCGGTTCGGGGATTCGGACTCAACGTGACTGAGGCACAGGAAGCGACCTGGCTGCATGCCGGTCGACCAGAGGACGTCAATATCGGCCGACTGCAGGCGTCTCAGGCGGCGAGCAAGAGTACCCGACTCAAGCGGCGCCCGCAAGATCAGGTTGGCGGATCCGACGACGACGAGGGCATGGAAGCCGACACCGACTTGGACGACGATCTCGAAGACGGAGAGCACGGAGCTCGTCCGGGAGGCGAACCACCAGCAACGCAAGCTGAAGCTCTTGCACAGGCGCGGCGCCGCACCGATCGAGCCCAACTCCGTGCGCGCGAGACATCGGTCGAGGAGGGAGAGTGGGAGCGAATGCCAGAGGAAGCGCGCGACGAGGAGGACGATGGATTTTGGGGCATGGGCGCCGGAACGGATCGCCTTCCTTCGGTCGTCCCCGGCGCAGAAGACGACGAGCGCGATGAGACCGTCTCGCCGGCCTCGCGACGAGGTTCAGAACGCCCACCTACCATGTCACCGATCAAGACCGCCGGAAATGCTCCGCTTACTCCTGCGAAGCGCGCGCGCGACCTCGCCGAGCAACCAGAGCAGAGCCCGACCCCGAAACGGCCGAAAGCCGAAGACTCGCTCGCGGCGGTCGAGGCTCTCGCACGCCAGAATGGATCGTTCGGTCAGCAAGCGGCCAGCTTCCTACCGTACACGACGTCCAAATCGCCAACGAAGCCTGTCTCGCAATTTCTCCAAGCCTTGCAGCGCGGACGAGTCTCGCCTGCGACAGGACCGAACAGGCACGATCAAGCAGTCGGCGCAGGAACTCCATCTAGCCGCTCAAAACGCAATCCGTTCTCGAGTCCTGCAAAGGGAGTCGCCGTCCGTATGGCTCGCCGACCGTCCGCACACGATCCGTCGCTCGCCGCCGATGACCGCGAAGACGTGTCGCTCTTCACCTTTCATTCGCCGATTTCTAGAGAGAGCTCGACTGCTCAATTACCACCACCGGGTCGGCAGCTGCACAGCTCTCCGAGCAAAGCCCTGATCGATTATTCGTCTCCGAACATGCGCTCGAGCGCTCCGCCTCTCGAGCACTTTTTGCAGTCTTCGCCTTCGTCCGACGAAGACGTGCGCGAACCGTCTCCACTTCCGCTGCAGCCTGTGCGAAACGGCATGACACCCTCTCAAGTGCTCGCCGAGTTTGCCGACCTGCCCGAAGGGGCTCTCGACGAGGAGTATCAACCGACGCCGACCCAGCCCGATGATGGACCATCTCAGCTACCGCCTCACCTTTGCACCTCGCCCAAGCGCGAAACGTCACCGTCTCCGGCGAAGAAAGAGGACGGATTGTCAGGGACCGAGTCGCCGAGTCCACTGCGGGCAACACTCTCTCCCGCGGCGCCAGAGAGCAAATCTTTGTCGTTCCCCGCCGACTTCTCGCCCGATACGCCCAGTCCGGAAACAGCAGCCGAGCCGCTGCAACCGACAAAGCGGGTGCAATTTGCGGCGGAATCGCCTATCCCGCGGATCGACACGTCCGGTACCTCGGTCGAGAGCCTGCAGCCACCTGTGCTTGACAAATCCTCCAACACGACGGCAGAATGTAAAGTCAAAATCCGTGCATTGCCAGCGTGGAATATTTCGCTCACTTGCCCTAGCAATACAGCCGACGAAACGACCGCAGTGTCTCGCCACGTCTCCGCCTCAATGCTGGCACCGAGATTCGACGTCCCGCTCGCACAGCGGACCTACCTGTTTGCCGAGGCACCGCCGACGTCGCTTCAAGCGGAAAGTACTATGGAAGCTTACGGGCGAGCGAAGGTCGTCTACAAAGACCCTCACTACAGCGACCCCGCGGATGTTCCGCGACGTGATCGCGAATATGGCGGAAAGCGCTTCCGCCTTCGCGGGTCCACTATGCGCTTTCTACCCGCTTTCAAGCACTACTCGGCCGGCAGTGCTCCAAGATCCGACGACTCGGCGCCGAAGGCTCCTCGAGCTGGACGTGTGCAGACATGGGAGTTCTCGACTGCGCCGCCTTCTTCGGAGCTTGCCCTGCAATGGCTGGAACAGCATGGTGCGTTCGCGTCGCCAAGACCGCCACCGCAAAGGAGAGAGCTAAAGCTATAACGCTAGATGCAGAGACGAGCACGAAGAAACCGCGCTTTGATCCGGTCAAATCCCAGGTGCGTTTGCCCTCGTGCTGTACTCGGTTCGCCGCACAGACTAATCGAGGTGTCATGCACAGATCGAAGGACCGACTCAGAAGAACGGCAGCGGCAAGTTTCAAGCCATCAAGGGAGCCGCAAGTCAGCGCGAGAAGCAACACATGGCTGTTCTCACGATGGAGTTGCACGGCGAGTTTCTCCGACCTCTTCGGAAGACTCTCCTTCACGTGCTGAGACTTCTCTATGCTTCCGTACAGTCAACACGCGCGGTACGCTTCTCCCCGATCCGCAACACGACGCTATCCAGGCCATCTTTTACTGCCTTCAGTCCGACAACGAAGACCTGGACGTGAACGGCAGAGCCGAGAATACGCACGTCGGAGTCATCGCCGTCGGGAATAAACATACGCTCCGCGTTGTGGGCATCACGGACTATGACATTCACGTCGTCGAAGACGAGCGGACTTTGATCGACACGTTCGTCGAGTGGGTGCGGTACGATTGGGATCCCGAGTGCTTGGGCGGCTACGAAGTCCATCACGCATCCTGGGGATATCTGCTCGAACGAGCTGAAGCCGAGTATGGTGCGTAATCCGGCAACTCGTGCTTCTCGGGTTGTATGCTGACGGCTGTCCTGCTTTGGGCAGGCTGGAACCTCGTGCCGGAACTCGGCCGCGTGCGCGTGCTCGACACCGGGCGTTTCGGAGACGCACAGTCCGATCGATGGGGGTACAACCAGTCTTCGGTCCTCAACTTTACCGGACGTCACGTTCTGCCGATCTGGCGCATCCTGAAGGCGGACAACAAATTCCAGCAATACAGCTTCGAGCACATCGCCTTCCACGTTCTCGGTGTCCGGTGCGTCGCCTTTCGAATTCTTAATAGGTGGCTGTACTCAGACGCTGCTCTCCCCGCAGGACGCCGCGCTGGTCTCACTGCGTACTCAGCGACTGGTACACCAGCGATGATCCCGCAAAAGTCGCTCGAGTGTTCAACTATTACCGCAATCGGGTCGAGATGGATATCGAGATGTTGGATGCAGCCGAGATCGTGGATCAGAGCTGGTGCGTTTATCGATTTCTCGCTTGGTGGATGATTCCTGGCCGCGGCTCACCACGCAAGCTGGCGACAGCGAATCTGCACGAGTCTTCGGCGTCGACTTTCACTCAGTCCGGACGCGTGGCAGCCAGTTCAAGGTCGAGTCGGTCATGTTCAAGATCTCAAAGCCGGAGAGCTTCATGCTCTTGTCGCCGAATCGGGTTCAAGTCTGTCGGAGCTCTTCTCGCCGGACTGCGACTTTTCAAGCTGATCTTGCCCGGACGCGACAGGTCGGCCGGCAGAATGCAGCAGAGTGTCAGCCTCTCATCATGGAGCCGCAGAGCGCGTTCTACAAAGGTCCGCTCCTCGTCATGGACTTCCAGTCGCTTTATCCTTCCGTCATGATCGCGTACAACTATTGCTACTCGCAAGTTCCATCCTCCGATAATCCCCGCGCGTGTGGTTGTTTAGTGACAGGCGACCTGCAGAACCTGTCTCGGCCGAGTCAACACCTTCAAGGGGTCGAACAAGTTTGGCGTCAGCGAGATCAACTTGCCCGAAGGGAACTTGCACTTACTTCGCGAACATATCACGGGTGAGTGGCCAGCTTCCGCTATAGCTCGAAATGACCTCGGAGTCACTGATCGTCTCGATCTACAGTCTCGCCCAACGGGATGATGTTTGTGAAGCCCGAGATCCGCAAGTCGTTACTCGCCAAGATGCTCAGCGAGCTTCTCGACACTCGCGTCATGGTCAAGTCGAGCATGAAGGCGGTACAGCAGGATCGCGTAAGACGTTCTTTTCCCTCTCCGTGAAGTTTTGCCATACTCATCGAGAGATTGCGCGCGCAGGCTTTGACGAAACTGCTCAATGCGCGGCAACTGGCCCTGAAGTTTCTCGCGAACGTAGGTGTTCTAAGCGCTCTCGGTGCGCCTTTTTTCCGTGCCAACCTTTTGGTGCCCACAGGTCACCTACGGCTACACCTCTGCGACTTTCTCTGGTCGGATGCCGGCGGTCGAGATTGCCGACGCGATCGTGCAGACAGGGCGTGAAACTCTGGAACGGGTCAGTACCACCGTTCTTTTCGAGTGCTGGCATATGAGTATAGCACAACTGATACAAGCTCGTGCGCGATTAGGCGAAGGAGACCATCGAGGCGGTGAAAGATTGGGGCGCCAAGGTCGTTTACGGCGATACCGACTCGCTCTTCATCTACCTTCCCGGCAAGAGCAAGGACGAAGCGTTCCGCATCGGCGACGAGATCGCCGAACGAGTTACCTCGTTAAACCCGCGCCCCATCAAGCTCAAGTTTGAGAAGGTGAGCCCTTTCTCGAGAAAGTCAAATGGCTTACTCGGCTCACGCGGTCTGCGTGCGCAGGTCTACCTTCCAAGTGTCCTCCTCGCCAAGAAACGCTACGTCGGCTTCAAGTACGAGTACAAGGCGCAGAAGGATCCCGACTTTGACGCCAAGGGGATAGAGACGGTCCGCCGGGACGGAATCGCTGCTACCCAGAAGATGCAAGAGACCTGTCTCAAGTAAGCTCATCGCGCCGGGCTCAATCTGACTATCCCTGACTTGATCCTGCCCGCCTTACAGGATTCTGTTCCGCACGTCGGACCTTTCGCTCGTCAAGAGCTTCTGCCAGCGACAGTGGAAGAAGCTTATAGTCGGCGAAGTTTCCCCGCAAGACTTTGTCATTGCCAAGGCAGTCAAGCTCGGCAGCTACGCGTGAGTGGTCAATCGATCCGAGAGCGAACGTCGAGCATGCTGCTGATCCTCCTCGCCGTTGCAGGGAGGGACGCCTCCCCCCTCCCGGCGCCGCGGTCGCCACCCGCGCAATGCTCGACGACCCGCGCGCCGAGCCCGAGTACGGCGAGCGAGTCCCGTACTTGATGTTCCAAGCGGAGCCTGGCCAACCGCAAGTCCACCGGGCCATCTCGCCGGAAGAGTTCCTCGCCGATCCGTAAGCGACCCTTATCCGGCCTCCGCAAACGAAAGCTCGCTGACGAGGACTTTTCTTCGCCAGGCGCCTCCGTCTCGACTCCACCCACTACATCGAGCGCATGATGATCCCGCCACTCGAGCGGATCTTCAACCTCGTCGGCGCCGATGTCAAAGCGTGGTACCGCGAGATGGGCAAATCGAAGCGCATCCACAAAGTCACTCTCCAGAAGTCCGGTGCCAAGCCGATCATGCTCGAAGAGCATTTTACCAGCGACAGGTGCATAGCCTGTCAGGGTCCGGGGGGTGTCGGCGGTGAGTAAACCCTTTTCAGCGATGGGAGAGATCGATAGCTGACCTAAGCCTGACCTTGATAGGACTGTGCGCGGCGTGCCTCACCCACCCGAGCGAGACAATCTATTCTCTCACCGCTCGCAAGCACGCTCTCCTGTCTCGCCGGCACGCCCTCCACAAGATCTGCGTTTCTTGTTCCGCCAATCCTGCTTTTGAGGCCATCGTTTGCAACTCGACAGACTGCCCGAACCACTACGCTCGTGTTCGCAACGAGAACGAACTCGCCAAAGTCGTGGATGCCGCGTCTGTCCAATTCTGATCAGCTCTCGTAACTACTACTTCCGTTTCTCACCTTGTCGTTGTAATTCCTACACCCGCATTCCTACCAGGACACGCACTGGCGCAGTTCAGGGAACGGCGGATGCGGAGACATGGTAGTGCGGGTGCTCGAGAAGCAACGTCGAGCGATTTGGAGTGGACGAGGTGAGGGGGGGCATGAAGCGACAACGAGCACCCAAAATCCGCAGTCTCGCTTTGCCCGGCTGTGCGGCGACAGGGCACGTATCCGTTTCAGGCTCGAGATATACATACATCGGACCATTCCAAATGCACCACCGAGGCGGAGACCGTCCGGTAAGCAAGATCGGATGCAGCAGGCAAGCGCGCTTTTCGTAGTCGTCGGCTCGGACTTGGTCGCAATGCTTTGGAGGTGCCATTCCGTTGCATTCCGAGCAAGACCTGATCTTCTTTGAGCTGCTCTGCTCTGAGAAAGCATCAACCGAGGGTGCCGCGGCGGCGAAGCGTCGGAGAGCGAAAGGAGAGCCAAGTCCTCCGCCACCCGTCCCTCTCTTCCTCCTCCTCTTTCCCAAGGAGTCCGAACTCTCTCTCTTCACTTGCGACCGAGCACACACACAGCTGTGGAGCCAACAAAAAGCCTGGTGCATTCCAGCGGTTGATGCGAAGAGCAGAGGATGCGAACAGCAGAGGATTACTTCTTCTTCCTGTAGAACAGGCGCCACTCGGTCAATACTCGTCCTTTTTCGATTCGGAAAGCTCTTTTGGCGGACGACGAGACAAAGAGACAAAGAGACGTGAGTTAAGGCGCACCGTGGGATGAATGTGATGAGAATACATCGACCGGTCCGTTGCAGGAGTGGGGCTGGGCGCACGCGAGAAAACTCTCCTCGTCGCTCCGCACTATCCGTCTGAATATTCTTGCAGGTAGCATTTCTCCCGTGGTATACTTGCAGAGCACGACTCGACCTGCATCACGCTCTTGTGCAGACTTGCATCTCCCGTGGCAAAGGCGAGGAACAACCGTGTGGCGAAAAACAAAAGCACGTTGCAACGAAGAAGCGTAGATTCGTCGTCGGAGCGCTCTACTTCTTCTTCCTGTAGGTGTATAGGGTATATATGAGTACAAGGGGGCTGTTTCGGAGCGGGAAAATGAGCCAAAGGGGTACTTACGAAACACCAACGGTCTTCCCGCGACGGCCAATGGTCTTGGTCTGCAAACGTCCCAAACTCCGTCAGTATACAGTGTAGTGAGAGTAGGAAGGAAGGTACTCACGTGCTGGCCACGTACACGCAAACCCCAGTAAGTCCGAAAGACCCCTGTGGTTGCGGATCTTCTTGACTGTTTCCGCGCATCAAGACGGTCAAAATCGGCGATCCTGAGCCCATAAACTGCATAGAGACACGAAATACGGCGCTCGAGGTCCTCGCGCATCTATAGGGGCAAACGAAAGTCAGTCCGAGTCCGCTCGAACGCCACCACCACCCGGAAACGCACCTTGGAGTCAAGCTGGTTCGAGAGCAGGTGGCCACTCTTGCCGTCGACGATGTCACTGTGCGCCCACGTAATCAGTACCGATACCCAGCCGGAGGAAGAAGCGAAGGAAATCCCGAGTACTCACCGCTGCCTGTTGACGGCCCACTGCGATTTTCAGCCCTCGCCGAGGAAGACCGGATCGCGTCGCGCAACACCGCCAACGTCGCTGTAGCGCGTGAGACTCACGGCGCCCAAGAGCCTCGCGCAGCAGCTTCAGCTGGGAATCTCCCAGGCAATTCGAAGCGCTGTGCAGAGAATGCCGAAAGGAACGTCCAGCAGATCAGATGTTCTTCGAATCCGTTTGCAGTTTCTACGCTCGCACATCTACCAAAGGCTGAGCACTGCCTGAAGATACCGCCTCGATGACTTGTGGCGGCGTTCGTACCCGCAGGACCCGCGCAGGGAGTCGAATGCGCCAGGTCGATCCGGCGGCGTCCGGCGTGCTGACGGCAAGCTGACCGTTGCCGACGACATAGGTACCCGGGCGAGACAGCCACACTTGCATCTCCACCACATGCAGTGCGAGCGGGTCGAGTCGTCCTTCGTGTCGCAATGCTCCGATGAAGGGAGCGGCGCTGTGGCTATTTATACACGAAGGTCAGCCGCGCCCGAAGCATCGAGCCAAGCTTTGCGACGTGCCTGGAAACACCTGTGAGCTCGAGTGAAAAGGTGGTGCTCGCAACAGGAGATGTGTTGCGGAGACAGAATCGGACCGGCAGGAAGAGAGGGCTGCATTTCCAGAGTTAGCCAAGTCAAGCGATCTCGCCGCAGAAGCGCGATGCGAAAAGTGCTCACCCGTTTGCAAAGTCGTGCTCGGCGTTTGTGTTGACTTGCATGTCGAGTTGTACGGGCGACGAAGCCGCAGACGTCAACAGCTCCATGGATCCGAGGGCGCCGAGGAGGGTCGTGCGCTCGCGTTGGGTCTCCTCGTACAACCCTCCTGCGAACCCTTGCGCGGTCGTCAAGGCCTTCTGAAGCGCCAACGCGCCTGCTGACCCTGCGGATGAGCCGATCGCCGGTGCGTCGAGCGGGACAATGACGGTTGCTGCCTTGGACCCGACCAAATCGAGCGTTGTCGACGCAACTCGGGCCGCGAGAAAAGCGGCGCGAGAGAAAAAGAGAGGGAAGAGGCGATCGCGGCGCTCGCGAGGGATCATACCAAAGGTGTCGCTAACCCGCGACCGGCGCGAGGCAGCGTACAGAGCCAGCAGATTCTCGTTCGAGCCGTCGGTCGAGCCGATCTGTCGAGAGAGAGCGAGTCAGCTTGCGCAGCGAGGACGGCTCGTCAGCCCTACTCACGGAAGAACGGAGGAGGGGTATCCGAGGATACGGCGACGTCGGAGGATCCCTCCCTTGCAGCACGGTCTGCACGCGCTTGACAAACTCGACGTCTATCTCGTCGGCCACCGGTTCCGTGCCAGCGACGGCTACCGAAAAAGCCGTGCTCTGCTGCCAGCCTACGTCGCCCGGCCGCACCCAGCTTGTCGAGTCGGCGTCGCATCGCCAAGTCGGAGAGAACAGGGCGATGCCCTCGATGGTGACATCGTCAGCCGGCAAACCGCAGTTGTGAACCTGCGCCAACAAGATCGTCTCAGCTCCGTAACGTCTTCACCCGGACGGAAGCAGGACCAACTCACGTCGATATCGAGCAGGAAAGGATTGTCGCCGGCAAAGGTTGTTCGCGCGCGACACCGCACGTTCAGAGAAGGGTAGACGTCCAGCACGTGAACGCCCGTGGCGGCATAGACTTCGCTGTCCGAATCGCCGCAGAAGGCGAGGAGGAGCTGGAGGTATCGTCGACCTGCTGCGTCGCCGCGGACGATGAGCTCTTGCTGGACGGAATCGCCGGGCTGTAACGCGCGCGCCGAGGGCAACAGCGAGACGGGTGGGGGCGTGCCGATGCTGTTGGAGACTTCGCGAGAGTCGCCAGCGCTTTCAGCATCGGGAGCGAGCGTGAACACGACCTCGGGATGAGAGCAGAGGAAGTGCAGTTCCGTGATCGGCGTCTTGCCCGTGTTCCGAAACGTGACGGTGACGGTCCGCCTCTCGCCATGGAAGAGCTTGCTCGGCAACGCGCTCAAATCGACCTCCACACGCGGCGTCGGAGCATGCACGTCCGCGACGAGCGGCATCCGGTTCCGCACCGAGGGTTTGCCCGTTCGAGCGGGCGTCGGGGTCGTCCAGCGTTGGGTGAGGGATTCCGACACGGGCAAGAGACCGCTGAAGCGGTACGAGATCGAACGGACGACGAGCTTGCCGAGCGTTGTAGCCCGTATAGGAATGTAGACCTGGGGAGGGAGGGACGTTATCGTGATCAGCACAAAGTCACGATCCGCTTCGATCGAAAGGGCAACCTGAGAGCTGACCTTGCTTCGCTCGAGCGGCGCGAGCTCGACATCCATGGTCGCATGCGCTTCAATGCTGCCAACCTTGCCCTCCAAATCCGTCGTCTCAATCTCGACCTTGACGTCTCCCAACGCGAGGAAAGCCTCGAGCGGATTCCGGACCGGCACTTCGAGCATGACTGTCTCCCCGACTGCAGTATCGAACGGGGGCGGAGCGACCCAGCTGGACTTTGCCATCGCCGCACCGCCGCCAGCTGCAGGGCTCTCGCTCGTTCGCGAGAAGCGGTGCGAGATGGTTCGCGGACGCTTCTTCCTGGTTGTCGTCTCTTGCCACTGCGCACGTTGCAGCATGTCCTGCTCGAGTTCGTCCCAGGCCAAGGTAACTGCAGGTGCGCCCTGGGTGTGGGAGGCTGCAGAATCGGCACCAGGTTCGGCGAGTATGGCGTTCTGGGCGTCAAACAGCCGGATCGGAAGGTGGATGCCGCGTTCGCTGACGAGACGGTCGGCGTCGTCGCCGAGAAGGGAGTAGGCCAACGCAAAGTCATCGAGCCAATCGCCCGCCGACAATGTCAAAGTCGTCGTTTCGGCAGCAGCTCCGGCTGCAGTCGTCATCCCGGTCGGGTCCATCGCCGCCGCCGCACTCCCGACGAGCAACTCGAGAAAGTGTTCGACGGCGTCGAGCGCGTCGCCGACGGTGTACGCTTGTCGCGCTAGCGAGTGATGCATATAAGTGCGGATCGCGAGCCACGGCATGAGCGACAGAGTCTCGGAAGAGTCTCGAGGTCGAGGTGGAGGAGGGAAGCGCGGGTCGAGCAAGGCGGTGAGAGGAGGAGGAGGAGGAGGTGGCGGCGCCGAGTCTTCGGCTCCTTCCGCATTGGCAGCGTTCGCGGCGACCGATTCGGGATGATAGGGCTTGATGGACACCGACGCCGGCAGCGGTTGAAACAAGGTGGCGGCTTGTCCCAAACAGCGTCTCGAGAGGGCTTTCTGCTCGCGGCCGGTTTGGTCATCAGAACCCAGGGTCAATCTCGTGGTCTGGCGATTCAGACTTGAAAAAGGGGGAGAGAGAAGGACGGCGACTCACGATCCCGCATTTTTCGTACCGAGCCGCCGCCATCGCGAGGTGGAAAGCATACTTGCGTCGCCTGCCCCTGATCTCCCCCTCCTTGCCCGCCTTCAACCCGCCTCCACCACCTGTGCCACCCAAAATCCCAACGGGCGCCTTCCAATCCGCCAACGCCGCCTGTTCGAGCAACACGGCACTGACGACTTCGTCTGCCTCTCCCGCAGTCCTCACGAGCGCGTCGCTCGCCAGACTCCAACAAGCGCCGCTTCCCCCCCTCGCGTAGGGTGCGAGGGAGCGGTACATTTCATAGTAGAGGAGGGTGGCGCGGAGGGCGTCGTAATCTGCGGGGGAGGGGGCGAGTTGCGAGAGCGAAGAGGCCGCGACGAGGTACGCGTCCGGGTTGTTGTTCGGCGAACCGAGCGGCGAAGGCCCTCCTCCTCCGCCCGAAGCAGAGCCTTCGACCACCACCGCCGAGGAGGAGTAGACGAGCAAGCTCGACAAGCCGGCCATGCGCGTAGCCGCCGCGGCGTGGCGCCAGGCTTTGTCGGCGCGGTAGTCCTTGGCGAGCGATTCGTACACGGCGTGGGCGAGTTTCGGATCTCCGAGCACGAGGCACAGGTCGGCGAGGCGGCGCGTTTGGGACAGTTGCGAGTGCGGGTGGTAGCTGCGCGGGCGCAAGAGAAACGCGCACCGCACCGATGTGTTGATTGGGTCAGTTTCTCGGGAAGCGGAGGCAGAGGAGAGGGGAGTGCACGCACACTCCCTTGGCTGGGTTGTATCCTTCCCGTCCCCCTGCCGGTCCAGGACTCGCAGCCCTACTTCCCCCTTCTGCGCTACTCTGACCCGCGCCACCGCCTCCCGTTCCCGAACCGCCGCCTCCGCCGCCAAAGTATTTCCTCCCGACGCTAAACAGCCTGCCACCGAGGCTACGTCGACTCGCGATCCACTGCTCGTGCGCGACGATGGCGGTCCGTTCGAGGAAGGGCACGAGGGACTGGACGACGAATTCGCGCGAAAAGGTGGCGAGGGCGGTCAGGTCTTGGGTGGATAGTTCGGCGGCTGGCGTGTTCGGCGCTGCTGCTGCTCGAGATTCGGCGTCGTCATCCCCTTGTCCGCCCGTTTCGTCGACTCCGAGGCCGACGAGTGCGGTCGAGGGCGGAGTGGCATCATCCCACTTCCAGATCGCCAACGCTGCGTCGGGCGCTGGCGGCTCGGGATGGGGCGCGGTCGGTGCTGCGGAAAAGAGGGGGACGAGTGCGGTATGCAACCCGTACGTTTTGCGGATCGTGGCGTGCAGTTTCTGGGCGTCGGTCCAGTCTGCGTCTGCGTCTGCGTTCGGGTGCCCGTGGTCGTGCACGAGCAGGATGAAGCGGAGCCGGTCTGCGGAATGTTGGTCGGTGGAGGACTGGGCGGCGCGGTCCCAGAGGGCGGCGAGGGCGTTGAGGGGGTCCGGGTTGGCGGTCGAGAGGGCGACGAGGGTGGCGAGGGGCGAGTCGAACGAGTCGAGGTCGCGGGCGAGGTCTCTCCGCGCGAGGACGGCGTCGCGGACGGCATCGTACCAGGGCGTAGCTCGCTCTCCGTTCAGCCACTCGCCGACATTGGCAGCAATGTCCTGACCGACTCGGTCGAGCAACAAGTCGACGGACGCGGCGGGGAGGTCGGCCGAGACGAGCCGGACGGGGAAGGAGTCGTGGGCGACTTGCTCGTAGGTCGCGGGCGTGCGCGTCTGTATGCGTTCAGGTCCCGGCTGAGAGAGGAACGGCTCGAGCAAGTGAGCGAGCGAGCGGAAGCGGTTCCTCGCGAGCGCCGAGTCGAGGTCGGGCGTGGTCAGGACCTGCACAGTCGGACTCGTGCTCGCCTGCACCCGCCCTGCCATCTGCGTGTGCTGCTGCAAGGGGGAGTCGCCAGAGTGGAGCGCCTCCTTCCTCTCGCCTCTCGACCCTCTCTCCCACACACGCACAGCGAGAGAGCCCACAGTGGATCGGATAGACGAGCTGATCGAGGCTGGCGAATGGGCGCAAGCCCTCGAGCTGGCCGGCGCTCAGCAGGACGCCGTCGCTCACGTCGCCCGCCTCGTGTGGCATTCGAGTCGACCGACCGAGTGCTCGCCCGCCACCTTGAAGCGCGCGTACCATGCACTGCTAGGTACCGCCTACAATGAGCAAGACGCCCGCCTCGTCATCGCAGGCGGGATCCGACTCGCGACCGCACTCGGCACCACGCCCAGCCTCGCTCATGCAGCCATCGACCTCGCGCTCAACGCCGTACAGCTCTCGGATCAGCAACAGCGCAGGACGGAGACCACCGCCCAGGCGAGGAGAACCCTCTTCGAATTGAAGGACCGCACGTCGACCTACGAGGCACTCTACGTCGTCGCCGCCGTCGTCGCTGAGGAGCAGGACAACAACTCCAGGACGCCGAGGATACGCCACGGTAGAACCTTCAGCGTTGCAGCACCAGCCCCGCAGAAGGAGGCCGCAACCGGCGAGGAAGAGGAAGCAGAAGGATGGGGCGAGATTGACCTCCCGTCGGAAGAACCGCCGAGCGACACCTCGGACGCCGACGCCGACACCGAGTTGCCGCCTCCCCCCTCCCTCTCGACCTTTCTCGCGACCCCTCTCACCCTTTCGGCCCTCTCGCTCGCCTCCCTCGCCGCCCTCCCCGAACTGTGCCTCCTCTGCTCGCTCCACCCGACCCTCCTCTGGCCTGCAAGGGCCGACATCCTCGACGCCATCCCCCTCTGGGTCGACCCGCAAGCCTATGTTGACTTGCTGCCCGAAATTATCGAGCTCAAGGGGGGCGACGTCGACGTGGAAAGCGGTCAAGAGGAAGAGAAGGAGAGGGAAGGATGGGCAGAAGCGCAACCGTGGCGAGCGGAACCCGACTGGTCCGAGTTGCCGCCGTACGTGCAGCAGCCCGAAGAAACTCCCTCGATCCAGGCCCACCCCCGCACGGCTTCTGCCGTCCGGAAATGGTACCTCGCGCGCGTCTCGGCCCACGTCGCCGCCGGCTTTATCGACGAGGCGCTCTCGCTCATCCAGCACGGCGCAGCCCGCAACGTCACCGGACTCGAAGAAACAGGAGAGGACGTCTCGCTGCTCGCGAGGCTCGTGCATGATCGACCACCCCCACCGGCCTGGGACGACCGGCCATGGACCCTCGAGAGGTGGCGCCGACTTGAACCGAACGAGGTCATCGAGGCGTACACCGCGACGTGCACTCCACAGGACCTCGCGCAGACGATCAAGTCCTTCGTCATGCCGTACCTGCATGTCCTCCAAGCCCGCACCGAACGGCGGCGGCAGCGGCGGCGATCATCTCGTACCACTCGAGGCAGCCTTGAGGATGATGAGGATGACGATGGCGCGACTCCTGAAAACTCCCCCACCGAACACTTGTACAAATACATCCTCTCGCTCCCTCCGCGCTTACCTCCTCGCTCCGGTTTGGGGCGCCCGGCTGCTCCCTCGGGCCTCGAACTCTTCCTCGCCATCGTCGAAGCCTCGATCCCGACCCTCCCTCCCTCGCGCCGGCTCGTCTCGTCCGATTCGGACCTCGCGCGGCTCGCCATCGCCGCTCTGTATGGAGCCGGGAGCGCCGGAGCGACGAACCGAGCGGCGGTGGTCATGAGTCGCGTGTTTGAATGCTTGCCTGCGTTTGAATCGCCGTCGTTGCCACCGCCGCCGCCGTCTCGACTCGACGATGACCGCGCGAGTAGCTCCGCCGACGACGACGACGACGCGGATCTGTTCAGCCTCGCCGCCGCTCGCAACAACAAAAGCAAGGGCAGCGCTCCTTCTTCAGCGGCTCCCTCGCCCGCCGAAATCTTCCGCGCCCTGTCGTCCGCCTCGCCCGCGGCCCTCTCGGCCCACCTCGACACGCTCGACCTGCACCTCTCGCAGCTCGAAACCTTCCTGCGCTACTCGTCCCCTCCTTCAACTTCTGGCCTCGCGTGGTTCCTCGCTTCCTATCGGGACCGAGCAGCCCAATTACAGTGGGCGACGAGGCTCGCGAGGACGGCTTCTATCGGAGGAGGGGAAGACGGCGGCGAGTTTGAGAGCGAGGACGAGTGGGTCGGGTTGATGGAATTCATGGCCGACGCGACGGGAGTCGCACCGCAACCGACCGAGGGAGGCGGCTCGTCCATGGACCGCGAAGAGGCGATCCGGAAGGGGCTCGGGAGAGCGTTCTGCCTCCTCGAGCGTGATGAGGTGCTGCGCATCTTTTTCGGAGGGCTCCTCGCTGCCGGTCGTGCGTTTCCCCCCTCCCCCCTAACTCGCCTTAGTTTGGACCCAAACGGGTCCCTCGTTCTGATCCCGGCCTCTTAAACTGACGCCATTCCACCCTTTAGGCTTTGCTCTCGCGCGATCTCTGTTCGACCCGACGCCGTCTACTTCGCTGGCGACGCCGCCGCCGCCTCCGCTCGCGCCGCCCGTTATTGAAGAGCTCGTCATCTCGGCCTCGCGCGAGTTTTACGACAACGCCGAGTCGGGCAACCTGCACAGCGGAGACATGAAACTGGCTCTGGAGTGGTACGTTTCCACCGTTCCCCGCCGCAATCGCGCTCCTTGCTGACCTCTTTGACGCATGCCGGACAGCCTTTCCGCGGCGCCGCAGCAGACGCCCGCCATCCGTCGAGAACGCGACTTTATCGAAGCGACCTCAAAACTCTGCTCGTACCGCCTCGATTCTCGCCCCGGCATCGCCTTGACCCCAATCGAGCTCCGACACGCACCCGACCGCCTCACCTTTATCGGGCGACTCCTCTCGGCAAACCCGCAGGTCGCGAAACATCCCGACATGGTTCTCGAGCTCGCGCGGAAGCTCGTCGCCGAGAAATGGACCGGCGCGAGCGAAGTCCGCGTCCTGACCATGCTCAGCGAAGCGTCGACCGCGGCCGGCGACTGGAACCTCGCGTCCGAGATGTGCGGCCGGACCGTTCGGGCCGTCGAGACTTTGCGCAAGCGCTCTTCGCGCAGCAGCAGTGGAGCAGCACCGACGGAGCAGGCGGAGGACGCAGACGCCGCTGCTGAGCAAGCATGGCGGGCGTGCTTCCAACTCGGGAAACACGAAGGGTGGACGTCGGACCCGCGCAAAAAGCTCGACGCCCTCGGTCAGGCCCTCACACTGTGTCCGCCGGAACGGATTCAGGACATCTTGCCAGTGTGGAACAAGCTCGAGTTGCAGGTCGCGCAAGAGGCGCTGTTGAGTGAAAAGGAGAAGGAGGAGGCAAAGTCTGCGGGGAGGCGGGGGGCAAGAGGAGAAGTGCCGCCGGGCGCAGCGCACGCGGCCGAGGCGGCGGCGCGAGCTGCTGCCAGTGCTGCGGCGGGGGCGACCGCAGCTGGAGCGGCCCGAGTTGCCGGCTTCTTGGCTGCCGCTGCCGCGCGAGGCGCCGCCAACGTCGCCTCTGGTTCGGCGTCGTCGTCGAGCGCTGCCAACACGCCGACTTCCCCGCGCTCCTTCACCCCTTTGCAGGCATCTCGATTGGCCTCCCCGACCTCGGCTACGCACGCGGGCGCGAGTGCCAGCCACCTTGCGCACGAGACCGCCGCCGCCGCGTCGCACACCTTCCGTCGCGCGGCGGCCTTCTTTGGCGGCGGCGGCGGCGGCGTGACAGGCGGTCCGGCGACTCGACCAGAGCCGGCGTCTCCCTCTCGCAGTTCGATCCGCTCCAGTACGCCGACTACGCCACCGCGGTCACCTGCTCGCGGTCCTGCCGGCATCAAGCTGGATCCGGCGCCGCCGCCTCGCCATGCCGGGTCCCGATTCGCTGCCGCCCTCGGCGGTCTCACCGACCCGGTAGCGAGGGAATCGTCTATACCAACGTCTCCACCTCGAGGCGCCAACCTCAGTCCGGCGAGGCATGCTGCTGGTCTAAGCGCCAGCGGCGGCGGTGTGACTGGATTCGGTCTGCGGGCTGGGTTGTCAAACACGCTCACGGCGGGCGTGGGGTGGCTGATTGGCGCGGACGAGATGCTCGAAGATGAAAGGCGCCGTCGTGAGCAGGAGGAGGCGCAGGCGCAAGAGCGCGAGCGAACGCGATGCGCCGCCGAGCAGGACCGCACCCGTCTCGTTCCCGTTCACGAGAAGAATCGCCCGCCAGGCGCGTCGGCGCCGATTTCGACGCCGCCGAGGACGTCTTCTCCTACTACTCAGAGTGCCTCCACTGCGAGACCTGGCGGGAAACTCAAGCTTGGAGCGAAGCCGGTGGGTCGGACCAAGTTGCAGGCAACGAAAGTGGCTGCGGCGGTCCCGAAGCCGCCTCCAGCCAAAACGGAAACGGCCGACGCAGATGACTGGGATGCTTGGTAGCCGTCTTGCAAAACACCAGTCTGGATCTCTTGCCTCCGACTCCCATTGCGTGTTGTGCCGACTTACTGCTGCCGAGAGGAGTTGAGTCCCCACAACGGTTGTTCCTCATCTTCTCCAAACTCAACGCTCTGCGCCGGATCTCCCGCTTCCGGCGGTGTTGCTACTCTGGCGCCATATGCTTCATCGTACGTCCCGCCCCGGGACGTGCCCGTCCGCAGCGGGCCGGTAGCGGTGACTCTTGCTCTCGGACCCGACGATGAAACGGACGTCGACGAGTTGATGGAGATCGACATCAAGCCGGCGCAGGCAGACGTGCTAGCAGCGGTGCAGTCGATCCGCCAGCAGGATGGTCTCGCTCGTATGGATCTCGACTTTCCCGAGAGCGTCGAGGCGCCTGCTTGCGCCTTCTCCGTCGCCGTCGTCGGTTCGTCGCCGCAGTGCTTCTCTCTTTCGCAAGCTGTAGCGTACTGACCGGGTCCATGCTGCTACAGATACAAACATTCTCATCAGCCACTTGGCTCTTCTGCGGACGTTCATTCGCCTCGCGGA
The DNA here is from genome assembly GCA_001541205.1 of Rhodotorula sp. JG-1b. Classification (NCBI taxonomy): domain Eukaryota; kingdom Fungi; phylum Basidiomycota; class Microbotryomycetes; order Sporidiobolales; family Sporidiobolaceae; genus Rhodotorula; species Rhodotorula sp. JG-1b. The sequence continues at coordinate 354,097 of KQ954466.1, read as the reverse complement.
AGAACTCCCGCCCTCGAATCGGCCCCTCCTGTTCATCCCGCAAATAGTCCTCACCGAACTGGATGGCCTCAAGACGTCCAATCGACCCGCAGACTTCAACGACGGCGACCGAGCGCCTTCGAGAACCAACATCTCGACCCTCGCAAGGTCGGCGATCGGATGGCTGCTCCATGCGATGTCGAGCGGTTCGCCCGTCCTGCGCGGCCAGAAACGTACAGAAACGCTTCTCTCACCTTTGGACGGCTCGCGCCTTGCCGAGGACAACGACACACTAGTGCTCGATGCCGCTCTGTGGTGTCGAGACCGACAAGTCGCCCAGAACGTCGTTCTCTTGACAGACGACCGGAATCTTCAACTTCGCGCGACTGTCGAGGGATTGCACGCACGCGGAGTGGCAGGCCAGCGGAACGCAGCCGGACTTGTCGCAATACTCTCGCAAGCATCGGTGGAGCGAGTCGCTGGCGAAGAGCCCCCGAAGACGCCGGCGCCGCGGATCTCCCGACATGCCCCGTCAGCCTCTTCCCGCACGAGCAAGCTGACGTCGCCTCGGTTGCGTCAACGAGATGCACCCTCGTATCTCGACTGGCAGTCTCGCACCTCGGTGCTCCCGGGCTCGGCGCGTCCGCCGCACAATCCAGCATCTGCAGCGATCGAGTCGGGAGGCCACCACCTCGTCGACGAGAACGGACATTCCATGCGCATCGGGAATGACATGACCGACGAATCTGGCGACAACGGCGTCCTCGTGCCGCCGCTTTACGCGAACCTGCCTCCACCGCCGACCGTTTCGGTCGAGGACGCAACGGACGTATTCTACAATATCGCCTTACTCGTGGCGCACATTATCGCCCTACCGATCTATCGACATATATACCAACACCTGGACCGAACGAGACCCTCGGAGCGAAATGGGTGGCTCGCGGAACTCGGCGACTGGCGCAACTGGCATCCGGAAGACTGTGTTTCCCGAGCGCGGACGTACTGGGAGACGGGCGACGTCCAGAGTCTCTGCCAGCGCGGATTCGACTATGCGTATGCTGCCCAGGCCCCGCCGTCGAATGTGCCACCGCCACGACCGGTGCCGCCACCGAGTAGGTCTCCTCGAGCGAACGGCGCCTCCAAGTGGTCGATTTCGACTGCAGCTTCGACCTCGACCACGACTGGGTCGCAGCGAGCGCGCGCTTCTCTGCCACCTCCGCAGAGATCGCGGGCTCCCAATGTGGCCCACGTCTACCGAGACCTCCCCCTTGTGCGCGACTTTTTGGCCGCGAAACCGTCCACGATCCCTTCTTGGTCCGCCCCGCGCTGGGAGGTCGTCATAGAGACGATTGGGCTGTTCCTCGTTGCGGTGCTCGGCGGGACTTTTGACGCCGACGTCCGTTGTGATGTCGACGAGATCGTTCGGGCTTGGGTCGCCGACTTGAAGACTTGCGGAATTGAGATCGATGTGCAAATGTGATTCCGCGAGGTCCCAACGTCTCTCTCACGCTTCGAGGCTGTATTCGAACGAGTATACAGCTAGGTACTCTTTCGCTGTCGTCGGTTGTCGAAAGAACAGCTTGTCGACGCGGCCTCGTCGCCGGCTCTCGGACTCCATTTCGGACTGTCGATCACCGGTTTTTCTCGAGTGCAATTCGATGATGACACTTTTTGACCGGCGTCCGCGTCCCGAGACGAGCTCTCGCTCTTGTTCCCCTCCGATTCATCCCAACCATGTCGATTCCCAACAGCTACAAGACTTACATCCTCGCCAAGAAGCCCGTCGGCGAGATCAACGACGAGGTCGGTCTCTGCCTCTAAGCGACCGGCCAAGGCTTCCCCACCTTCGCGCTGACCCTCCCTCTCGTTTGCATCCGCATACAGACCTTCAGGCTCGAGGAGCGTCAGATTCCCGAACTCGAGGATGGTCAGGTCCTCGCCAAGACGCTGTACCTCTCCAATGACCCGGCGCAGCGCAGTAAGCACGCTCTTCAAAGAGGCTTTCGCCGTACAGGTCTCTCTCTCGTCGACGCGGCATACTGACGCTGCACTCCTTATCCACCAGCCTGGATCGACCCGTCGGTTGTCAAAGACCGCGCCTATGGACCGTGCCCGGAGGAAGGCGACCCGATGCCGTCGAGTTTCCTCGGCCGCGTCGTCAAGAGTCGCTCCGACAAGTGGAAGGAAGGCGACTGGATCGTCTCGCTCGGTTCGTGGTCCGAGTACCAGGTCGTTTCGGGAGACCGCAGCTTCCCTGCTCGGTAGGTACCCCATCCGATTCGAGAACAAAACGTCCGACCGCGCGCGGCTGACCCGTCACTGCGATTTCTTCAGCACCCTGGAGGGACAGTCCGAGTCGATCGCGCTCTCCGCACTCGGCATGACTACGATGACCGCCTATTGTGGACTCACTGAAGTCGGGCTCGTGAAGCCGGACGACACGGTCGTGATTTCTGGCGCAGCCGGCGCGACTGGCGGAGCTGCCGTCCAGATTGCCAAGAAGCTCTTCGGCTGCAAGCGCGTGATCGGCATTGCTGGAGGCCCCGAGAAGGTGAGCAAATTTTGAGTCCAGGACTGTCGACCGTGGTTCATCTAACGTGCTGCCTTCCCTCGCAGTGCGCCTGGGTGAAAAAGCTCGGCGCCGACGAGTGCCTCGACTACCGCTCCTCGACCTTCAACGAGGACTTGGTCAAGGCTACTGACGGCTACGTCAACGTCTACTTTGACAACGTGCGCTCGGTTTTGCGATTCCTATTCCGCGCTCGGCACCAGACTGACGCGCACGTTTCGCTGGCGCAGGTTGGCGGATCGATCTTGAACGCCATGTTTGCTCGCATGGCTCGGTTCTCCCGGATCATCGCGTGAGTGCGCATCGCTGCAGTTTTTTCGGGGAGCTCGGCCTGACCTGACCTCCGAGGCAACCCCAAAACAGCTGCGGCGCCATCAGCTCCTACAACTCGGACGAGCCCGTCGACCTGCGCAACTGGTTCAACATTATTAGCATGCGTATCACCGTCCGTGGCTTCATCGTGAGCGACTTTATGGCCAAGTGGGGCGAGGCGGCGACGGACGTCCAAAAGGCGATCGCGGACGGCCGCTTCCTGACCGAGGGCACCGAGACCAAGGTCAAGAGCAAGTTTGAGGATATCCCCAAGACCTGGACCGGCCTCTTTAAGGGCCAGAACCAGGGCAAGCTCGTAACCGAGCTCGTTTAGACGCGACCAAGCGCATACGCTGTCAATCTTGCAATGAAAAAGGAAGTACCGTGTCCCAAGCTCCTGTCGTCAGCATGCTGGCAGCTATTTCTCTGACAGCCTTCCGCGGGCAGCTGCTGCTTCCCTTCGAGTGTATGCGCGCACAGCAAAATGGAGTAGGCAGCCGTACAGCTGCAGGTATAAAATGGTCGAGCGCGGGCGCAGGCCGAGAACCTCGTCCAACATTGCTCCTGAATGCACTCCGTGCGACAGTAGAGGGCTTCTTTGCGAGGTCTCTGCATGGGGAATGGCCAAAACACGTACTCGAGGAGCATATGTGGAGACTGTACGGCTGGGAGATCGTCGTTTCGGGCATCGGCTTGCATGGAAAACCCGGCGTGTCCGAGGTTGTCATTTTCGGACATGCGCTGCGCTGATGCAAGCTGCATCATCGTTTCCAAGGTCGGGCTAAGCAAGGTCGCTCCTCTCTTCTCTCTCTTTCCACTACACCAACAAGCACACACGAACGCAAACATGGTTGCCAACGAAGTCCTTGTCTACAAGGAAGTCCCCAAGGGCAAGCCGATCCCCGGCCAGACCACCAAGAAGGAGCAGCAGGAGATCGACCTCGACGCTCCGCTCGAGAAAGGCTCGATCCTCGTTCGCACAATCGCCTTGTCCCTCGACCCGTACATGCGGTGCGTTATTCAGTCTGCTCTACAGGCTGGCTGCGGCCGAGCGAGCTCTTCTCCTTTGACCGAGCTGCAGGCTGACCTCCGGTCCCGATTTTACCTGTCCGTCACGACAGCGGCCGCATGAGGCCTGCCGAGATCAAGTCGTACGTCCCGTCGTTCGAAGTCGGCAAGCCGCTCGAGAACTTTGCCGTAGTCGAAGTCCTCCGCTCGGAGAACGAAAAGTTCAGCAAGGGCCAGAAGTTGTACGGTTACTCCAAGTTCCAGACCTACTCGGTACGTACACAGCTCGGACTGGCTATTCAAGACTCTCTACAGTCTTGCTCACCTGTTGCCCTCCCGCGGATGCAGGTCATTCCCAAGGCGCAGGCCGACAACCTCCGCGTCCTCGAGAACACGGAGCAGCTCCCGTGGACCACCTGGGTCGGCTCGGCCGGCATGCCCGGACAGACCGCTTGGTACGGACTCAAGTTCATCGGCAAGCCCCAGAAGGGCGAGACCGTCTTTGTCTCGGGAGCTATGGGACCTGTTGGCCAGGTCACGATCGCGCTCGCGCACGCCACCGGCTGCAAGGTCATCGCCTCGGCCGGCTCGGAGGAGAAGGTCAAGTACCTGCGTGAAGAGCTCAAGGTCGAGCGCGTCTTCAACTACAAGGTGAGTTACTTTGCTGCGGTCGGGCGGGAGGGCGCAGACGTTGCACGCGCTGACATCCTCTTTCGCCGCCATTCCCGTCCCTCGTCGCCGCCACTCGCAGACGGACAACGTCAACGAGGTTCTCGCCAGCTGGAACAAGGAGCACGGCCCCTTCACCGTCTACGTCGACAACGTCGGAGGCGAGCAGCTCGACGCCGCCCTCGCGCACATCGCTCCTCGCGGTCGCATCGTCGCTATCGGCGGCATCAGCGGGTCCGTTTGTTTCCCCTGATTGTGCAGTTGTCAGTTGCGGTTTGCTGACGGCTCGCGTTTTCGCCACAGCTACAACGGCGAGTCTTACCCGATCAAGAACAGCATGATGGTCGTCGGAAAGGAGCTTGTACGTCACCCTCTCCAAATCTAGTCCTCATTATATCCGTCCGTTTGACTGACGAGTTTCTCACACCCGCGCTCGCAGCACTGGGAGGGATTCATCATCCTGAACCGCATGAACGAGGACCTCTTCCGCGAGTTCTACAGCGAGGTGCCGCCCGCGCTCGCCAGTGGCAAGTTCGCCCGCCCGGTCGAGCACGTCACCCGCGGTCTCGACAACGTGAGCTTCCCCCGCCCTTCATTGATGACCTTGCGAACCGAAAGAACTCTCTTCTGACTGATGTTCTTTTTCTTCTCCATAGGGTGAGGCGTTCGCGGCCTTGTTCGACCAGGAGAACTCCAACTTCGGCAAAGCCGTTTACAGCTTGGAGTAAACCGGCACGTTCGATTCGCTTGTCCCGCTTGTCGTTCGCAACTACCAGCATGAATGTAATTACAATCGCAAGTCGTACCATCGTTCGAGGATTCGATTATGAGTCGAAAGACAAAAGTCTGCAACGTCAACGGCCTCTCCATGGACCAATAGCAGCAGGAGGTATGAGGGGTCCCGTGGACCAATCCTTCTCAGGCATCGCTGCATAAGCGACTCCTGTTCAGGAATCGCTGCGTAAGCGACTCCTGTGCTCGACGGGGCTGAGACCGAGCGGGAAAGCAGATTCGAGGCCTTCTCGAGTGAGAGCGGACAATGGCTTGACCAGTGGACGCTAGACACAGCGCAAGCATCTGCTCATACGCCGCCACGCGGGTGGACGAGACAAGATCTGCCTTCGAGTGGCCGCGATGAAGAGGTAGACACCTTTGACCTATCGTCGCTGTCATCGCAGTCCCTGTCTTCGCCGGACTAATTAACAAGGAAGGGTTAAAATTACAAGGGCGGACTTGCATCAGGCTGGTCCCACCTCAATCACCAAATCTTCCACGCGCGAGAGTACGACTTTACTGAGCCACTTGACCCCACGGTAGACCTGTCGGATGCTCTTGATGATCCCGACGATGATGAGGGTGACGATGACGAGCTGGGATATGGAGGCTCCGCTGGTCGGTCCTCGACGACGACCACCTCCGGCAGGCCGGAGGGCGCGGAAGAGCGTGCGACCGATCGGCGTCACAAAGGTGGTAGCTGTCCTCGGGGCCAGGAACAAGTCAGCACAACGCTCCCACTCCCTTGTACAGCCACGCGCAACTGGTCTGGAGTGAGCGACTGACCGACGAAAGAATAGAACACGCTGACGATCCCGACGAGAGCCGAGCCCTTCGTAAAGTGCATGATCGCCCGTATCCAAAAGGGCGCTGCCACCGGCGCAGGCGCCACCTTTCCTCCGAATCCAAACCATGACGACACGCCCGAATCCTCTGTGCCGAGCACACGGTCCATCTGCAATTGCCGCCCTGCCGCCCAAGGCGACTCTTCCAGCTGGTGGCCCACGAACGCGACGGCTTCTCGGATCCCTTCGCCGACCAGGATATGGTCGCTGACGAACCAGTCTGGACAAAAGCTTTGCGTTAGCATACTGCGGACTTGTATCAACAAGGAAAGAGATTCACCGTCAAACATGCCAACAGAGGAAGCTGCTCGATGCTCGGCGATGGCAAGGAGTGAGTTGGCGAAGAAGCCAGCAAAGTAGACAAGCAAGAGGAAGAAGATGACGGTGAGCGTGGTGACGGTGACTGCAGATAGCGTCCGAAGAAGTCAGCTCAATTCCCCTCGACCGAAATGAACCATCGCTCGGCACGCACGAGGACTCGTCACCACTCGCGCCAAGGCCGTCCGCTGGAGGCGATAACGATATCCGCATTGCTGGCACTCCCAGAATGCGCGCGCGTTCGGAGAGGCTTTGCGCCACTGCTCGAGGCAAGCGGTGTGCACGTACCGAGACTGCGGCGATGTCCAATTCGGTCAGTTCAACCACCTCGGCCGGAGTCGCACGATCAGTTGACGGGTGTGTAAGCCAGACGTACGGTTCCGCGGCACAGGCAGGGCGAGAACAGCTTTCCGAGTTCCTCGTCGGTTCCATCGAAGCAGATCCGGCACATCTTCTCCTCGCCGGGTCCTGCATTCGCTTCCTGCGGATTTCCCTCCGCTCCGTGGTCTCCGTGTTCAGCTTCTGCCGCGCTGCCCTCCTCGCTCTGGCGCTGGACGTGTTCATCGCTGGTCGCCGCGCCAAGGTCCGAGTCCTCTGCGGAAGGTGCCGGTTTCGACTGCTCCGGCTTGACTTGGCGTGCGTCGGGGCGCAGCAAATATTCAACGTAGGCATCGCTGGCATCGCTCGAGACGCTCCGTTCCCTGCGTCGACGCAGCGGCGTGTCGGTGGTCGCAGCCGCCCCACTCGGCGTCGGAGCAATGGCCCCGACGTGGACCGCTTCCGGGGCAGCGTCCATAGCTGAGCGGTACACAAGAGCGTTAGAACGAGTCGGTATAGGCTATGTGACGACGGAGTTCCGATGCTTGAGGATGGTTGGCTCTCGAGACGTGACTGAGTCGCCGACGAAATGACGCGCGCCGAGAGCCTCCGTGGCCGTGGCAGCCGGAGCAAAAGCTAGTTCTTGCGGAACACTGGAGAGTCGCCAAGTATTTACAGCTACAATGCAAACGAAGAAGGATGCGATCCGAGGCGAGTGTACAGGAAGACAGTCCAGGAACGAGGGTCTATTAACTCTACTCCACCAGTCGGCGAGCGTTGCTGCGAAAGAGAGCGTCAGGATCACTCTGACGGGGGACGAATGCGGCAGAGAGACAACTCACTGTGCCTGGACAACGCGCTCGAGGTGCCGGAAGAGCCACAGCCGAGCAGACTGGTCCGCAATCGCCAGGAAAGGACCGGGCACATTGCCACGCAAGACGAGCGCTGGAGAGTGATCAAAAGACGATTAGCCTCGTCAACTTGCGCGACAGAAGTCGTCTGGAAACATGGACGCACTGATGCCGCTCGCTTCCAAAGAGATGGTGGCGAGATCCGAGATGGGGACCTGTGCCAAGGCAAGCAACGTCAGCAAATGAGCGCAACGAGCGGCAGCGAACCCGCGCGGAATGGCAGCACCACTTACATCCCAGCCGACTTTGAGCTTGTTGACGCGCACAAGGAGGATCCGGACCGTGGTGAGGATGACGACGAGCGTGTCGTCCGACGACGGCAAGTCGAGGTGCGCGACGTAGATCTCGTTGAAGTACTTGCCGTTCTCGACGTTCTTGAGCCAGTTCTGGCCGAGCGCCTCCCTCTCCGAGTACGGCTACACGATGGAGAAAGCGTCAGGTTCTCTGCGGAGGCGTGGGGAGAGACTGATTGAAACGCACCCTCAAGACGCCATCACTCGCGGTGAAGCGAGGCAGCCTGACTCGGTCGATTCCGCTCACGTCAAAGACGGTTGTCGTGTTTCGGATGCCTGGCGGGTGGTTTGATCAGCCTCAGCCAGAGGAGGGAGAAGAAGGCTCCGAGACGTACCCTCGGTGACGTTGTTGGCAAAGTCAAAGATACCGACGGCAGGCTTCGTCACGGCTCTGCAGAGACGGGCTGCGTCAGAACATCACACACTCGACTTTGAAACGGCCAGACGCACCCGACGAGGCCCATGCCGACACCCTTGAAGAAACCGGCTGCTCCGCCCGTTTCTGCGCCCTCGAGAGGCTTGGTGGCCAGTCCCTCGAAACCACTGGCGACGCTCGTGACGAGTGAAGTCGCTCCCGCCGTGACTCCGTACAGAGCGTGCTTCGGCTTGTTGCGGAACTGCCGGATCCGGCGCTGGCTCTGGTACTGCTTGTCCAGCGTCGCAGCCGACAGACCTGGAGGCAGACGAGGGCATGTTCAACACTCGCAGCTCTTTTACATGGTCTGAGGCGAGACAGATCGCGCGCACCTTTGCCGATACTGCCCGAAATTTTGGCGAGTGAATCGCTGAAACCGAAGACCGTCTTCTTGGCGAGACTGCCTGCTCCGCGCGCGATGCCGACACCGAGATCCTTGTTGCCGTTCATCATCACACTGTCGTAAGGCTGGATGAAGAAGTCGGCCACGCCCGAGGAAATATTGGTGAACAGCCCGGCGGGATTGCTGCGACCCAGGAAACCGAGCGTGAGTTGCTTTGCCTCGGGAACTGCTGGCGGCACGGATCTGCTTACCCGATAAAGTCGGCACTGCCAAGAACTCGGTAGAGCTGGCCGAAGAACTCGTCTCCGTAGTGGACTGTCAACCTCTCCTGGAGGACAGGCAGCGAGAGGCGCGCATTCTCGATCACGAGCGCGTTCAGGCGCACGGGCGCATCGTTGACGTTGCCGAGAGCCATCGTGAGGGCGTTAATGAAGAAGTAGAGCGGGTTGTGTGAAGTGAGCCTAGGGAAGATGCGGAAAAAAGGGGATGGTCAGCCTGAATCTCGAGAAAAGCCTACGACAAGAGAAGACCTGAGCGCACTTCTGCTCGACGTTGACCCGCTCAGTACGCATGAAGGAGAGGTCGAGCTGGATGGGGTGGAGATGCAGGATCTCGAAGTACAAGTCCCCGCCTTTGGACGTTGCCGAAGGTTCGGGAATTTCTTCCGGGTCCTCGGTGAGTTTCCTACGGGTTTCGATCATCAGTAAGCTGGAAACTAACGCATCAGACTGTCTTCATGCTACTCACGAAGGCGGCTCCTGTGCCGCTCCAGAAAACTTGGCGAAATCGAGCAGAGCGAAGAGGAAGTCTTCGTCGACCTCGACCGTCATCTCTTGGAGAAGTATCGACGCATACTTGAAGTAGGTGACGCCGTGAGCTGGGTGGGGAGATTGGTCAGTTCCGTGCCCCGAACCATTGACAGGACGCGAAGATCCTCACCTTCGTCCTTGAGTACGATGGCGGAGGCTTGCAAGCTCGGCCGGATCTCGAGCTCCTTGCTGTCTTTCGGGATGACCGACGGATAGAGAAGGATAGGGTACAGCCCGCCGAACAGCTGATTGTCGATCTGGATCCACTTGATCCCGATCTCGTACGCGACGTTTGTGGTCGAGTCGGAGTAGCTCGCGGTGAATCCGCGGAAGGAGGCGTAGATGAGCTCCTGCATCTTCTTGTTGACGAGCGAGATGCCGACCCCTTCAAAGTTGATACCGAGCGAGAACGTGGTGACGACCTCGACGTCGACAGCCTCGAAAGTGCCATCGCGACTGCTTGCAGTCGACGACGCCGTCTCGATGTTGCGCCGCTGCACCTTGAAGACGCTATCTTCTTCGACATAGTCGCTGAAGATGACTGCCTGTGTCGCTCCCTCGGCTCGTACATCGATCGAGACCACGGCCGTCTGTCCGTTGACCGAAAACTTGAAGGGAACGAGGGCACCGATCTCGAGTGGATTGACCAGGCGCTCGCGCCCACCGGCGGCGACCATCAATTGACGACCGTCCTCGGCAGGGAAGTCCCAGGCGTATGCTTGCTTGGCTCCTGCCTGAAGCTGGTAATGCCGACGAGGCGCACCCTGACGCTCGGAGGTTTCGCTCTTCTCGGCCTGCCAGAACTCGATCGCTTGGCTCGAGTCGTTGCGGAGGAGGAAAGGCCATGCGCCGGTTTCGGGATCGATCCGGATGAAGATGGAAGGCCCATCGAGCAGCGCATCGACCCGCGCGAGGCGTTCCTCGCCGCTCTTGGTGAGCAAGCGCACGTAGGTCTGGCCGATGTTCTGCAGCTTGAACGGCGCAGACCACCGCCCGCTGTCGGCGAGAGAAAGGACGAGTTGAGGTTTCTGTCCTGCGCGCAGGAACCCGACGTGGTGTCGCTGACCGGGCGGCACGCGCACGTCGTTCGCGGATCCCAGTTCGCGAACCCGCAGCTCTTCGCCGAAGTTGTTCTTGACGAGGAAGCGCGGACAGAGCGTGATCACCTTGGTAAGCTTGTACTGTGGAGAAGAGCTGATTAGCTTTGAGCTCGAGTTTGACCAGTACGTCGAGGAATGAACTTACGTCGCCGAGCCCTTCCTCCACCTTCAAGCCCACGCGCACCTCCTCGTTGCCGGTCGCTGACGGCAGGATGACTTCGGTTGTCATACCGACGGTCTCGAAACTGAGAGGCTGGGACCAGTTCGAATCGCCGACCCGCAGGAGGGACCGGTTGCGTCGGTCATCGGTCGGGTACGAAAACATGAAAGGATCACTGGGTTTCCGCTTCGACGACTCGGACGAAAGCTCCTCGAGTCCAGCGACGCTCTTGGCGGTACCGAAGAGCGACTTGGTCTTGAGAGCGAACGGGAGGCCCGTCTTGTTGATCAAGGTGTACGGCGCGTAGATTTGGACTCGGAACGCCCCGCCGGCGTCTGCATGTTTCCTTCGGCGGCCAGTGTCAGGGAACGATGCACGGGCACATTCGGGAGAAGGAAACGGGAAGCGTACTGGTAATGGATCCGCAAGCCCAGCTTGTGGCCACCCTTGTCGGCAAGGATGAGATCGCTCTCGACCGGCAGGTCCTCCGGATTGTCCGTGTTGATGATGGCGAACTCGCTACGCCCGAGCTCTGTTTGCAAAAATATTCGAGGTTAGTGTCCTTCCTTCCTACGTTCAAGCGAAGTGAGTAAAACTCGCTTGTATCTTGGATCTCGATGCTGAGCAGGAGGAGGTGAGAAAGCTCGGCGACGTGAATCGGACTGACTCCGCCTGCGCGGAGGAACGACGTCCAATTGTGCTCCAAGTTCTTGTCGAAGACGCGATACCGGACATCGTGTGGCAGCAGATTTTGCACTTCGACCGGTGCTCGAAGGGAAAGAGAGATCTTGGGATAGATCCTGAGGAACAAGGGGCGTCGTGAGCATCCGCTCCTTTAACCTCAATGCTGGCCTCGTCCGACATACCGTGTCAAAGGGTCGGCTTTGTCGTGGATCGCGTAAGCCTGGAATCGGAAAGCCGCCTCCTTTTGAGCTTTGCAAACGATTGCGCGGGACGGCCTCTTGATGAGGTCTTGCCAATGCAGACTCTCGGTCGACCAGCCGTATCCAAAGCCCGCTGCTCAAGGTAAAAGTCAGCACACGATCGAGCACGATTGGGAAATGTCACGTACGATCCGGTCGAAGCTTGATTCGATCATGGTAGGCCGAGATGATGGGTACCGAACATTCTCCGCCGGGGGCTGTGCGAGCAGGGCTATGTCAGCCAAGTAGCGCAGAGACCGGCGAAGAGAAAAGGCTGGACAGGTAGCTTACGGATCTTGAACACCTGCGAGGCCTTCTTGCCATGCTCGTCGACGACGACCATTTCGGCATTCACCAGCGACTTGTTCTGCACCAGGAACGTCGAGCGGAAAGTGACCACCTTGACGTTGTCGACCAGCTTGACGTCGCACAGCAACCGATGCGTGACCTTGTTGACTTTCGGTCGGAGCGGGTGGATGTGTTCGCCTTCGCGGTCGACGTACACGTGCTTGAGACGATCCCAGTTCGTGCCCTCGATGACGATGGTCAGAGAGTTGTGCGTGTTGGCGGCGAGGTTCTCGCGCGCGCGACGCCAGTCGTCGAACCTCCACGGCATCTCGCTTCCGTCGTCCAGGCGGTGACCTTGCGAACCCGCGTCGGTACTCTCGCTCCACAGAGAGAGCGCGTATCCCGTTCGGTTGCGGAGCACGAACGGAGCGTTGGAACCCCGCGCCGTCTTGAACACCTTGTCGCCTTCGCGGTCGAGGATAGACATGGTCGTCATGGCAAGTTCGATGAAGGACGAGGCGATGTTGAGCTCGAGACGTTTTTTCGAGGAGATGTCGACCGAGAGAAGGCCGGTCTGAACAGAGCGAGTGACCTGCGCGTCGAGAGACGAGTAAGGAGACTGCAATCTTCGAGCTGTTCGGGAAAAGTGGCAGTGCTTACGTGAACTGCAAACTCCCAGGGGTCCATGAGCGGTTCCCAGTGCGAGACCTTGAGATTGAAGTAGTTGATGAACGGCTTGATCATGACGCTTGCGTCGAGCTGCAGAGGCGCCAGAGTCAGTCCCGAGTCGTGATGGAAGTGACGCTCTTTCGGCACTCACATCGCTCGACCAGTCTGTCGCTTTCGCCGTGAATTTGCCGGCCTTGAGATCGAGGATCGGCAAGTCGTGCATGTCGCCGATGACGACAAGCTGCAAGCCATCGATCGTGGCTCGAAGCTAAGCGGGTGAGGGTGTCAGCCTCACGCCGTCCGGATGTCCGGTGACTGGTCACGGGCGATAGACTCACCGTCTCCTTCGTGACCACGACTTGTGCTTCAAGGAGACCACGCTGAGGTAAGGACAAGGAGGTGCGCCGAGCAGTCGCGTCGCTCTTGCTTCGCGCGCGCACCTTTCCGCTCGGATCGGCATCAAGATCCGGTCTCGCCGGCTCCTCGTGTTCCGCCGTCTCAGGAGTCGCGGAACGGTTCGAGAGCTCGATCGCGCGATTGATGATGGAGTTGATGAGGAAGATGTCGCGCATCGACACACGCAAGATCAAAGGCTGGACTCCGACCTCGATGTTCGTTACTTGACGGCCTCCGTCCGCCCGGCTGTCCATCGAAAGAATCAGGTCGACGTCGTCGAGAACCCGAATGTTCTCCTTCGGTCGGTCCATGCGGCAAAGGAACATCCCCAGCTCGGCGACCATGAGCGCGAGCGTTCCTTGCTGCGACATCTGCAACTGACTGATGGAGAGGACGACGGCTTCGGAGTCGCTCTTGGCGGGATTCTCCAGGAGAATGATCGTAGGCGAGACGACGTTGACACGCCAGGCGAACTCGGCGGCGGGAGCGGAAGCAGGTGCGAGTTCCTGCTCATCCGCTTCGAGTAGTGCTGGGTCAATCTCGGGCGGACCCGCAGGACTGTTGCTGAAGGGGCTCATGAAGTAGTCGAGCATGGCGAAGACGGGGTCGAGCGAGAAGATGATCTTTGGCGAATCGATCGTGACATTGGCGATGGAGCTGCGGTCGAGCCCGCTCGCTTGCGAGTAGTGAATCATGAATTGGTGGCCGGCATGTTTCGTAGCGGGAACGATCTCCCGGAACTTGGTGAGGCGTGCCGGCCGCATGTCGTGCACCGTCAACGAACTGATGGCGACTTCGGCTTCGAGCGACCCGCTAGCGAGCATCTTGTACTTGACCGCCGTGTTGTTGAGGGAGAAGCGGGCGAGCGCCGCCTCTTCCAAGCTCGCCTTCGAAGTCGCCGCATCCGTGTAGAGCTCGAGGAAGATCGTCTTGATGGCAAAGTCGAGCTCGAGAGACGATTTGAGGTCGACCTTGTCGCCGTTCAACGTTTGCGCCGTTCGGGGAAGCTCGGGCAGCAAGTCGACGACCGGGACGTCCTGCTCAGACTGGGCGGGCGCGTTCGCAGCGACTGGAGCGAGGTCCTTCACCGGAGGCGTAGCGATCGGCGTCGCTTTTAGCATCGCGCTCGCTTCGCCATCCATGCCGTCGAGTCCTCCGTCGTCGCCCAGGTTGAACGCCGCGGGTATCTTTTGCGACAACCGGTAGAGCAAGATGTACTGCGCCTGCGTCAACTTCATCTTGACGTCGGACATCGACGCAGAGACGACGGTTCCCGGCCCGTCGAGCTCGACGGCAGGGTTCCTGCTCTGGCGCAGAACGACCTTGACGTCTACACTGACGTCGTCGAGCACGGGAAGCTTGAGCGGCTCCCCGCTGTGGTGAATAGTCGACTCGAGGCCGATCTGTCGCAAGGTGAAGTTGATGGTGGTTTCGACTTCTTCGTCGCGAGCTTCGATCGAGTTTTTGAGCCCGATCTCGCCGAGGTTCGCCACAATCACGTCCTCGGCTTCGCGAACGGACGCGTCTTCGTCGCGCGGGAAGACGACGATAGGCGTCTTGACGAGGATGTCGTACTGCATCTTCGGGATCATGTCTTGCATCTCGGTCGCGCGCTGAGCCGCCGCCTGGGTCGCAGCGTCATAGACGGCTTTCATGCGCCCGAACTTGGTGAAGAAGGCGAGCATGCGCTGCACTGGCTCGGTGCGGAACGTGAACCGCAGCGAGCCGGAGCGGAGTTGAACGACCGAATCGTAACCAGAGTACGAGGCCGGATCCGACGCATCGAACGTCTCGTAGCGGAAGTCGGCAAGCTCGTCGCCCTGGATCGTGAGCAGCTCTTGAGGCGCCGCGCTGCTGAAATCGTCGTGGAGCGACAAGTTTCCTAGCCGCGCTGCGACGCGAATAGTCGGCGCGCGCAGGAGAACCGAGACGTCGGCGGCAGAGAGCGAGAGTGTCGCCAGCCGGGAGCCGTCTTCGTTGAGAATCAGGTTGATGCTCGTCAGTTTGACCTTGACGCGCAGTTTGTCGGCGACCGGATCGTTCGCAGCGTCGCCAGATTCCGCCGTCGCGTCGTCCTGCGTCGGCGAACCGGGAGGCGCCGCCGCATCGTCCGGATCGGTGAAGGTCGTCATGATCCAGTCGAACAAGATCAGGATGCTGCTCCGAGTCACAACGAGGTTCAAGGTGGACATCTCGACGTCGACAGACTTGTCGAAGCCTTCGTGGACAGTCTGGAACTCGGGCGAGTCCTTCTGAACTCCCTGGTAACGGACCCGGACGAGGTCCTGCTCGTGTCCACCCTCGAGCTTCTCGCTGGTTAGGAGGTGACGGAACTCGGAGTGCGGCGCGGCAGTCATCTTGTCCTCGAGGTAGAGCGACCGAAGAAGGACGTCGACGCTCATGTCGAACGGTCGCAACTCGAAGCCGAGCTGGAATCCTTCGAGCACGGCGTTGACGAGCAAGCGATCGGGTCTCGACGGATCCGGATTCGACCGGTAGATCGACGCCTGGACGCGATCGACCGCGAACGAGAACTCGAACGTCTTTTGGTGGATGTTCTGCTTGCCGTCCGCGATGTCGGGAGTGTCGAAGAACTCTTCTTTCTCGTCCCCCTTCTCGCCGTCGTCGTCCTCCTCTTCGACCGCCGTCTCGCTCCCCTCCGAATCAGTCTCCTGGTTGATCTGCAGCTCCTCGTCATCGTCGTCGACGGTCGGAACGCGACTGCGCGACCTTGCGAAGGAAGTGTGTCCGATTCCGCTGTCCAGTGCAGGCCGAGTCGAAGGCGCATTTGAGGGGTCGCCGAATTTCGGGATCACGATGTCGATCATGCGCATCAACGACTTGTACTTGCGATCCGAGAACTGCGGCGGAAGCGCGCAGTCAGCACCGCAAGACAGCTCGTTGAAGTGGGTATGGAGAAGACACGCACGTTGAGCTGCAGAGAAGGCAGAGAGCCGGAGATCTTGAGGCGAGTGAGGTTCGGGGCGTCGGCAAGGATGCAGTTTTGCGCGAGGAACGCCAGAGACGTCCGCTCGAGGATGTGTAGCTCGCCCAGTGACGAGTCGGAATGCGCCTCTGGCTTCTCGAGGGCGTCGAGACAGACGCGCAAGGTCGGTCCCATGAGGAGCTGTCCGCAGATCTCGTCAGTCTCAGAAGGCGAACAAGAAAGCACGCATGAGACGGCTCACCTGCGCATCCTCCAGCTTGACATGGAACTTGTCGTACATGAGGTCTTCGAGGCGCTTGTAGTCTTCCTCGTGGTACTCCTCGTTTTCTTTGGCCTTGACGGCGTCGATTGCGGTTTGATCGGCGAGGTCGCTCTCGACGGAGATGTGTCCGGCGTCGAGGACGATGTGTTGGCACGTCTCGGCGGTCATGTCTTCCGGGATGATGATGATGGGCTGCAGAAGGGAGGGCGGAAATATTAGTCAAAAACAAAGTAGCGGTAGCTGCGCAAACATCCGAGAAGACGCACCGCATTGAGGTCGAGCAGGATGTCGACCGTCTTGTGCTGCGCCAGAGCATATTCGAGCCCCGCTCGCGTCTCCTTCCGAATGCCTTCGAGCGTCTCGCTCGCCACGTCGATGAGGGCGCCGACCGACTCGAGCTGACTCTCGGGCGGCTTGAAAAAGGCGACGATGGCTTCGACGTAGCCGCGGTGGTAGACGATCTCGGTGTGGCGCAGGCGCATCGCGAGGGCATTGTCGGCGCGCTTGTCGAGCGGACTGTGCTCGAACTTGAGCGAGAAGAAGGGGTTCTGCTGCATCGCCCACGCGCCTACGGCCAACGACGACGAGGCTTCCTCCCCTTCCTCCCCTTCGTCATCCTCGTCTTCGTCCCCGCTACTCTCGTCTTGCCCGTCATCGTCGTCCGCCTCGCGCTCTTCCCGCGGGATGCGCTTTCGTCGCGGCGGCGTCTTGGGCGCCATTTCGAACTTGTCGACGGTGCCAGGCGCGACCTCCTTGACCCGCACGACCTGGGGGTGACGAGTTCCCGGGCACGTCCCGTCCGTGACTCTCAAGTCTCCGAGCCCGAGCGTCGCCTCAAAGTTCTCGGGTCGCTGCGCGACATCGAGGCGGAAGTCGTCAAAGTTGAGCGCGACGAGGTCGGTCGCCTTGCCGTGCGGGTCGGTCCGCAACGCGAACGATCCCGTCTCGAGCTTGGCCTTGACGCGCAGCATGAGCGTATCGGCGGGATAATCGATCGCGTGCTCGACGGCGTCCTTCTCGTCCCACTCGATCGCCTTGTACAGTTCCTTCCGCTGCTCTTCGCTGAGTCCCGTCGACGGGTCGTCCGACTCATGCTGGTCCGCAGCGGCGGCTCCGCCCCAACCGACCCATGAACCGATCCAGCTCGTCGCCTTGGCGGTCGTCGACTGCACCTTGGCCGGCGCAGGGTGTTCGATGCGCTCTTTGCGCATCTCGGAGCGAGCGATCGAGCGGTAAAGGCGGATATCGCGGTACCCGAGCTTCTTCTCGAGTTCGACGAGCTCGGTCGATTCCTGCAGGTCAGGGGCGTGTCAAAGGGAAGCTGAACTACATCTGTGGACCACGAGTGCCTGCTCACCTCGACTGTGATGCTGCCGAGCGTCTTCTTCTTGAAGAGGTCGACGTACGCCTTGCGATCGTTCCGCCGCTCCTCAAAGTACGCCCAACTCCACTGACGGTGCTTCTCGTGCACTTCCGTCTTGATCGCGTTGATCGCAAACTTCCACAGCGCTCGGTTCCGGTTCGCTTCGATCTCGGCGGCCGGCGGGCGGAAGCTGCGGTACTCGCGCTGGCGGATGTAAAAGTGGAAGAGGTCGACCATCGAGAGTGCGTCGCGGTACTGGTCTGCGTCGAGGACGAACCCGAGCTCCTTGAACAGGAGCTCGGCATCCGTTTTCGGGGTGTGCGCGTCGATTTTCTTGTTCATGACGAGGCGACCTTCTCCCGAAACGGGCTTGAGGACAAACTGATGCGCCGGGGTGTGATTCTTGCGCGCGATCAGCTCGGTGAACTTGGTGATGGCCTCGTCGAGGCTGTAGCCGGCGAGCGATTTCGAGTCGGTGTCGAAGTAGACTGCGAGCGAGTCGAGGGTCGCGAGTTTGTGCACGCCTCCGGCCGGCTTGGTGATGAAGGTCGGCTTCCACTCGGCGTCCGTCGACACGGCAGAGAAGCCGGCAAGGGTCAAGCCGACCGAGAAAGGGTGTCCCGGCACGGAGAGATTGTCCTCGTATCGGATATGGATATTCCGGACCTGAGAGAAACGCAAGTCAGCCCGCCCGGTTACATTGCTACTAGTACTCGGGAGCGAGGGAGGCTCACTTCGATTTGGAGATTGTCGACAATCTTGTTGACCAAGCTAGTCGTGAAGCTCTGGTTCTTCTGCTCCTCCTCTGCGCTCATGCCGGGAGCAGGCTGCGTCGAGAGCATCTCGGCGTTCTCGAGCTTTTCGAGCTTTGCCGCCTGCGCTCGGGCGGCATCTTCTTCTGGGGTCGATTTGGACGAGTCGGTAGGTGTCGCGAGGAGATACACGTTCTCGACGAGCACTCGGACGGGTTTTCCGCCGAGATTCGACCTGCGTCGCACGGCCACCAGGTTAGCTTGCGGTAGCCCTTGACCGTCACGACAAAACACTCACCATGGTATGCTCAGGGTGAGATCGCCGAGGTATCCCTCTTTGACGTCGACGGGCAATCGAAACTTGTCGAGCGCTTCCTTCTTCAAGCGCAAGTTGCGGAGCTTGACATCGCCGGACCAGATCCCAACATTGAGTTGACTGGTGTTCAAGTTGTCGACCTATGTCAGGTCGGTAAGCGTTCAAAAGAGCGAGAGTGCGATACGGTTTCATTTGGGGAGAGGCGGGTCGAGGTGGGGCAGGAGCAAGGTCGCGATGAGCCCGGGGCGCGAGAGGAAGGGCGTCGCGGTCAGCGGAGGTCCACACTATACTCTTGCAAGCCCGGACTGGACTCACATAGGCGGACAGGGTGCGGTTCAGGATGCCCGCGAGGACGGATTCGAGAACCATGACGTCCGGCAGTGACTACTCTGACACGCGTAGTCGAAGCGTCTGCCTGTCGCGAGTCCCTGCCAAATCGAGTTTGCGTGTGAGCGAGTCGGCGTATAGCTTGGTCTCAAGTAGCGCAGTATGCCGCGTACAGCTGCGTGCGTACCGAACTCGAAGCGCGCTCGTCGCGACCGATCGATTCGAAATTCAGGAATACAAATGTACAGTTTGGTAATCGAGAATACAATCGCGTTCAATTTCAGACCGGCCGGCGAAAGATTTGCCGAATCCAGTTCGCCGGCTCTGTGTGCTTGAGACCTCAGCGACCGCGACTCTAGAGACCTTTGCCTGTCGCATCTGCCATCAAGCTCTCGCCAACGCACGAGTACCGCTTTCCGGAATTCGCTTGACCCTCCGCCGCTCTCTCGTCGACTCGCTTCCCCACCTCCCTCCCCTCACGACCGCCTCAAGTCCCCTTTACGCACACAATGGCTACCGTTGCAGTCGCTACTCCGTCAAAGGAGATCAACCCTCTGCTGGCGGGTGCGTCCCCTTTATCCTGCACTCGCCCGCCGCTCAAAGGAGCTGTCACCCGATCGCTGCTGACCCGCGGCTCCTCGAACGCAGCTTACCTCCAGTCGCTCGCGACGCGCCCGATGCTCACCAAGTCTTTGACTTCGGGATCCTTGTCGTACGTCTATCGTGCACGGGCTGAACCGCCGTCCATCTGAGCCATTCAGCGGTGCTGACACGCGCCCATTCAGGATCCTGTCGGAGATCATTGCCGGCCACGTCTCGGGCTCGCCGCCGCCGCCCCTCAGCGCCAAGGAGCGCACCGGCATCCTCCCGATTGACATCCTCAAGAAGAACCACAAGGCGATCAAGCTTGGTCTTTACGGTAGGTCTTATCGCGGCGGCGGTTCTCTGCTGAAACCGCCGATTCCTGACCCGGAACGACGACAACAGGCTTCTTTGTCTCTGCACCGCTCGGCCACACCTTGCTCGCCATCCTGCAAAAGGCCTTTGCGGGCAAGACCTCGGCGCGCGCCAAGCTCGGCATGATCCTCGCGTCCAACCTGTTCATCTCGCCGATCCAGCAGTCGGTCTACATCGCCGCGATGGCCATCATCAACGGCGCAACGACCCCGCAGGCCATCATCAACGCCTGGAAGATGAGCATCTGGCGCGTCATGAAGCTCTCGTGGGTCGTCTCGACCGTGTCGATGGCGATCGCTCAACGCTTCCTTGCGCCCGAGATCTGGGGTGCGTTCTCCAACTCCCGGTCGGGGTTCTCACTCGCCATGCGGACGTACTGACCTCCTTTATCTCGCACAGTGCCGTTCTTCACTGTACGTCCAGGTCAAGCCGGGGCACTTTCTGACCAGCACCGCGGATTTCCTTGAGCTCACGCGCTTCCCCTCGGAACAGCTCATCGGCCAGTCCGTTGGAACTCTCATCAACATCCAGGTGAGCCTTGAGACGATCTGCGCCCGCCAAGCCCCCAGCCGTCCCTTCTGACAAATTCGACCTCCCTCCTTTTCTTTTCCCTGCTCGCTTATCGCTGCGATGGTTCCGCTTTCGAACACTTCGCGACTTGACAGGTCAAGAAGCGCGCTATTGCTGCCCGGGCCAAGGCACAGGCCGCCAAGGACGCCGCCGAGTCGCTGCGCCAAAAGGCAGAGGACGAGCTCAAGCCCTCGGCCGGTGGCTTGAACGAGAAGCAGGCTTAAGAGTTCTGCCTCGCTTTGCTCGGCGTCGTAGAGGCACTGGCAGCAATTTCCTGTCTCTGCCTGCGTACCGACTGCCGCGGCAGTGTCCTCCATTGTACTCCCTCCGGTATCGATTCCCCTGTTTTCAAGACTCGGTCGTTATCGTCGTGTATTTCCAAGGATGTCAACTGTTCTCTCCCTGCCTTGTGGCGTACTGTACTGTTCAGACTTTACGCCACGTACAGCGGGCAGATTACGAGCCGGACCACGAATCCTCCCAAACTTGAACGTGGTTAATAACGTTTCCGGCTCGAGTTCGTGCTACACAGCACGTTCTCGGAACCGGTTGGGCACAGCACGACCCGATAACGACGTGTCAAGCGAGCACACCGGCGCCGCCCTTGCATCGATGGAACTGACTGCTTGCCGGGCTGCCGGGACTGGACCCAGAGCCTCGGACCGCGTTGAGAAGGTTGGGCGTGCGAGCGAAGAATTTAGACTCGGCAGAAGCTGGTCGCATTTTACCGGGAATGCGCAGCAAAGGTGAAGTCTGCATCGTCTCTGAAGGAAGTGTACTGTGGTCGTCAATAAGTTACGGCCTGCAAGGCAAAGCTGAAGCTCAATCGGACTCGCGGACCTTATCGGCTCCCCGGAGCCCGGAAGGGCGATCCCCGCGTTCCAGGGGGAAGTGCACACGGACATTTTGAACTCGACTGGGCTGCTGACTGAAATTCTTTCGGGCCTCTCGACTTCTTGTCGCGAATCGCGTGTTCTCGTCGATCCCTCCTCCCCAGCGTACACACACGGCACCAGCCTGCGTTCCCGAGTCGCCTTACAACTAGCAAGACACTTTCTACCGCAGAGTACACGTTCCAACCGCCGCTTCCAGCAGCGCCACGCCTTTGTCGCTCCGCGAGAGCCTCGAGCCCCCACCTCGCCCGTCCGTACAAAGCACGTCTCTCGACGCCATGTCAGGCTACGGTACGCGCCGTAGCTCGGCCCAGCAGGTGCGTGGACATGCTAGAGAACTTTTTACACTGGACCGAGCCCTTACCGGGGCCTGGTGACGACGTGCACAGACCGCGCCGATTTCGATATCCGTCGCCGAATCGCCCAATGCGGCTGCCGACTCTCCCGGCGCACTCGGCGCTTCGCCGTACGGGCCGAGCGCATTCTCGTACGACGCGACGAGCCTGAGTTCGAGTGCAGGCAAGCTGAAACGCCCGTCCGGAATCAACAAGACGCGCCGTCTCTCGACTTCGAATCAACTCCGCCCCGCCTCTTTGCTCTCGCAGTCGATGCCGTCCGGCCCCCTTCCGGCTTCCGGGGGCCGTGGCCGCAGCTCGAGCATCTCGAACAATGCACACACTCACGACCACGACCACGACTTTGAAGAGGCCGAGTCGCCGGACGCCACTCACTCGGACGCCGCGGCACAGCCTCATCTCGCCAAGCTGGCGGGTCGCAAGGAGCGCGATCGCATCCAGTCGTTCGAGTGCGAGATCTGCTCCAAGAAGTACCGTCACTCGACGTGCCTGATCAAGCACCGCTGGGTACGCGCATTCAGTCACTTCTTTCTTTTCCCCCACCCCCTCCTCGAAAAAAAAAAGTTTTGCTGACCCTCCGATGCCTTCTATCTGACCGTTTGGTGACGTGTAGGAGCACACCTCGCACTGGAAAGAGGCCAGCAAGCTCCTCATGTCGAAGCACCAGCAGGTACAGCTCCTGGAAGGTGCGGCGATCCTCGTCGCCGCTTCCGCCGGGACTTCCTTGCCGGACGAAAAGTCGTTCTGGTGCGTGCTGTCCTTTCCGGAAGAGTTTCTTGATCCCGCAAGCTCACTCTCTGACTCACGCTGTACTGCAGGCCCGCCGCCGTTTCGCCGCCTGCGTCCGGCTTGCTCGGCTCCCTCGAGTGCGGCATCAACGTCAACTCGCTCGCGTCCGCGGCCGCCACGTTCGGTTCGCCCCGCTGGGGACCCTCGTCGCTCATGTCCGATGCCGGCGACTTTGACCGCTCGGAAATTGACGAAGCCGAATCCGACGACGACGACATGGATTCGCCGCCTCCCGGAGCTGGCAACGGCAGCCACGACGAGGACGCCCAGATGGTCGAGGACGGCATCTTTGACCTGGACCTCGGCGGTTCGACCGAGTTGCCGTCCCTCTCGATCGGCCCTTCGCCGCGCCCGTCGCCCCTGTCGCGCCTGCACTCGGACCATTCGAGCCCGCAATCCGCAGTTCGTCCTGCGCTGCGTTCCGCCGACTCGGGCTTCGGCTCGCTCGGTCGCTCGAGCAACCTCAAGGAGAAGCCGTCGTCGGCTGCAACTCTGGCGGCCGCAGCTGGTGTCGCCGCGAGCGGAAACGCCCTCGGCATCGTCGGCGCCAATCTCTCGGCTGAACAGCCTCACTCTATCCGCGGGTTCGACATCTCGGCCGCCCGGTAACCGCTTTCCGAGGCGCTCCACCTCGTCTCATAGCCATTTCCCGGTCCTCGACTCCCGGTTCCATTGGTCCATTATCCCCGAATACACGCTGCTGGGACACCAACCCTCCGCATTTCGCAACCTTTTCTTTCTCCTCGCATGTTTATGATCCCCCCTCGTGCTCGCCATTCTCATCCGCTAGTCTCATTCCCAACAGTCAGTGCCCCAAATGCTTGTTATATCCGTGCTTAGCCCTCTGTATACCAGTTTCGCGTTTCCCTTCCCACCCTTGTCTCTCTTCCAGCCCTCGAATTCAGCAGACTTTATCTCTTCTCGCAGTGCAACGCAACGTCTCAAGTATCATATCGTTCTAGTGACGCACGCTATGTGCTGGGAAAGCCGTCTAACTCTACAAACTTTCTAATCGTTGGACCACGGCAAGTCGAGCGAGTCGCCTTCTTTGTGCTCGAGATCGTCCACGTCCGCCGTAGTACTCGCTTCGGCTTCTGCGCTCCGCACGTCCTCCGCAGCGAGGTGCTGGTCCCGCAGCTGAAGGCGGCGAGCGACCACCGAGAGCACCACGATAACGGGTGCGAGCACGAGTATGGAAATCTGGTTTCGTCGAAACGTCAATCGTTGGCGCTCATCAGCTCACCTGCCTTGTAAGGCTCCAACAATTCAGGAGCGCTTACCATGCCTGAGGTCCATGTCGGGGCGTGGTCCGCCGGGAAAAAGACAATGCTCCACCTGCAAATAAACCGTCAGCCCAGAAGGCGATACCAATCGAGACCGGATGCACAAAACCAAGTGACGGACCAAGCGTTGAATGCATTCGAGAGGCAGTTCATGCTGGCGAGGATGATGCCGCGCTCCTGCTCGTCGTGGCGCGTCACGTCGTTCGCCCAGCTAAAGTTGCTGGACTGGCCGGCATAGGAAACTCCCGCGATATAGAACGCAAAGAACATGGCTGCACGTCCGGCTTTGTTCAATACGACTGTGGTTGTCGCGGGCACAAAAAAGAAAAGAAAGAACTCACCACCGTGACCCAGCTGGCTCTGAGCGAGGATCAGAGATGCCGAGACCACCATGACGGCCGCGATGAGGAGGTTGACGTGGTACCGTTTCTTGTTCCAATCGGTGTACATCGCCGTCAGAAGGAGCGCCACGACCGAGACGGCCGTCGCGCCGTTCGGGTAATAGTTAAAGTTGGAGACGGTCCACGACGCCGCGCCGGCCTTCACGCGATTCTTCATCCAGAGGGCCATCAGGGCGTTTGAGCCAATCGATTCCAGTTCGCCGCCGACGATCCAGATGCTCGAGAAGAACCACCAGCGCCAACTGCCGAGGACTCGGCGGAACACGGTGCTATCGAGTTTCGTTTCGGCGCGTTTCGGGACCCGCGCGAGGGCGAGGGCGCGCTCTTCGGCGGAGAAGAGGATAGAGCGGTTGCGTTCCGGGGTGTCGGGGAAGCACACGTAGCCATAGATGCCGATCTGAGAAGGGCGGTCCGACTTGTTGGTCAGTCCTGGCAGCCCCGGCGGAGAAAAAGGAGTTCGACCACGCCCGTACCGGAATGGTGATGAGACCGCAGATGATGAAGAGCCACTGAAAGCCCGCGAGGCCATGCACGCCGTCCATGGAGGTATGGATCGAAGCTTGCATGATGCCCGAGAAGAGGGTCGCGATCTGCGCCGACGCGCTAAAGATGGCGGCGCGTTTGCACAGCTCGGCCTCGCGGTACCAGGATCCCATGATGTAGTGCGCGCCGACGAACGTCGAGGCTTCGGCCATGCCCTGGAAGAATCTGATCACTTCCAGATGGGCCGTGCTTTTGGCGGCGGCGGTGACCGCCGTGAGGCCGCCCCAGATGACCATGTTGAGGGGGAAGAGGATCCGCGCCGGAATGACCTGCAGGAGGAGGTTCTGCGGGATCTGGGCGATCGTGTACCCGACCGTGAAGCACGTGTTGACCTTGTTGAGGTCGTCCCCCGTCATGCCGAGCGCTTCTTGCATGCCGGAGACGTACGCATTCGACCTGCGGGGCGGGCGGAAGCGTCAACTCGAGAGGAAAGCCTTTGCGTCGGAGCCGGGAGGAATATGCACCGACAGGTTCGCTCGGTCGAGATAGTTGCTCCAATACATCAAGCAGACGAAGCTGAGTACGGCAAAGTCGATCTTGCGGAGAAGCCGTGCCTCGGCCTTTGTTTCCGGCGGCGGTCCCTGTACGGTTGGCCATGTCAGTCCATGTCGGCACTTGGAGGGGAGGGATGGATGCAAAGAGAGCAAGGACTGACCCAGACAAAGTTTCGAACCGCTTGCATAGCCATCGCCTTGACCCCTGGTGCCTGCCTGGCGGACGCGTGTGATCGACTCGAAAGAGCAAGGGGCGACCTGACATGTAGCAGATCGAACGAGTCGACCTGCGCCCGGTCGTACGATTCCAGCTGAGTCGACGGCTGACCGGCAAAGCAAGGCGCCGAGTCGACGGGCCCAGTCTGGCGCGGTCAGAGCAGGACGAGCTCCTCTGCAAGCTAGCGGGTGCTGCGATCTGACCGAACTGGGTCTTTCAAGCGTGTTTCGTCTCGGAGAGCTGATGAAAAGCCGGCTTCGAGGAGAACTGCGCGGCTTTGGTCGCTTCCTCGCGCTGTGCCGAGCTCTACGAGACACTGCGTACACGCTGGCGGATCAAGTCACTCCGGAACAATGGGCTGCAAAGTACCACGACGCGCAGGTCCGCCTCCTCGTCCGCCTCGTTCGTCTCGGTTTTTACCCCACTCGGCTGACCGTCGAGAGATGCTGTCCCAAACAGGCTGCTGCGGCCCGTGCGACCAAGCTAGAGCTTGCGAGAGACTATGACGCCGCCTTCAAGACCTACCTCGCAGCCGCGCAGACCTACATGTTCCTCTTGCGGCACACGACCGACCCAGAAATCAAGCAGCGCATCCGCACCGTCTCGGGCAAACTCGTCGAGCGCGCCGGAAAGATCAAGCAGGCCAATAAGCTCAGCAAGAACCCCGTCGCGAAGAATGACTTGTCGATAGGTGCGGCGCCATCCAATACCCTTTGACCCTGTCACAAGTTGCTAAACCCTCTTCGCGTGTCTTTTCGCACAGAGGAGCAAGATAGCGTCTTAGCCAGCGGATCTTTGATCAGCGGCCATAGACTGGCTCGATGGACCCCCGGCGATGCATGTCCTTCCTCCACGAGGTAGGCGGCGACATGATCCCGCAGATTTGAATTCGACGAGACTGAGAACCACTCCATTCCCACAGTGCCGCGCTGCCGTCGCCACCAATGTCACCAGCGCAGCTCATGGCGGGATGTACGTGGGTGCGAGCGGCCGTCGTGTTCCCGCAAGCTGTCGTCGCAAAGGACACGACTCGAGGCAAGGACATCCTCCAGGACAACGTCAGCGACTGCTCGATCGTCACCGCGCTCATGGTCGCAGCAGAGCACAACGCTCGCTTCCGCTCACGCGTGAGTAGCTGCGGTGTATTGCCCGTCCGGATGCTTTTGAGACCGGACTGACACGCCCACTTTCAGCTGGCCTTGTCGTGTCTCTTTCCGCAAGACTCGTCTGGCCTTCCTATCACAAGCGAGGATGGCCGGTACAACGTCCGCTTCCTCGTCAACGGAACTTGGAGATCTGTACGCATACACTCTGCACTTTGCACCTTCTCACAGACTGACAGACTGACAGACTGACAGACTGACATTATCGTCGTGCAGATCCGTGAGCGGGCTCTTTACGTTCTCGTCTGGACATTCCCCAGCCGTGCTTACCAAGCGCAATGCAGCAATCGACGATACTCTCCCCGTCACGCCGGAGAAGCTCCCCATGTGCGCTCTGGTGAAGGACCAAGATCAGCTTGGGCCCGCCTTGCTTGAGAAGGCGGTGAGTGAGGAGCTTTCGCCCGCTGGACGCCGTGCGACCGCCGCTAAACGTCATTTTACGCGCACAGTACTTGACGATCATGGGTGGCTACGACTTTGCGGGCTCGTGAGTCCGAGCACGTCCGTTTTCGCGCTGCAAAAGTGAGGCGGCCTGACACCTCCTTCCTGCAGAAACTCCGCAAACGACTTGTAGTAGGCCGTACCTTTACGTCGACCCGACACCCTTACGCGGAAGCTGACGCAGCACGCTACAGTGCCATTTCCGGCTGGATACCGGAAAACATCCCTCTTCGGTAAGTCACGCCCTGAGGCGAACACCTCCAGCACGGAAGCTGACCGAGCACTTGGTCCCCCGCAGCCGTCGCCTGCGCAGCGAAGGCACGTGGCACAGGCTCTCGAGGGGCTTCTACATGGGTGAGCGCGGACGCGGATGTTTCGGCGGCATTCATAGCCAGACTGATCTCGCTTCCCTCCGCAGGCAAATGCGTCCTCACCCTTGGCACTTCGGCGGATGATGCCGGCTCCGGCGGTCTCGATCTCATCCCGTCGCATAGCTACGCTGTCATCGGCAAGCTCAACCTTTCTTCGTCAGGATGCTCCGTTTCGACACACGCTGATCGTGTTCCTGCTACAGACGTCCGAGAGACCGGCGATCGGCGACAGCTCGTCCTCGTGAACCCGTGGCGTTCGGACCCGCCCGAGTCGACTTGGACATCCGGTCTACGGGACACACTCCCGAGTGCAGAAGGTGAGCGGAGTCAACACGCAGAATCGTGCCTCGTGGCGGGATCTTTGATCGTCAGAACTTTGCAGATCCAGAAGTTATGGTGATAGATTGGGAAGACGTGCCGGCGTCCTTTGCCTTTCTCAACGTCAACTGGGATCCGGCAAGCTTCGATTACACCGATCGCGTTCATCTGTGAGGTTTCCTTCGCTTTCAGAGTTCCTCCTCGCGCCGCTGACTTGGAATCGACAGATCGTTACCCGCTCACAAAGGCTCTGACACACCTGTAACGGCTCAAAGTGAGTCTTCTTGAGCTCGCTTTCTTATAACCTGCCCTGAAGTAGGCGTGCTGACCCTGTAATTCACAGAGAGGAAGCACTTGCGCCACCTCCGGCTGCGAGTCGAGCCCGACGCAGCGTGCGAGTCGGACGTCTGGCTGCTTCTCGCCCGGCACACCGCCAACCCGCTGGAGAAAAACGAGTTCATCAGCCTTGACGTTGCGCTCGCGAGTGCGATCTCTCGGCAGGACGGCGTCGTTGCGCTTCCCCCGCCACCTGCCGTGCGTGCTTTGTTCGTTCACTCGCCGAACGCAGCGGCTGAACAGCTTCTTACCCGCAGTCTGCCATGACCGACAATCTCTATGATCTCGTGAGTGTGCTGCTGATAACAACGAAGCTCCCTGCCCACGCTGATGACTGCCGCGACGCTGCAGTATCGGTTCATGCCAGAGGCGGGTGCATCTGTTTACGATGTCACGATCGCTCACGAAGGTCCTTCGCCCACATTTGCCTTCACTCTTACGGCTTTGAGTAATTGCAACGTGCGCATACTGGACGGTTCGCCGCCTTTGCCCTACAAGGTTGAAGTGAGTGGAATCGTTTCCAGCGAAAGCCAGCAACAAAGGGCTCATCATGAGCGAACTGCTCTTTGCTTTCTCAGGTCGGAGGCGCCTGGACTGCGACCACAGCTGGCGGCAACCATACTTGCCATACCTTCTACCGCAATCCGCAGTACCTGCTCAAACTTGACGCGCCGATCTCGCCGGGGGCGGAACAACAACGGATCGAAGTCCTTGCCGAGACAGACAAGGAGACGCCAATCAACGTCCGCTTACTTTACGCAGATGGGAAACGAGTCGACCAGTGAGCTTGGAGTTTAAATCTGTCCATAGGCGTTTGCTTTCAGCTCCTGATAACTCCCCACACCGCAGCTTCGCAAACCGCGACGTCCTAGCTGGCGAGTCGACGTACAACTACGGTCGTGCCTCATGCGCGCGTGATGAAGTTTCGCGTGCGTCCTGGTGGCTACTCGAAACACGAAAATCGCGAATGCTAACGGCGCTTCCCCTCCTCACAGCCGGACGTTACACCCTCGTTGTCTCCTCGTTCCAGCCGGATCACCTCGCCTCGTTCAAAGTGGCAGTCCGTTCCTCCCTCCCTGTCGAGATCGCTGCGATCCCCCCGGAAGGCGCCGGCATGTTCTCACGCCGCGTTGACGGCGCCTGGGTTCCGGGTCAAGCAGGAGGCAAGTCGCAACCTTTGGAGAATCCGCGGTTCCGTTTGCGTTTGGCCGGAACGGCGAATGTCAAGTGAGTCTCTCTCTCCTGTGTGATTGCACCACACCGCCGAGACGGCCCCTGACACGCGAAGTTCTGTCTGTTCGCAGGATACGATTGCAGACCCCTGAACGTCCTCTCGAGTTGGCGGTCTCGATCTACGCGAGCGACAGCTCGGGACAACCTGCACAGCTCGTTGCCAGCTCGGGTCCGTACGTCGATCACGTCTGCGGCGCGGTCCTTTCAGCTCGGAACCTCCCTCTAGCTGCGTCAGGTGAGCATCCTATTTCCTTCCCCGCCCTTTCTTTGCTTCGTCTGCTTAACCGGGACGGTCTTTTTTTCGTGAGTTG
This sequence comes from Rhodotorula sp. JG-1b, assembly GCA_001541205.1. Taxonomy (NCBI): domain Eukaryota; kingdom Fungi; phylum Basidiomycota; class Microbotryomycetes; order Sporidiobolales; family Sporidiobolaceae; genus Rhodotorula; species Rhodotorula sp. JG-1b. Next base: position 324,355 of record KQ954466.1, on the reverse strand, counting down.
CAGACTATATCGTCATTCCGTCGACGGCGCGACCGAAGGAATACGCAGCGTTCGAGATGCTCGTCTACGCCAGTACAAAGCTCGAGGTCTCTCCGTTGTAGCGAGGGCACGAGAGCCGTATCGCTGAAATACGGCGAATTTGTCCGGTGGGCCCTCTTGCAGCAGGTCAGGATTTCCAGTGCGCTGAGCGAGTCGTCAGGAAAGGAGCTCCGCCGGCGGGAGGACGGATGCAATTCGGAACATTGCACAAAGTTCAGTCTTCTGCGATATAGACGTCGTCGTCTGCGTAGGCAGAACCACCACCACCGCCGCCGCTCGCGCGCGCCTTCTCGAGCGCCACCTTCCTCTTCTTGCGCTTCATCTCGACGATCGCGTCCTTCTTTTCCTTCCTCGCCTCCTTCCGCTGCTGCACGCCCGCTTTCGGGTTCAGCGGCGCCGAAGTCTTGACGTGCTTGATCGTCGTCGGCGCGAAGCGGGACGTGGGCTCTTGGTGACGGGCGGAGGGGGCGTGAGGATGCAAGAGGTAGGGGACGAGCCAGGGAGTCGAGAGGGGTTGGAGCTTATGAGATTGGATGAGAGAGTATAGCGCACTGGCGGCCGGGAGTAAAGACTGGGAAACGCAGCGACGGGGTTTCGAGTGTCAGCTCTGCGCAGTGTAGGAAGGGAGCGGGGAAAGAGAGGAGGCTCACCGAAACGGCGATGGCGGCGACTCGACGAAGGCCGAGCGCGTCCGCGAGCTTGCGCTCGGCACCGACATCGAGTGGGATCAACAAGACGGGCCTCATCTCCGGTCTCTTTGGCCCCGGCTCCTTCTTCTCTTCTTCCTCTCCCGGACCGACCGCATCGAGTTGCATCCGTTCCGCCGCTTCGGCGTCGTCCGGTCCGGCACCTTGTAGCAAAACCGAATCGAGCGCCGTCTGGACCCCGTTCGCGGCGGCGACCATGGTCGGCAAGTGCGCGACGAGCGACGGCGGGTTGATGTCGGGTTTGCAGACGAAGACGAGGTCGACGAGGGGGACTGTTGGTGGCGGCGGCGGCTGAAACGACGAGTCCGGCTCGGTTTTTGAGATTGCAGCGGCGTTCAAGCCGTCATCGTGTGCATTCGAGGTTTCCGAGGAGGCCACGCCAGGATGCGCGGGAAGTAAGGCTCCTGCTGACTGCTTCTGCTTCTTTTCCTTTTGAGTCTTCTTCTGGTGGTCGTCACCAGTTTCCGCCCCCGCCCTCGGCGCCAAGCGGCGAGCGTCCGAGTTGACCAGTATCCGCGGCGACGACAACTTCGACGACGGCTCTGACGACGGCGAGGTCGCGAGTGACTGGGACTGGTCGAGGCAGAAGTACGGCGCGAGGACGTCTCGAGACGGAGAAGTGCGCGCGTCGTGCAGGAACGAGTAGGCGGGGTGATCTCCGAGCGGGAGGGCGGGCACCGAAGACGCTGAGGATGCTGCTGCTGCTGCTGACGACAACGAGGAGGAGCTCGCGTGATGTTTCCGTTTGCGTTTCCTGCCTCCGCCTCCGTCCCACCCTCCTCCCCCCCGCTCAGTCTCTCGCTCCGCCTCCCTTACGTCCGGCTCGCCGGGTCGACTCGGAGTCGCAGGCGGTGCGGCGTGCGAATCTCCGAGTTCCCACCTGCCCCAGCGGATGCGGGACTCGAGGGCGCGCGTGACCTGGTTGATGCCGACGACGAGGTCCGAGAGCAGAGCGAGGCGAGACGCGCCCTTCTTGCCACGATCGTTCCCTCCTTGTCTCTGAGTAGTTGCTGTAGTCCGCTGGCTGTCATCCTGCTCGGTGGATTGCCTCGATTCGTCGGTGCGGGCAGTCTTCTGTGACCCCACTTCGAGTCCCTGCTCTGGACGCTCGGCGCTCTGAATGAGCTGGAGAAGCTGGTTCAAGATCTCGTTTCGTACGCTCGCAGGCAGCGGAGGCCAGCGGACCGCGAGCGGGTTGTCGACGACGGGTTTGTAGACGACTTTGCGGTCCACCGCACTCGGATCGGGACGAGCGGGCGCGGCGCGGGAGCGAGCGCGGATCGAGCTGGTCGTGTGTGCCGTCTTGACTGTCGCCATATCGGGCGAGCGACCCGACGTGGGTGAGCGAGTGAAGGCAGAGCGACAGACGAAGCTCTCTCGCCTCGTCGCTCTTCACTCGCCCTCGCCCGGAACAGCTTCGGAAGGCAGCCAAGGGTCATGAGCGGAATAGAACAGCCAGTCGCTGCCCCGAAGCCGACCAGGAAGCGCTTTGTCGGCAGGTCGACAGCCGCCTCCTCGTCCGCCTCGACGTCGACTCGCAAGACTCCGGTCGTCGGCCTGCAGGCGCAGCAGCTGCCAGAGAATGCAGACCCTATCCTGGAAGCCGCCATCAAGCACCTCTTGCCCTCCAACTACAACTTTGAAGTTCAGAAATCCGTGCACCAGATCCAGCGGAACCGCGCCACTCGCGTCGCCCTCCAGTTGCCAGAGGGGCTCGCCATGTACGCCTGCAGCCTGGTCGATATCCTCGAACGCTTCGCCGACTGCGAGTGCGTCATCATGGGCGACGTCACGTACGGCGCGTGCTGCATCGATGACTACTCGGCCCGCGCCCTCGGCTGCGACATGATGATCCACTACGGTCACTCGTGCCTCGTCCCCGTCGATACCACCACGATCAAGACCCTCTATGTCTTTGTCGAGATCGCCGTCGACCGCACTCACCTCGCCCAGACCGTCAGGCTCAACTTTCCGCACTGCATCCCGGCGAGGAGGAGCGCCGCCGTCGACAAGAACGGCAAGGGCAAAGGGCCCGAACTCGAGATTGCGATCGAGCCGCCCACCGAGCGCCACGGCTGCTGTCAGAGTGGTGCCGGCCCGTGCACCGGCAGAGGATGCAGACCCGAATCAACTGCCGCCACCGAGGCCACTTCGCCGCCGCCTCCCGCGGCCAAGACCAAGCTCGCCGTCGTCGGAACGATTCAGTTCGTCGCAGCCGTACAAGGGCTCAAGGCCGACCTCGACGCCGAAGAGGCAGTCCACGCCGGACGACTCGCGATCGAGGCTGCGGACCACCACGAAGGCGACGACCAGATTGCAAACGTAACCCAGCAACTGTCGACGACGAGAAACGAGTTTGAACTCGTCGTGCCGCAGGTCAAGCCGCTCAGTCCGGGCGAGATTCTCGGCTGTACCGCCCCGCGACTCGAAGCCGATGTCGACGCACTCCTGTGAGTGTCTGCCCCCCTGCTCTTTTTCGGGGTTTGTCCCCGCCCGGCGGTGCATATCCGCCAATATCAATACTGAGCGTCTCACCTGCATGTCCCAGCTACGTCGGCGACGGCCGCTTCCACCTCGAGTCGATCATGATCGCCAACCCGCTCGTGCCCGCGTTCCGGTACGACCCGTACACGAAGCGGCTCACGCGCGAACTGTACGACCACGAAGAGATGCGGACGATGCGCGGGAATGCGGTCGCGCAAGCCAAGGAGAGCTTGGTCGAGAATGCGAGGAAGGAGGACGAGAAGGACAAAGAGGCGTGGGCGGTCGTGCTCGGGACGCTAGGTCGGCAGGGCAACTTGAGGGTTCTCAAGGTGAGGAATCTCTGTGCTCTCCTGTACCTGCCTTTCCCGTAAGGACTGAAGTCGTTCGCTTGCTCATCCAGTCCGTAACGCGGCATCTCGAGGCGCCTCCAAGTCGAGGAATTCCGCCGTCGTCAACAACGACTGTCGCCTCTCCGACAAAGAGCTCGCCGCTCGCTTCGACACCTTTCATCCCGATCCTCCTCTCGGAACTGTCGCCGGCCAAGCTCTCGTTGCTGCGCGGCATCTCGACCTTTGTCCAGACTTCGTGCCCTCGCCTCTCGATCGACTGGGGCTACGCCTTCCCGCGTCCACTCCTCTCCCCGTACGAAGCCTCTGTCGCTCTCGGAGTCACAAACGCGCGCGGGTGGAAATCGATGGGCTTGACGCAGGAGCAAAAGCGCGAGAAACCGTTCCTCGCCGAGTTGGAGAATGGTCGAAAGGCGGAGGACGACTACCCGATGGACTTCTATGCGGATCAGAGTCTCGGAGAGTGGACGCCGCGGTTTGGGATGGGGGTCCGGAAGGCGGGAGGCGAGAAGGGCAGGCCGATGCCGCGCAGGAAGAGGCCCGCCGCTACCGCCGCCGCCACCCCCGCCGCCGAGACGACTCTGCCACCACCGATTCCGGTTGTGTAGCTGCACGTGGGCTGCTATTCATATGGAGGCACATCTTGACAGAGAGACCAGAATCGGTCGAGACGCTGCAAGGGCTTAATTCACGCGCATCTGTCCGGCTCGAACCCAAGCTCAGCTCGACTGCGGATCAAAAGAATGATCGAAAAGGGCACCGCCTCCTCGAACCGTTGATTTCTTTGATCATCCGCGTCTCTCCCTCCTGCTCTGCTCTTGCCTCCTCTCTGACGCCACTCACGTGTCCCCGTGCCAAGTACGTCTAGTCGCTAAGCACACAGTGCGCACGCTTGTTCTTGCTGAGAGCGACCCGAGAGTACCCCACTCAGCCCAATCTGACTTTGGTTCTTCTTCGCGTGCCCGGAACGTCATCGTCCGCAGAACTTGAACCCGGAGCTACTCGCGCACACGTTAATATGTGAGCACCTGCACTGCTCTCCAGTAAGTTCGTGTACACGACTCGATACTGACAGCTTCTCCGAGCAGGCCTTTCTCTGTCCAGCGCCGCACCCACTCGTGCGTCCCTCGTTTGTTTTCCCCGTCCGGCGGCGGCGGAAGTTGCTTCCTTGTCGCCCTGTACTGAACCTGACTGAGGTTTTGGCAAACGCTTCGCAGATATACCATCATCCCCAAGGTGCTGTATGTTCATCGTCAGGGAATGAAGCGCTGGCGCGTTTCGATGGGCGTGAGTCTGGGACGATCTCAGCTTGTCCTGCAGCCACTCGTGCAAGAGCTCGCTCGCTTACTTTTACGGGTCCCATAGCCGATCAACTGGACCCCGAACTAGACCCCCCCTCCGGTCTCCCAACTCGGCCTCTGTAAATAATTTGCCTCACCTGCCCGACTCTTTTTTCTCGCACACGCCCTAGCAATACCGTAATCTATATACATCGCACGCGTGTCCTTTTGACGAAGAGTGATGCGATGTCTGTTTGCGTGAGAGGAAGCGTCTACATGGTCTCGCCTTCTTCCACAAAGCCTCTATCGATGGCGTCGATCGCCCCTTCGCACAGGATGCACTCGCTCGCGATCAAGTCGTCGAGCTGCTTCCGCCACTGTTCCTTCTCCTCCTCTTCGCGTTTCTCCCGCGCGCTCAACTCGCGGTGAGCGGACTGATCGAGCGAGCCGTTCTGGCGCGGATTGCGCCTGCCGTTGTTCGCGTTGGACTTGGCACCGCCGAGGGGAGTCGCGAGCCCGTTGCCGAGACTGCGCATCGTGTTGGTGAGGGCAGCGCCGCCTCCAGACGGCAACGGGATCGCACCGCCGATCGCACTCAGGAGCGCGTCGGGCAAGACGAGCTTGCGCAGCTGGTCGACGGCTTGGACGGACGCGGCCGCGAGCTTGAGCCCCTGCGCCGACGTGTCGTCGAGGAGACCGAGCGGGCGCTTGCTCGATCTGGAGGATAGCGCGTTGGACGGTAAAGTGGCGGAAGGCGCGAGACGAGCCTGCAGGTCGAGCATGCGGCGAAGCTGAGTCGGCGACAGCGACTTGGTCACCTGCGGAGAACACGGTCAAGATCAGGATCTGTAACGGCGAATACCGTGCCCGCCGAATAGCGAAAGCGCACCTCTTGGATCAAGCAATCTGCGTGGAAGCAATGCTGACAGGGGAAGACGTAGAATTGCCGAGTCAGAAGCTGCTGCCGGCAGACGCCGCACTTCTCGCCCGCCTCGACGACGACGAATCGGTTGTCGAGCTCGGCAATGTCTGCCTTGATCGCCTCGGCGGACCGCGTCGCTTCCGTCATGTCCTCCTTCAGCCGTTCGATGTGAGCAGAGTAGTCCTCGAGCGCCGAGCAGATCTCTTCCTTAAAGTCGTCGATAACGACAAAGTCGGGGAAGAAGGGCAAGATGTCTTCGATCTTGAGCAAATTGGTCGACTCGAGGAAGTGCATCGCGCTGTGACGAGGGGAAGTCGCGGGCGAGGTCAGCCAAACGGTCACGCTAGGCTGCCTTGCTAAGCCTGGACATCCACTCACGTCTTGATGTCGTTCTTTTGCCCGACGACATGCTTGGCAATCTTGAGCCAGAGCTTCTTCCGCAACAGGTCATCGTCTTCGGGCTTGTCGGCACAGATCTTGGCCAACTCGAGGTCGTCGTGCTCGAGAGCGAGGTTCACGCTCGACTCGAACAGCGCCATCTTGGAATAGATGACGACGCACGCCTGGACGCGCTTGTGCGCTCGCGAGACGCGGAGCGCATAGTCGAGGTCGTAGTACGGGTCGCCTGTTTGCGGATCTGCCGGCGCAGTCTCGAGGAAGCGGACGAACGCGGACTCGTCGCTCGACGGCGAGGTGGCGTACAAGGTCACGAGCGTGTTGTGTACTGCCGTATCGGTATTGTGTTGAGCGAGGATGACGTGCTCTAGGTATCGGATCAGGTGGGTATGCGCCGCGGACGACGGCTTGATGCTCGATCGCAAACGCGGCGTCGTCACTGCCGGCATCAAGCGTCGCGGATCGAGTCGTGGCTGACGCATGAAGCTGTCGACCGTCTCCTTCGGCGCATGCTTCAACAGCACAGAGGCGAAAGGGTAGTACAGGTCCGGCGAGTCCTGTGAGCAGCATCGAAGGCGTCAGCGCGCAGTTCGGTGCAGCAGGGCCCGAGTGCAAAGCGGGAAAAGCCGTACCTGCCTTCCCAGCGCCTGCAGGGCCTTTGTCCATTCCTGTTGCGCAATGTGGTGGCGGACGATGCGCTCGTGATCACCGACAACCGACGCAAAATACATCGTGAGTTCGTCTCGACCATGCCGATCCAGCAGTTCGTACGTCGTCCGTCGATCGAGGTTGTCCTTGAGAAGCGGAGAAGAGTCAAGATGCAGTCACTTTCCGCTCTCAACGAAGGCAAAAGCTCACCTTGTAGGTTGATATGAAGTGGCGCATGTCCTCTTCGACGATAGTTCGTTCGACGACCAGGTTGTCGGCGTCTTCGGACGCACGTTCGGCTGCGGCCCGATCTTCGAGGTGGTTGATCTTGGCCAAGTAGAGCTCGACCAGCCATGTCGCGAGCATCATGCGCTGAGTCAGGTCCTAGGCGGGAGACGCAGGGGCGACGTGAGTATGATCGTTCACCTCGCGGAGCGGACACAGGTCGGACCAACACGCACAGACTTCTTGAGCCGTTCGAGCTTGGCGACGAGGAACACCCGGAGCGCGTCTCGCTCATTCTTGTCGACGAAGCGCAGCACGACCTCTTCGAAGCCCTTTGACGATTGGGCATAGGCCTGTGCCGCCTGGATGAAGCGGCCGGCAGCGAAGTAGGCGTCTGCCTCGGCGGCGAGGACAGTGTCGCGCTGCCTCTGAGTCTGAGTGTACCAGACAGGATGTCAGACTCGTCGTGATGCTTTTGCGGACCAGGCCAGCACAACGGACTCACCTTGGCGGATCGCTTCGCTTGGTCCCAGTTCTGCCGAGCGAGGTAGACCTTCCAGACATCCCGGTCTTCGTCCCGGATGACGAGCTCAAAGATGCTCGTCTCGGTATGCATCCAGCAAGTCTTGCGCAACGCGTCGGTCGACAAGCGCACAGGTCTTGATCCGTCGGGCTGCAAACATTCGGCGTTCAGTTAGTTTCCCGCTCGATTCGAGTCGGGGTCGACAGCCTCGACTCACAAAGTCCAGCGTCTCCAGGTAGACAACTTTGTCGGTCAAGATATCGACCGCGCAGATCTTGTCCGAGTAGAGCAACACAAAGTGATGCTCCGTCAAAGCCATGCTGACCGGCTGCTCCTCGGCCGGAAAGGTTCCACTCGAGTCGAGCGGGTACGGGATCAGCGAGGCCGAATCGATGACAGCATCGCCTGGGATCAGGTCCGTGGAAGCGGGAGGGAAGACGAGGTTCCCGTGGTAGACGCCCGGACCTGCGCAGGCAGAACGGCAAGATCAGCGGTTTGGCGATCAATAACGCCGAACCAAGGGCATGCAACTGACCTGTCATCCATGCCATGCTTTTGGGTCGAGCCAGCCCCTCCTTGCCGTCCGTCCGTGCCGGCGCACAAAAATGCAGCTCAGAACGCGTCGAATCGCTGGGAAGCTCCAGCATCTCTGAACATCGCGGATAAAGTTGTGAGCTGTGTGATTCGTACGGATGTGAAGAGAGAGCGGACAACTCACTCGGTCGAACATCACCGGACGCGTACAAATGGAGGACGGTCTCGAGTAGGCCGGCATCCTCGTCACGCGAGTGCTTCTGGTTGCCGAGAGTTGCGCCGTCGCGGACATACTGGTACACCTTGGTCGTCGTAGCCGCGACGACCGCGAGTCTTCGGGTGTTCCAGATCTCGTACCGCAAGCCCACGATCGACTGCCGCTCGGGCAAAGTCAAGAGTTGCTTGACGTACCGCTCGGGCGAGTTTGCGCGGCCGGGCACCGGTAACGAGAACCCGCCGGTGTCCGAGGCGAGCGCTGCGTCGACGAGGGTCGTTTCGAGGATCTGACCCGTCGTGGTACCGAGGAGGATCTCGCGCGTCGAGAAGGAGGTCGAGGCGGCAGGCGAGGCAAAGGACGACGGCGACCACGCGACGGAATCGACGATGGCGCCTTTGAGTCGGGGTAGCGGTCTCACCTTGCGCGTCGGCGGTGCATTCGAGGAGGGCAAGTTGGCGGGCAAGACTCCGACGTAGAGGTAAAAGTTCTCTCCGGACGAGGTCGAGACGAGGACATGCCTGCCTGACGGGTCGACATGGACCTTGTGCAAACTCGGCGGAGCGGGCGCCAGCGTGTTCCGACCGTGCCCCTGCGGCTGTGCGAGGGGGATCTCGATCGTCTCGACCTCGGTCGGGTGCGCGAGGTCGATGCGGATGAGTTGAGGATGCGAGGTGGGGGGAGCCGGAGCCAAAGTCCTCGAGGGCGCGGACCCGGTCACGGCGAGGACGAGGACGTTGTTGGCGCACGACAAGCTGAACAGCGCTGACGGGAGCGTGAACTGGACCTGTCCGAGCGAGAAGATGGGCGTGTCGGCCTCCTGCTCGTTCGGATGGCGGGGTCAGCCTGTCCTTCCAGCGCAACTCGGGCCGGGAAACGAAAAGAGCTCTCGCAGGCTGACCTCGTTATGTTCTGCTTCGTACACGGCGCCATCCTCGAACCCGCGCACTGGAACTGCTAGCGAGCGACGATCGTCATGCGACGAGACAAAGTCGTCCATTCCCACCGCTGCTTGTCCTTTGCCGGTCCGTCCTGAGCACCGGGCCAGCTAGCAGATAGTTATGTTCTCCTTCAGTCGACGCAGGCACTCTCAAAAGAGCGAGCGAATGTCGAGTTTTGCTCGTCAACTTGGCGAGTTCAAGTGGTGCAGCGCGACGTCGGTTCGCAGCGACTCGGTCGGTTCGCTTGCATGCATAGCGGGACCTGTGTACCAAACGGTGCTGCTTGGAGCACCATGAACTACACCTCTTGCAATACACTTTGGAGAAAATACGAAATTTTGCACATTCACCGGCAAGGCGACTTGTGCGGTACGGATGGATGCTGTACACCGCCCAAAGTTGACATCTCGCTGATTTTCGACGCAAGTATGTACGGGGGAAAAAGGGAGTGGCAAGCGATGGCGCGCGGGTCGAATGAGCCACGCGTGTGACTGCGCTCTCGCTCTCCGTCTATACAGCGTGTCAGCGCAGTCGAGCACGCGAGCGAGCGCAGCGTACGCACCCCGCCCGCAGCGCGCGTCGACCACTCCGTCTCCCCGCCGTGGACGCGCCGTGCGAGGCGGCGATTTATGCCCGAGCGAGACTCTGGTGCCCGCGGTGCTGCCCACGCCGACTACGCGTATACAGTCCCGCCAGACCAGTACCTCCCTGCACAGTACCCCGGCCCGTACGCTAGTCTCCCCGCGTTGCCCCAGCTCCCAGCTGCAGCCGCCGCGAGTGCAAGTCATCACCCGTCGGCCACTCTTGTCGGCGCTTCGTCGAGCCTGCCGCCGCTCAACAGCTACGCAGGCTATACTCAGTACCAGCAACCGCCATCGCAGCAGAACGAGGTCCACCACTGGTACCAGAACCAGCCAGTCGAAAGCGCAGGAGGAAACCCGTATCCGACCGCGAGCGGCGAAGACATGCCGGGCAGGACGCGCCGCTCGACGTCGCGCCAGCAAGAGGCGCACGCGCCCACTCCGACCATCAGTTCGACGAGAGCTCGCAGGAGTACGGCAGCCGTCTCGTACAAGCAGTTTGCCGCCGACAGCGACGAAGAGGACGATTTCAAGCCGGCGAAAGGACACGACGATGACGACGACGAGGTCCTGCCCACCCGCAACACGTCTCGCCGCTACCAGCAACAGAAACAGGCGCAACTAGAGCCTCCGTACGATCACTCGCACAGCCCTTACGCTCCGGGTGAAGCTCAGCCGACAGCCGCAGCGGCGACCAATTCTGGCTTCCTCGAAAACGCTCTGGGCCCGCCACAGGCCGATTCGTCCCTCAAGGTCACGCTCAAGTTTGGCGGAGGCGATGTCGAAGCAGCGGATAACGCTCAAGGTGGCTCGGGAGATGCTCCTGCCCACGCGGACGGCGACGAGGACGAAGACGCGCAGGGAGAGGAAGACCCCGATGCCGCCGGCGCCGATCACGAGAACGCGGGTCAGAATGGCGGCGCCGCTGGTGGCACTGTAGAAGAAGAACCCGGCGAAGGCGAAGAGAACTTGGTCGGAGGCCGGTCGCTGCGACCGCGACGCGGGCGTGTGATCGACAGCGAAGAATCGGCAGACGATTTCCAACCTTCGGCGGCTCCTCGCCGCATCGCCACGACGACGAGCTCGGGCCGCCAGACGCGTCGTCCGGCCTTCTACGGCGAGTCGGAGAACGAGGATGACCAGAAGCCGCAGCGGCGCGGTGGCTTGAGGCGTGGAGGAAGCCGGTCGGGCTACCACGGCGACGGCGTCGAAGACGATGAAGATTACCAGGCCGAGGACGACGACTACGGCACGCGCCGCAGTACTCGCCAGCGGGACCGGTCTTCGAAGGGCGCCTCGCAGCGTCGGGGTAACCAGCGGTCCACCCGATCGAGTCGCCGCGGAGACCGAGACCATTCGTTCAACGGCGACTCGACCGACGCCGACACCGACGAAGAGATGCTCGATTTGGCCGACGACGACGACAACGACTCGCTCGGGAACGAGCAAGGCGCCAACAGTCGGCGGTTGCGGAACAAGCCGCGCGTGAACTACTATGCGCCGCTCACGCTCGAGGCGCCCAAGAATGACAAGAAGGACAAGGGCAAGAGGAGACAGAACGGCGATGACGGGAACCCGTTCGCGGGCCTCCCGGCCAACATGACTGGCGCGCAGTGGGCGGCTCTGTACCCCGAAGGCGGTCAGCCTTCCGACTCGGTGCGTCCGCGTCCTTCGATCCAGTTGCGCCCTTCAAGAGACTTGACTGACTCGTCTCTTACCCAACCAGTCGGACGACGATGCTGCCAACATGACCAGCCCTCGCAAGGCAGCACTGTTTTCGGGTCCGGGGGCTGCCCTCGCCGGTGGCGGCATGCTCGCCGGAGGCGGTCTCGACTTTGGAAACGGTGCACCTTCGAATCTTGGCAAGGTCAACAGCGCTGCAGGTACGCGTCTGATTCGATCTGATCCCGCCCCCAACGGTGTCGTCGTGCTCATCCGCAGAACTTGGCCCGCAGCTCTCGCGGACACCGATCCGTTGGGCGTCCCGACCGACATCTCGTTCGACTCGGTCGGAGGCCTCGGATCGCATATCCAGCAGCTCAAAGAGATGGTCTCGCTGCCTCTCCTGTACCCGGAAGTGTTTGAACGCTTCAAGATCACGCCACCGCGAGGTGTCTTGTTCCACGGCCCGCCCGGAACCGGAAAGACGTTGCTGGCGCGGGCTCTCGCTGCCAGTTGCAGTACCGAAGGACGCAAGATCTGTAAGTACTCGTCGCCTGGCGGAGCGAGATGGCCGAGGTGCTGACTACTTTCTCTTGTTTCCAGCTTTCTTCATGCGCAAGGGTGCCGACTGCTTGTCCAAATGGGTCGGAGAAGCCGAACGACAGCTCCGGTTGCTCTTCGACGAGGCTCGCGCGTGCCAGCCGTCCATCATCTTCTTTGACGAGATCGATGGTAAGCCTGCAAAGCTTTCTCTCGGCAGTATCGAGCTTCCTGAGACTGACGTCCTGGACGAACAGGTCTGGCGCCTGTCCGCAGCAGCAAGCAGGAGCAAATCCATGCTTCGATCGTCTCGACCCTGCTCGCGTTGATGGACGGCATGGACGGCCGAGGACAGGTCATCGTCATCGGTGCGACGAATCGTCCCGACGCGATCGACCCCGCTCTGCGTCGCCCCGGTCGGTTCGACCGAGAGTTCTACTTCCCGCTGCCGAATGTCGATGCTCGACGCAAGATCATCGACATTCACACGACCGGCTGGAACCCGCCGCTGGAGGACACGTTCAAGGATGAACTTGCCAAGCTGACAAAGGGTTATGGCGGCGCGGATCTCCGAGTAAGTACAGCTCGCGGTGGTCGATCGAGTTCGCGTCTCGAGTCTGACACGACCATGCTCTTCTTCTCGCAGGCGCTGTGTACGGAAGCCGCCCTCAACGCCGTGCAGCGGACGTACCCGCAGATCTACAAAACAAACGATCGCTTGCTCATCAAGCCCGAGGAGATCTCGGTGACTGCGCGCGACTTTGTCATCTCGCAACAGAGTGCGTTGACCCTTGACTTTCTCGTGCCGAGCCTCACGATCTGACCACCCTTCCTCGCAGACCTCATTCCGTCCACCGCTCGTTCAACTTCCTCGGCAGCTGCTCCGCTTCCGCCGCAGCTTGTTCCGCTCTTGTCGCACGCTCTTGACAACGCCAAGACAGCGCTCGCCAAGGTGCTCCCGCCTGTCAAGCGCGTGAACGTTCTCGAAGAAGCCGAGTTCGTCGAGGTTGACGGCGGATTCGAGAAGGAGAAGATGCTCCAATGTAAGACGCCCGAAAGTGTTTCTGATATACTCGCCTGCTGACGCGTACATGTGTGCACAGCCTTCGAACAGCTCCGAGTCTTCCGACCTCGTCTGATCGTGTGTGGCGAGCCTGGCATGGGACAGTCGTATGTCGGAGCAGCGGTCCTTCACCATCTGGAGGGCTTCCACGTCCAGACGCTCGATCTCGCTACGCTTGTGTCGGATTCGACTCGGACCATGGAGGCGTCGTGCGTTCAGCTCTTCATCGAAGCGAAGCGCCACAAGCCGTCGATCCTCTTCATTCCGTCGCTCGTCACCTGGTGCGCTTCCGTCGGCGAAACGGTCCGGTCCACGATCAAAGGGCTCCTCGATGGCTTGGACCCCTCGGACCCGATTCTCCTGCTCGCCGTCGTCGACGGACACTTTTCCGACGTGCCTGCCGACGTGCGAAGCTGGTTCGGTTTCGTCAAGGGGAACCGGGTCATCATCCGCAAGCCGACTTCGGTGCGTTTCTGTCCGGATCCGCTCGATATATCCCACCGGAAGCATACTGACCCTGTCGAGCCTTGCAGGACGACCGGAGAGCCTTCTTTGAGGATGTCTTTGCAGGCATCTCGCGGCCGCCTAACGAATACCCGGATGGTATGCCTCGCCGCAAACGACGACTGGAGAAGCTCCCGATTGCTCCACCGCCTCCGCCACGCGCTCCGACTGCAGCCGAGATCCAGGCTCAACAGCAGCACGATCTTCGTCTGCTTGAATACCTCAAGTGGCGACTCGGACCGGTCCTGTCGGAGCTCAAGAAGCGCTACAAGCGGTTCCAACGCTCGCTTTACAAGGACTGGCAGAGCGACGACCTCGAGTGGCGCCAGGAGCAGCTTCGACAGGGCGAGACCGTCACCGGTCTCGGCACGCAGCCGTACCACAACGTCGATCTCGATACGATGGCGTCAGATCTCTATAAGGGCTACTACTACACCCCGGACGACTTCCTGCAGGACATCTTGCGCATTCAGGCGAACGCCGAAGTCAACAAGATTATGGAGAACGACGCAGAGGCGCCGATCCGCGCGGGTCAGATGGTCAACCACGTCAAGGTCATGCTCGATCAGACCTTTGACGCGGCGTCGCGTGCCGAGTGCGAAAAGATGGCCGAGCGGATGCGCGAGAAGGACAAGGCCGCTCCGCGCAAGGATCGTCGCCGCGGTCGCAACGGCGAGCTGCCCGGCGAGGAGGGCATCGTCGCTGCTGCCGAGTCGGCTGCAAAGGCCGGAGGAGCTTTCAAGCCGCGCTTGAGTCGCGGCGGGAAGGAAGGCGAGGAAGCGGGCAGCGGAGACGACGACCGCGGTGCGGCCGCAGAGGAAGACGAGCAGGCAGAGGCGGAGTCGAGCGCTCAGGCGGAGCGAGGTTGCGGTACGAAGCGCGACCGCGCGGGCTCCGCCGCTGATGCAGAAGGCGAGCATGACGACGGCGACGACCACCATGGCGCCGGGTCTCCCAAGAAGCAGCGCATGGACGTCGACGGTCCCGCCGATTTGCACCCTCAGCCTGCCGCCGTCGAGCTCAGCAACGGCCAAGCTGTCGCTTCTACCGGCTCCGCAGCACCTTTTGCGTCCGCACTCGCTTCACAAGCTCAGCCGTCTTTCGCCTCGATCCTTAACCCGACCTCCAGCGTGGCCGGAGTTGCTGTGGTGGCCCCAATGGCAGTCGCTTCTGCGTCGATCGACGCGCCCTCTTCCGCCTTGAGTGGACCCGCACCCGTCTTTGATGCAGCGCACAACCCGTTCCTGTCCGATGCGGCCCCGAATGGCGCCGTCGCGTCGAGTGCCGTCGCCCAGAAGGCCGTGACTGCGCAGGGTGGTGGATCGGCGACATCCTCGCGTGCAGGAACGCCGACTCCCGCCGTGAACGGTCTTCCGGCCGTGGCCGACGGACGAACTACAGACGACGTCGCGGCGGCGGATGCTGCTGCTGCTGGAGCCGCCGTCGAGCAGGAACCGGAACCGGAACGCTCGCCAACGCCGATGGAAGCGACGCCCCCTCCGCCTCGGCCCTTCGTCGTGCCTTCGGATGCCGTCGATGCGCTGCGCACTTTCCTCGTCAGCGGGACCGACGACCTGACGGTTGACCAGCTGGAGCAACTGCGCGCAGCCTGCTTCGACATCGTCTGGCGGGGCCGCTCAGAGTGGGATCGCTCAGCCGTCATCGGCGAACTGGACGAACTCGCGCACGACTTTGTGGACGAGGTCAAGTCCCTCGCAGCTTGAGTAGGTACTAGCGACATCATCGTATCGGTTGTTGTCTTTTTTCGAGCGCTATCAACACACGCAAATCCGAGGGAACAGGCGTCCCTTGCATCGGGGCGCTATCGTGTGCTGCTTTCGGGATGCACCCCTCGTCCGTGTCCGTAAGCGTACTATTTTGCTCTGTTCGTCCTGGCTTCTAAATGCCAGCCAGGGGGTGTAGAGAACTTTTTTTCCCGTCCCCTGCAGGGGGCGTTGAGTTTGGAGCACGTGCAGCAAGGGTTTCGCACCCTGGAGGCGCGTCTGCGGTTGCGATTCAATTGATCGAGGATTTCGCGCCAGCTCTTCCGGAGAGCTGAGTCTTTCCTCCCTCTCTACCTCATCTTGTCCCGCTTCTGAACGCGCCTGTACGAGCAAGAATGTCGGCCGAGAAGGACATCAAGCTGTCGGTCTACGACGACAAGGAGGATTCCGTCAACACCAGCCTCCTCGAGCGGACGACCGGTCCTGCGAAAGGCTCGCTCCCGACTTCGATCCCGGACAAGGCTGCGTCCTTGACCTCGGCGGACGGCGTCAAAAAGATCTGGCCTGGTACGTACAATGCTCCCTCTGAGCGCAGGTGTCCGGATGTGCTCTTCCAAGTCCAATTCGCACGCCTGTATCCGGAACGTTTCGGCGCGGTGTCTAGCGTGTAACGGCCACTGTTGCCTGCGCTGGCTCGCGCAAGGAGGTGCCACGCGCACATAGGAGCGTCCAGCGCTCCTTGATCCGTTTTAATGGCGGAGTGGCGAGCTGGACGGGAGACGGAGCATCTCCATCCCGCTTCCCGTTCTAGGTCCGTCGGGGCGGACGCTCTCTCGAGGGGTTTGCAGGACGCTGAATGGGAATACTGCCTGTATGCTCGCTTGCGCGGGCTGGGCCGGCGTAACGGGACGGAGCGGGGACCGCAGACGTACTTCATCGTTGGAACTCCCGGACTGACAGAGATCTCGCTCTTCACAGGGTACATTATCGCAATCTGGATCGCTCTGTCGTCTTCTGTGATCTTGCAGAATGCTTGGATCCTGCGGACGCTGCAGGTGCGCCAAATCTTGCTTTTTCGCCGCGCAGAACCCAATCGCGAGCTCCTGGTGCTGCTCCCTAGAACACATCTCGCTGACACAAACACGCTCTACACCTCTTCTAGTTCAACTATCCGATCTTCCTCACCACCTGGTACGACATCTCGTCATGCGCTGGTCCGACCGCTCCGTCAAGACCTGCTCACTCCTTCTCCGGCTCGAACAGGCATCTCGTTTACGCAACGATCGGAACTCGTCTCCTCCTGCGGTTTACCCATCTGCTCGATGACGTGCACAACGTTCAGATGAGCTGGGACCGATGGCTCAAGAACGTGAGTTCTTTCGCGACCCCCCTTTCCTCTCGCGCCTAGATTCTTCAGGCGACCCTCGCTTTGCGTCCTCGGCGCTGACCACCGCCGTTTCATACAGATCGTTCCGATAGGGTGGCTCATGAGTGGCTCACTCGTTTTTAACAATAGAGCATATTTGAGTTTGAGTGTCTCGTTTATCCAGATGTGCGTGCGCGAGCGGATCTCGTCGCTCCAGGCGGCAAATCGACTGATCGCAAGTCCTCCGCAGGCTCAAGGCATTCACCTCGGTCGCCGTGCTGGTCATGTCGGTTGCTTTCGGCCTTGAGCAGATGCAGCCGCGCAAATTCATCATCGTTATCGCCATCTCCTGCGGAGGTAAGCGCATCTGTCTTCCTTTTCCCTCTTGATTGGCGAAGCTGACCAATCCCGCCCCCGGCAGTTGCTCTTGCGTCTTACGGAGAAATCGCCTTTGATTGGTCAGGCTTCATCAGCCAAGCTCTCGGAATCGCTTTCGAGGCTTCCCGTCTCGTTTGCATCCAGAAGCTGTTGACCGGCTTGAAGATGGGTCCTGTAAGCCTTTCAGTACCTTACCTTGCTGACTATAACTTGATTACTAACTCGAATACTCTACCCGACAGCTTGTATCGCTCTACTACGTAAGTCCCCGACTCTGACTATGGGAGGAGAGTCGAGCTTGCGCAAGCGGTCCACGGACGCCCGCGCCCGCAATCGCGCCGCCCTCAGTTGAGCAACTCTTTGTTTGATGGAGCACTGAGCTCTTCATATCCATGTCCGCAGTTTGCACCGGTCTGTGCCGGACTCAACCTTATTCTCATCCCCTTCTTTGAAGGCAGCGCTCCCTTCCGAGTGGTCCTCGACCTCGTCGGATTGCCGGTCCTGATCGGCAACGCCACGACGGCGCTCGCACTCAATATTGCCGTCGTCTTCCTGATCGGCTGCGCGAGCTCGCTCGTCCTGACGCTCTCGGGCGTCGTCAAGGACATCCTCCTCGTCGCCGGGTCGGTCCTTATCATGGGTTCAACCGTCACCTTTACCCAGATGGTCGGCTACGCGATCGCGCTCGCCGGCCTCGTCGTCTTCAAGCTGCCGAAGGAGACCACCGACAAGCTCATGCTTCAGGCCCGGAGCGCTTTCGGGCGGTGATCGCCGGCGGAGCGATCCCCACTAGACTAGAACGAGCGTTTTCCTCTCCGAGCAGGCCCTCGCAGCAGACCGCTCATATTGCCCGACTCTATGTTCTACACCTACACAGACAGACCCTCTTAACCACGATCCCTACAAGAATCCCTCTACCTCCCCTTCCACTCCATATATTGCTTCCGCCGTGTTCGCCCTCCGTCTAGACTTTATGTGAACCTGTTGCACCATCGTTGTCCTGCAGTGATCCTGTGGCGCCCTTGATCCACGAGAACCGACGCAAGCTTGCGAAATCAGTCGCGTCGAGTTTGACATTCAAGCGCGCGCGCGGCTCTCGCTGAAGCAGACGCGTCGACGGCTTGTTGACGCAACCAGTCGCCGCCGACACAAGTACGAGGTGAGCGGGCTTGCAAGAGTGAGGCAGAGAATTTGTATTGAGCTCAAATAACGATCGTGTGCGGTCAGCGCATTGCCCCAGCCTCTGCCCAATCCTCTCGTCGACGCCCAGCAGCTCGCGAACGACGACCAACATGGAGCAGCCCGACGCGCTCCAGGTCCTGCGCAAGGCTTTCCAGTGCCCTCAAGTAAGTCTCAAGGGCCACCCGAGGCGTCCAGGTCCCGGTCGGGAGGGCGTACTGACCACTGATGACCTCTTCCCGCTCCTCGCGTCGACAGGATCCCAGCGACGCCCAACTCGCGTGCCTGCCAGAGTTCCAGAAGCATCTGCAAGCCTTCCCTCACGACACCGAGTTTGTCATCGAGCAGACCCCCGGTACTGGCTACGGGTACGCTTCACCTTCGAAGACCCGCCTCGCTCATCCGGGCGATGGGCGCCTTCCCTTTGTCGCGCGCAAAACCGACTGACCGTGACACTTTGACACGTGCCGCAGCTCGCTCATTTGCATGGAAGAGTCGTGCTTCGACGAGATCAAGCTCGAGCCGAGCCCTCTCGCCTTTGATGGAGGACTCGGACGCGGCGTCGGCTGGCTTCAAAAGTTTGGCGTACGCGACTCGGCTCGTTGATGTTCGGGATCCCGCGACATGAGCCTGACAGACGCGACTTGCACCCTACAGGAGCATATCGCGCAGAAGCCTGAGCACGTGAAGCGCCGCAACGAGCGCTTGCAGCTCGACAAGGTTCGTCCAGGCCGTCGGCCGAGCCTCCTCCTTCAAGGCGCATCTGTCCTGACATGTTCGGACTACATCACAGGTCATCAAGTCTGAAGCTCCGCCCGACTCTTGGGTAAGTTGTCCGTTCCCTGCCTCGACATGCAGCGAGGGCCCTGTGTTGACGATCCCGGTCGCCGGATCTCCGCCGCGCAGACTCCCAAGGTCGAAAAATCGTCGAGCTCGCTGAACAGCGCCTACTCGAGCGATGCCGAGTCGGTCACCAAGACGCTGCACGCTTCCGGCGAACGCCAGGCCGACGTTCAACCCGTCGCGTCTGGATCCGGCACGAGGGCGTTCGCCTCGAACGTCGGCGCGTCCACGTCGTCGTTGACGTCCTCCTCCTCTGCGTCGCTCAACAAGCTGTCGAAGAAGCGCCCTTCGGACCCGACCCAACGCTCCTCCGCTGGTGCCGTCTTCGCAGACGACCTCGAGCCTCTCGACAAGAAGCCCAAGCTCGCGCCGGAACCGGGCGTCCTCGCGCCGTCCGCCGCCAACGCCGTCAACGCGCCTCAAGTCAATCCCGGTGCAGCGCTCAACATCATCCGGACCAAAGTCGATGGGCTCCGGGCGCAACTTGCGACCCTCGTCATCAATTGGAACGCGCTTTACCAACTTCCGATCGCAGAACGCGGAGCCGACTTTCTCTCGAAGGTCCAAGCGGCGACCGCAAAGTACGGACAGATGCGCACGCAGCTGGAAGCTGCCGAGACGGAGCTCAGGCTGCGCCAGCAGACGGAGGCGTATGCGATGATGGCCGCCGCGGGCACTGCGGCGAACGCCGGGCCGCTCGCGGGCGACGCCATGATGAATGTCATGAACAGTCTCTCGGGTGCGGCCATGCCCGGCAACGCGGCGGATTCCGACGACGACGAAGCGCGCCTGTGGGGAGTCGTTGACGCCGGCATGAACCAGGACGAGCTCGAGCAGTTTGTCAAGGGCGTCTGCGACAGCGAAGGCTTCGAGGGCAACGCCAACGTCAACAATGCCGCGACGATCATTGGACTCAAGAATCAGCAGTCGTTGCTTCCGCACATGAACATTCGTTTGATGCCTCATCAAGTACCTTGGCCCGCTCCTTTCCGCAGTCGAGCACGTCTGACTGTTCGTCGCTTCTCGCACCGCAGATCATCGCCTGCGCCTGGATGAAGCAGCAAGAAGCCGGCAAGCAGTACGGTTCGTCTATATTCGTCCTCGCGTGTCGCTGTTCCTGTAAGCGGGCACTGACGCGCTCCTGCGACTCTTTCACGCAGGCGGAATTCTCGCCGACGAGATGGCAAGTGCCTGGTCCCGCACGCTCTCTAGGTCTTCCGCAGGCGCTGACCCTCGTGTCTGGTCACTCTGTGCAGGGTCTCGGAAAGACGGTCGAAGCGATCGCGACGTGCATTCTCAATCCGAGCAACGACCCGAGCGAGAAGACGACCCTCGTCCTGGCTCCGTTGGCTCTGCTGCAGCAGTGGAAGAACGAGATCGAAGAGAAGGTCGAAAAGGACTATGTCTCTGTTCTGATCTACCACGGTGAGCCTCTTCTCTGAACCCCTGCGATGCCTTGGAGATACTTGATGCCCGACATTTTGCAGGTCCGGACCGTCGCCAGTACAAGGTCAAGCACCTCAAGAAATACGACTTCATCCTGACGACCTACGCTACGTTGATTCACGACGTGAGTCGAGTGATTTTCCTCGACCGCCTTGTACGCGGTGGCTTACCGAGTCCGGTGCAGTACGGCGACGAAGAGTCGCTCGAGAAGAAGGCCAAGGCGAAAGCGAAGCGCATCGCGAAAGACACCGGCGAGGTTCAGGATTGGGAGGACTTCCTCGAGCGCGGCGAAAACGGTCCTTTGTTCAAGATGAGCTTCTATCGGTACGTTCTTAGACTGATCTGAAGGCGCTCAGTTCTGACTTCTTGTCCTTGCAGCGTCATCATCGATGAAGCCCGTAAGTCCTTTTTCTTTCCCTCTAGTCCCTGAGCGCCGGTTGACCTTTACACTATCCACGCCTGCAGAGTCGGTCCGCAACCGACAGACCAAGATCTCTCGCGCCGTCACGCGCATCGACAGCTTGTACCGCTGGGCTTTGACCGGAACGCCGATCACCAACTCGCTCGCAGATCTGTATCCGCTCTTCCGTTTCCTCCAGCTCAAGCCGTGGTACGATTGGAGCAGGTACCGCGAGCATGGTCAGTCTCTTGTTAAGAGCTTCCTGAGCGAAAGATTACGAAGCTGATCGTTGTCGCAGTGTGGCGCAGTCTGCGCTTACGAGAACAAGAGGCCCGAAGTCGCCGGACGCAAGGCTCAAGCTATCCTCCGCAGCGTGAGCCGAGGAATGCGAGTCGTCCCGATCGCCAGCGTGCTAACTCTACACTTCGGCTCATCAGTGCATGCTCAGGCGGAAAAAGGTGAGAGGACGCGGCCGAAGCTTTACGTGAGAAACGCCCCGCTGATGAGCCTCGCAATCGACTCTAGGACTCGAAACTCGATGGCAAGGAGCTCATCACGCTTCCGCCAAAGACCATCACCATGCACGAACTCGAGTTCAGCCCCGAAGAACGCGAGATCTGTGAGTGGAACCGGGTCTTTTTGGCTCTCACCCTTCTCGCTGACAGCCCCGACTTGCAGACGAGATGATTGAGACGAGGGCTCAGCAGAAATTCAGTACGTCAACAGTTGTCCAGTGCCTGCGCGGAATCTCTTGCTGAATCGTGTCTCCTCGCGCGCAGACAAGTTCCTCAAGGCTGGTACCGTCATGCGCAACTACTCGCACGTAAGTCGGATACACGGCCCGCCAATCTCCTCGGAAGGCGTGCTGATCTGCCGAGAGTGGCGTAGATCCTCGTGCTGCTGCTCCGCCTCCGTCAGCTTTGCATTCACCCAGCCCTGCTCATCGACGGTGAGGCCCATTTCTATCGGCATCGGACCTCCAACGCCGCTGACCAAGTCCTTTCTCTAGCTGAGCAAACGATCGCCAAGAAGGAGGAGATCAAGCAGGCGATCAAGGAAGACGCCAAGAGGGCGAGGACGGAAGTCGGTCCTGGCTTTGTCGAGCTCGTCAAGAAGAAGCTTCTCGAGGCCGCTGTCGAGCGCATCGAAGCTGAGCACCGCGGGACCGAAGCCGCCGAAGACGAGTGCGCGATCTGCATGGTGCGTTCGCTCTCGCGCATTCGTGAAGCTTTGAAACCAGCTGACATTCCGTGACGAGCAACAGGAGTCGTACGAGCAGAACGAGAACGGCGCCGTCGTCACCCGCTGCGGTCACATCTTCTGCATGGGCTGTGTCGAAGACTATTTGCACGGAGCCGCGCCGCAGGATCACGAGGAGGAAGGTGCCGAGTTGAAGTGCAAGGAGAACCAGCGCCCGTGCCCGATGTGAGCTTTCGATTGCTCACTACTCGTCGCTGCGAGATATCCAGAGGCTTACCTGCGCCGCGTTTCAGGTGCCGGAAACCGATTTTGCGCGAGGAAGTGAGTCAAATTGTACTTTGCCACGCGAACGCTCGTGCGGACACTGACCACACGTTCTCGCCAGGTCTACCGCCTCGAAGCGTTCCAGCCGACGGACGAGGAAATCTGCAAGGCCGCGAGTCTCGAAGCCGACGTCGGCAAAGATGATGACGACTTGGAGAGCCTCGACGGCTTCATCGTCGACGATGACGAGGAAGATGACGACGGCGACTACGGCAAGGCGCCGCAGAAGAAGAAGAAGGTGCCTTGGATGCAGAACCGAGCCGTCATTCAGAACGACGACGACGAAGACGAGAGTGAGGCTGAAGAGGAACCGGCACCTCATCGCGTGAAGAAGAACAAGGTTTCGGACAAGGGCAAAGAGAAGGCGGATGACAAGGGCAAGGTCAAGACGACCTTCACTTGGGGTGAGGTGCGTAACTTTCCCAGCTTCCGGTACCCGTGAGGTGGCGGCACTCACCTCGCGCCTCGACATGCAGCAAGAGCCGAGTACCAAGATTCTCTGGGCTTACAACGAGCTCGACCGCATGTTTGCGGACAACCCGACCGGTGCGTGCGCACATCTTTCTCATCGTCGCACCTCGACAAATACTGACAGCCGGCGGACTCGTACGCAGACAAGGTCATCATCATCTCTTCATTCACGTCGGCTCTCGACTTGATGAACGAGTTCCTGCTTCGCAAAGGCGTCAAGTCGTGCCGCTACCAGGGTGACATGAACATTGGCGAACGCGAGGAAGCGATTCGCCGCCTCAAGAAGAGCAACAAGTGCAAGGTCATGCTCCGTACGTTGCTCTCCGCTCGTTCTGGACTTCCTCCCTCCCGCTGACGACTCTCCCCTCTACAGTCTCGCTCAAGTGCGGTGGAGTTGGCCTGTGAGTGCTGGTTCGCAGGCTAAAGAGACAGGGCTCGGCTGACTTCGGGCACGTGCAGCACCTTGACGAGGGCGAACCGCGTTATCGCGCTTGGTGAGTCTCCATCCTCGCTATGGCTCGCAACCCTGCGCTGACTCGACTTTCGCTTCGACCTGCAGACCTCGCCTGGTCTACGGCTGTGGAGAGTCAGGCGTTCGACCGTGTGCACCGTATCGGACAAGAGAAGGTGCGTTCCGTGACCTTGACCTGAAAGTCGGTGCCGCAATACTGATATCCGACTCTCGTTGGTTCGTCGCGAATGCAGGAGGTCGTCGTGTAAGTTTTCTATTTGTCTTTTCCGCGGTCTCGATTGGTGCTGACGCACGCTCGAAAACCCGCAGCAACCGCCTCACGATCAAGAACACTGGTAAGCTCGCAGAACCAGTCGAACAGAGACGGTCGCTGATCTTGACTTTCTGCCCACAGTCGAGCAGCGCATCCTGGCTCTCCAGGAGAAGAAGCAGAGTCTGGCCGACGCCGCCACCGGCGAAGGAAACGGTCAAAGTAAGTCACCGGCGCGCAGGAACGTTCGGATCCTCGAGCGCTGACTCGAACGAACGCCTGAACCTGCAGAGATGGGCAAGCTCACGGTCGACGATCTGGCCGGCCTCTTCGGCCTCAACAGGCGCGGCGAGCGCATCACTCCTCGTGCCCGGTCGGCGGGAGAGGCGTGAAAAGAATTGATCGAAACCGCTTGTTTGCTTTTCGCTTGTTGTCATTACTTTTACGTACCACATCTTTCCCCTGTCAATAAAAAGCAGCACCCTCTCTATACTCGGTCCCATCGAAACGTCGAAATCTCCTCGTTTCTTCTCGGCCGAATCCGATCAGGCATCTCGAGGCCACGTAGTCCTCGTTCGCTGCAGCCTCTTTACACACGCACTGCCGGGCAGTACAGCTGTGATTCATCAAGCAAGCTGCCTTATGGTCCTGGGCTCGCTCCGAAGTGCTTCGACTCACAGACTTGTCCTCCCCCACTCCGCCGCCGTTCGATCACCGAGATTACACGCGACCATGGCCACCTTCCAGCGACTCGTGCGGTTCGTACCAAAGTCAGGCGGCGAGCCTCTCATCGGCGAGCCCGTCGAACGCGACCAGGATGTCGGTCTGGCTACGTATGCCGGAGAACCGGTCGAAGTCGAGGTGTTCGCGGGTCGGAGCGTCCTCGAGCCGGGCGAGCGGACGGGCAAGAAGGAGCACGTCGAGCGATTGCTGAGCCCTCTCGCTGCGTCCGAAGTCGGCACGATTCGGTGCATCGGTCTCAACGTGAGTCAAATGCGGGCTTTCCTTCCACAGCTTCTCCCCGGCGGAACCGCATACTCGCATATTAATATTTTCGCCCGCCCGCAAGTACCGAAACCATGCGAACGAGGTCAATCTCCCAATTCCGGAGGTTCCGGTCCTATTCATGAAGCCATCGACCGCATTAAGCGACCCGTTCCCGGCGCCGACAGTGCTGCCCAAGGCGTTCGAGAAGGACGACTCGGCGGATTACGAGTCGGAGCTCGCTGTCGTCCTCGGCAAGGACTGCAAGAATGTCCCTGAAGCAGACGCGATGGACTACGTGCTCGGGTCAGTCGGACAAAGTCCATCCCTCTCGCCTCCGCGACTTCGCCGTCGACTGACACAGAACGCATTCGATGCAGCTACACCGCTTCGAACGACGTCTCTTGCCGCGCACCGCAGTTTGCCCAGTCGCAGTGGTGCTTCTCCAAGTCGTTCGACACGGCGTGCCCGATCGGTCCGGCACTCTTGCACCGAGACGCCATCAAGGCCGTCTCTGATCTCCGAATCAAGGGCGAGCTGAGCGGCGAAGTGGTGCAAGAGAGCGGTCTCGAGTGCGCAATCTCCCTATGATCCGTGATTCTGCCAGGAGCTAGCTTACTGATCCCTGTGGCTCTACAGCGACTTGATCTTCTCGGTACCCAAGATTGTGTCCTTCTTATCGCAGGGAACGACCCTGCCGGCAGGCACCGTCATCCTGACAGGGTGAGTCTTGCACATTTAAGCGGACACGTATGCTCTCAACGCTTACTCACAGTCTCCGACGAAAAACACCGCGCAGCACTCCCGCCGGCGTCGGATTCTCCAAGAAGCCGCCTCGTCGCCTCCGCGACGGCGACGAGTTCCGCGTCTCGCTGACGCACGGAGTCGGAACCCTGATCAACAAGATTGTCCTAGACAAGTAAGACAAGGCAAGAGTTCTATGGAAGGCAGGTGGCAATGCAGACTGGGCAGAGAGAGAGAGAGAGAGACAAGTTCAGGGTATACGTGAGCTAAAGGGGCCGGAGTGTGAGGAGGCGGGTCCAAGGAACGAGTGAACAGGGGCGAGCGGCCTACAGAGACACGCGCCACATGGTCGATCGAAAGAAGATAAGGGGGTTCGTTAAGAAGGGAGAGAGGCAACTAGGTACGAGAGTCGGCAGCGAGGGGCGTGAGGATCAAGCGTGGAGAGGCACGGATGGAGTGAGCAGCAAATAAGTGTCTGTATACGAGGAGGGGGTTGGCGAGATGGTGGGAGTCAAGAAGAAAGTGTCCAAAAGACGAGCGAGAGTCGATGCCGATGGGCGGAAGGGCGCTCTCGCATTTTACTTCTTGGCGAGTTTGGCGCCGCCGCCGGCTCGGCGCGCAACGGCCTGCTCGAAGCGAGTCTTGCCGTCCCAGTTCTCCATCAACTCGGCAAAGACCTCGCCGATCATCTTGGATGGCAACTCGACGAAGAAGTGGAAGGCGATCGAGAGCGCGACCGTGATGGCAAACATGGCGATCCAGCACGTGCCGAGGACGGCCTGCGCCGACGAACCGTTGTTGTGCATGTTGAGCGCAATGTCGGGCACGATCGTGAAGGTGATGGCGGGCGCGAGGAGGACCATGCCCGGCGCGAGTTTGCCGAGCGACCGCATGACGACGTTGCCGAGGATGTTTTGCGCGAGTCCGGACGTCTCGATGCAGAACAGCCAGCAGACGGCAAAGAGGGCGTCGCAGAAGGTCAACTCGGGGTGGTCGGTCACGTTGATCGTCGCCATGCCCGAGTTGACATTGTCGCGGAGGACGGGCACCCATTGGAACACGAGCGCGATCGCGATCAGGACGGCGTGGAGCGAGAGCCGCTGCCACAGGGCCCACTTGGTGCGGATCGTGTGCAGGTGGCCGTGGGCGTGCATGTCGGCGATGACGAGGCCGAGGACGGCGACGAAAAAGTAGTTGTACGTCGTCCACGAGAAGAAGGCGACGATGGCGTACACCCAGTACCGGTTCGACGACAGGTTGCCGAGCATAAAGTGCACGGTGTAGACGGCGTACGACGACTGGAAGAACCAAGGCATCGTCCAGAGGTTGCCGGCAAACGTCTGACCGGCGATCGTGTCGGTCTCGTAGACGGTGAACTGCGGTGCGGCGGGAGAGATGTCAGTGGCGTGAACATGCTTACCGAAATATAACAGGCGTCATGACGACGTACCAGGTTGAAGATGAGGGTGCAGAATCCGGCGAAATTGGTGATTAAGTTCCAGTACGGCTCGTCCATGCCGACGTTGTTGCAGTTGGCCGTCTTGCCGTTCGCCGACAGGCCCCACTGGATCGCGACGACGACAATGACGGGGAGGAGGAACCGGAACGGCCGGACGAGCATCGCGCGGGTCAACCGGGCCCACGAGATGAGGGCCGTGTTGGCCTTGGCGCCGCCGGGACCGGTAGCGCCGGGCGACGGGACGTCCCACAGCGGCGTGACGAGACTCCGTCCGAGCAGGAGCAAGAGGAAAGTCCAACCGAGACCGGTCGAGCTGTGAAGAGAGAAGCGTCCGCGTCAATGCCCGCGAAAAAAAGGGGAAAGAAGCGAAAGACCGGGACTCACCGGACGATGTAGAGGGGGCTGCTGCGTTGAATGGCCGAGTAGTCGTTGTTCGAGATGGTCGCGTCAAAGTAGGTACCGTTCAGGACGACCCAGGCGGCGATGAACTTCATCCCGTCGAGGTAACCGAGGCGGGGCAGCTTGACGTGCCGCTCGTCCTTGCCGCTGTCGGCGAGGTTGGCGCCGCTCCACGCGCGGTAGAGAGCCTTGAGTCCGGTCGGTTTCGGCCCGCGGCGGTACGGGTTGCTGTTGCTGTTGCCGGACGACGAGCTGGTCGAGGGGGCAATGTACTCGCCGAGCTGGTCGGCGGCGCCGAGGCGGATCTTTTCGTCCTGGACCTTTTCGGCGCCGGGGGTCATGACTTCGGATCCGGCGAGGGTCGGGCTACTCTCCATGTACATGGCGTTCGAAAGGGGGTGCGCGCCGGCGCCCTGGCCTTGGCCGTTGTGGCCGGCGGCCGGTCCGTACGACGACGAGTACCGGATGTTGGGAGGGTTGGGGGAGTAGCCGGTGGCGGACGAGCGCATGGCTGCCGGGTTCAAGGGCGACGGGTTGGCGAGCGATGTGGCGGACCCAGCGTGGGACTGGTAGCGCGGGAGGGAAGGGGTCGAGCCGTAGTTGACGTACGGCATCGTCGACGGCTCGTTCTGACCGCCGTTCATGGGGCCATCGCCGATCGAACCCTGGCTCGAGTTGGCCGACTGCTGCCTGAACGGCCTTGGCGGGCCTTGCATAGCGGCACCGTGTTGGTTGTCGTACGGCGACGAGACGGGGGGAGGGTACGCGTGCGAGGAAGAGTCGTACGCCATGGCGGCTGTGTGGACAACATAGGGATCAGTGCACCGTTCTACTTGGCTGCCCTGTACGCGCGCTGGGTATACGCACGCGAGATCGAGAGTCGCGATCTGAAAGGAAGACGCGGGTCGAGATGCGATCAGGGAGCCAACGCGCACTCGGAGGGGAAGCAGGCGGGGCTGAGCAAGGGTCCCGGGACCTGTTGTAGACTGGTGCGGAGCTCTGCACGCCTAGTGAGCGCACGTCGAGGGACGAGGCGAGTTGCGATGCACCGCTCTCCGTTCTTCGCGAGCTCTCGGCTGCGCATGCGCGCACTCACGCCGCCTTCTCTCGCATCTCCCTGGTCAGTCTGGGGTATATGGCAAGAGAATGCATCATCATACAACAACAGCTACGAGCTCACACAGCAGCGAGGCATCTGTGAAACAGACAATCAATTCCCGAAGAAATTCGCTCAGGTCAGGCCGGTCAGGGGGAAGGAAAGCCAGCTTACCTGCAGCCGACGCGCTGCAGCAACAACCCTCCTCGAAAAGCCTCGCTCACATGAGCACACAGTTGCGCTCGTCCTCGTCGCGGTCCGGCGCTCGACCGCTCCCGCGAGTCTCACCGCGCCGCGGCGCATCGATCGAGACCCTCGCAGCCTGCAAGATACCACACCGTTCACATCCAGTCCTCGCCGAGTCAGTTTCGTAGCCCAACAAGCGGGACAGAGGAGGAGCAAGGCGGGACTTGCCTCTTCAAAGATCTCTTGCACGCCTCGGTTGTACTTGGCAGAGCATTCTGCGCGCGCAACGAGACATAAGGTGTCAGCACACTGGCGCCACTCCGCGCGCGACCCGGTTCCCAGCTCACCGAGGTAGAGGGAAGCTCGTATTCGTCGAGCCATAGCGAGACCCTGCGTCGAGGGAAGAAGAATTGAGCATCAGCGAGACGAGCGAGCGAGCTGAATCTTTCGTGAGAGAGGACACAAAAAGCCTCGACGCGCGAAAAGAGAAAAGAAAGAACGCACCTCCTGATACTCGACCGGTCGTTCTCCAGACTGCGCCAGCTTGCTCTGCGTTCTGGGTTCCTGTCGCAAGTCGCACTTAAGCGCCACGAGCGCGAGCTTGACGCCCGGGCAGTAATGTCGGATCTCGTCGATCCACTGTGGAGACAGTCCCGAGTACATGAGCGACGCCAGAACGGTTCGCACGCGGAGCACTTGAACTTGAGGTACTGACCTTGGTCTCGATGTTGTCGAGCGAGGTGGGCTGGTCCACCTGCAATACGGGGAGTTCGGAATGAGCTCTAAGCCTCATCCTCCACAGGCAGCGGATCCGAGGAAGGCTGCCGACTGCGCCACCGGAGCAGGGACCGGGCTCACACTGTAGCACAGCAATACGATGTTCGTATCTGCATAGCTGAGCGCCCGCAGTCGGTCAAAGTCCTCCTGTCCGGCCGTGTCCCACAACGCCAACTCGATCGCCGTCCCGTCCACAACTGCGTTCCTCCGGCCCGATGAGGACAGCACCAGCGTTAGTGTACAAGAACACCCACTGAAGCTGAACATGCAGGCATTTAGGAACGCTCACCGACGTCGACGCAGTGGTTCTCAAACACGGTCGGCTCGTAACCTTCTGGAAAAGTTCCCGAGATGTAGACGTTCAGCAGCGAGGTCTTGCCGCACGCTCCGTCTCCGACGACTACAACCTGCGAGCAGCGTGCAGGTCAGTTGGTCGAGTCCATGTGCTGTTGATACTTCGAGAGGGTGAGCGTCGTTCGACCTTGCGCGCGAGCTGTTGTCGAGGGTGTACAGGGACCAGATCAGTCGGGCGTACATTTGCAAAGCTAGTTGCGAGAGAAACATACTGGTTTGGCCGTCTTCCTTCCAGCTGAGCCGTTGGCATATCCCGCTCCTCCTCCTGCATGATGATGAGGATCGCCATCGTTTCTTCCGTTGGTCGAAGCGGATAGTGACATCGGGAGGCCGCACAGCGCGGGCATCCTGTTCGCTCGATGCTGCTCCGGTCAGCTGCAGCTGCAGTGTCAACTCCGGATGGCTGCAGAGGACAAGAACAAACATCAGGACTTGACTTTGTCACGTGAGCGCGCCCGTTGCGGCACTTCTCCTCCCTCTAGTCCACTGCTTTCGTAACTGGGTCCCAAGATAAAGACACTACGTAGGGAACGTATTCGGCGCTCTGATCAACCGCGCGGAAATCAGCTGACTGAGCCGGTCCGCACGAGCCCACCCGTTGCGCCGGCACCGCCGCCACCCAACGCCACCGCTCTTCAAAAGCTCAGCTGCGTACGCGAGGTCAAGCAAAAGAGTGATACTGCGAGAACGACACATTGCATAGTCGAGACCGAATCCAGGTACCCTCCTGGGGACAAACAGCGATGCGGAGGCGAGGGGGAGATAATAAAGAAACCCGAGACCGAAAGAGGGGGAAAATGGCAACATGGATGATGGAAACGAGGAGAAACTCTTCTCTGGATGGAGGGGGAAAAAACAAACGTCTAGGCACACACGCACGAGTCGAGGTGGCGATTGCGGAAATGGGGAGAGAGGACTGTGGACAATCGGGGAGGGTGAGATCGCGGGCGGGCGATGAAAAGAGAGGCTGCGCCCGTTTTTGTTTGCTTGATATGACGATAGGTTATGGCGATCGAGCGAGCTTAGAACCAGTCACCCTGCTGCTGAGCAGCAACGGCGACCTTGGTGAAGCCGGCAACGTTGGCGCCAGTGCTGTGAGGTGGGAGATGAAGAGTCAGACGCGGGTCTCCCAGAACCAGTGCGGAAGAGAGACGTACACAAGCGACGGGACTGTGAGTCGGCGAGAAGGCGGCGAGGAAGAAGACCAGAGTTGAGATGTCAGTCGATGCTTCTTTCCGAGCGACGGCAGGTAGACGACTCACGCTCGCCCTTGACGGCGTACTCCTGCGCAGTCTCGTAGCAAGTCCGGAAAGCGGTCTGCATAATGTCCTTGAGCTTGGCGTCGACGGTCTCGTCGTCCCACTGGAGACGGGCCGAGTTCTGGGCCATCTCGAGTCCGGAAACGGCGACACCACCGCAGTTGGCGGCCTTGCCCGGTCCGTACCAGATGCCCTGGGCGCCCTTCTCCTTCCGGCTCTTCTCGAAGACGTTGATGGCCTCGAGAGTGCTCGGCATGTTGGCACTGGAAACGGTTTAACAAGGTCAGCGACGAGTCGGGGGGGGGGGCGCTTCCAAAAAAAGGAAGAAGGGACTCACCCCTCGGCGACAAAGCCACAGCCGGCAGCGAGGAGCGCCTCGGCGTCCTCCTCGTCGAGCTCGTTCTGGGTCGCAGACGGGAGCGCAACGTCGACCTTCGAGACGAGCTTCCACGGGCGCTCGCCCTCGACGTACTTGAAGCCGGCCGGCGGCTGGAGGTCCTTGAGGTAACCGCCCTTGAGCTTGAGCTCGGCGACCTGGTAGATAAAGTCGGCCGAGAGCGAGTCGTCGCCGGTCGCGACGAGGGCGCCCTTCGAGTCGGACAGCGAGAGGACGAGACCGCCGAGCTCGATGACCTTGAGGGCGGCGAACTGAGCGACGTTGCCGGCGCCCGAGATGAGGACGCGCTTGCCGGTGAAGTCCTCGCCGCGAGCGACGCGGATCATCTCCTCGGCGTAGTAGACGCAGCCGTAACCGGTCGCCTCCGGACGGATCTTGGAACCGCCAAAGTCGTAGCCCTTGCCGGTGAGGACACCGACCCACTCGTTGCGGATCTGCTTGTAGGCGCCGAAGAGGAAGGCGACCTCGCGACCACCAACGCCGATGTCACCGGCCGGAACGTCGGTGTCGGAACTGGAATTTTGCAAGATTGTCAGGATGACTGGACGATGTGGTCGGACAGGCGAGCTGAATGACTCACCCAATGTGGCGGGAGAGCTCGCGCATGAAGGCCTGATGAACAGTTGGAACGTCAGCAAGCGGGACTGGGAGCAGGATGAACGGCGGAAGATACTCACGACACAGAACCGGCGGATCTCGGCGTCCGACTTGCCCTTCGGGTCAAAGTCCGAGCCACCCTTGCCGCCACCCATGTGGAGACCGGTAAGGGCGTTCTTGAAGATCTGCTCGAAGCCGAGGAACTTGAGGATGGAGAGGTTGACCGAGGGGTGGAGACGGAGACCGCCCTTGTACGGTCCGAGAACCGACGAGAACTGGACACGGTAGCCAGTGTTGACGTGGCACTCGCCCTATGTAGCACACGGACACATTGATCTGCGTCAGCGATAGACTCGAAAGGCAGGACGCGCGGCCGTAGAAAGAGATGCCGCGGGACTGCGGTGGCAATCCCGCCGCACCCGTATAGAGACCGCGAGTACTGACCTTGTCATCCTCCCAGACGACACGGAAGGTGATGACACGCTCGGGGACCTTGAGGACTGCGAGCCAGTGATGCGGCGGTCAGCACCCGCGGTTGAGATTGATGGCGAGATAAAAAGCGAGAAAAAGTATCGGCGGCGACGACTCACCCTCGAAAGCCTTCTTGAGTTCCGGCCGCTTGGCGAACAGCGGCTCGAGAGTGCTGCGAATCTCGGCGACAGCCTCTGCAAGTAGGTGGCGGAGACGAGTCAGTGACGGAGAGGCGAGGAAAAAGAGGCGAAAGCGCAGACGCACGCTCAAACTCGGGCTCGGAAACCTTGGAAGCGACGTAAGACATGGCTGCTGAGTTGTTGGCGAGAGTGCAGACTCGAGAAAGGCGTGAAGGGGAAAAGGAGGGGAGAGAGGGGAAGAGGGAGCGGGTGCGGGCGGAGCGGGTGGCTGCCACCAGAGCCGGGCTACGAGATAAGAGCCCGAACGAAGAAAATTTGACACGAGAGTGATCAGCAAATGAATTGGCCGTTATCTGCAAGTCGGCCGAAACCCTGCGAAAACTCGACCGAAGGCGCTCTCACGTCTCTCGCGCTCGCTGGTGGACACTCTTGACTTGCTAGAACTCGCACGATACACTTGCTTTGCTCCCCCGCTGACCCTTGTACACTCATCGGGCGTTGATGGCTCAAAATACCACAATTTCGGTTATCTGATGTCGCTCTCGACTTGAGCTCTGCCTACAGATTGGGCGCCGACCTGCGCCGCGGCTATCGCTGCTTTGAACCGCGACGAAGGATCGTGCTCAGATATGCACCGGCGGTTGGCTTGATTTGGCGCAGGCTGGGCGCTGGCAGCGAACCGTGTGGCAATCGCGCATCGTCGCTTATCTCGCCGTTCGGATTTCGGCAAGGCGGACTTGGGTCGTCCGCTGCCGCGGCCCGGCGTTAGGGGTTGACATCGCCGCTCCCGCTTGCTCCGCTCTGCGTCTGCGCACGGGCATATGCTCTCCGCATTACCGGCACGGAACTGTGCGTTCGCCGTCTATGCACATGCGGCCGGGAATTCTGCAGTCCGCTCCTGCGGCCGTCCAGCCGGGATGAAGCCAAGGGTCGAGGTGCCGCTTTAGATTTCTGGCGCGCATGCCGATGAATTCAGCCGGTCCTCTATAGGTCATTCCCAGTACAGCATAGATACCTATCGGCAGACTGTCTATCAAAAGCCCTCGAATCGCAGGGATCCGTTGCGCGTCTCCGACGGAGCTCGTCTGGAAAAACTCGCCACTGAGCTTGAGCTCTCCACTCGCCCCCGCCAAGACTTCGCTGCAGGATTCTGACATCCTGCACATACGAAGGCGGTCCACGAGCCTCGTCAAACCTGAGCAGGCCTTAAACACCATGGCCGCCCACTCCGGTGAGGGAACCAAACCTCGAGCATCAGCAACGAGGTGACGGGGTATGCGCTCGGCTGCGTCGATTGGGACGCCACCTACGAACGACTGGACGACGACCCCGCGAACCCGTAGCAAGAGGGGCGAGGGCTACATGTACCAGGCCCGAGACCCCCTTGGCGCTTGGTTCCCGGTCTTCTCCTCCTCGCCATTTTCGCTTGCGCCGTCTATGTGCCCTTCCTTGTTGTTTGATCTTTTTGACATTGTTGGGATCCTCTCTGAGCAACGCACTGAAATCAACTTCGCTCCTGCTGAACCGGGAAGCTGACGCCAGCGGCCAAGCTGTAGAGAGGCCTCGAGGAGAAAACAGGCCGCAAGTATCACAGCTCGCGCTTGCCCTTGATCGCTCTCGGACAAGTTGCCGTTCGCCAAGCTCCCCGAGACGGTAGTACACGGGTTTACAAAGTCGCAAGTCCAGGTTCCGAAAGCACATGCAGAGCTATCCGAGCACTCGAAGCTCGAAGCTCGATCACGTGAAAACTGCTCGCCGCTCAGCTGTCGCTCGCAAGAAGCTATTCACTCTTCATTTGCACCCATCGCTCGAGCGCGCTTTCGAGGCAGCATATCAGCTTGTCCAGGAGTTACCGCCCGTTCCGACTCAGAGAGCCGCTCGAGGCGCACGCTCCGCCTCTTCGCTTCTGACTCACCTTGACGTCGGCACCGTCAAGTCGGGCGACTCTGCACCGCTCCGGCGCTCGTGCATACACTTTCGGCTCAAACAGATCAACATCTCAGGTGAGCGGCCCAGCCTCTTCTCTGGAACAGCCCTCACGGACCGCAAGGGTTGCCCGGATCAACTCGCTCATCCGGCCTCTGATCCCAGAAGCCGCCCACGCCGCACGAGAAGGAAGCGACGACCGTACGAGCCCTCGCGAGATGCCGCAGCAACATCCGACATCGCTCCTCTCGCTGCCGGACGAGCTTCTCGTCCAGATCTTCGACTACCTCACCTAGCCCGTTTGGAAGGGCGTGCCCCAATTTTTCCCCTCACGCTCGTCTGCCGTCGCATCCGCAAGCTCGCACAGGCTGTCTTGTATCGCAACGTCGTCCTAGGCCCTCCTTCGCGCGCGACACCGCGCTGGCAGGCGATCATCCTGAAGAACCGGTCGCTCGGCCAGCTTGTCGACACCTTGACAGTTCACGGCAATGGCTCCGACTCCGACTCCGACTTCGACTCCGACAGTGACAAAGAGATGATCACAGAATCGAAGCTGGCGCGGGCGATGACTTCCGCGGTGTCCAACCTGAAGGAGCTGATCCTGTCCGACATGACAACGGAGGAGGCGTCTTTCATCCTTGCGGCGTTGCCATCGACGTCTCTGCGCAGTCTCGACATGCAACTCCTTCGGGCTCTCACTCCCTTCCGATGGTCGGACCTGTGGGCTCGTGTCGTCCGTTTCTCGGAGCTGCGCGTGCTCGCATACGAGGGCTGGCACCCCCAGGCGGAACCTGCGCCGCCTGCGCCAACTCACCAAGGACACCGTGTGGTGCTGACGCAGCTCTTCAAGCTGCAGGTAGACGACTACATCCTGGTTCAGGCCTTGGGGGCTGCCGGACCTTTATGGCAAACCCTGCCCAACTTGCGGGAACTGCAAATCACGATTTCTCGGTTCGAAGACCCGTCCGCCGTGACGACCATTCTTTCCGAAGCGCCTTCGACTCTGACGACTCTCAAGTTAATCTCGTACCCCCCTATGCGTAGTGACCCGCGCCGATACCTTCCAACCTTGCCTGCCCTTCGTCACCTGACTCACCTTGAACTCGGAGCGAACACCTTTGTCGAAGCCCACCTCCTGGCTTACCTTCCGATGGCGCCTTTGGAGTCGATCAGGTTTCATGTCCAGGCATCAGTGACCGACCGGATACTTCAAGCACTCACCGGACCAGCGCGCCCGCCGCAACTACGTCAGATCTGCCTTGATCACGTCTGCGGCACAAGTCTGGAGGAGACTCGAGACGATCTCGAGGTCTGTCTCTCGGACGGCGAAGGTGTGGAGGAGGTCCGCCGCCAACTGTGCCCAAAGTGGCCCACCGGCGGGACCATACACGGCTTACGTCTCGCTCTAGCCGCGGCGAACGCGAACGGCCTCGAGATGACCGGGACGGCTCTCGACTGCCTCACCTGGGATACCACCTCTGACGAGGCGCTTGCCGACTACATGATGGAACAAGCTCACAAGAAGGACGATTACGTCGACGCGATCGCGAGGTTCGGAGGAGAGGTGGTCGTTAAATGGCTCAAGCAACACGCGCCGAACACGATCAACCTCCTGCGCTCGCATAAGGGCCTCCTCGAATAGGACGACGACGCTAGGCCGTAGCAACAGGGGCGCTGGCGACGGTGGCAGGATCCGAAGACTTTGCTTTCCTCCTCGTATGCTTCCTTTCTCTTTGCCTTCTTTCCTCTCCCCTCCCCGTACATGTCGATTGCTTTGTAATGGAAAGCTTGTCTGTAGAGACTAAAGGCGAGCAAAGAAAGAAAAAGAAAGTCTCTTCCGCCTCAAAAAGCGAGGGCCGGCAGCAGCGAATCGTTCGCACCTTGCAGCGTCTTGCCGTTGACTTGCCCACTTCCCGGCCGGATCGTTTTGCGACGAGAAGCAGCGACTTGTGTGCAGCCTTGACTCCGCGCAGCTTGACATCCGCCCTCGCCTGCTTGCTCGCCGTTGCGACGGATTACGAGCCTCTTCGCCTCATCGCTCCACGCAAGCAGTTTTGGTCGGCAGCGAGCTGCCTGAGTCAAGAGCTTTTCTGCGCGATCAGATTATTCAGCAAGGCGAGCACTGGAGGCCCACAACGTGCCCTGCCCGGTCATCCTCACGTCTGTTCATCGTCGCTTCAAACTTCAGGTCAACTCGCTCGCTTCCGGCGCTCGCTTCATGCAGCTGAGCGTTTCGTTCGGAGCTTTCTGCTTGAGAGGCTTGACTAGCCAGGTGCGCTTCACGGGCCGCGCAAGCTCCTGCTGACCTCTCGACGCACTGCGTAGACGGATCGACCGGCGACCACCGAGCGCGCGCGCACCGAGTCGCCGCTGCTCCCGGCTCTCGTGCGACGCGCAGCGACCCAAGACGATGCCGAGCCAACCCAAGACGCTGCTTTCGCTGCCGGAAGAGCTGCTTGCGTGCATGCTGGAGACAGCCATTGAGGAACGCGAAGGTCGCGCGACCCTGTCTTCGGCCGCGCTCACTTGCTGCCGCCTGCACTCGGCAATTCAACCCGTTCTGTACCGCGAAATTTCATCTTGGATACGGACGTCGAGCGTCTCCGACCCCAATTGAAGTGCCTCTGAGCTCCTCGACACCCTTTGCTGTGATTGGCGAAGGGCAAGCGCAGGAACTGACGAGGGGTACGCCACGTCGCCGACGCTTCGAGCAGGCGGTTCAACGAGGGAGAGGGCAGCTTAGACGTGCAATCTCGTGGCGACCGCGAGAAGACTCTACACTCCGGCGGTTGAGGCAAAGCGGATAAGGCAACTGGACTTGCCGCGGAGCCTGTCCAAGGCAGTCCGAGGAGGCGAAAATTGTGTCGACGACGGTTTCCTCGCGAACCAGAGCACCAGAAGCCTCCATAGAAACGCGAGCGTACTTGTCTCAGCCGTAGCAAGGCTACACGAGCGATTGTAGAGAAGAGGGAGCTCTCGACGACGGAGGGAGCGCATGAGAAGGTCGCGGACAGCGCTCGAGCCTCGCTGCTGTTTTTGGCCTCCCCTCGCCAAGCATACAGACTCAGCGGACTGCAAGGGGTCACAGGTCGCGGTACCGCCACCCCCACGGCGGCGGTATCAAAACGGGACGGCGAGCGCGCGATCCCTCTCTCTCTCCTTTCCTTTCCTCACTCTCTCCGACCGCCCTCCTCGCGCAAGTTCCCTCTCGCTCCCTTCCCTCTCGGACTGACCCCAGAGGGTGCGTATACTCTGTCCCATTGCAGTCAACCCGAGTGGGAGCAGCGGCTCGGACCACATCTCGACCTCAACACCGCGATGGATACTTCGAGTGAGTCGGCACGCCGAGCGAGCAGGCGGCGTGCGGAGGGCGATGGCTGACAACCTTCGACCTTGTTCCAGGCTCGTTGGGCGAGGACAACGACGACAAAGACGCGGACGGAAAGGGTGACGGAGTGGGCGCCGTGAGTCGATGAGACCGGTGGACTCGAGCGAGAGCTGACTGCCCCTCATGCCTGCAACAGGTGACTATGCACGTCGGGGCACGGGAACCGTGCGAAGGGGGCTGAACTATCAGATGCAAACATTTACGGGACTCAAGAGTGGGGTCCTGTCCGTACTGTAGTTCTGCTTAGAAGGCTTGCTCTCCGCCCTCGCCACCCTTTGTGAACGCTCTTCGTTATTTGAACTGGTTCAACCGCCACTTTCGCTCTCTCCTCTCGGATTCGCGATTCGCTCGCAAAGGTCGCGGAGACGGTCTGCGCACGGGAGAGCGGATCTTGACCAGCGCTCAAGCCCTATTGGAGCCCTCTGCCTCTCTCACACACAGCGCGAGATCTCCGAGCACAAACACTCACGACCAGAAGCTCGAGGAAGGAAAGCGGAAGTACGAAAAAAGTGCTAGTGCAGACAGAACGCTATGCACAGGTGTATCGCATACAACACGATGTGAAGGAGGGGGATGAGAGGGACGGGAGACGAGGTGTGTATGTGCAGGAAGAGAGGTGCGAAGAGAGAAGAGAGAAGAGAAGGGGCCGGAAGGGAACGCAGAGTCTGTCGGCCATCTTGCGAGCAGCAAGTCTCTATGGGACGAGGACGAGGTGCAGTAGTGGTAGTATGGAGCAAAGATCCCGGAAATGAATATAAAGAAAAGGGACTAGGTACAGGGTCGAAGGGAAGGTCAAAAGCGAGCGGTGACGGGCGAGGGCGTTCTTAGCCGATCTGCATCGCCATCGGCTGCTGCTGCGGTGTTGTCGGACTCATCGGCTTCTTGCGCCGGCTGAGGATCGAAGCCGCGTCGAGCGAGAGGTCGATCCCGCGCTGCTTGCGACCGCGGTCGCGCGGACCGGCCCGACCGTGGTCGTGGTACAGCGCCGCCTCGGCCTGCCTCCGGTCGGCGCCGCCCCAGCCCGCGTACTCGCGTGCC
Source organism: Rhodotorula sp. JG-1b (assembly GCA_001541205.1). Lineage (NCBI taxonomy): Eukaryota > Fungi > Basidiomycota > Microbotryomycetes > Sporidiobolales > Sporidiobolaceae > Rhodotorula > Rhodotorula sp. JG-1b. The sequence continues at coordinate 285,477 of KQ954466.1, read as the reverse complement.
GCACGCGCCTGCTCCTCGGCGGTCTGCGGCGCCTTCCGTCGACTCGGATCCTGCGCCAGTCGTCGCTGCTCCTCAATCGCGCGCGAGACCTCGGCGCCGTACCGCCGCTTCGTTGCCTCGAGGTCTTCCTCCTCTTCCTCGTCCGCCTCGTTGAGGCCCTGGAGGAAACCGGCGCGGCCTGCTCCTCCCGGGCCGTTGTACGCCCGTTGTCGCTGCTTGCCTTCCTCCTCCATCCGGTGGACGGCGTACGTGACGTCGAACGCCTCTTTGAGCGTGGCGATACCCGGCGACGGCATGGCACGGCGGCCTCCCGGTGCAAGCATCGGCGAGTCGAGCGGAGTGTACTTCGGGACCGGTTTGAGCTTGAGCGAGTCGAGCGTTCCCGGCGTTACTGCGGACGGCGCAGGCTTGGCTTTGCACCAAGGGTGCGCGAGGAACTCGTCGATCGTATACCGCTTCTCCGGGTCGACGTCGAGCAGATGAGTGATGAGGTCTTTCGCTGTTTCGGAGGGAAGGGCTCGTTAGCGCCAGCGCGAGGCCCCCGACATCACGAAAAGGGCAACATACAGGATGCCGAGATGTCGTCCCACCAGGGGCTCAGGAAGGTGTAGTAGCCCTTGGCGACCTTCTCCGTGAGGACGTGGATCGACTCGTCGTAGAACGGAGGGAAACCGCAGAGGAGGGTGTAGAGGACGCAGCCGAGCGCCCACATGTCGACCGACTTGGAATACCGCTCGTCCTTGACGATCTCGGGAGCGGTGTAGCCGACCGTGCCGCACGGGGTCATGGTCTCCTCGTTCCAGACGATCTTGGAGAGACCAAAGTCGGCAATCTTGACTCGACCGATGCCGCCTCCACCGATGCCCGGGATGAACTCGCCCTCGTCCTCCTTCTCCTCGTCGTAAGGTCGTGCTCGCGGCACCTTCGAGGGGATGATCGGGATGCCTTCGAACAAGATGTTCTCCGGCTTGATATCACTGCGAGAAGGTTTCATCCGTCAGAACCGCATCGCAGAGCAGAGTGAGCAAAAGGAGAGAACTGACCGATGGACGACGCCCTTCTCCTCATGCAGATATCGGATCGCATGCGCGACTTGGAGGATGACATGTCGCGAGAGCTCTTCGGAGAAGTAGGTAAGCTTGACGATCTGGTGGAACAGCTCGCCGCCTTCCATCAGCCTGCGAGGAAAAGGTGACGTCAGCAAGTCGGTCTTTTTGAGGCGGGCAGCGCAAATCGTACGTACTCGAGGGTGAGGTAGTAGTGGTTACTAGACTCGGTGAAATTAAGTAACCGTACGATGCCCGGGTGGTTCAACCCGCGCATGATCTGGACCTCCTTGAGGATATTGGCGCGCTGTTGCCATGGAAAATGCGGGGAGGGAGGGATAACGGCGGATGAGGAGGTGGCGGCGCAGTGGGCGAGTGTAGGTGTTGTACAGCGGTGAGGATAGCACAGGCCGAACAAGAAGAGCGGGCGGGGAGAGACACGGGTCGGTCATGGTCAGAAACGACGGCGTCTCGCTTGACTAAAGAGAAGGAGGGAATTGCTCGGGATCTCCAGCGTAGCCAGGCGAGGTATGGGGTCAGGGGGTAGGAGAACGGAACCATGAGACGGACCTCGGTCGCCCTCGGCTTCTTCTTGACCGCTTCGCCGACGTGCTTGCCTTGCGCCTGCTGTCGGCGGGTGGATCAAGCCCGCCGGACGAGCACGAAGAGGGCGACAAGGTAGAGGCAACGAAGGACATAAGGGACAGAACCGAAACGAGGAGTTGTGGCGACGTCACGGGAAAGCGATCGAAAGTCCGAGAAGAGAACAAGAGAAACAAGCGAGCAACCACGGCGGATCGAAGCGGAGAGACGAAGGAAGGAAGAGTAGAGAGGAGGTAGGTTAACCGTCAGTAATGAGTGGCGGCGGGCTGTTGGGTTGTGCCGCAGGGAGGGACGTGAAGGGTAGGGGAGGGGTTTCGGGGATCGGGTCGGCGTCGGCGCTTGGTCTCCTTGAGAGTCCGGGATGCGCCTCCGCAAGTGCTGTGTCTAGCCAGGTAGCTGTGCTGGAAATACGAGTGGCCCAACAGAAACTTTATGGAGAAGCGTCGACGGAGCGATGACGCGCGAGCAATGATGACGGGGAGAAAAAACTGGCGTCCTCACCTGCGACGAGTTGAGTTCAAACTTGCGGACACACTTGACGGCGACCTTGACCTCCTTGGCGAGCTTTGGGTCGACCGCAAGCTGGGCGGGCGTCGGACGGTACGTCGCTTCAAAGACGTTCGAGAACGCGCCGTCGCCCATTTTGCGGCCGAGAGTGAGGCCTTCGGGGAGGCCGTCAAACACGCTCTGTTCGCGCTTGGCTTTGGCTTCGGCATCCTTGCGCACGAGGTTCTCTGCCTGGGCCTGGTTGTTGTGGCTGTTTTGCTGAGTCTGGGTCGTCGTGGCGGCAGCGGCCGAGGCGGCGGCGTCGGCGGGTTGCTGGTTCATGGCCTTGCCGGAGGGGCTGGCAGTGGCGTTGGCGTTGCTGCTGGCCGTGACTGGAAGCGACTTGGCGTTGACCGGAGCGAGATGAGCGGCCGGAGGCTGAGCAATGGACGAGTTGACGTCGGATGACGCTGCGTGAGAAGGAAGTGACGAGTGGGGAGACGCCGCGCTCGCGCTGGCGGCAGCGGGCGCGCTAGGGGGGTTGGCCTGCCGGTCGTTGTGCTTGTGCAGCAGTCCCTTGAGCACACTCGAGATGGGCATGGCAGCGTAGGACTCTCTGCCCTAAGGGGTACAGCGTCGAAAGGACAGGTCGCCGGGCGACGCTCACTTTGCCCAACTCTCGATGCTGCGGCCGAACTCCTTTCGATCACGATGACGAAATTTTCCTCGGTCCGACGGCCTCCACACCGCGCGCGTCGATACCGCCACGCGTGCATCGTCAGCAAGATCAGCGCTCCCGACTGCGTGCGTACAGAGAAGTCAGGGTTCCACGTTTCATCGTATAGTGTACTCTGCTGCAAGTTCCTGCAAGTCCATCATGGCTCACGAGGGAGAGCAGGATCAAAATCGTCGAGTCGCCCGGAACTACGTCAGATACGTCGGCCTGCACGTAGACTCTTGTTACTCGTTTGCCCGCGCTCAGAGAGCATATGTTCCCGTCATTCGATGGTCGTCCTCTCTGTCCGAAGCGAGGAGTAGAGGCTGAGCATCGCGTGGAGTGAAAGCTGTTCCGGGGCCGAAGCGTCTCTGCTCGAGTCTCCCGACCTCGGACCCGATCACAGACATGCACATGCAGGTACTTGATCCCCTATCAACCAAAAATTAAAAAAAGGAGGCGAGCGAGATGCAACTTGAGACAGGCAGTACGACTCGGATCCCGAGGCGACGCTCGGCGGAGCAGGGTTGCTCGAGCTCGTGGGAAGCAATCGGCGCAATTCGAGATCGCTAATACAGACTCTGTCTCCGCCCGGCTGCTCTGTCTCGATACGAGAGAGCTTCGGCAACAGGGCAAACGAGGGCGGGTGGAAAACAGCGAATTCGAATCTGAAAGGCCCGGCCACGACGGTCAAACGAGTCCCCCATGTTCGGCGACTCGGTCCGCTGTCGACTGCGAATATGTCCCTGTTGATCGTGTTGTCAAGGCGCGGGCGGTCTTTGCGCCTACACATTCGGGGAGAAAGCGAGCGGAAGCAACGTGGTCGACGTGATCGGTTTGCAAGTCGTCAGTCGTCGGGAAGCTTGCAAGCCCAGCGAGCGAGCGAGAGCCTCTTATGCTCTTACGTATCATCCGCGGCCATCGGCACGAAGAATTGGTGACCGAGAGCGTACGGCGGGGGGGGGGGGGGGCGAAGGCGCCCCGTACGCCGGAGCAGAGCACAGCAGAGCGAGCGCGGCCGGATGGGGAGCTTGACGGGTTGACTTTGGCGGGCGTGTCGTTAGCGCAAGCGTCAGCGGACCCGCCCTGGACTCGGGTTTTCACTGGTTTGGGGGAAAGGAGCGGAGAGAAAGGGCAAGCCGGCGCTGGCGCTGATGAGAAAAGCGGTTCGCCGCTAGCCAATTCTGCATAGTCAAACGAGCGATATGAGCACACAGGCTTCGTAGGTGTTCAGCACGTGCCTGACTTGCTTCGGTACTGACGCGCTTTGCGCATTCGCAGGACCACCGCGTCGACCTCTTCGTCTTCATCAGCAGCAAACCGACACATCGACTCGAGCGCCTCTCAACACGGTCGAGACGCGTCGGACGACGACGACGACGCGCTGCTCGAAGAGCTTGAGGCAGAGCTCGACGAAGACTTTGACCTGGGAGGGTTCCGGGAGAAGCGGATGATGGAACTGCAGGCTCAGTCCGTTTCGGCCCCTCTCTGTGTTAACCCGAGCCGACTGGCCCCCGCCGCTGACGCGAGCTGGTACATGCGAACAGGTTCGAACGGACGCGGAGGATGCAGGGAGGAGACTATGGCCGCTACACCGAGGTCAAGATCGAGAAGGATTTAATCTCGAGAACAGCGTGCGTTTTCAAACGAAACGCAATCGTGTCTCGCGGCCTTTTTGCTGACCAGAGACGCCCCCATCATCAGCAAGGAGAAGCGCTGCGTCGTGCACTTTTTCCATCGCGACTTCCGGAGATGCAAGATCATGGACGGGCACCTCGAGGTGCGTCCCGTCTTTTCTCCTGCCCGCAGGTCCTCGCATCGAAGGGGGCTGACTCTCACCCACACTTTTCGTCGATGAAGAAACTCGCGCCGAAACACTTCGATACTCTGTTCCTGCGAGCCGACGTCGCCAACGTGCCATTCCTCGTGACCAAGCTGGCGATCAAGACGCTCCCCTGCGTGATCGGCTTTGTCGACGGCACCACCAAGATGAAGTGAGTCTCCTGGCTCTCGTAGCTCTTGGCCAGTCCTTTGACCGCGAACTGCCGACAGGATTGTCGGGTTCGACGAGTTGCCCGGCGGAGACAATTTCGCCACCTCGACACTCGAACAAGGGATGCAAGAGTGCGGTAAGTCGACTGGCATCTCAGGCTTCGTCACCTTTGTTTGTACTGTCCATCCTGACTCTAACTCGTCTCGCCAGGCGTGCTTGTACCGAGTGGCTCGGGGTCACTGCAGGGTTCTGCCACTCGGAGGGAAGAGCCGGAGGTCACCCAGCGGAGCAGGATACGGCAAGGGCGAGGAGCAGCAGCAGACGACGACGATCTGGACCTTGACGACTGATACTGTCGCTCGTTCCGTACGTACTTCAACCCTCCGCGTACCGTGCTTTGCGCGCGTCCGCACAGGCCGGAGAACTTGTCGTTTGACCCTGCCCCTCGCACCAGCAGATCAGCTTGCGTAGCCCCGGGTTCGCGCAAAGCGGTATGAACATGCACGGTCCACGACATCAGCCCGTGTTGGGGCATTTCAACTAGAGAGGCAAGCAAGGAAGGAGTCGTCCGGCGCAATTATCCGAAAGCGGCAAGTGCGCTTGTGTTGCCCGTTCGTCTGTACGTGCGCTTGCCTTGCGAGAGGGGCATGTGCGCATTCATTGTAGTGACAGAATGCACGACTTTGATCGAATGCGTGGAATGAGAGCTGCAAGCATGCCCGAATCCGCAGGCACCTCGAGCGATGAGAGCGGAAATGTGGTGCCCTTTCTTCCTCTCCTTCCCTCATCGCATCGTGTCAGAGCACGCGTATCCGAGCGCTCACGAATACTGCCTCGAGACCCAGCTGGCTGGCGAACCTGCATTGGGTGGCTGGACGACCTACTAGAGCGCCCACTTGGCTCCGCAACAACTCGGCGATTCCGAACCTCGCATACAGGATCAGCTGCACCAGGCAGGCTCCATCAGCAAGTCGAGTCTCTTTAGAAGTACTGCGGCTAGGTACCCCCTTCGTCGGACCGCCATCGGCTCAAGTCTGCGCCTACACAACACAACCAATTCCGACTTGCCCTCCTCCTCGAACCTCGTCCCCGCCTTCTCTGTGGATCCGTCAGGCCGACCATTCACATATGCACCCAGTCGGGAATCGCGACCTCTCTCGGGCGAACGAAGAGGAGGACGACTTCAGCCTGGCGGAAGATGCGCTGCGCAATCTCAGCCTTTCGAGTGACAGCACGATCGACTCGCTACTTTCTCTAGGTGAGGAGCGATCCCCAAAGCAATAATCTTCCCTACACGTTGCCTCACCATGTACGATAACTTCCGCAGACGAGAATCCGACTCCGCCTGTCTCTCCTGCGCCAGGTCCGACAGTCGAAGTCGTCGACGCAGCGTCTGCGAGCTTTTCCTCCTTCCGTCTCGTGGAGCACAAGCCTGCTCCAATCGTACCTCGTCTCGTCATACGTAACGACCCCCCGTCGACGGCAGAAATACCGCCGACGCCGATCGCTCTGCGGCTTGAAGGAGTCCTACCGGAGCGGACAGCGGAGCCAACATCGCCGGTCGGTATACATCGCACAGAACAGAACGGACTCGCGGGGACGACTTTCCGCAGCCTGCGGCACGTGGACGGCATCGGATTGGGTGTCGTGATCGGTTCTCCTGGCGAGACACCCGAAGGGGCGACGACGACTTCACCTCAACTCTCGTCCAGTCCGGACTACTTCGGGCCTGCTGTCGCCACCAGCCCCGCCACAACTCCTTCCCTCGGTTCACCGCGAGAAGGGTTCAGGCTCACGCTCGGATCGCTCGGACCCGCTTCGCCCACGGGCAGTGCCCCTCCGTCGCCACTCGTCATGCGCTCCTCCGCATTCGGTTCGGACCTCTTGCGGCCTCGCACGCCTCTGACACCCTCTCACGTGCCTGGTGCGCCGACCCTCGGCGCAGGCGGTTCAACGTTCGAATGGTTCAGCTTTTCACCCCCAGCATCACCGATCAGCCCCGTGATCCGTTCCGTCATCGAGGGCAACTGAAACTCGCAGGCGAGACTCGCTCTCTCCTCCGCATCATGTACCGCTACGTACTGTCTCCCCTTCTCCGCGCCTTTGTCTCCTGACTTCGCACATGTAGCCTTTATTTCCGTAGAGTAAGAGATAGCAACAACAGAGGATAAATATTCACACCGACATGACCCCCATGAGGCGGAACGCCCTCCTTTCTGGGTCTCCTCCGGCGGGTGCCGTCCGGCACGAGACTTCATATCGACCTGGGGCGACGTCCGTGGAGACGATTGACGTCTGCGCGAGCGAAGTGGATCGCGTCCAGCACCCGTCCAGTGTCGCTCCTTGCCCCGCGACGGTACAGATTGCTTTGCCTAGATTGTACGAGCGCGACCGCAGGTAGGATACAGCGATCGTGCCGAGAGCGCCTTCGTCGACCGTGACCTCGAACGCGATCTCGCCCGAATCGGCTTTTTGGGCTTCGTAATAGAATTCTGCATACCGGGTCACAATCAGCAAAAGGGGGATCGCAATGCTTGAGGGACTGGAGTTCGCTCACTTGAATAACGCCAGCTGACCAACTTCCAGTCCGGCGTTGCTCGGATCGGCTCGAGCTTTCCTCCCGCGACTTCGCACCGGGGTGGCTTCGTCGGGTGAACAGCGGAGCTGTCCCACTGCTCGGTCATCTTGACCTGGATGAGTACCTGGATCAGCGTTACTGCGCTCATGTACTGACAAGAAGGGGAAGATCAACCTTTGGCACTTCTCCTAGAGTCTGGTTATGCGACCAGATCCCGTCTGCCTCGACGGTACGCGAAGTAGCGAGGCGACACCGCTCTTCCATCAGGTAACCGACCACCATACTTCCGAGGAAGCGGTGCACTCGCGCCGAGGCGTGCCGTTGGTCGCCGAGGAAGAACGGTTTCGCGAGCGCAGGATCGGCAATCATGGCGGGCAACAAGGCGGGGCGGGCCGAAATTTGCGGGACGTCGTAGAAGGGCGAAAGGGTGCTCTGGATGTCTTGTGCATTCAGGATGCTCGCCCGAGCCGAGGCGGTCAAGGGCGCGAAGCTATCGACGTAGATCACCGCGGGTCGGCTTTCGAGCAAGAGGAGGGACCGGAGCAGCGTCTCGCTGCTGTCGAAACTGGTGTGGTAGTCGTCATTGACCGCCATCTCGATCATGACCAGGTCGAGATCGGTTCCGCTGCGGCAGCGACGCGGGCAAGAGGGTCAGCTTCGCTTCCGAGGAGAGAAAGAGAGAACGCTAAGCAGCACGTCTCGGAGGACTCACATAAGTGAAGACCAGCACCACTCGAAGAAGCTCGAGTCGGTGGCAGCTTTCGCCCCTAGGCGGAACTCGTGCTCGGCCGCCGGGAAGGTTTGCTGTATGTACCGAACGACGAATTGATGCCACTGTTCCGCAGGCGGCACGGCGCCGTACTTGTTCCTCTGTCCGCTCTCGGGATCCGTACCGTGACCGAGGGAGACTGCGGGCCGAGTCCGGCTTAGTCTCCGGCGCTCGAGTCGGCCATTCGGGGAATACGAGCACTCACCGCTGCCGCCGAGCACTCCGATCGTCAATTTTTCGCCCCGCTCTGCCTTCTCCAGCACCTTTCGCAGTCGGTACCCAGACCCGACGTGCACCTGCGAGAGCCGAAAGTTGTCGCTGCCAAACTCGGCGAGCAACGAGGACGAGATTCCGCAGCGCGAGAACGGGGTCGATTCAATGGCGACCTGGCCGGCGGCTGAGCGCGCAATGCGCGGTTCAGTATGCACACCAATACAGGGTAGGTTTGGATTGTTGGACCGCGCACCTATGAGGTCTTTGAGCGGACGACGGAAGCGGTTGAGCGAGCCGTCGAGCGAAGGCGATTCGTCGTTCGCCACCAAACGCCTGCCTCGGCCGCCCACGTGAATTCACGCGTCGGTCAGTACGTATCGGCATAACAAAGAAAGGAAGAGTGTGTTGACTCACACGAAGCAAGTGAGGAAGATGAAGATGGCCAGAGCGGCGGACAGGAGCAGCGGGGCTCTCCTGTTGAGAACAGCAGCCGGCATCGTTCTCTCCTGCGTCGGAGCCTCGTCCGTTCCGCTCGGAGCTTCTGTGGTGCTGTACGACGAGTCGCAGCTGGCCCGTGGCGACAGGAGAGGGTCATCGTCGCCGTCGTCCGCTGCATGCTTGAACATCTCGGCGGATGATCAAAGGGGAGCGTGCATCCGGCCGGGCCCGGAGAGGCTCGAGCGTTGTCAGTCGAGTGAGAGTGAGCGTGTCGGAAGCAGGCAATGCAGATGAACCTCGACGGTACTGTAGCTTGGCAGAGCGTAATGAGCAAACACCAGCAACCGGACTTGGGAGAGTTGCAAGTGGAGCCCAATCCGACTTCCGAGTAAACAAACTCACGCGTGCACGCGTCGACCGCGAAATACCAACGAAATTTACAGATATATGGTGAAGCCCCTACTACGGCACAAGTGGAATGCGGGTCGGCACTCGTCGTCGGTAGTCTTCGTACTCTTGTCCAAAGAACTTGACGAGGTATCGCTCTTCGGCTGCAAGTTACCAAGAGCAGTCAGCCCGGCCCCGTCAACTAGGCCGTCCCCGAAACAGGACTCACTGGTCAGGCGTGTAGAGAAAAAGTGCCGGAGTGACAGAACGAACACGATGGCGCAGATTGGGTTGCCGAGCAGGATCTGCCGAGAGTAAAACAAGATCAGTCCCGGCGCGCCGTGGGAAAAAGACACAAAGAGTCGCGCTTCCGACTGACCTGAGTGCCAACAGCCCACCAGAAAAACCCGGCATAGGACGGGTGGCGTGACCAGCTATAGATCCCGGTGGTCACGAGCTGGTGACCCGGTCGCTTGCTGTAGGCGAGGCTGTGAAAACGCGTAGATTCGGTGTCAGAGGATCGCAGCGCTGCGAAACAGACGGGCGGTCGGGCGGTCGAGGCTCACAGGTGCGAAAAGTTGCTGCTTGCGCTGATCATGGCGAACGAGCGCAAGAACTGGCCAAAAGCCGTGACGGCGAGACCTGCGAACCCGAAACGAACTCTGCTCAGTCCCGAGGGAGGACTCTGCGAGAGCGGGCATTTCGGAGCGAGCACTCACCTAGGAGGAAGAGGCCGCCCGCATGCTTCCAGCGACGGTACTCGGCCGGGAGGAAGGCATCTTCGAGGACGTGCTCGAGCATGCCGGCGAGGTGAGCGAGCGGGTACTGCTTTCCGTTGTCGAGGAGGTAGGCTGAGCGGAAGTGCGATGTCAGCTGGCTCGGCACACGAGTGCAGTCTCTAAGGTAGGACGTACACGAAACTGTGAGTTTACCCGGGTTGTACATGCTCGTGACGACAAACTCGAGCGTGTGAAAGACTGCCCAGCTGGCGAGGTACATGCCCAACTGCGGACTGTGCGTCACGGCGTACCACAGCCCTTGCTTCGCCAACTCCGAAGCAGCATGCTCGAGGCTCCCGGGTGTCCACAGGAACCAGTGCGAGAGGTTGGCGCCCGCGAGGACGAGTCCGAGAGACCAGCACGCGCCGAGCAGGAACGCGAACGCGGCGACGTTGTGCGGCGTCGACGAGAAGGACGTCAGCGGGAACTCGACCGGGATCGGCTTGGCGGCGTAGACTCCGTCGGAAGGCGTGGCGGGCGAAGACGCCGAGTTGTTGATGACGGAAGAAGGCGCAGGTCGAGCCTCGAATGGCGATTCGGGCGGCGGGACAGCAGCGGAGCTCATCGGAGTCGAATAGTTGATGATAAAGAGCAGCGCTGCATCGACTCTGCCGGACTTTTGCGGCCAAGCAGCAGCACAGGTCAAACCGACGCGTCGATTTATACCCTCGTCGACGTTTTATCCAGAGCCTCACAACCGGAGTCGTAACGATAGAAGCGCCTTTACCCAGTGCTTCCAACTATAGCGCAGACCGAGCCAGATCGGACGCTCGTGCGAAGCCGTCCCATGTCTCCGAGATCTCGACGTTGCTTTTTTTACATGTTCCAAGTTCCAGCCGAAAAGATCGATCCCCTCCATCGCCCATTGCCCTATGTAGCGGCGTAGGTTGCAGTCAAGGTTGTTCCTGCCTCCTGGGTGTGCGCGTAGCTCCGTCTAGCAGGTGCCACCTCCTTCCATCCTGGCAAGCCGGCTCGGCTCGTACTCCTCCCCTCACATTGGGCTCGGTCAGTCGCCAGCGACCGCCGCCCCGTCCAGTGCTCGCTCGGAGCCCTCCAGCACCCAATCAGGCCTGCAAGCAAGCAACATTGGTGTTAGTGCCCCGTCGTCCGGGAAGTGCGCGGCGACCATCCCGCGCAACGAGAGAGAGATCGAGGCGCAGCGCACCTTTCGCTTCGTGCTAAACAACCGCTTGAGCCCGTGGCCCTTCTTGCCTCCTCCCGACGCCGACGCCGACGTGGGGGACGCCAATCCCTCATCCGTCAACGACCGACTCATCATCCCCGCGCTCGTGCGTTCGAACGTCGGACTCGACAACGACTCGTCAAACTTGATCGCCTGCGTCCGGATCTCGAGTTGCTCGACCGGACCGCCGCCGCCGCCGCCGTAACCATGACCGTTGCTCGACGCCGGAGGGGAAGCGACCGCCCCGCTCGGATACGGGTACGAGTTCGAAGGCGCAGCCGAACTGGAGCCCATACTCGCCGGGACCGACGCTCCCAACGGCCACTCGTTCCGACCTCGGCGGTCCTCTGTCGGACTGACGGGGACACTCCGCGCACCGTCAGACTCGTCCGCCGTACCAGCGTGGCGACCGTCTTCTCCTCCGCCGCCGGGGGGTCCGGGCGAGTCACCGTCCGAGAGAGGGTTGGTCGGGTTCTTGCGACCGGCGCGGAACCGAGCTGCGAGCGATTTCGACCGCTTCGGCTTGTTGTTATTTGAGAGCGACGGCGACGTCGACGTCGAGGCTCCGAGGTCCGAGCCGGCAGAGGGTGAACCCCAAGTTTGCGGCATGAAGGGCACGGGAGGCGGGGCATTCGATGCGCCGACGGGCTTGCCGGCTTTGAGTGTTGCCTGCGAGCGACGAGGAGAACGGAAAGCTGTCAGAAGTCAGAGGTTCTCGCAAGGGAGCCGAACCGAAAGTAGGCCACCAACGCACCTCGATGTCCCAAATACTCTGCGCACGTTGCATCCGGTCCTCCTTGCTGACCGGTCCCCCAGGCAGCACGCTCTCGCGACTCGCCGCCCCGCTCGCCGCGCCACTCGCGTCTCCCGTCCCGACACTCGAGTCGTCGTACCGCGCGCGTCCATAATCCTCCCACGCTTCGGCGTCGCGGACGCCATAGATCTCTTGCAACTGCTGGCCCTTGCCGTCGGGATGTCGTGCGGGGAACCCGAGCGAAACTTCGCTGCTCGATCCGCCGGTCCCGCCAGCGGCTGACGAGGTGGAAGAGGTACTCATGGTCGGGGCCATCGCTGCAGCAGCGTACGGTGACAACAGCGAGCGCGAAGCCGGGTCGTCGAGCCCTCCGAGCATGGCTCCTGCTGATCGTCCCGATGCGGCCCCGTTGCTAACGTTGCGCTTCGATGGCCGCCGCGCGGGCTGGCTCGGCGCGAGAGAAAAGGCGGAAGGGTCGAACGCGTTGATGGGGGCATTGGCTCCTTGCATTTTGGTCGAAGCTGCGGCGTACGGTCCCTCGTGCCGGACGAAGCCTGCGCGCGAGTTTCAAAAGTCAGACTCGGCAAGGAGGCGGCGATCAACCGCGTGAAAAAGGGACGCACCTCCGCCACCATAGAGGCCCGAGATGTCGAGCCGGTCGATCAAGTCGAGGTCGTTGCTGCTCTTGCTGCGGTTTTGACTCGGGCGACCGCTCCGCGAACTCCTCTGGCTCGACTTGAGTTGCTGCGCCTGCAGCTTGTTCGCCTCGGCTTCCTTGCGCGCCCTCGCGAGCTCGGTGTCGTGATGAGGCAGGCTCGGCAGGACTTGACGAATGCTATCCTCTCGGTCGTCGTCGTCTTCATTGTCGTCTTCTCCGTCTTGGAACGCCGAGCCAGAGCTGTCCATCCGCTTCGGTAAAGGCTGACCCACCGCCGGCGGACCGCCGCGCGTCCGAGTCGGCGACTGCTGCTGCTGCTGGCGTTGCGAGTACTGCATTTCTGGTGAGATCGGAGTGTGACGAGACTTTGTCGGCGAGTCGGCATAGTACGCGGTGAGGATGTCCTCGACGGTGCCGGAGCGGGACATGTCTGCGTCGGACGCGCCCGTGTTGGTCCGGATCATGGGCGGCGGAGGCGGTCTCCGCGTGCTCGTCGGCGAGGACTGGGAGCGTACAGTTCCGTCAGTGCGTGTTCAGCCCAGGAGACGCGGGTTTTTGCAAGAAGCGAAGCGGTGAAGGCGAACCCCACAAGTCGCCGGAGAAGGTGAGTACTCACCGAGCTACTCCTGAGGTTGGCTTGACGCGCATACGCGTCTGCAGCGGGGAGAGAGTCGGCGTCAGAAGTCGAAGCAGTTGTTTGCGACGCGTGCGAGTGCAGGTTGACGGCAGCGGCGGCGGCGCGACCGGAAGAACGGGAGCGAGAGCGAGGGCGGAACAGGTCAGCGAGCGATTTGGAACGCTTCAGCAGGGTCATCTCGCTGGTCCTGCACGGGCGAGGTGGGCCGCCTCGCCTCGCAGGGATGGAAGCGATTCCCCTTCGAGATGCCTTCGCGTCCGCGGGGAACGGGCAAGAGGTCCGTGCGGGTACGCGGGACAGTGCAGTGCACGTACCTGGTCTCGAAAAGTTGGCCATATGTAGTCTCCGTTCGACTGCCTCGGAGAGACGCAGGCAGCCGGCTCCGGCAGAGCGTCGCGCACGCCAAGCAATTTCTCAACCCCCGCGGATCCCACAAAAAGGGCGCCGTTTGATGTTGTAACTGTCGAGTGGACCAATACACACACAGAGAGAGCTCAGAGGAAAGAACTACGGCGTCAAATGGGAGATAGAGTCGAAACAGGTACAGGGGCACGTCCATCGGGGAAAACAAACTCGGAAACAGGGACCGGCTCAGCACGCGCACGCATCCTTCTTGCTCGCGTCGTTCTCGGTCAGGTTGACACCACCGGCAGCCGCGCCGCCCTGCGCGCCGCGAGCACCGGCCGCACCGCGCGCGCCCGCTCCTCCCGGTCCGCGCGACTGGGCCATCAGCGCGTCGAGCGGAATCTTTTTCGCTGCACACCCGTCCAGAAAAAAAAAAGAGTCAGTCGCTTTTATCGGAAAGCTGTTGAGAGGAGAGTCAAGGGGAGCGTACCGATCTCGGTAAAGACCTCGACGACACCTTCGCCCGTCTTGGCGCTCGTCTCGAAAAAGAGCAGCCCGCACTCCTTTGCGTACTCTTCCGCCTCCTCGCGCGACACTTCCCGCCGGCTCGCACTCGGCTTGCCCCCGTCAGGACCCTCCTCCTCGTCGTCGTCGTCCTCGCGCGGTTCGGCATCCTCGGCCTCCGCGGCCGCAGTGGCTTCTTCTCCTCCCTCAGTCGCGGCGGGTTCCGCAGCGGCGGTCTCTTCGTGCTCCTCCTCGTCGTCACCGTCGCCAGAAGACGACGGACGAACGAGGTCGACCTTGTTCCCGGCAAGTGCGATGACAATGCTGCGTTCCGGTCAAAGAAGCCCGTCAGCAGAGTTTCGTTTCGATCTTCGGTTCGGCGCGCGAGGGCGACGACCTACTTGGGGTTGGCTTGCCGCTGCAGCTCCTTGACCCAGGTCTTGGCCTGCTCCAGAGATGCCTAGGAATCCGTGTAGAGGAAAGGTGAGCGTTTGAGAGAAGAAAACCGTCACGAGAAAGGCGCGACGTACCGCCTTTGTCACGTCAAAGACGACGACGGCAGCCTGGGCGTTGCGGTAGTACATCGGCGACAACGACCGGAAACGTTCCTGTCCGGCCGTGTCCCAGATCTCAAACTTGATGACCTTGTCCTCTGATCGCGCTCGTCGGGGTGGCAGTCAGTACCGTTCTTGTTCTCGACGAGGAGACTGCGAAGGAGGAGAGACACTGACCGAGGCGGCATCGCTGCGTGAGGAACGCAGCACCGATGGTCGGTTCCTTGTTCGGTTGGAAATCGTTCTGGCAGAACCGAAGCACGACGGACGATTTCCCGACGGCCGACTCGCCTGCGTCGTCGTACAGCCGAAGGGGTGGAATGAATCGAAGGGTCGAGAGCAGTTCGTCATGGTTCGAGGTCGGAGTGCAGCGGGGGGGAAAGGAGATCAGCAAAACGTCCGAGTCATAGAGCTTGGCTGGGCACAGTGCCCCAATCTGTCCGCTTGCCTGAACAGCAACTGGACGCGGGCAACCCCACGACAACGAGGCTGATGAGAAAGGCGGAGCCCGAAGTCGCTGCCCTCCCTCCCTCCCGCGCCTCTTAAAAACCGAGCGAGTGAGGCTGGACGTACCGAGGAGAACGAGTTTGACCTGGACAGGCCGCGTCGGAGGCTGTTCGGGAGCGCTCATCCTGATGTGCCGAGTGGTGGCGGTGAAACCGTCGAGGCGGCGGTTGACCCGACTTTCGATTTCCATAGTTCGATCTCTCGCAAACTCAGTGCGACTCGCAGAGACGGCTCGCGACTCATAATCAAGTCTCCACAAGCCTGCTCTGGTTGTAATTCACGAAATACAGTCGGCGGCATTGCGCAGCACCCTCGGAAAAAAGCCGCCGTATGGGACGCAGGCGAACTCAGGTCCCGAGCAAGACGTCGTTGTGTTGACCGCAGGGGGACAGACATTGCAGGAGCAGAGAGGTAGGTGTGTCGGAACGGGGGCCGGAAAGGACGAAGAGAAGAAGAAGAAAGTAACAGAAAAAAGCCACGTAAGGACGATTTGACAGCATAACGAGAAACAGGGGCTGGTCGGAAAGAGGAAGAAATAGAAGAGGAGGATGCGGAGATGGAGAGGGAGGGGACAGACGGCCCGGCAAAACGAACAAAGAAGGGGAAAATCGACGGAACCGCCGCGGGTCGCCTTTTTTTGATTTCTGAGTCTCTCGAGTCCGCGCGCGCTGCTGCCATCTGTTTCCCGTCGGTTCCAGGTCCCGCGCGCACATCGAGCGCGGCTTACTCCTCGGCGTACTGCAACACAGAGGGCGTCAGCACGGAAAGTGGGAAGAGCTTCAATCAGCAGCGCGAGAAGACTCACCTCCTGGCCGTCCTCGGCGTACTGCTCCTCGCCGTACTCTTCCTCGAGGTCGTCGACACCAGCCTCCTGGTACTGCTGGTACTCTGCAATGAGGTCCTGCATGTTGGACTCGGCCTCGGTGAACCTATGCGTCAAAGAACCATTCAGAGGTCAACAATCTCTTTGCCTGAGAGCCACAAATCGTTGACATCAGGAGGCTGAAGACGCACTCCATCTCGTCCATACCCTCGCCGCAGTCTGGAGGATAACGCTCTGTCAGTCGTCATCAAACAGTAAGGCAAAACAAGATGGCAACTTACACCAGTGGAGGAAAGCACGCCTCTTGAACTGTTGCGCCAAGAACTCGTGTCAGCCTCTGCAACGCGTGCCCGTCTCAAAAGAACGCGGAGTAGGCGTACCATTGCCGAGAACTGCGTGTTGATGCGGGTGAAGAGCGACTGGATCGAAGTCGAGTTACCGATGAAGGTGACACCCTGGCAGAAGCATGTTTCTGTGTGAGTAACGGACAGTCTTTGATGTAGGCACGGAAAAGTAGGCTCACAAGACTCGTGTCCTTGGGCGGGATCTCGCAGTGAGCGGTCTGGACGTTGTTCGGGATCCACTCGACGAAGTAGTCGGCGTTCTGTTGGGCAGGCAGGGTCAGCGCGCCGCTCGGGGGCAATGAACCTCTTTCCACTTGGGAGGAAAGCGTCCAAAAAAAAAAAAAAAAACGTGATGCTCACCTTCTGCTGAACCTGGAGCATGCTGTCGTCGACGTCGCGGAGCGAGACCTTTCCGCGCCACAGGGCGGCGACGGTGAGGTACCGTCCCTGCCGCGGGTCGGCGGCGGCCATCATGTTCTTGGCGTCAAACATCTGCTGCGTCAACTCGGGGACCGAGACGGCGCGGAACGACTGCGAGCCCTTGGCGGTGAGGGGCGCGGTGCCGACCATGAAGAAGTGCAGACGCGGGAACGGAACCATGTTGACCGCGAGCTTGCGCAGGTCAGAGTTGAGCTGGCCGGGGAACTGTAGGGCACGATTCGGGTGTGAGCGACTAGAACGCGAGGAAAAAAGAGTCGCTGTCCGGCGGGCCTTACACGGAGACTGGTGGTGATTCCAGACATGACCTTGGCGACGAGCTCGTTCAGGTCACCGTGCGACGGCGAGCTGAGCTTGAGTGTCCGGAAGCAAATGTCGTCTGCGTGCGTCGCGAGGTGTGAGTCTGCTGTTCCCGCCCGGCGGTGCGCAAGGGGGAGGGAAACGCACAAAGTGCCTCGTTGTCAATGCAGAACGTCTCGTCCGAGTTCTCGACGAGCTGGTGGATCGACAGCGTGGCGTTGTACGGCTCGGTGACCGTGTCCGAGACCTTGGGAGACGGGACAACCGAGAAGGTGGCCATCATGCGGTCGGGGTACTCCTCGCGGATCTTGGAGATGAGGAGGGTTCCCATGCCGGATCCCGTACCGCCACCGAGCGAGTGGGTGAGCTGGAACCCTTGCAGGCAGTCGCACGACTCGGCCTCCTTGCGGACGACGTCGAGCACAGAGTCGACGAGCTCGGCACCCTCGGTGTAGTGACCTTTGGCCCAGTTGTTGCCGGCACCGTTCTGCGCCGAGATCATGTTGTCGGGGCGGAACAGGCCACCGAGCTTGCCGGCGCGGACGACGTCCATCGTGCCGGGCTCGAGGTCGACGAGGACCGCACGCGGGACGTACTTGCCGCCGGCAGCCTGACGGGTAAAGATTTCCAGCGGGAAGGACATCCATCAGTGAACGGATTCCTCCCGCGGATACGAATAGTGCGCTTACCTCGTTGAAGTAGACATTGAGACGCTCGAGCTGGAGGTCGTTGTCTCCGCGGTACGCGCCCTGGCCGTCGATGCCTGCACGAAACGCGAAAAGGAGGAGTCGGTTCCGGGAACCCCCAAACGAGTCGTTTCAAGTCGGAAACGCACCATGCTCCTCGGTGATGGTCTCCCTGTGAGCATTGGTCCTCGTTAGTGCACGTCCTCGTCACCGGCTCGAGATCACGGGTCACGCACCAGAAACGGGTACCGATCTATTCGCAAATGGGCACACAAAGAATGGTCAGTTCCGTCCATCGGATTGTGGCGGTTCACGGCGAGTGGTGGGGCATGTCGGGGCCAATGAGCCGTCAGATAGCAACAGCAAGCGTTGCTCGCGGCGTTTTCGCGACTTTGCAGGGCGTGCATGCGCCCCTCCCTCGCACCACCTCGCTTTGTTGTCTCAAACACCCGTAAGAGGCCGCGTACCTGGTTACCACACTGTTTTCGAGTAGAAGAGATGTCAGTGTCAGCCTCCCGAGCGCAGTCCTCGAGCGCCAGAGCGAGCGAGCGAGAGCGCGTTGGTCCTTGAACTCCCTCCCTCCCTCGGTCGAGGGAGCACGCTCGCTCGCTCGCTCAGGGAGAGGGTGGACGTACCTGGCCGGTCTGGAGGTGAACGATCTCTCTGTAGACGCGTCGAATGAGCGTGTCAGCTGGCTGTAGAGCGCGAACGAGTCGACGCGTGTTGAGGGAGCGGCGAGCGAGACAACCGCGAGAGAGAGACGCACCGCATCGTGGACTGCGGGGAGCGAACAGAGGGTCAGACTGGGTCGATAGAGTACGCTCTGCCTGACTTGCGTGGGCTCACTCACAGTGTCTAACGCGGGCAGTCACAAGCGCGGCGCACGAGGTCGGCGGGCGAGGCGACCAGCTGCTCCCAAAAGCCGCTCCCTCTTCCAGCCTCCCCTCCATCACTTCCTCGCCACAGGACACGAGGAAATCATTACAGACTGCCAACAAGACATAGGAACAAACTGCGGACAGGAAACGCGCACACACACGGAAGTACAGGGGACGGCGAATCGGAAAGGGTATATGATCTGGGCGAGCAACTCAGAGGGGAGGGGAAACTATGTATGAGAGCGGCGAGAGGCGGGTTGCGGTGGTCGTGGTGGCTTTGAGACTCGTTTCGTAGGGGTCTATTTGCTGTGAGAAGCAATGGACGCGGTCAGCGCGAAAGCAGGATGGGAACGTGGGGGCGTTTGACGGACCGGAACCTGCTCGTCGAAATATCTAGATCAGGCTGAGCTCGAGCGTCCATACTCGGCGTGCCCAGACTTTGAGCGACTGTTCCTTGGGTGTTCCCGGATGCAGGACCACGTCGGTTGCGTCCCACCAGCACTTGCGCTGCGCAGTAGCCCTCGACAAGGTCAGTCTCGGCAGGAGGAGGACAGGACGATCGAGCAGGAGAGCAATTGCGGCGACGTACGGCCGGTTTCCTCCAGAAGAGCAAGAGCTTTTGCGCCGTCGCGAGTTGCTGCGCGTCGACCTGGACGCCACCCGCCGCAGCCGCGTTCGCGTTCGCGTCCTCGCTCGAAGTAGTCGTCGTCGTCAAGCCCGACTCGCTCGTCGGCGACGCCGGATCCGAGCCGGCAGTGCTCGCCGTCGTCGTCGTCCCGTGGGTGATGCCAGTCTTAAGGAGCACGAGCGCGATCGACGCGATGCAAGACCGGTTCGGCTCGAGGGCGCGGTATCCCCACGTGTCCTCTCGCTCAAAGCCGCTGCAACGTTACGGAGAGACTGTAAGTTTTCTGGTCGAGGGAAACATAGACAATGGAAGGCGGTAAAGAACGCACCTCATGCAGAGCATGTCGATCAAGTGCTGCTCGGCGACGTTGTTGTCGCGGCTGACGTTTCGCTGCAACGCCGTAAAGATGCTCCGGTGCTCGAGCAGGGCGTTGCCGCAGTCAATCTTGAGCTGCGACAACGCAGCATTCGGCTTGCCCAGCTCGTCAGTGGCGGGGTGAGCCGCGTCGTCGGCCGGCGGCGGTGCGGTCCCCGCTGCGGCTGCGGCTGCGACAGCCTGTTTCCGCGACGGCGGGATCGCAAAGTACTCGAGTTCCTCCCGCAAGACGATGATGGCCTGCTTGAGAAAGAGCGGATTCTGCATGTTGGACTGGGCGAGCGGCGAGCTGAACGACAAGTCTCGACGGGGACCGTCGTCGCCTGGAGTGCCGTAAAAGGCGTCGCGGGCCGTCGCAAAAAAGTCGAGGACAAAGTCGAGGCACTTGGAGTCGAACTATAGGCGATCCCTTGGTGTCAGTAATCGCAGGCAAGGCGCGTTTCTCGTATCGTTCAACCGGGCACGCCAGAGGAGGTGGGGGGGGGGGGCACAACGTCCGACCCTGCAGGCAGTACGGTTCAAGTAGCGGCTTACATCGACAAAGTAGACATCCTCTTCGTTCTCGTCGGGCGAACCGGGCTGGCGTTGCGGGCTGAGGACGACTCCATTCGGGAACAAGCAGAGGAGGACCGATTCGGGCAGTTCCATGAGGGCGTCGCGCTCGAGCGAGAGGCGCACGCCCCGCAGGTCGAGCGCCACGGTGGTCGGCGGGGCTAGACTCATGACTGGTACAGCTTTCGGCAGAGTGAGCACCGTAGGAGGAGCGCAACCTGATGCTTCGTCTCTCGATCGCTCTCTCTTCGCTTCAGAAGGGCACACTTTGCATCTGTCGCAGCCGTACCGAGGTCTGACGCATCATAGCGTAGGCAACAAACCCCGAGTCTCTCCTTCGATGCTCGCTCCGGCTCTGAGGAGCTCACACCAATTGGGCGCGATCGCGTGCTGATATCAACACAATCGAAGTGCAAGCTATGTGGCGTTTTACAGCGTAGATCTAGTGTGGACTCAGAACACAGTAGCTAGGCCGTACGAAAAGATCTCCAAGATACGCATGGAGGCGGAAGCGTCGAGCAAAATTTTCTCTTCGACCAAACTTGACTCGCCGATTTGACGTCGGTCGGACCTCTCGTTCGATCTCCTCTCTAGACCGAGTCTGTACTGCCTAGAGCACTACCCGAACTACCTCGACATCCCGGCGAGCCATCCTCCGAAGCTTACCGCGAGGTCTGCCTTGGGTCTGCAGCGCTCTGCCCTCGCCACGGCGCCCGCAGCACGACTTTCTGAAGCTCTTGTCGAATCGATCGCCCAGTTCCGCTGCATAGCGCCCCAGCTTTACGACTTATCGCAGGCACTCTGTGCCTCTCACCTTCGAGTCTACGCCCAACGCACGCACCCCCGGGTGAGTCTCTCGCTTATCGCCCCCTCTGGTCCGGGGTAAGCGGAGCGATAGAGATCGGGGGACAGCATGTGCTGACCTCGCGCTCATACTGTTCATGTGCCAACAGCTTTGCGCACTTATTTAGAATAGGGCGAGATCGCAGCCAGCCGTAATGGAGATCGCCCCGGTCTGCGAGGACTTGTGCTATGGGGTTCTCGAGAACCTGCCGTCGCGCAGCCTAGTACAGATCAGAAGTACCTCGTGAGGCTCGCTCACAACCTACAGCGACAAGCAAAGAGTGTGTGGCTGACCTCGGCTTTACCCTGTAGGCGCATCTTCTCCGACCTCGTCGACGAGATCTTGCGAAGGCGGTTCCTCAACATCGTGGCAGGTGGCGCGAACGAGCTCGTGGTGCGTTAGTCCGTCGGCCAACATCCCGAGACCTCACTCTGACACAATGACCACCTTCAGCTCGAGAGCTGCCCGCCATACGCGACTCGCGGCGCTCACCGACAGCCACTCACGTTCTCGCACTTTGGTCCCGCCGTCGACCGCGCCAACGTGGGCGACATTGCCCACATGCGCACGAAAGGGAACGGCTGCAAGCGAATCCCATACTTCCTCCCGCTCGACGACGGCGAAGTGTTCGGCAACAACCATCTTGCGATCCACCTTCGCCAGTGCGACTTCAGCTTTGACGAAGACGGCCCCTCGGCGATGCAGCTCGCGCGTCCGCTCCAGCCGCGCGGCGGGTACGGGTACGGCTACGTCCACTCGATCAAGGTCGCGACTTCGCTCGACCGCTTCTTCCGGTCGTGGTTCATCGACCCGGCGGCGTCGGAACCGGACTGGAGCGCCGCGTGGTACTCTCCCTCGGCGCCGGCAACGCCGACCTCGTCCCCGGAATCGACGCCGTGGACCTCGCGCGAATCGAGCCCAAGTCCGGCTCCCAATGCTGCCATGCATGGCGACGAGAAGCGACCGACTCGTCCGCGACGCATTCGCGCCAACCACAGCTCGCAGTCCGGCTCGGCGCTGTACGGAGTGCAGATCGAGTGCATCCAGGTCCCAGCTTCCGACATCGAGCTCAACCACCCCGACGCCTTCTTCTATTCGTCGTCGGCGTCGCCTCCGGGGAGCCGTTTCCACCCGTCGCCGACTTCGATCCCGCGTCTGTACGAATACTCGTTCGACACGATCGAGCTCGACGTCGCCAAAGTCGTTGTCACGGCCGAGGAGAATATGCCTAGCTGCCTGTACCCGCGTGAGGGACACCACCCTGGCAGCCCTTACATCTTTGTTCTCTGAGATGCCGTTTGCGATAGAGCTTTCCTATTCTGACTTTGCCCTCCTGACTCATCCGCACTATACTGTATCCTCTATATAGGTGCTCCTGCCCGCCTCGACTCCTCCTGCTGCTTGTATGATCGACCGCACTAGACTCCAATCTCGCCATTTTTATAGAAACTTGACTGCTGCCTTGACTCCGCGTAGAGCAAACATACTACACCCGAGGATTCTACCATAACCTGTACTGCCCATCGTTCTTTTCACAACTTGCTCTCGCGCTTGACGAGCTTGGCGTTCTCGAGAATGACGCGCTCGGCGTCCTTCTCCATCCGCGAGAGCAACTCGGCGCACGAGGGGATGTCGTCGATGAGACCCATGACGCCGCTGGCGGACCAGACGCCGGCGTCCGAGTCACCAGTCTCGTAGACCGTCTTGCCGCGAGCACCCGAGACGAGCTGCGACGAGGCGGAGAGAAGGGTCAGCTCGGCGTGGTTCGGTGCGAAAAAAAAAGGGATGGCCAAACACTCACCGGCGCAATCTCGGGAAACTCGACACCGCCCGGACGGCGCTCCTTCGAAACAACCTCGTCTGCAATCTTGTTCTTGAACACGCGAGCAGTGCTGACGGGAGGGGGAGGGAAAGCGTCAGTTTCGTTGGCCGACAGATCGTCTCGGAGGAAAGGAGCTGCCTCACTTCCTCAGCGTGCGGAAGATGTGAGTCGTGCTGCGCTCGTCTGCCTCGACCATCTTCTTTTTGATGTTCTCGTGCATGTACGACTCTTTGGTTGCCATGAAGACGGTTCCGCAGTTGACGCCCTGCGCACCGAGCGCAAGTGCGGCAGCGAGACCGCGACCGTCACCGATGCCGCCCGAGGCGATGTAAGGCGTCTTGATCTTGCGAGCAGCAAGAGCGAGCTGGGTGCGCGGAAACAAAGACATGAGTAAGCGCAAGTGCCGAAAAGAGCAGTTCAAGCTTTCGGCTCACCAGCAGCAATCCACCGACGTCGTCCTCTCCCGGGTGGCCGGCGCATTCGAAGCCGTCAATCGAAAGCATGTCTTATTGATAGATCGGTCAGTTGCGCTCTCGGCCGGAACAGAATGCTGACTCCGGGGGATGCCGGGGACGACGCATGCGGCATGTAGAAGGATGGAATCAGGAAAACAAACTCACCGACTCCGGATTTCTCGGCAGCCTGCGCGTGCCGGATCGAGGTGCACTTGTGGATGACGAAGATTCCGGCAGCCTTGTACATCTTGATGATCGGGATGGCGGCGGGACCTCCGGCTGTTTCGGCAATCTTGACTCCCTCGTCGATCACGACCTGAGCGTACTCGGCGTACGGGGGCGGTACCATCGCCGGAAGGAAGGTCAAGTTGACGGCGAAGGGCTTGTCGGTCAAGGTTCGGACCTTGCGAATGGCCTCGCGCAGTTTTTCGGGCGAACCGGGGGTCAAGCCTGTGAGGATACCGAGTCCACCGCCGTTCGACACCGCCGCCACAAGATTACTCTCGCCAAGGAACATCATCCCCCCCTTTCTCCGTATATGCGTCAGTACAAAGCCACAGCGCGTTGGGACGACGAGAGGAGCTCACCTGGACGACGGGGATACGGATCCCGAGTTTGCGCGTGAGTTCGGTTTCGATGGGCCTGCGGAGACAGCGTCAGCGGGTGCAGAGAGCATAGTCGATGCAGTAGGCAGCTCACATGTTGCTGGTATGGAGTAGAGGTGTAGGCTGGGTTGAGAAACGGTGATGAGTTTGAGGAGGGGCAGCATCGGCTTTCGCCGGCGACGCTGGCCCGACTTTTTGACACGTGTCAAAGTCGGCGATCCGGCCGAGCCTCGGACATGAGGCCGAGCAAAGAATGACGCCGATCATCGGGTCCAGCGCGCTCGAGATTCGGTATACTCGCGCGTACCCTGGCTGCCTGGAGTGTGACAAGGCGACTCATGGGCCTGCTCATCAAGCCGCTGCTGCGCTACTCCGGACCGCACGCCGTCTCGACGCTCGACCTCGAACTGCCCGTCGAGCGACCTCGCTCGTTGGGACACGCTACACTCAAGAGGACCGGGCAGCCTTCACTCCAGCTCGACACCGTCCTCGTCACGCTCTACTACCCGGCAGACCAGAACCGCTCCGGATCCGGACACCGCCAGCCGTGGGTCGAACGACCTCTCAATCAAACCGCCGCCGGATACGCTCGATTCGCGAACCAGCGTCCATGGCTCATGAAGGCGCTCGTCTGGCTCTTTGCAAGAGGTGTACGCCTCCCCGTGGAGGCGGAGCGTCCTCTCGAGGCGAGCGCAACTCCGACTGCCGCCACCACCGGGGATGCGCCAACACGCGACTCGCAGAGTACAGCGGTCGATGAGAACGCCGCGCTCCCGGCGACGAAGACTCGAATTCCCGTCGTCATCTTCTCGCATGGACTGAGCGGGACGAGGACAACCTACAGGTGCGCCTGCCTTTGATCCTGACCTCGAGGCGAAAGTCACCGGCACTGACTGCGTCGTCCCGGCAGCCAATGGTGCGGAGAGATTGCCTCCCGCGGCTACTTGGTTGCAGCTATTGAGCACAGAGACGGCTCCGGGCCGATCTCATCCGTGAGGCGAGCGGACGGCACGCAGGAACGGGCAGTCGACTATATTCGCCCGGAACATCTCAGGTGGGCGCCAGTGGCAGGCATGGGATTGACCAACAGAATACCTGCTGATTAAGTCTTCATTTGCCAGCTGGCCCGAGGGCAAGCGACCTCTCACCTCGCTTGAATTCCGCGCCGTTCAGCTCGAAATGCGTCTCGCCGAGGTGACCGAAACCTTGCACGTGCTCGAGCGGCTCAACTCTAGCGAGGGTACCGAGATCGCGCGCATGAACCGGCGACGAAGTCGGAACAGTCGGGCAGAAGAGTGGCTGCCGGCTTGGCGGGACAGGCTGGACTTGACGGATGAGATTACAATGGCGGGGCATTCTTTCGGCGGCGCGACAGCTGTGAGCTCTTAAAGCTTCCCCGTGTGGTTGCAATCCTTCCTACTGACTGGTCCCGATCTTCTCCAGGTTCAAATCTTGCGTGCAGGAGCCACCGCCTTTCCGTTCCGACGAGGGATCGCCTTGGACCCATGGGCTGATCCGATCCCGCCGGCGCCGCCTCTTACCACTGAGAGTGCTGATCTCGCTCGGACCAATTCCAACCCTGCTCCGACGGTCAACAAGGCAGGGGACGATGGGCCTCTGCTTGACATTGTGGCACCTCTGCTCGTCATCAACAGCGAGTCGTTCACTCTTTGGAAAGAACACTACGTGCTCGTCCGGGATATCGTCAACGCGGTCAAGCACGGCGCAGATCGATGGCTCATGACTATGAGTGAGCTCTTCCGTCCTTTTATCGGGCGCCCCAAGGCAATGCAGCGAGGTAATCTGACGCTTCCAAATCCTTCAGTCGGATCAATCCACACTTCCTTCTCCGACATGCCGCTCCTCGCACCTTTCATCGCGCGTCGCACCGGTGCACGCGTCGAGTCCAAGCTGGCGATGGACCAGTTTGTCGAGGTTTGTCACGAGTTCCTGCGCGGCGATCCGAACGGGCAGATCCTCGGCGAAAAAGTTCGAGATGGCGACGAGGCCGGTGTGCGACCCGGTGAGGGCGATAGGGAGGCGGATGGGAAGAAGAGGCGACCGATGGAAGGGACGCCGGGGAGCATGCGAATGCACGTTCGCCCTTAGAGGTGCCGCAATGCCTAAGTTCTAAATTAAAAGGGAGCCTGCGCCGTCGCTCGTTCCGAGCTTCAGGTCGCGTCGCGCTCCACGAGTCTCTCGACCCTGGGTTTTCCCCTTGAGGTACCGAGCTCTTACTATAGGCGTATCGGCGTCGCAGCGCTGGCGCGGAGAGTGGACGCTTTACAGCCTTCTCAAGTCGAGAGACTCTTCCGAGCTCTCCGATCCTCGCCGTACTTTCGTG
The DNA here is from genome assembly GCA_001541205.1 of Rhodotorula sp. JG-1b. NCBI lineage: Eukaryota > Fungi > Basidiomycota > Microbotryomycetes > Sporidiobolales > Sporidiobolaceae > Rhodotorula > Rhodotorula sp. JG-1b. The sequence goes on along the minus strand of KQ954466.1, from coordinate 259,234 downwards.
GAGCCAGTTGAGCTGTTCACGAGCGCGTAACATTGCACATACATCCAGTGAGAGGAGTCGTCGGTCGGCGTGAGGTACAAATTGCAAACAGGCCTGGAAAAGGATGATTCACGCATAAACCCCGTTCAGAGTTTCCAAACCACGCGTCGTCGTCGCCACGTGTGTCGATACCTCAGATGAGATTCTGTCGGCTGAGAACTGTCATGGCGCGAGCCATCGTGGGATCCATTCCGGCGAAAGGGTTGGCCGGTTCCACCTTGTCGGCGTCGGTATTCGCCGGGACGGCGTCAGACAAATGCGAGAGCGTGCGAGCGCAGCAGAAGTACGCGGTCGTTCCGACACGGCGGAACCCGAGCTGTAAAGGTAAGAGAGGTCGTCAGGCTCGGCGCGCTGTGGCGGAGCAATGGAGAACTCACGCGACGGTGGAATCCGACAACGCGCGCGCTCATGGCTTCCTTTTCGGCGGCGTAAGGGTCGGGGTCACTCCAGGAGCTCGGACGAGGCCACTCAGAGTAAAGTCGCAAGGCAGGGCGTAGATAAAGTGGGCGCCCTGTTCCCGGCAAATGTGTCTTCACCAGCCACTTTGCGTGCGTTCGGCGAGGTACTGTTCGAACACTTACGTCGAGATAGAGAACATTGCACCTCAGGATCTCGCGCAGCGCCCAGCTTCCGATGCCTTGGTTGCGGACCTCTTTGTCGCCGCGGATTTCCTGTAGGTACGCTACGACGGCGTCGGCGTTGAGCTCGCGGCCCCAGACACCCCAGCCCTCGTGAGCTAATTTGCTCTTGATGTGTCCGCGGCGATTGAAGAGCGCAGCGGCGAAGTTGGACGCTTCGTCTGACGGGTAGGAAGCGATGAGGCGCCGCCATCGAGCAAGGCGACGAAGTCTTCAACTTCTTCGACAATTTCGTCACGGTCCATGAGCCAGAAGCGCACGTTGCCGAGCTTCGTCTCGTTTTGGTTGACAAGGGAATGTCGACATGCTGCCACGACAACGTACTCGACGGTCAGCAGCGGGACGCGCGGAGGCCCGTACCCTTGACCGCAGCATCAGTGGTCCGGCTTCGTCGCAGCCCTTACTTTGATCAAGACCTCGTCCGGTTCAGGTTCGATGTTCCCCTCGTACTCGTCCTCCTCGTCGCTGTCACGCTCGTACGGGTCGTGATCGAAGCGGAGCAGCCTGAGGCCGTTTAAGTCCACAGCGGGCATTCTTGATAGCCTGGCAGAGCCGATGCGGAGCGAGGGTCGGACGGAGAGAAGGAGAGAAGCGGGCGAGAGAAAAATCACTCAATCCGCTTCCGCTTCGTTGAAAAGAAGCCACAGCTCAATACCTCGAAACTACAGATCCGGACTGCGGTTCCATATGTACAGATGGGGCACACAGTGGCGAGCAATCATAACGCTTCCTGCATCCCCTCGAGCAACTTCCACACGCCCCAAGCTCCCGCATCCGGCACGCTCGCCTCGCGAATTTTGTCCTGGTCGACGTACGCCGCCCTGCCGGCCTTCGCATCGAGGTCGCGCGTCGCCTCGGCCGCTTCTTGCGCGGCTTTGATCGCGTGCGAGAGCCGGGACGGGTCGGACGCGAAGGTGAGGATGAAGGAGGAGAGGGGGTCGACGAGCGTGCGCGAAGGGGGGCGGGCGCGGGTGTAGCGGTACAAGGTGTTGAGAGCCAGCTGTGCGTCCCAGAGATGAACAACGTCCAATCAGCGAGGCTATTCTTCACCAAGTCGAGCAGTCGACTGATTCAGGAAGAAACGACGGGAACGCACCTCGAGTCCGCGAGCCCAGACTTCCGCCGTAGCGACCTCGGACCCCTTGTCCTTCGCAGCCTCTACCAACCCTTTACTCAACCCACTCAGCGCGATCGCATACAATCCCCCACTCGTCCCTCCCATCTCGCGCTCGACCACCTCGGAACAAGCCACCATCGCCGCGACGACGTCGTCGTCCGGGATCCGGTTCTCGCCGATCGCGTCGAGGATCCCCTGTGCACCGGCTTTGAGAGTCAGGCCGGCGTCACCGTCGCCGGCGATGGTGTCGTAGCGCGTGATTTCGGGCTCGGCGGCGATGACCGACTTGAGGGCCGATTCGAGCGCTGCGAGGAAGAGCTTCGGGTCGGACGCTGGAGGGGGTTCGCTTTGATCAGTATCGCGTATAGACCGTATGATATCACGTTCTCCGAGATCGAGAGCGACCAGTCAAGGGTCGGAACTCACGCTGCGGACCTTTGACACGCGACTCTTTCTCGCCTGCCGAACCCTCTTTGTTGCGCTTCTTCCCCTCCTGCTCCTCCTCGACCAAAATCTCCGGCACGCCCTTGAAGCTCCACTTCCAAGCCGGCGCCTCGGTCGGCGCATCAAACAACTCGACGAGGAGGTCCGAAGTGACTGCGAAAGAGGAGGACGCGGCGGCTGACGGAGGGAGCGAGACGGGCTCGCGCGGGAGGAGGAGCAAGGTGAGCGAAAAGCCGGGCAAGTTGAGCGAGGTCATGAACGATCCGGCGATGGCGCTGTGCGCATGGTCCAGCATTTCGACAGGGCAGGGTCATGTCAGCAGGGAGACGTGAGCTCTGCTAGACCAAAGCCAGAGCGACGATTACGCACCGGCGAACGGTGATCCGCTTCCGCTTCAACCACTCTGCCGCCTCCTTGGCGACGATGCTCAACTCGACCTCGGGCAACCCGCCCAAGTTGTTGACGAGGAGGATGACCTCGTCCTGGCCGTCGTTCTTGAACGGCAGGTAGGACCGTTCGGAATCGGTGGTCGAGGTGATGGTGGACAGGAACTCGTCGACGAGTTTGGCGGCGGAAGGGACTGGAGAGACTTTGCGGATGCCGGGTTCGTTGTGCTGTGCGGGCGTATCGGTCAGTTATGCGAAGGGCCCCAAGAGACAGTCGCAGATGCGCGCATGTCGTCAGTCCCCGAGGGTGTGAGAGGCACGCACGATTCCCATGCCAATCTCGGCCTCGTTCTCGCCCAAGTAGGCCTCGGCCTTGTCCGTTCCGGGTACGTGGCAATGCTCGAGTCCCATCCCCATGGTTCCGCACGACTCGGCGACGGTCCGAGCGAGGTGTTCAATGTCGTCGAGAGAATGCGAGCTCCCTTCGGTATCGGCGGCCAACGCGCCCGCGAGCTTGTACACGAGGACGGTTCCGGCGAGTCCGCGTCGGCCGGTCAAGGCGCCTTGCTCTCGCGGGACCGAGACGTCGTCTCCGACGACGACGAGGCGGACCTGGTCTCCCTTCCCGTCTTCGCTCGTGGCGAGGTGAGTCGCAGCCCAGCGTTCATTGGCAAGTCCGAACTGGAGGACGTCTCCCGTATAATTCTTGACGACGATCAGCGTCCCGCGACTCCGACCTGCGAGGTCCAACCTCGCGAGGGCGTCCTCGACTTGCCCCGCGTTCGGACTCGCAAAGATTTGACCGCTGACGGCGCACGAGAGCATCCCTTGGCCGACAAAGGCGGCATGGGCGGGTTCGTGACCGCCTCCGCCTCCGCAGAGCAAGTGCACGCGGTCCGGGGCGGGCTGGCGGAGGATGAGGGTGGTGCGGTTGACGACTTTGGTGTGCGGGTTGAGGAAACTGAGTCCCGCCAGCGCATCCGATACGGCCGTCTTGGGTTCGTTGACTGGGTGGGGGGATTGGTCAGCTCTATGACGCTTCTCTAGAGCTGTCTCGTGAGGATTGGAGAGCTTACGGATGTGTTCTGTGAGATCGTGGACAGCCCAAAGGCAGAGCGTGATCAGCAGCTGCGCGGACTGGACTCGCTGTAGGTGCGGATGGACTCACTGCTCGACATGAGATTGCGTGTACTGGTGTCGACTGCAAGCAAGACTATGCTCGCCAGCCGGTGAAACGTGATGACGCTCCTCGAAGTGGGGCTCACTCTGGGGCACACGAGGGGAGGCTCAATACAACGCAGTTGTAATCTGAATACACTCGTGTTTGAACTCGGCGCGTGCCTCGCCTCGCCTCGGCGATTCGACGGCAACCACGGCACGCAGGCCTCGGCTCTCAAGAGACTCTCGTCCGCGTTCCAAGCAGAGCACAGCAAAGCGAAACTCTTTTCACGCCCACCCTCCACCGCCCCGACAGACTCGGAATCGCGCGCGTCTCTCGCCCAAGGTCGTTCGTCGCCGCCCGCTGCGTCACGCAGTAACTCCTCAACTGCCCCGCCCCTCTACTCGCTCAACGTTGTGACACCGGACAAGATACAAGGCCGCCCAAGATGACGACCGTCATGACCAACATGAGCAAGAGCGTCATCCGCGTCGCGAAAAACTCGATCAAGGGCTACTCGGACACGCAGACCAAGGTCCGCGACGCGACCAGCAACGACCCGTGGGGGCCGAGCGGGACCCAGATGGCAGAGCTCGCCCAGTTGACCTACAACCAGCAAGACTTTGTCGAAATCATAGAGATGCTCGACAAGCGCTTGAACGACAAGGGCAAGAACTGGAGGCACGTCTTTAAATCCCTCACCGTCCTCGACTATATCCTCCACGCCGGGTCAGAAAACGTCGTACACTACTTCCGGTACGTTGACCTCCTTCTCAGCCGAGCCCCGTTTTGGGCGAGACCTGTTCCCCTCTGACAGCGCCACCGCCCCGACAGCGAGAACCTGTACGTCGTCAAGACGCTCAAAGAGTTCCAGTACATCGACGAGGACGGCAAGGACCAGGGCGCGAATGGTGAGTCTCCCGACGTGCACCTTGGAAAGGCGAGACGTGTAAAAGCTCAACCCCGCCTCCGCCCCCTCCCCCAGTTCGCCAAAAGGCGAAAGACATCACCAACCTCCTCCTCGACGAGAAGCGCATGACGCACCAACGCCGCACCCGCAAAGACATGCGCAACCGCATGGCCGGGGAACCCTCCTCGTCCGCCAACGACCGCCCGAGTCGCGCCTCGCCGCCACCCCGAGGCGGCAAAAACGACGACGATGAGCTCGCGGCCGCGATCGAGGCGAGCAAGCGCAGTGCGGCAGAGGAAGCGAACCGCCACAAGGGGGATAGCGAACTCGAGGAGGCGCTCAGGCTCAGTCGCGAAGAGGACGAGCGACGGAGGAGGGCCCTCGAGGCCGGCGCGGGCGACAGTCTCTTTGACGAGGAGCAAAGGTCAGTCTCCCGGAACACTCCTTCTTCCGTTCGCTACTACGCTGTGTGGCTCTCGCTTGCGCTGCCGGCATTTCCTCGATGGGGACGGTCCAGGATTGGTTCGCTGATCTCTTGTCCCGCCGGCAGAAACGCCCTGATCGACATGGACGCGCCCGAACCGCAGCAGCCGATGCAGACGGGCTGGATGTCGTACAACCCGTACCAGGCACAGCAGCAGGCGCAGATGGAAGAGTACATGCGGCAACAGCAGTTGCTCGAACTGCAGCGTCAGGTGAGGCCGGCGCGACGGCATTGAAGCGGCATGTTATTACTCCCTCGGAGATCATGGAGCTGATGTCGATGCTTTGATCGCTCGTACGTCCCACAGCAAGAGCAACAGCAGATGATGTACGCGCAGCAACAGCAGGCGGCGATGCAGGCGCAGTACCAGCAACAACAGGCGTACGAGGACTATATGCGCCAGCAGCAGATGATGTACATGCAGCAACAACAGCAACAACCGAACCAGCAACCGATCCAGGCGCAACCGACCGGGTTCGGCGCCAACAACCCGTTCGCGGCGTTCGCCGCGCCGCCACAGGCTTCACCGTCGCCGGCTCCCCCTCCTCCTCAACAAGAATCGGCCTCGAACGGGTTCGAGTCGTCGTACCGACCCGAACCTGCACCCGCCCCCGCTCCCGTGCAGGAACAGCAACCGCAGCGAACCGGAGGCGGGCGGTACAAAACCGGCGGCGACGAGCGCCATTCCGAACTCGCGCGGATGCTCGCCGGCGGGCGGGAAGACGGCCTCGACACGTTCGGCAACGTCGGAGCGACGCGTGTCCCCGTGTGGCAGCAAAAGACGGGGCAGGGGCAGGGGCCGATGATGCCTCAGACGACGGGGTTGGCCAAGCCTTTGAACCCATTCGGGACGGGCGTGACGACCTACCGGCCGCAGCAGTTCAATCAGCCGACAGGTCAGCAGCAGCAGCAGCAGAATGTGCGTTCCGATCTTTCTCCGGCTCTGATACGCGCCGGCCTCTCGCTCTCTCGAGCGCTGACGTCTCTGCCGCTTTGTGCCCCGCAGAACGAACAGCCCTTTTTCACGATCTGAGCTGTATGTAGAACCCACTCGTGCCCTCCATTTGTGGTCTCCGGAATTCGCGCCCAGCCTTTGCCGTCACAGATTATTGCCTGTCCTCTCCCTCCCATGTTGCCTCACTCTCGACTCGCGCTTTTGCAGAACGTCTGCAGTCTTCTCCATTTCCCGGCGACGCCTCCCCGCTCCTTGTACCGGTCGTAGTCTCCTTGTAAAGCCTCGTTTGCAGCTGCTTTACAGTACATACGCTCGTGGGCATGTCCACGGATCTCGGCCCCACCGCACGCGCGGCGCCGCAGAGCACGTCTCGACCTCTTTCTGCGTCACCGAGCTGTCTTCTGCCGGAATATGAAGGAACTTCCGACTCATACTCAGGCAGACGCCGTACTGCCCCGACGACGCTCTTGCGCCTGGACTGTCGCTCGCCGCTTTGCCGCTCTCGCACTTTTGGGCGTCATCGGCTTCCACTCGACGACGACGACGACGAGCGAGTCCCTGCTAAATCGGGGGCAGGACGCGGTGCACGAGCTGAAATGGAAGAGCACGGTGCTCTCGAAGGATCCGCACGAGCGCGCGCTGCAGCTTATGACCAGACAACCTGTTATCGGTCCGTCTCGCCGACTTTGGCATCTCAAAGCAGGCGGGCTGACTCTGCCAGACTTTTGCACGCAGACGGACACGTCGACCTCGAAATCCTGAGCCGATACTACTACGCCAACGACCTCGACGCGTTTGACCTGCGGAAGGAAACTCGCGGTCAGGTCGACTTTCCGCGAATGCGAAAAGGGAAAATCGCCGGCTTGTAAGATTGTTTCCCGCCTTTCAAGATGCACACTTCTGAACGAGTATATCCGCAGCTTCCACTCGGTCTTTGTGCCGTGCCCAGAAGATGAAGGCTACCCGTCGGAGAACCGGTCGAATTTCACCGCCCCGACTTGGCGAGTCCGCGACACGCTCGAGCAAATCGACACAGCAAGGCTCTTGATCGACAAGTACAACGACCAGTTTGAGCTCACTCTCACCGCCAGAGACTGGCGCAAGGCGATGCGCCGCGGCAAGTTTGGCGGCATGCTCGGCGTCGAGGGAGGTCACCAGCTCGGTTCTTCCTTGTCGACAATCCGGACTTATTTCGATCTCGGAGTGCGGTACATTACCTTGACGCACACGTGTCATTCCGCGCTCGCCGACAGCTGTGGCTACGTCGAACGACCCGCGGCGCACGATCTCGTCGCAGGCACACCGCTCGCTCCGCGCTGGAACGGTCTCTCGCCCTTCGGCCGCACCGCAGTGCGCGAGATGAACCGCCTCGGCATGATGGTCGACCTTTCACACACAAGCCCCAAAACCGCGTCCGACGCGCTCTCTCACTCGCTGGCTCCGGTCATCTTCTCGCACTCGAACGCGCGCGGCGTCCATTCGCACTCGCGCAACATCCCCGACTCGATTCTTCGCCGCATCGGATCCATCGACGCGCGTCGCAAGGGCACCTTCAACCTGTCTGAAGATGGCGAGAAGGGTCAAGGCTGGGGCGCCGACACGGGCGAAGTCGACAAGCCGGTTCCGTCCGGAGACGTCCTCATCATGCTCAACTTCTCTCCGACATTCGTCAGCGAATGGTCCGATGGCAGCGGTTCGCGGGCAAATGTTTCCTTGATGGCGGATCACGCCGATTACATTGGTCGCTTGGCCGGCCGCGAGCACGTCGGGATCGGGAGTGACTTTGACGGCATCGAAGACGTGCCAGAGGGACTCGAGGACGTGTCCAAGTACCCAAACCTGATCGCCGAGCTGCTTCGACGAGGCTGGTCGGACGCAGAGGTGATGGGTCTGACGAGCGGTGAGTCGGGGCTTTCTCCTGACGCGGACTCTGATTCATCACTGACGCGCAATCCGACTTGGTGCAGGCAATCTCCTACGGATTGTGGACAAAGTCGAGGCGGTAGCTCGCCAACATCGGCATGACAAGCCGTCGTACGAGGTATTTTCCGGACGGACCGACCTGGTCAAGCACGACAAACCCCCTCTTTAGAGCGTTTAGACTGGAGTGAAGAGCTTTTGCAGGGACAGGGAGATGCTTAGAGAGAGAGAGAGAGAGACAGAGAGAGAGACTGGTAGGAGGGGGAGAGACTGGTAGGAGGGGGAGAGAATCGCTACGCAAGTGGGAGCAATGTCTGTGGCAGAACTGGTGTGCGTTTGTGCGAGTGGGGGCGAAACGAAGGGCGAAGGAAAGGGGGGGGCACGACTGAGAAAGAGAAAAGCAAACTTTGAGTGAGGGGAACACTGAAAGAGGTACGGAATCGGAGAGAAATTGGAAGCGTCTAGAGGGGCCAAGGCACAGGAAGCGATCAGTCCGATTTGCCGGTCGCCGCTGCCGCTGCATCCTCGTCGAGCTCGAGGGCGCCGATCTCGGGCAGGGGAGTACTGAGGCCCTCAGCGATCTGCAGCTTGTCGGCCTGCATCGGGCTCGTCGGGAACGACATCGAATCGGCAGTGAAAGGCGATCGCGGGAACCCGTTTGCGGGCGCGCCGCTGCCGGCGTTCGTGCTGTCCGCGCCCTGTTGCCGCTGCTGGTGGTGCTGGTGTGACCGTTGCTGGTTGCCGATGTCGAAGCCGCGGAACGCGCGCGGCGCACCGCCGCAACGATCCTTGCCGTACGAGATCTTGAGGTTCTGGTAATCCGGGTGCTGCTTGATGCCCTCGATGGCCTTGATCTGCAAGTCCAAGTGCGCGCGCGCGTCAGTGACGGGGGAAGTAGCGAAGCTGGAGAGAGTCTCGGGCAGAAATAGAGATACGCACGGCGTTGGTGATGTTGGTAAAGTTGACAAACGCGCACTGCTTCTCCTTGAGGAAGTTGATGAGCTCGATCTCGCCGTACTCGCCAAAGTCGGTCCGCAGTTTCTCGTCCGAGTACGTCTCAAAGTCCTCTATGCTGCCGACGTAGACATTGCGAGAGCCTCCGGACTGGACGACCATGGCGATACCCGGCGAAGTCGGACCCGATTGTTTACCCTGAGTCGGAGCAAAGCGGAGGTTAGCCTCGCCACAACCAGCAGTTGCGAGAAAGGTGGTGACGTACCCATCCGACTTTGAGGCGACGGTTGTGCAGGGCAATGCCCTGGAACGACGCAGTCTGATAGAAGGCCAGCGCGCAATGCGGATCGACAAAGGTGACGAAGCACTACAAGACAGGGTTAGCACGACTTGTGCGGCATGCGAAAACATCCACAAAGAACGACTCACGATGTGCTTATCGGGCATGTAGCGGATCTGTTGCAGAATGCCGCCGCGGATGATGTTGCAAATCTCTTCGGTCGTGACCTCCGGGTGGATGTTCTGAAAGGAAGCAGTATCAGTACGACAACCCCGCAGATGACGCTTCTGTCCGTGTCACTCACTCCGAGGTAGATCGTTCGGTTGCCCGGCTGCGCGTTCGGGTCGTTGTTCTGCCCGAAACCTGCGCGGGCGGCCCGGTTAAAGGTACTGCTCGCGCGAAGGGCTCAGCTGAATCTGAGCACTCACCCATCTGCGGGTTGCCACCAAAGCCAATGCCTCCGAAGCCGCCATACTGCGCCGCCATGCTGCCCATCGCCGCCGCCGCCATGTTGTGCTGCTGCTGCTGGTGCTGGTTCTTGGGAACGTACGCTGTCCGGTCCTTCCCGTACGCGACCCGACGTCCGGCATAGTCTTTCTCGGTCGGCAGGGTCTGCACCACCTTGATCGCGGTCGCGATCGAGAGGAAGTGAACAAAGCCAATGTTCTTGTCCCGGACAATCTTGACCTGGTCGATCGGACCGAACCGAGCGAGGTCGTCGCGGAGGGTCTGCTCGGTGACTGTCTCGTCGAGATTGCCGATGTAGACGTTGCGGGTAGCGTCCGACTGCTGCACCGCTGCGAGAACGTTCGCCGACACTGCGCTCGGTTTGCTGAATTCGGGCAAGAGACCACGTCAGTCCAGCACGCTACTTTCTAGGCGGGACAGACCAGACACGCACCCCCACCCAATCTTCAGGTCATTGTCGTGCAGACGGATCTTGCGCATCAGTGCGTCCGAGTGGAACGCGGCGGCGGTATTGGGTTCGAGGAACGAGATGAAGGCGCAGCTCTTCTCCGGCAGGATGCGAACGTTCTCGATCGGTCCGAAGCGTACTTGGGACAGGAGCTCGTCGACCGAAGCGTCGGAGGGCAAGTTTCCGACGTAAACAGTCCGAGTTTGCTGCGGCAGGGAAAACAGGAAGAGGTCAGTCTGTGCTGTACCAGATGCGTTGAAGTAGCGACAGCCGACTCGCAGTGGAAGCCGGGGCCGCATCCATGCCGTTGAAGCCGTTCTGCGGTGCTCCACCGATAGGGTAGGGCATCCCGAACCCGTTCGCGCCCGACAGCTGAGGGCTACCCACGCCCAGCATGGGCGACATCATGTAGGGCGTCGCGGCGCCGAGACCGCCGAAGCCAGCTCCAGGCGGCGGAGGCGCCCCTTGACCGTACGGACCGGGACCGCCTCGACCGGGCAAGGGCGGGCCACCGTACGGATTCGGCGAGGTCGGCGTCGGGTCGAAGGCGGATCCAGAGTACGGGCCCGCAGACGACGGGACCGGGGAACCGAACGGCAATGTGGGAGGTGCAGTGCCGTTCGTACCAAGAGCGGCACCGGCGAGGAAAGGCGAGGTCGCGGCGGAAAAGGTCGTGCCGTTCGGGGACGGACCGGTTCCGTTCTGCGCCGGCACCGCCATGCCGCTTGGCGTCGGCTGCTGCGGCTGCTGCGGGAAGGACGGACCGCCTCCGAACGCCGAAGTGTAGAGCCCGTTCGGCATGGCGAAGCCCGCCTGACCGACGACGGGGAACGCCGAGCCGTTCGCGGTCTCGGCGGAAGTGCTCAGGAGCGGCCCCGGCGCACCGTTCGACGTCGTCCCATTCGCGGCCGCGCCTTCGAAAGATCGCTTGATCGCTTCGAAGCCAGCGGCGGCACCGGTCCCGTTCGGCGCGGGAGCTTCAGCTGGCGCGGCGCCTTTTGACGCAGGTCCAGTTGCGGCGGCGGCGGCGGGAGGAGGAACCGAGCCGGCCGCGCCTGCTGCAGCGGCGGCAAACGACGTGGCCGGGAAGGTGTTGTAGACCTTACTGTCTGGCGACTGCATCACGTTTCTCGTGGAAGGCAATAAGGATTGCTGCGGCGAAGCGAACCGAAGGTTGAGGGATGGGGAAGGGTGGCACGGATCCTGTCTCGTTTCTCGGACTTTAGAGATGCGCCGAAAGTGAACTGCGTCCTCAGCGAATGTATGCTTGGCGGCTGCGTACAAGGCGAGTGCGGTAAGGGCGAGGAACGGAGGATCCGAGAAAAAGGTTGACCGACGACGGAGGAGAATCAGCGCTGCTGCACCCGTGACAGCACCGTGCGCGTTCAGGTAATAGACTCACGAGCGTGTACGAGACTGTTTGCACGTCTCTGCCTCGTCTGCTGTCCTGCACGCCAAGAGCTCGAGCTGTCGAGGCGAGGCGCGAGCGGCGTGCGTCCGAGTCGGAAGGACGGAAGCGGCGGCAGATCAGCGAGCCGTAGCGTATGCGGGCAGAGACCAGGTCCAGATGTACGGTCAGCACAACGAGTTTGACCTTGCCCTCAAAGTCTAGGCAGCTCGGTCGGTCGAGTGCGACTCACACGGACTAGTGACTTTGGACTGCGACGCGTCGACCAACTCGGCAGAGATTACACGACGGGTGGACCTGCTGCTGGCACGCAGGGGGCGAGTAAGCTAGAGAGAGACCGCTGGCGAGTCCTTTCACGCGCAAGCAAGCTGTTGCGACTGCTTGGATCTGGTGCAAAAGGTTCGCTAGCGACGTCGGCGAACCGGATTCGTTGGCGGGCTCTCGACCCTCGACTATCATTTTTTCCCGCTTTGCTTCCGACGAGTCATAGAGGCTCATACCAGACTGGCAAGGGTCGTTCGCATCTACCGAATCGCGGTGCATTTTCGGATGCTAGAAATTCTGCCCTCGCGCAAAAGTCCCGTTTTCCGGAGTATCCCTCTCATTCCCTCGCGTCTTCGTCGTAGTATTTGATAACGGGATGCAGGAAGGGGAACTACATCCCCGCGAGAGGGCTCGCGCGCGCGGTCGTCCGGCGGTCCAGGTCCGAAGAAGCGAGTTCGGTCGCCCTCCTCGCGGCGCCATTGCGGACGTACCGCATCAAGCAGGCGAGTGACGCCGGCGTTACACCTTCGAGACGCTTCGCTTGGCCCTGTGAAAAGATCGGCCAGAGTCAGGTCCATGGACATGACCGCGCATGGTGCTTCGGGTCGGTAAAAAAACAAGGCTAACCAGCGTAGTCGGACGCGCATCCTTGAGCCTCTGCCGGACTTCGTGACTCATCCCGGGGAGGACATCATAGTCGATACTCTCGTCAATGACGAGATTCTCGTCGCGCATGAAGAGCGCAATGTCGTGCGCTTGCCGGATGATGTGCTGCTTGTACCTGAGCGAGAAACGAGTTGTCAGCATCAGGGGGTCGCTATTCACCACGGGAAAAGACACTTGAGGGGTTGAGCGGCTTGACTTACTTGCCGGCGATGCCCACCCGCTCAATGACGGCGGGAGAGAGTGCTTCCAGACCCGGCACGAGGGGCAAAAGGCGCTCGATGTCGACGCCCTTGTAGTGCAAAAGGTCAAAGGCACTGCAGATCAAGTACTCGACGTAAGCACCACTGAATCCCTTCTGCGTGCCGGAGACTTGCGGGCTCACCTGCGCCGGTTACCATCCCGCTTGACCTCGAACCCGCGCAGGTTCCACCAGTCAGGCGCCATGGCCATGTTCTCCATGAGATCAATCCCAGACTCGATCTCCCGCTTGGTACTCTGGTAGGCGGACCACCGCGAGTCGCCGACGGCGTTGACGGCGCGGCCTTTCTCGGTCAGGCGGAGATCGGCATTGTCGGCGCGGAGCGAGACTCGGTACTCGGACCGGGACGTGAACATGCGGTCTGCGCGGGACAAGGCGGGCGACGACTGTCAAAACTCTTTTGCGAGGTGGAGCTATTAGAAGAGACGCGGAGGGCTTACACGGCTCGTTCACTCCCTTTGTGACGAGATCATCGACGAGGACGCCGATAAAGCCGTTCGCGCGGCTCAACACGAGCTGCTCCCGCTGCAGGGCCGACCGTCCGGCGTTGATACCGGCGAGTACACCCTGCGCCGCCGCCTCTTCGTAACCCGTCGTGCCGTTGATCTGGCCAGCCAGAAAGAGGCCCGAGATCCGCTTCGTTTCGAGCGTGTCTGTTCCGTGGGAACCGGGAAAGCGGTCAGCGTTCTTTCCAATCGATGTGATGGAACGACCGGCAGAAGGGGACGTACGCTTCAACTCTCGCGGATCGATGTGGTCGTACTCGACACCGTAACCGGGCTGGACCATCTCGACCTTTTCGAGCCCGCGGATCGTCCGCAGCAGCTCGAGCTGGTTCTCCTCCGGGAGCGTGATAGATATACCATTCGGATACATAAGGTCTGCATAGAAGGGTCGTCGTCCGTTCCATGAGCTGACGAGGCCATCAAAAGACGCGATTGGAGATGGCACGCACCGGAATCGTAACCTTCGGGCTCGAGCCACACTGTGTGACCCGTCTTGTCCCCGAATCGGAGTACCTTGGACTCGATCGACGGGCAGTAACGCGGGCCTGAAGAGGGTCGTGAGGTTAGTTCTGCCGGTCGCGACCGGAGAGAAATCTTGCTAAAAGGCTCACCCTTGATGGTCTCGCGCACGTGTACTGAGCGGTGGATATTGTCTCGGACTATCGCATGCGACTGCTCATTGGTCGCCGTCTGGTAGCAGGAGATTTGGTTGTCCTGGTTAAAATTTTCGCGGAAGTCAGCATCTTCAGGCTCTCACTGAGAGGAGCATTTCGACGAGCTCGACTCCGAACACACCTCGTTCGCAACCCGGTCCGTCAAAAACGAGAACGGCTTGGCGGGTACATCGCCCTTTTGTTCTCCGAGCCCGGTATAGTCGATGCTGCTCCTCGCCAATCGCGGCGGCGTGCCCGTCTTGAGGCGCCCCAACTCGAAGCCCGCTTCGCGGAGCGAGTCGGACAGGGAGTGCGCCGACGCCTCGTCGAGGCGGCCCTTGAACGGCGTGATGGTCATGCCGATGTGAAGTTCGCCGCCGAGGAAGGTGCCGGTACAGATGACGACGGATTTGCACGCGATGACTTCGCCGTTATCTGCCGTTGGCGGGGTCGAAAACGCTGTCAGCTCGAGCTGAGCGACTGAAGCGACACGTCTCGGACCGAGCGCACCTATCCGGAGTCCGACCACTTGACGACCCGGCTGCCTGACATCGCCATCGATGGGCGGCGAGAGGACGAGATCTTGCACGGCGGCCTTGCGGATCTCGAGATTGGGATAGCTGGACAAGACGGATTGCATTTCGCGTTTGTAGAGCTTGCGGTCCATCTGAGCGCGGTAACCCTGTGTCCGGAAAAAGGGGATGCGAGTTCAGGAATCATCTGGACCGGCGGCGCTTTGCGAGACTCGATGCAGCGACCCGAGTGATCCTGAAGACACGCCCCGGGATCGACGCCGAGACTCACATATACGGCCGGGCCTTTTGATCTATTCAACACGTGGAACTGTATGCCCGCTTTGTCTGCGCGACGCGTTCCCACCCGATCAGCAACATTTCTTCGTGCCAATACCGGCGGAAGCGCAGCTTACCGCAGACTTTCCCGCATACGCCGTCTAGAGCATCCACTTCTCGCACGAGTGTACCCTTTCCGATCCCTGTGAGCGCAAGACAGAGGTTGGGACGGTTTCTTGTGAGGGAACGGGACAAGCGCCACTGACCACCGAAACTCGGGTTACAGCTCATTTCTGCGGGGTATGCGGGTCGTCAGTGATTTGTCAAAGTAGGTCGCTGCAGAAGAACAGCGAGCGCACCTCCGATCGAGTCCAGTTTCTGCGTCAAGAGGAGAGTCCTGGCGCCGGTTCGGGCGCTCGCGGCAGCTGCCTCGCATCCTGCGTGACCGCCTCCGATGACGAGGGTATCGTATGGCTGCAGATCGGCATTGCCGAAGGGCTGCGCGGCTTCGGTGGCGAGGAAGCGGCGAGGTGACCCTGCGAAGCGAGTTGGACGAGAGGCAAGCAGCAACGCCGAGCTGGACGAGCCGGCTCTAGGCGGGATCGAATAGAGAGCTTGTCTGATTAGATTCCGCTGCATGATCGCTGTCTATAGCGCCCTTTGTCGGCTGTCGGCGGTGTTGTCAGCGACCACTTCAGCTTCGCCCCGTTCGCGTTTCACGGCTCTCTCTCTTGCACTGCACTCGTTCGCACTCTTCTCACTCTAGCCGGCATCTGGATGAGCGAGACTGATTCTTGACACTGGCAGCAACGCTACCGTCTTGCCTGCTAGCCCGACCGAGCCAGGTTCGATGCCAGGTAGCTCGTCGAACCTAGCTCAACTCGGTCGCCCACCGTCGACTCCCAGCGTCCAGTTGTCGCACCGAGCGGACATCTAGGACCGTGTCGACGGTGATGGACATGGCTGGGATTGATCTGCTTACCCTGGGCACCGCTTACCTCTATGTGAGTTGCCCGACAAGGCTCAATGGGCCTCGCCGCCGAGCCGTCCGAAGCCCTTGCTAACTTGAAACGACGGATCAAACTCACAGCTGCTTTTGTGACCTGCTTTTACATGTCTGCTAAGCGCCGCGCCCGACGCTGGCGCCTTCCACAGAGCTGCCGAACCCTTGCTCCCGATGCTCGTCCCCCCTTCCCAAACACACACACCCCATGACAGTCAGGTTCCCAGCCACCTCGCCGCGTCTTTTGTGCGCACAGAGGACTCTGGATGGTCGGGAATCGTTATGATCGTGGGAGATTCACCTCTGCACCCGGTCCCTCCCCCCGTCACGCTCTTCGCTTCGCTCCTGCCGCACTTGAGCACCTGTCTCTCCAACAAGGCTGCTTCCCTCCGGAACACCTTGGGAGACTGCCCTGCAAAGGGTAGCTGCACAGGCCTCGGTGCGGCGGACGGCGACAGAGTAGGGGGATCCACGGGGGACTTTGCAGGCGTCCTTCCCCCGCCGGGAAGGGCGTTCAGGTCCGCTCTCAGAGTTGAAGCCTGGTCGACTCGCATCCGCCTTCTGGACGGCTTTGTGACCGCAGGGTCTGTTTAGGCCAACTGCATTCCAGGTTTCTTAGTTCTGAGCGGGACATTCCTTTCCCTTATCCTCCTCTTGCTCAACTACTCAACGTGCTCGCAGCGCTGTAGCTTTCCTTAACTCTGGCACTGCAAAAAGCTTTTCCTCTTTTTCTCTCCCTCGTGTTGATGGCGCTGCTGAGAATCGAGTCGTGGCTTGCGGCGCAGCGAGCGAGTGCTCATTCTTCGCTCGTCTCGACTTGATCGCTCAAGCCTCGAGCGGCTTCTTTCCCGCGCCTCCCCTTCGGCATTTCCACCCCTTGATCTGCTTCTGAAAGCGGATGGGCTCGACGTCACGAGTAGACCTTCTCAGATCGAACTCTCGCTCGTCTCGCTCTTTCCCTCTGCTCTCTGCACTCTTTGCACTCTTTTCCATCAGACTACTTCCCAAACCCAACACCGCAAACATGACCAAGCCCGAAGACCTGAAGGAAGGCGACCGCGTCACGTACGTCGGCGAACCTTTTCCCCCCTTCCAGCTGCCCCACTCGACCTTGCGCGCGATCTCGATCTCTCTCCGCCCCCTTTTATTGCACCGCGGACTGATGCCTCGATCTCGATACATACGTGTGCAGCTGGAACTACGGTGGTGGACAACCCGGCGGGACTGTCGAGGCTGTCGTCCCCGAGCATGACACGATCACGACCAAGGGCGGCAAGGAGGTTTCCCGCAAGGGCAGTGAGTCGCGCGAATCCACGGTTCCTTTCGCCTTGCCGGTTCAAGGTCATTGACGCGCAAGTCTTCATCGCAGCTGCCGAGGACCCCGCTGTCGAGCTAAAGGCTGATTCCGGCGTAAGTTTTCGGAGGTTCTCAGAACGTGCTGCGGAATCTCGACTCGCCCGCTGCGGTTGTCGACGTCGCCAAAGTGCCGTCTCTGGGCTCGGTCCCTGTACAGAACAGTCTACAGACTCTGCGAATACGCAATGATCTGTCCGAAAAGCGCTCGAACACTAACGCCGGAAAAAATACGTCATCTGCAGAACAAGGCCATCAAGCTCGCTCACGAGCTGAACGACGTTGACGAAGGATCGACTGGCGACAAGACTTCGTACGCCAAGGAGGCTGCTGGCGGCGCGTCTACGAACAAGGAGGCCGAGGCCAAGACGGACGGAAAGAACGAGAAGGAAGAGAAGGAGGAGAAGGAAGACAAGGAGGAGAAGGAGGATGAGGCCGAGTCTGCCGATGCTAAGGAGAAGGACGTAAAGAAGGCTCAGTCCGAGGGCGGCAAGGTGAGGCTGCAATCAGGGAGCGCAAGGTGTCACGGTTCACTGACGATGTTTTTCGCCCCGCAGAAGGGTGGCAAGGCCCAGCAGAAGAAGGCCGCGGCCAAGAAGGACGGCGATGACGAGGAAGAAGACGACAAGGAGGAGGAGGACGAGGACGAGAAGGAAGGAGACGACGACGATGACGCCGAGATGGAGGAAGGCGAAAAGTCTGCCAAGCAAAAGCAGTCTGAAGGTGGCAAGAAGGGCGCCGCCAAGGCGAGTCCGCGATCACAGCTCGCACATCGCTATTCCTGCACTGACGCTTCTATCCCCTACAGACCAACGCTAAGCGTGGTACGGCAAAGACCACGCCGGCGAAGCGGTCCGCCGAGGGCACTCGCCGCAACCCTTCGCGCGGCGCCGCGAAGAAGGAGACCGTTGCCGATGAAGAGGACGATGAGGACTTTGACGAAGAAGACGCCGCCGCCGCAGAGGAGGAAGAAGCGGACGACGACGACGCCGAAGTCGAAGAGGAGGAGGATGACGACGAGAAGTCTGCGAAGCAGAAGCAGCGCGAGGGCGGACGCGTGAGTTCGATTCTCCGTCGCCTGCGGCTCTTCTGGAAGATCATCTACTGACGGATCCCGCTTCTGCAGAAGGGAGGCAAAGCCTCTGGCAAGGCCAAGGCGCCGCCCGCCAAGAAGGCGAAGAAGAACTAATCACCGGAAGTGGCCCAAAAAGGATTTACACACGAATCCCGATACCGCCTCTACTGAATCAAGTTGTGCAAAGAAGATCTGTCAAGCCGTAAACATAAACACCAGAAGTCGAAGAGAAGAGGAGGAAGAGAGCTATAAGCAAGAGAGAGGAGAGGCTAGGCGCGGCGGCGACGCTTTGACGGAGGGGCTTTCTCGGAAGCGTCAGACTCGGCGTCGGGCGTAGTCGCCTTTGTGCTATCGGTCTGAGCAGACCCCGATGACGAGCTGTTGCGAGAGAGGGCCGACGATGCCGCGTCCGAAAGGGCAGTCTGCGAACAAGGAGGGAAGGTCAGGAAAGACCTGACCCGAATCGAAGTCTCAGAAGAACTGACCGAGGTGGAAGCGCCGGCGTCAGTGACGAGGTGTGCTCGATCAGGATGGACAATCAATGGCGGCTGGCCGGGGAGCCTGACAAGGGCGACGCGGCAGATCAAGAAACCCGCCTCGCTCTTGTCTTCCCACGCGCGGATGGCCTGGTACAACCCGTCGTAGCGGTATCCACGCTCCGGAGCGTACGCTCCTTGGTTCATGAATCCTCGCATCAGTCGGATCGGCTTGCCCGTGTCGACGGACCGCTTCAAAGCGGCGTTGAGGGGACTTTCCCAAGACTGATCCAACGACTGCGGTGCCGTCCGCAGATTCTTCGGATTCTTTTTCGTGCCTGCAGAGAGTCGTCAGTCAGACAAATTTTAATGCGGGAGGCAGGTTGGACGCACCGGAGACGCACCGGAGAGCTCGCGGCCGCCTGCGCCGCTGAAAGTCAGGCGGTCGCCCAAGTCTGTTAGCCCCACGACAAGGATATTGTCAGCGCATCACCTTGAATAGCGAGCGAGACCGCGACCTTCTGCATACCGACATCACCGACGTAGCCTGCATAAGGGACAACATGGACGCGTCAGACAGGTCGAAGCACGGCGAGGGGATGGATGAAAAAACCTACCTCCCGAAACACAAATGCTCACGCAGGCCGTGCCGCGGCCTAACCATTTGCCGGTAGAGATTCCAGCTACGGGCGGCGCGTGGATGGCTGCCGTACTGGCCTCCATCCTCGACCCAAACACCGTCCCGCACACCACGCCAGGGACGGCGCCGTAGCGCTTCGGATCCCATTTGCGGTCACCGACACGCTTCGGTGCTGTTCGCATAAGTCCTCGTCAGGAAAGACTCCGCTTTACGGGCAGGACTGAACGAAGGGATCCGCGAAACAACACACCACCACCGCCCGTTCGCACTTTCCGCCCTCCTTCGTAGTACTCGATCTCCTCCTCGCCGTCTGACACGAAGCTGATCGAGCTTGGAGCAGGAGTTGGCGTGACTCCGAGCAGCTTGTCCTTGACTCGGGACGACGAGCGAAGGCCGCGCTCCTCGCGTGCCTTGATGGCGGCCTCGACGTCCTCGCTCACTCGCGGCAACGGCTCCATCTTCGGTTTTGGTGCGCGTTTCGTTGGCTCCTTCTTCTTCTCTGGCGATGCTGGCGCATGTTCCTCCGCGACAGCCTGCAGTCCACGTACATCAAGGTCCGTCAACAACTCGGCGTTCTTGCTTTGCTGTGCATTCCTGTGAAGGGTCCTAGTCAGTTCTGGGCGGCGGCAGCCTCCGCATCTCAAGCAGCCACATACCTGAATGCTGCAAAGTCGAAAACCATCTTGCTTGCGCTAGGGAGAGAGGCAGGATACGGCGAAAGAGATCGAGCGAAAGATTTCACACCCGTGTCGCGACGCGAAGTCCGCGAAAAACAGCCGCGGTCGCCGTGGAGGTCTCGAATGTAGCCGCCGAGCGAGGCTACGCACAAATAGGTTTGCAATGGACTAGTCTACGAGGTACCGCTCAGGCATTTGATCGTGAAGGACGAGCTGTTCGCTTCGGCGAAGAAAAGCTGCTCGCCCGCTGCATTCGACGCGAGGAAGTGTACGCTCGATCGCGCTCGTGTTGGTATCTCGATGGGCAAAGGATAGTCGTCGCCACCGACGATCGGCAAGGCCTCGAGTCCGCTCTCAGCAAACTTGACCACGACAGTCGTCTTGCCGGAAAGGACCAGAAGCTCAAGCCGGTGCCGTGCAAAGGCATCCCCGTCATCGTCGTCGTCGTCGTTGCGAGTAATGCAATGTAAACTTGACCATCGAAGTGGCGTCTTGGTCACTGTGGGAAAATGCCTCCGTGTCAGCATGCGAATCGGGAACCCGGGCAGATGAAGCGGAGACTTACCACTCTTCCCGTCGGCTGTGACGATAGCGCTGGCGCAGGCGCCCTTCGAGCAGAAGAACAGGCCCGGAGGCCCGTTGTTCCGCAAGGCGGCGCCACCGAGCAACGACACAGGAGGCAGGAGCGGCTCGGTATCGTCGGTGCGCCCCGTCGCAACGTCGGAGTCTGGCACAACGTCCGTGTACAGCGGAGGGATGATCCAGGACGAGGCGAGGATGCTCGTAGGGACGGGCGGGATGAACGGGAGCTGCTGCAGGGCCGAGTAGTCATTGACTGGGCGGCGGTCCCGATTCGCACCGGTGCTGACGGTGGTGCGGAGCAGATTTGCAGGCGCCCCCAACGGCTGCGCATAGGTCGGCGGATGAATTGATGCTTCCGCATGCGGTACCTCAGCGGCTTCGCCCTCAAAGGCGTGAGTCTGACTCGGTTGAAGGCTCGCCGCGGTGCCATCTTGCAGGTCCGAAGCGGTTCCCCCAAAAGACAGGCTTTCCCTGAGAAGGCGCTCCTGCTCTTCTCGATGGTGATCCTGCTGACGTTGCGCGCGACGTTCCTCCCTGCCGACGCCGACCTCGCGCACTCGGACTGTTGACGGTTCGAGAGCAAAGATCGTGTCGGCGTACATAAGGTAGATATCGACGAGCTCGTCTCCTTGCAGCTGGAGCTCGATCGAACGCGGCGTGTCGGGTAGGACGAACGTGCGGTTCAGGCTGAGCGAGATGGCTTTCGAGCCCGTAAAGAGTTCGACTCGGTCGCCTTCTTCTCCGCCAAGCAGCGCGAGGTACGTCCGACGCAGCGTCTCGACGGCCTTGAGGACGCGAGCGCCTCGACTCCGCGCAAGTTTGACATACTCGAGCGGCGACTGAACCTGTTAGCTAAAGGTTAGCGGGGGTGTGCTGCACGCAAGAGACGCTCAAGGCTTACGTTTGCAGGAGGACTCTTGTCGACTGCGCCGCTTAAACTCCGCAGGGACGCCACAGACCGTCTCTTGAAGTCGTGATGGAGGGTTTGCTGCGAAGCGCGCCGTCTTGCCGGCGCGTAAGTGGGAACGACGCTGACAACTTCGATTCTGGTCAAGCCAGGGGGCGATCTTCCGGCCGCCAAATCCTCCGGAGGTACAGCAGGTGAGCGAGACGGCGAAGGCGTCCTTCCATCGTGCGATCCCAACTGGGCTGAGGACGACGCGGCGCCATTGAACGTCCAGCGTTTCCTGCGGCGCGACGCGGCCGCCTCCGGAGAGCGGGACTGCGGCGGCTCCTCATTCAGCGTCTCCAACAGAGCTCGCGACGTTGCAGCGGCCTCTTCTTCATCCACCACGGGTGAGCGAGCCATGAGCAGTCTCGGGCGAGTAGGTTCTGTGGCGGGTGGGAGATCGGAAGAATCGGTCGAGGACGCGAACCGTTCTGTCGGGGGGGAGAGCGGTCGAGGCTGCGTGTTCTCGGCCGCCGACAAATCGGCCGGCCTGAAGAGCGCAGCACTCGTGACCGACAGACGCCTTAGTCGCGGCGGTTCTCCCATACCCCGGCCGAGCGGGAAATGCGTATTGCGAAGATCCTCGCGCTCGTCATCAACCGGATACCTTCGCGGGATCGAGATGAGCTTATTGAGCTGGGGTGGCGCCGTATCTGGACCAGTCTTGCTGAAAAACTCGGCGAGGCTGGAGGTTGGTGACA
The DNA here is from genome assembly GCA_001541205.1 of Rhodotorula sp. JG-1b. Classification (NCBI taxonomy): domain Eukaryota; kingdom Fungi; phylum Basidiomycota; class Microbotryomycetes; order Sporidiobolales; family Sporidiobolaceae; genus Rhodotorula; species Rhodotorula sp. JG-1b. Next base: position 237,029 of record KQ954466.1, on the reverse strand, counting down.
CTTCCGTAGCGCTCAGCGGGCGAAGTGGCGTCCGAGGGGTCAGACGAGGGAACGAGGCCGTAGATGTTGAGAGGCTGGTCAATGGCGCGACCGAGCTTCGACGGCGGACGACGCCGTGCGTGCTGCTGCGTCTGGGATTGACCGACTGCAGACTCGCTCGGCGGCTCAGCGCGGGAGAGACAGCGCCCAAGTCGGGCCGACTCGGACGGCGAGGGATGCTGGCCGTCGATGACCGTCTGCCGGCGATGAACTCGCGAGGCTGCGTGGACGAGCCGGTCGTCGGACTAAATTTCGGCTGCACGGTCGGAACAGACCGCACGACGGGAGCGATGACAGATCCTGTCCTTTGTGAGACGCGGATCGGAGCGGTGGAGGCGCCACGGGCACTCGCGAAAGGACAGGAGGTTGTCGAGCTGGACGGCACGGGACCCCGTCCCGAGTCGCCGGTTTCTGACGCTCGCGGGCTCGGAGGGAACTGATAAGTCGAGAAGTGGTTGGTGCTTGGGTTCGTAAGATCGCTCGTCGGAACGTCATCTCGCTCCTTGCCTTTCGCCGACGGTGCGGGCGAGACCGGATACCCTTGCAGCGGGTCCACCTCGGCCATGCGCTTATCGATAATCGCGCGTATGCCATCGAGCGCATACACTACAGCGAAAGAGGCGTTAGAACGGGTTTCCGGATCACAGATGAGCGTACACACGCACCTCGCACGTGGTCATTGCGCCCTGCAATGGCTACGAGCACGTTGCTGCGCTCGTTCAGCACGACAAGTTGCTTGAAACGAGTCCGCTTGATGATCGAAAGCGGTTTTCGAGTCTCGCGTCGCTTCTTCAGGCCGCTGTGTTGGACCGGCAAGCTGCCCTTTTCCGGAAGCGGTAAGAACTCGAGGCCGCTTGTCGTACCGATCAAGAGGTAGCGGCCATCGAGAACGGCGCCGCACAGCGGCTGCGCATTTCGCGTGAGTGACAGGTTGGGCGTGATAGGATTGAGCGTCAAGCCGACCGCGGAGAGCTTCGGAAGTGCGGCTTCTGCCGACGTTGCCGCCTTTCTCTCCGGCGGCGCCCGGGCGGTTGAGAGGGACGCATCCATCGCAGGAGCTTCTAGCCGGTCAATGCTCCGCATCGATGCCGAGCGCGAGATCGTGGCAAAGGTGCGAGCTGCGAGCGAACGCGGGCTCCGGGACGATTGTGGTGAGATCGAGCGAGGCAGATCCGTCGAGAGGCGTTCCTCCGAGGACGACGACAGTTGAGGCATGCTGACGGAGCGGCCGTGTTCGGCGCTGAAGGAATTGGCTAGGAGGTCGGGGGATGAACCGGTCGAGCTGGAAGGCGAGCTTGAACCGAAGGTCCAGCCTGACCTCGACCGGAGGCTTGAAAAGAAGGACCGTCCCTGGCTTTGCGACTGGAAGCGGAAGAAAAGGTCAGAGCGCGAACAGACAAGTCAGTCCCGCAATATCATTCACTGTTTGCGCGGCAAGCCTGCCCATCGGCCCGTTTGCGACGCTGACCGAGGGCATACGATCCGGAGAAGGGATCGCGAGGTCGACGGGAGAGATTGCGTGATCATCTTGAATCACGGGAGTCGTTGCCACCGAAGAGGACGCAGACGAGGCGAGGGAGGACGAGGACGACGGCGACCGTGAAGAGGAGAGGGAAGGAGTCGAGGTCGAGATCGGGATGGGGATGGCGGCAGAACTGACGGGAGAAGCCGGCGTCGGCGGCCAGAGTTCCAGTCCGAGACCGAGCCCGTCGCCACTGACGGCGATATCGAGCCACTGCGGTACGGCTTGCGGATCCCCCTGCGAGCCGCGTGCTGGCGTGCTGCCGTGCCCGGTCGGAGGCGTTTCGTGGTGTACCATGATACACGTTGCTTCGCCGTCGTTCCAGAGTCCGGCGATTCCCGAATCCTGTGTTGACAAGCCGTCTGGGCGTGTCGCAATAGTCGGCAGATGCGATGCGCTCCGGCAGCGACGTCAACAGTCGAAAGGTGGGGCGGCCTTTGTTCCCAGTCCTTGTGAAGCTTGTCGGCGCTCACAGGTGCACTCGAAGCAGTGAAGGCGAGTGCGCTTCGGATATTTGAGCAGGGTAGCAGTGTCGGACAAGGTCAAGGAGGTCGAGCCAGCGAGCGAGCGGACGTCGTCCTTGACGGACAACACGATTCCAGAGACGGAGCGAACCGAGCGAAGCGCCGGGTCCTCGTCCGCCGTGCGCACGAGCCGCGTGACCGGCCGTTGGGCCCAGCTGCAGTCGCGGAACAAAGCGGCCCATACGAGGCTCTAGCTGCAGGGCAGAACTGCGATGAAAACGGACGGACCCAATTTGTCCGACGGCGAGATGGCGGGCACGGAGAGCCGCGGTCCTCGCATGACAAGCAAGAGTCAAGGTTTTTTTCCGGCTGCAGTAATCGATACAAGGCTACATGGTCAACACGATCTACGCAAGCAGCTCTCAAGACTTGAGCGCCGCTTTCAGAGTCTGCACAGGAACAAACAGGAAGACAAAACCGCGGGTCAGCATAAACCCACGAATCGCCAGAACCTCGCACACGCACCGCCTCCATCTGTTCAAAGTCGGAAGTGTCGACGCGGACGATGGGCTTGCCGAGAGCCTTGCGGATCGCCTCCATGTTCTCGAACGAGGTGCGGTCGTGCACGAAGTTGATCGAAACGCCCTGCCGACCGAAACGACCCGTCCGGCCTGTTTTGTTTCCGAGTGCGCGAGGTCAGCTTGTGATGACAGCACAGGGGGGAAACTCGACTCGCGGACTTGCCGATACGGTGCAGGTAGGTCTCGGGATCGGGTCGGTTGTTGGCGTCGAGCGGCAAGTCGTAGTTGACGACCATGTTGACCTGAGAAATGTCGATACCACGCGCGATGACGTTCGTGGTGATGAGGACCTTGGTCTTGCCCTCCCGGAACGACTCCATGACGGCGTCTCGCTCCGTGGTCTCGAGCTTGCCATGCAGCGAGACGACCTTGTGGCCCTCGGCCGACATCCGTCGGGCAATCTCGTCGGCGGTGTCTCGTCGCTGCGAGGTCGAGCGTGAGCTAAAACTAAACAGCAGCCGGTGACGGGAAAGGACAAACCTTGACAAAGATGATGCTCTGGCCGATCGTGAGGAGGTTGTACAGCTCGACCAATACCTCGTACTTGTGCTGCTCATTGTCGCAATCTGTCGCGCGCGGTCCGCCCATCGAGTCAGCTCGCACCCCGAGGAAGAGGAGTCGCAACAACACGAACCCATGAAGAATTGCTTGATGGCATCAAGCGAGAGCTCCTCCTGCTTCAAGCGGATCTCGTTTGCGTTCGGGGCGAACCGAACGGCAAAGTTTCGGACGACGTCGGCGAACGTGGCAGAGAAGAGCACGATTTGCGGGTCCTTGGCCATCTTGGTGATGAGGCTGAGGATGACGAGAAACGGTCAGCTCGAGAGGTCTTAAATCCGAGGATGACGGACTGAAACGCACTTCTTGAGCGTGATACTCTGGTCGCCCATCGAGCCAGACTCGAGCATGTTGTCGGCTTCGTCCAAAACAAAGACCTTGACTTCTCGCAAGTCGAGGATCCGGCCCTTGGTCACCATCTAGGCGCGTCGTGGAGCACGTCAGCTTACTGCATGGGTAGAGAGCTTGCAGATGAGCAAAAACGCTCACGTCGATCATGGTACCGGGAGTGCCGATGATGACCTGCTGCGTCAACTTGGGCATGCCCTTGGTCCACGAATCCTTGCCAGCGAAGAAGCATTCCACCGGCGTGTACTCGCCCATGCGCTGGACCACCTGGAGAATCTGCATCGCAAGCTCCCGAGAGGGCGCGATACAGATGGCCTGGGAAGAATACGAAGGGTCAGAGCCTCGGGACGTGTACAATAACGGTCATGTGGCTCACCTGCGGAGCCTTCAGGTCCATGTCTATCCGCGACAGCATGGTCAACGCGAACGCCGCCGTTTTGCCTGTTCCCGACTGCGACTGTCCGATCATGTTCCGCGCACTGTAGATGCGAGTCAGTCTAGGTGGAAAGTCTGGGAAAGCGTCATTGAGCGGCACTGACGGGTTCTGCAAGAGGAGCGGGAGCGCCTTCTCCTGAATTTTGGACGGCTTCTGGTAGCCCATTTTGTAAATTCCTTTGAGCAGGTTCGGGTGGCTGCAGAGCTTGTTCGCGTCAGCCAGTCTGCTGCGCATCGATGTTCGCTCTTGCCACGCACAGGTTGAGGTCCTCGAAGGACTTGGCCGAGAACAGAGGCGAGTTGGGATCCGCTTGCTGGTCGGCGAGTGTGACCTGGTTTTCGGGCAGACCTCGCATGAGCTTCGGAGCCGGACACGATGCCACGACGAGCTCCGACGTACCTGGACTTCATGGCTCAAATTCTCGAGCAGGGAAGAAGCTGTTGGGCGGCAAGACGAGTTGTTGAGCGAACAGCGGTGCATGCATGACGCAACGACGACGCACCTTGAGGCGGCTCTGCTGCCTCGCCATTCTCCTGCGGAGCTTCCTGCGATTCCGTCTTGGCTGCTTCAGTCTCCGCCGGTGCCGGCGCGGGCTGTTTCGCTTCCGCTGCCGGGTCGAGCGACGAGAGGCGAGCCGACAACGACGAGACGGCGTCTGGAAGCGGCGAGACTGCGGTCAGCATAATCAGAGGCGCTGGATCTTGTGCTGCAACTGACCAGAAGCCATGATCGCTGTTGGTCAGGTGATGGCGGCTCGAGAGAGCAAAGTGAGCAGCAAATGCCTCTCTTTCTCTCGAACGACTCACTCGCTCGCCAGCGTGCTGTCTGATGTGTTGGTCCAGCCGGTCATTCGAGTAGCGTACTAGCTCTCCCGTATGCCCGCCACCTGGCTCGCCAAGCGCTTGCGGCGAGCCAAGTCCGACCTCCGTCATGGCTTCTCGCCGACTCGTCTCAGGGAACACGGCTCAAAGCTATGGCTCGGAGTAGCAAAAGCTACGCTGGCATTGACTATATTCCTCGCACTGTCCTGTATCGATAGGTGAGCGGCGCCCTCGAGCGAATAGTGTCATCTCGTTGCTGAGTTATCGCGACTGATGACTGATTGCGTACGGACCTTGCCGCCTATAGCTTCGCCCTGCTGAGTCCCGATCCGACGACGCTCAGCAGCGGATTCCTCGTCATCGTCGGAGCGTACCCCGGAGGTTCCACCGGCAAGTGCTTCCAGGCCATCACGCTCGGAGGTTTCGGACTCGCACTCGGAGTTCTCGTTTATACAATCCTCGGCTTCCTCGGTGAGTGTACGAGATATCTGGTCGGAAAGGCAGTCCCGCTGACCAAACACTCCCTCCTACAGCCCATGCACCCACCGCGCAAGGTTTCGTGTTCGCCGCATGGGTCTACCTCGCCGCGCTCGTTCGGTTCGGCGGGCCCAAATACATCTCGTTCTATCTCTACGGAGTTCTCTTCTCCTTCAACGGCATACACCGAACGATCACGACGGGCGAATTCCGGCGCGAACTGCTCCTAGCCGACTTTATCGCGTATGCCTGGGGCATCGCCATTGCTCTCGGCGTCAACGTCCTCGTCTTCCCGACCACGGCCGAGGAGCAACTCCGCAGCCTCCTCGTCACGTCACTGCAGCACGTGGCGACTCTCGCTCACTTGACGTGCAAGACCTTTGCGCGTGAGCTCGACGCCGAAGAGTCCGAGGTCCGCCAGGTTCTGGCGAAATCGCTCCGGAGCGATTACCTCGCCCTCGACGCGCAGCTCGACGAGATGAAGTACGAGCTCGCTGTGTCGAAATATTCGCTCAGGCACTTTCGAGACATGATCGGCGCCGTTCAAGCCCTCCAGCAAGCTCTCATCACCTCGTCGTCCGCCACCGACCTGATCGACTCGCTCGATCCGAACGGCGTCTCGAGTCGTCGCCTCCTCTCGCGCGCCGAGACAGCTCGCACGTTTGCCGACTTTCGACACGGGATCGACCTCGTCATTGCCGAGATCATCGACGTCCTGGTTGGACCGGTGGCGGTCGAAAAGTCGCTTGAAACTGGTACCCACGATCCGGAGAAACAAGCTACCGAGCGCACAGACCAAGACGGAGCAGCGCAGGCTCCCGCACCGTCTGTTTCCGACGCCGACGACGCCGACGAGCTAGAGGGGAATGGGCGACTCGGCGCCGCTTTGCACACGACTCCGACGCCAGTCGCCACGCAGGAAAAGATGGTCACCGTCGCGGCCAAACTCAAGCGCGAAGTTCAGCAGGCAGAACAACGACACAGGCGGATCCGTGAAGATTTCGTCCGCGAGCGGAGCGAATCACGCCGACGCGGCGGCTCTTCGCCGTCAACGTCGAGACCGGCGACGCCGTCCTTGCGACCGGTTGTCTCTCCTCGCGCGTCCATTTCGGAAACCGCTCGCGGCCGTGCGACGACACGCGAGTCGGATGATACCGTCGTCCCGGGCGAGGATGCCGGCGGCCAGGAACCCGTAGTCGCGACGAAAAACCCGGAGCTGGCCGGCCCTGCTCACGAGGACGTTGTCAGAATTTTCCGCGCGGCATGGGACGCGTTCGCACGCTCGCAGCAGGACGCGCTCGTCTCGTTAATCAAGGATGGATCGCTCCAGGTCGACGATGTCCTTCTGATCGAGGCTGGGATGCCGAGTATCAAAGAAATGTGGAGTCTCTTCCTCCGATTTGGTGATGGTCTGATGCCGCAGTGCTGACGAGTCAGTTTCGCAGGTACGCGGATCGACTGCCGAAAGCGTGGACATCCTCTCTCGTGGCACAGACTCAACTGGCCCGTCTTCGATCTCGCACCGAATCTGTCTCGGCGCCTTCGGTCGCGTCCGAAACTCCGACAGAAGAGACGGCCTGCTCCGAGGCGCTCACGAGGTCGTACTCGTTGCTGTTCGGGCTCGGTCAACTCACAGAAGGTCTATACCTGCTCCACGACTTGGCGACTCGCGAGCAACCGAAGAAGCTCCGCCTCTACCTCGCGCACACGCTCGCAGACAAGGTTCACCGATTCTTCCGACCGAAGGACACCCTGAACCTGCAGCAGGCGCTCGCGATACTTCACGGTCAACCGTACACCGAGCCTCGAAAACCCTTCGTACACTATATCGTCCGCGCGGAGCGGTGGGCGTGGTCGCAGCGCAGCACCTACGCCGCCAAGGTCGCGATGGCGGCCACGGTCTACGCGGTTTTCGCCCTCGCGCCGGTACTTCAGGAGCAGGTCTTCCTCAAGATCGGCCAGGTCTCGGCTCTCATCACGGTCATCGTCGCCGTCGCGCCGACCCTCGGCGGTACACTCTCGACGTGGCTCTTCCAAATCTCGGGGACGGGTGCCGGAGCGCTACTCGGTTTCATCACCCTCGAGGTTTTCAAGGACACAGGCGGATATCGATATAACCCGTACGTAGTGCACGATTCGTTCGCAGGGCGGGGACGCTGAGGAGCTGACACTTCTTTGGCGGGACAGGTATGGCATTACCGCGATCGGAGCAATCTGGTTCGCCTGGTCGTCCTACAAGTTCCTCTTACATCCCGCCAAGTACACGCAGAGCTTACTGTACGTCGTCGGATACGGCGGAATCGTCCTGCAAGAGTATATGCACAGCGATCTGCCAGGCGTCGAATCGCAGTACGATTCGCCGCCGCTGAGATTCGGTCAGTTGAGGTCCCCTCGTCGCTGCCAAGTCCGACGCTCAGTCTCACGCTTTCGACGCTCCCAGGATACACCATCGCGAGCCTCGCAATCAGCATGGGCATCTCGGCCGTATTTCAACTCTTCTTCTTCCGCCAGCCTGCCCGCCATCGGCTGCGCCTGCAACTCGCCGACACCATGTTCCGCCTCTCAGCCTACAACTCCCTCCTCCAGGCTTTCGTAAACCTGGTCGCTCCGGCGGACGAAGCTCCGACGCCGAAACCAGACGCGCTGGCCAAGGTCCACCGCGAGCTCGTCAAGCGCGAGATCCGGATCCAGGCAGACATCCTCGCACTCGCCCCGACCTTCCAATTTGCCAAGATTGAGCCCAAGTTCCAGGCACCCTTCAAGGCTGATTGTGAGTTCTCATCGATGCAGGCGCGTCTCTCCGGGTCAACCACTGACACATTCTTCTGCAGCTCTCCTGAGGATCATGCGCAGTCAGCAGATCATCCTCGACCGGCTCCGCGAAGCGAGGACGGCCGTTGGTCTGCACGGCTTCAACGCGACAATCCACCACGATTTCGCCAACGTCCTCTTCCCTTACCGGTTGCATTCTCAGCGGCTCTCTCGCACGCTGTTCTACCTCAGCGCCACATCCCTCATGTGCAAGACCCAGCTAGCACGCGACGTTCCGTCTTCGAAGCCGACATGGAGCTCGTTCGAACACGATGCGCTTGTCCTTTCGCGACGGTTGAGCAATCTGCCACGCGGCGAGGAGGAGCTGAAACGGCCCGGCTTCTTGCGATACTGGTGCGTTTCCCGGACTTGCCGCTGCTTGACGTACTAGATACTCACCCCTTACATGTCCTGGACAGGTTCTACCTCGTCTCACTCGGCTCCGTCAGCAACGAATTGGAGGAAATGGAAAAGTACCTTGGCGACGTGCGTATCACCTGTCGTTTCCCCGCCCGTCTTTCCTCAGCGGCGCCTGACCCCAGACCTTCCTCGCACAGCTCTTCGGAGATCCCGACGAGTCCAATCCATACATCTCGTGATACAATGCCGCACGGAGCTTTGCAAGACGCCCAATTGTCCGGCACATTTCATTTTTTCCGTCTCACCCCTAGATTTCTTCCCTGTTTTGGTAGAGTATCATTCCTAGATGTCGTATTTCATACCTAGCACATATCACTTTGGTCTGGAGAGTAGAAGTCTGTGAAGCTTGGACGAGGCGGTGCTGCTCCGCTTCGCCGTCATCTTTTGGGCTTCTCTCTCACCGCAGCGCCAGAGCGACCGAAGACCGTACGGATGGGTCGCACAAAGTCAAACTCGAAGAAGGCCAGCAAGGCGAACGCTTTCCCGGCCGCCGCAACGGCGCCCGCACCGTCAACAAGCGCGCAACCGACGGTCACCATCTCTGTCGAGGACTTGCTCGTCCGAGCCGCGCAGCAGATCGCTTCCATCAACTATGAAGGCGCCAAGAAGCTTTGCCTCGAGGCGGTCGAGCTGGCGCACAAGGCTGTGCAGGAGAAGCAGGAGGGCGCCGACCCGAGGATGCTCAGGGATGCTCTCGAGATTCTGGGAACCGTCGAACTCGAGCTGGGAGACATAGACGAAGCTCGCGAGGTATGTCTCGTCTCACCATTCGAGCAGGGGAGCGGCGGACGGAGATACGAAAACTGACACGACTGACCTGTCTCACGACTGCTCATTCAGCACTTTGCCGCGTCGATCCAACTCGCGTCTGCATTGCCCGATCCGTCCCCTGCGCCGCATCTGTACCTCGCCCAACTGGCCGCATCTCCAGAGGAATCGCTCTCGCATTTCGGCAACGCGTTGACCATCTTGCAAGCCAAGCTTGCGGCGCTCGAGCGGGCCAAACTCGGCGTCGATGGAAGCGCAGGTTCGACGGACGAGGCGGAAGACGAGGGCGAGATCCGGAGGAGCGCGAGTCGAGCACTGGTCGGCATGACGGAGCTGTATCTTACCGATCTCTGGTGAGCATTCTCCCCCCGTCCTCAGTCCCGCACCGGGGCTGGAGCCGACTCGGTTGACGGATGCTTACCTGTCACCTTCCTCTCAGCTTCGAGCCGGATGCGGAGCAAAAGTGCGAAAAGCTGTTGGCCGATGCCGCGCAGATGGATCCGACAGATCCGGAGGTTTACCAGGTGCGTCGTCATCAGCTTTGCCACCGGAGCCCGGAGAACAGTGCTGATTCGGTACACTACTTGTGCAGACATTGGCCTCCGTGCGCTTGAGTCAGCAGCGGGACGAGGACGCCAAGCAGGCATTACATCGCGGATGGGAATTGTGGCGAAACCTCGAAAACGGTGCGCGCGTTCTTCCTTCGCCTTTCTAGGCCCACGCGAACCAACAAAGCTGACTTGACATCGCTACTTTGCACCAGACTCTCCGCTTTACCCGCCCGCACCGTCTCGACTCACGTGCGCCAAGCTCTTCCTCGAGCTGTCTGAGCACGTTCCGGCGCTGCAGATCCTGAACCGGCTAGAAGATGAAGACGACGAGGATTCGGAAGTCTGGTACCTGAGCGGATGGGCCTGGTGGCTCCTCGGCGAGTCACGAGGAGACCAGCCGAAGGAGGACGATGTTGAAGGTCGGGGCGAGTGCTGGAGCGAATCACGGTTGTGCTTGGAGAACTACCTCAGGGTATGTTGCCCTCCCCGAGCCCAGCATTGGACCTTCACAACGCTGATAGTGATGTACACGGATGCAGCTCGAAGAGCGAGACCCGTCCAGTACCGATCCGGAACAGATGGGCCACGTTCGGGAACTGATGGGCAAGTTGGACGCTGCCGGCGTAGTTGCGAGCGCGGGTGCGGAGGAAGGCGGCGAAGCGAACGGGGACTGGGAGGATGAGAGCGAGGACGAAGCTATGGAGGAGTAGATGCTGCTGTCTAACGCTTTGTTTACGATTCCGAATGGACTCGATAAGATCTGCTCCTCGGGCCTGCTGCCCGATTTCGTGTCGCATCTCTGGTGAGCGAGCCCCCGACAAGTTACATGAAGACAGGCGCTTTTGAACTCGTTGTATATGCAGCAATTGACGTAGGGCGGGGTTCGTGCCGAATCCGCAGCGACAAGTTCACCGATCGAAGGTTTGCCCTCATCAACAACCATCGCAGGCAGGCTAGGCAGCGATGAGCGTCTTCAGGCGCCGCAAGAGCTCAAGCAAACCACGCAATGGTACCGAGTCTGCGCCCAGGCTGCCTGCTGCAGGACTCGACAAACACTCGACGTTTGGCGGACCGCGTCGAGTCGCGTCAGGACCCGCAAGTCCAGCGAGCCCGGCAAGCCAATCAGATCCGCTAGCACCGCTTTCGCCAGTCCATATCGACGACTTTGGCCGACCCGTCCTGCAGCGATCGGCGTTTGCCGCCGTCCGTGACGAGGCCCGTGAGGCAGACGGTGCCGCTCAGGCCGACATGCAATTGCTCTACGGCTACGGCCCGATCGGGACAACGGTCGAGCTGGGCATAGTCAAGGTGGAAAAGATTGCCGCCGCGTGCGCAGACGAGATCAGGTCCCGAGGTACGCTCGCGAAGCCTTCAAATTGCACTTTCGAGGCTGAGTTCGCGCCTTGCAGGTCTCGACACGCCCCTCGTCCTGTCGACGATGGCGCTCGACCTGACGGTGGATGCCGTCAATTCGCTGTGTCGCGCCTACATCGCCGATCCGGCATCCCTGTCCGACTTGCACCTCGCCGATCCGATTTCCACTTCGGCGTTTCTCAAGTGGGCCCTTGCGCGGCTCGTCAACGACCAAGGCGGACGCGGTTTCGTCTCGTGGGACGCATACAAGAGCTTCAAGATCGCAGAGAGAGGTGCGTCTTCCTCGCACCGTCGTCCGCGTCAAGCACGCCGCTGACAAGGAAACCTAAACGGGCTGCAGATTCTGGATTTTCAACGAGCGCATGCTCGGCATGCCTGATCGCTCGACTACCTCCAGCCTCTGGCAGACTTTTGTACGCACCGCGAGACTGTCTCTGTGCCAGAGCCCCTACTCGTCGCCTCTCACGCCCGCACACACAGGTCGATCTTGCTCGCCTTGTTCTCGTCGGTCGCGGCTCACAGCGCCAAAAACGGGTTGCCGCCACGAAAACTCGCCGCACTCTTCTCTCCCTACGTCTTTGGACTCAGCGACGACCGCAGCTTCGACGAGACGTACCAAGAGTGGCAGCGCTCGACGGACGCGCTCGAGCACATCCTGCTGAGCTACCTCCGATATCAAGGGACGACTGGCCTGCTGCCGACATTCTTGCAACCGTTCGTCGCCGGGTATCCGGAACTACTCGGTCTGACGGAGGACGCAGGCGCTTCGGTGCGAAAGCCACCGGGCGCCCGTCTCGAGGAAGCCACGCGCGTCCGGAGGTGCACTCGCTTCCACAGTCGCAACCTCATTCGGCAAGCCGGAACGTGAGCCATGTCTGGAGGTGTTTTGTTATGCGAGAAGAAACTGACAGCCGTTCTGCAGGTGGAAACTGCCGCACTCGCGAGATTGGCAGCTCCTGTTCGCGCCGACAGCCCCCATCTCGCCGGAAGAGCCGATCTACACGCCTTCGTACCGCCACTTGCTCAACATCCGAGCCGTTCACGGTCTCGACGACGAGGAAGACGACGACCTGCAGCGGTATCGCTCCACGGTACAGAAAGAGTGGGCCAAGTTTGGCGAGATTGGCTTCCAGGACGTCGACTCGGCCAAGCTCGAATTCGATTTGACAGAGAGCGAACGGGAAGCCTCGCGGCGGAAGCGCGACACGCTCGACTGGTCGACTTTCGAGACGGCGGGTTTCGCCGGCCGGGAAATGTTTGCGCCCACCGATCTCGTCTTTCACCAAAACATCGGCCAACGGGTGACGACGTGGCCGTCATCGCAAAAGGATATCTCTCAGCGACTTCGCGAAGCCGAAAAGGCCCTGCCGCCCTTCCCGTACGACACTACGCCGCACGAGGAAGGACGCGTCAAGATCGACGCCCTCTTTTTCGAAGCGTGGGCTGACGTCCTCGTCGGTGGCGGCTGGGCGCGCGACGAGCTCAAGGAGAGCAACTTTGCTCTCATTCATTGGAAGAGCCGACCGCGAGACGTTGGGATGCCGCTTGCTGTCGCCAAGGAGGAAGACCCGCGCACGGAGGAACGGTGGTTCCTCGTCGAGGAATATGTTCCGAAACAGTACCGCGAGGCCCTGCTGGTCGACCCGAATCTTGTACGCACTGGTATCTTTCAAACAGACGTCCGAGCGATGACTGACCGTGTCTCCCCACTGCAGGTCAAAAAGACGAGCAAGCGAAGCTCCTTCCTGCGGTCCGTCCGGCGAAGAAGTGGCGGCGGCGTCAAAGATGCCCCGCTGCCGCCAACGCCTCCGCAACAACGCTCGGCTGCAGGCTTCGACAGGCTCACGTCGGCGCCTCTGAGCTCGTCCCACGGGAGGTCCCGCGGGGCGCACCACCTGAGTCCCATCGACGAAGCAGTCTTCAGCTCGAATAACCACGAGACGCAAACAATGTCGCTCTCGCCTCTGAAGCTGTCTGCGACGGAAGCTCGAGGACCGGCAAAGCCTCGACAGAGCGAGTCGACCGCACCCAGCGTCTATACGACCCAAGGCACGTTCGCCGCGCGGTCGTACGCGCCGTCCACCGCCTACGCACCTTCGATCGTCTCGACCGTCCAGGCGACGAAGGGTCATGCAGGGCCTTCCACTGTGAATCTGCCCGCCGCCCAGACTGGATCTGTCGGCGCAGCCGATCGCCCGTCCTCGCCACCTCGAACACCCGCCTACCCGACTCATGAACCTGAACCTGCAGTCGGTGCCACCGCCAGCAGAAGCACACCAGGGCTCGGCTTGCCCCCCGCCCTCGGCCCCGGTCCGGTCGGCAAGAAGGGCGGCGGCCTGATGGCGCGAATCGGGACGGCGCGCAAAGTTAGCGGCGACAAGATTGTCAAGTTCTTCAACAACACCACGCACAAGGACGAGCCTGCGTCGGCTTCTTCGACGAGTGGTGGTGGTGGAATCTCGGCTTTCTTGCGCGACACCAAGCCTGGCCTGCCTCCGCTTGGACCAGTCTTGGGTGCTGCGACTTCCGCCGCCACACCGCCACCGCCGCCACCGCCGAAGAAGAGCGACGACTCTGCGTCCGTCCTCGCGAGGTCGGCGCCGGGGACGCCGAGCCTCGAAGCTGCGGCCGAATTCGACAGCGCGGCTGCGAACGCCTACGACGGTTTGGCGAGTCCGACCGAAGAGGGCTTCCCTGCCAGTACGAACAACGGACACGGGGACGCCTCGGCTGAGAAAGAGACCCTCTCGACGTTGCAGCAAGTGAGTGGTGTTCTTTCCGTTCCTCGATTCTGTGTTGCTGATTCGCGGCATTCCCCCCACTCTCCAAAGGCGCCGCCACGCACGGAGCGCACGCAGTCGAACGTGTCGACCCAATCTTCTCGCGTCGCCAACATCATCGGATTGTACGAACAGCGAGATCGAAGCGTGGCGGCGGACAACTCGGCTTGAAGAGCCTCGATTCTCTTCTTTCCGCCTTTCTTTGCCTGTCTTTCCGCCTTTCTTTGCCTGTGAAGACCTCTTAGCTAGATTATCCCTCCCTCTCCTGTTGGCATAGTTTCCCCCCCCTCTGCACGCTCGCAACTGAAGCCCATCATCACGCACCCCCGATGCAAAGCCCGAGAATGAATATGCATCTTTTGCGATAAAGAACGGTATAGTTCTACAACGACAGGTTTATGGTCTAGCTAACTTCTGTATGCGTGGCGGGACCTGCTCTAATTAGCGCTTGAGGTGCATCCTCATACTTCCCGGCTCTCCCGCCATGCCCTTCGTCTGCCCAAACCAGCCCTTGTCCGCCTCGCCCGGTCTCGCGCCGTCTTCGTCTCGCGGGTCTTCGACCGCCTGCGAGAGGATCGGGCCGTCGTCGTGCCGGTGCGAGAGGAACTCGAGGCAGGCTTGGACGGTCCGGTCGACGATGAGGAAGGGGGACGCGCGCGCGCCGACGAGTTTGGCCGCGAGGGGGACGACGAGAAACACGTCCGAGAAGGACGAGTGCTCGGATCCGACTGTGAGCGATCGTGTTCCCACGCAAACATCAGCGTCACGGGACCTTCTCTCTGAACCAAGCTGAGCGAAGCGATGAAGCGGTTCCGAAGCTCACCGAGAGTCATGAGCCAGCCTCTGGCGCCCTTTTTCAACGACTTGACCGCCGTCTTGATCTCTTCGAACCGCTCGCTCCAGAGCGTAAAGCTCTCGCTATTGATCACCAGCAACGGGACTGCAATACCGGCTTGTTTCGTCGGGTTGGCGTTCTCGTCGCCGCGAGCGGGAGAAGAAGAAGCAGACGAAGTGGCCGCCTTCTTTTCGGCCGCGTCCGTCTCGCCGCTCCGAGGAGAAGTTGCGTCGATGTCTCCTCCTTGCCCATCTCGCGCTTTAGAGAGATCGTTCCGGAGAGCGGTAAAGACCGTGTGCGACTCGCGAGGCGGAGTCGGATCCGCCGAAGGGTCGAGCGCGATCCCAGCCGTGAAGGGGAAAAGGGGGGCGCCGACTCGGAGCGCTTCCAACTGCGGGATGACGACAACGTCGCCGTCAGCATAAGAAAGCTCGCCAGGGGTTCGAATGGAAGAAGCGGGAAAAGAAGCGCACGGTAGTACCCCCGCCGAACGAATGGCCCGCCATCGTCACGTTCTCGAGATCGATCCGGCCTTTCCACTCTGGCAAGTAGCGTCCGACGACGTCCTTGCCGCCGAGGTCGGTTCTCCGGTTCTCGCGCGCGACGGCAGCTCCTTCTCCGTCGTTGATCCGGTTCAGGACGTCCAGCGCGGCGGCGACTTCCGAGACGCGCAGTTGTTGTTGGAGGGCGCGGAAATCGAGCTGATGAACTGGGCCGTACTCGGCGGGCCATCTAGCTTTCCTCTCGCGGTCAGTGGTGTGTACCGAATCTTGTGGGGGGGGAAAGAGGGAGCATGAACGCACTCGACCTGTTCGAACCGGAGGAAGTCGACGGTTCGTTCGAGTCCTTTGTCGTCGAGTCGGACGATGCTGATCGGGCCCGAGCCGTCCCTGTGCTCGAGAGCGGCGACGATGAACCCGTGTGAAGCCATATCGCCGCACCATCGACTGCAAACCCGTTGTAGGAGAGCGATTGAGAGCAAGGTCCGAGTGTGGCGAATGATGAGTTTTTCTCGAAGACCGAATGAGAGACGGAGAACGCCTGCGCACCTGTATGTGGTCCTCTGGCCGCTCATACCATGCGAGAAGATGATGAGGGGGAACGCGCCTCGCTCCGAGGCCTCTGCTCGGATGCGATCCACCGAAGAAGAAGAAGAAGAAGGAGCGGTGCAAGTCGGCGGCGGTGAAGGCGGGGGAGCGAGCGGTCTGTCTGCCTCGGCGGGGAGCTGGAGCGACTCTCCTGCGAGTTTAAACATCCAGCGGCACAGGTCCTCTCTCTGGCCGAGGAAGCGCGAGTAACCTGCAGCGGTTACGTCGATCGGGCGCTGGACCCAGGGCTGACAGTGGCCGGAACCGGGTCGTGTTTCGTCGGCGGGGTAGAAGAGGGTGAAGAGGACGGTCTCTAGCTTGAACGCGGGTTCGCCTTGCGAGTGTTTGAGGGTGGGAAGGGGGAATTGACGGCCGAGAGGAGGCGGAACCGGCAGTTCGAGGTCGGTGGTCGAGACGGCGTACGGCCCCGAGTAGGGTTCGAGCGACTTGATGCCTGCGCCCATCTCACGCCAGTCTACACCCTTGTACCAGTTGAGCGTGGTGCAGTTGGTGGTCAAGAGTCGACCCAAGTCGGACTCGCTTCTCTCTTTCCGACAGCGCGTCATCCGCATCAGCAGCCCAAGAGTGAGCTGCAGAGCGTACTGCAAGGTCATATTCGCGAGACTGATCATACCCGTACCCGCCCCGCAGTGAACCATTTCCCGTCGACGTCGTGGTGCGTCACCCTCTCTCCCCGCTTGATCCGACCCACACTGCTAAACTCGCACTCTGTTTGCAGGGGAAAGCCTCGTAACGACTCGGGAGACGCCTATGCTACCTTCCCAATCCATGCAGGCAGGACAAAGCCGCCCACAGACGCCTTCAGCCAGGGCGTACAGCGAACTCAGTCAGTACTTGCGCGGCCCTCGTCCCCTGTGCTGGGCTCAGACTGACTCGTGCTACCGCGGGCAGGCAACCGATCGTGACTGGAACTTCCGTCTTGGGACTCAAGTTCAAGGACGGCGTGATGCTCGCTGCAGACTGCCTCGGTGCGTCCCTCCCACTCCCCTCCAAACTATGGACACACACTGACGCGAGGACCTGGCGCAGCTTCGTACGGATCTCTGGCGCGGTTCAAGGACATCCGACGACTGTACAAGGTCAGCGAGTCGACCATGATCGGCGCGTCGGGCGACATGGCAGACTTCCAGCAGGTCAAGCACATGCTCCAGGGACTCATGTCAGTTCACTTCCCAACCACCCGCCCCGCAAGACAGCTGACAAGGTCGTAATATTCGCCCCGCAGGACGGACGAGATCATCACCGAGGACGGCCACGAGTTGTCGACGTCGCAGATCTTTGAATACCTCAGCAACGTCATGTACGCCCGGAGGAACAAGTTTGACCCGTATTGGAACGCTCTCCTCGTCGCCGGCGTCGAGAACGGTGAACCGTGCGTACCACAGCCCCCTTGGATCAACCGAGTCCCTCGAGAGCGGATGAGACCCTGATCACTCGTTGGTTCTTGGGGCGCCTGTTCGCACAGGTTCCTCGCGCACGTCGACCTCCTCGGCGTCACCTACTCTTCCCCCTCGATCGCGACCGGCTTCGGCATGCACCTCGCGCAACCCTTGCTCCGCAAAGCGCTCGACGACCTCGGCCCCGACGGGGAAAAGTCCCTCTCGGAGGACGACGCGCGCAAGATCCTCGAGAACGCCATGCGCGTCTTGTTCTACCGCGACGCCCGCAGTCTCAACAAGGTCGGTCTTTGATTCCTTTCCCTTTTCTCGAGACATTTGTCGATTCGGGGGGGGGGGGCTCATGACTGGTGACGAGCATTCGAAAACTGACTCATTTCTCGGCTCTAAACTCTCGCAAACCCCGACCGCGCGCAGTTCCAAATCGCGACGGTCAAGGCGGACGGTGTCGTGATCGGCGAACCGCAAGAGGCAGAAACGTCGTGGAGCTTTGCCGAGGGTTTGCGAGGATGTACGTCCACGACTCTTCCTCCCCTCTCTTTGTGACGGCGGAACTGATTTGGCTCACCTTTGCTTGTTCTCGGTCCGCCTCGCCGCCTACAGACGGCAACTCGGATGAGACGTGCTAGTCTGACTTTGCGTTTCCGTCGCCCTCGCTTCGTTTTCGCTGTAAACCATTGTGCATCCACTTTCGGTCTCGAAGAAAACTAGAGAATGCATACGCGATACAACACCAGGAAGAGATTCGTGAAGATGCTACAAGAAAACGGGAAGGCGGTCGTGCGTCAAGGTGTGAGCGCAGCTGAGAGTAGTCTTTGCTACTCGATGCTCTTTTCGACAAAGGCGCGGACCATGGCTTCGACTTGGGTTCTCGCGTCGGCCGGGATCATGTCTTTTTTGCGAGCGCGGGGACTTGCCATGTCAGCTTCGGGCATAAGGGACGAAGAACGGAAGGAGCGCCTTGAGGGGGCCCGTACCGAGAGCTGTCGGCTCGAGATCGTTCACGAGTTCTTGCAGGTTTGGCGGTTCTTGCCCTCGCGCTTTTTCTGGGGTTAAAGACACACCCACACACGAAGGCGCGCTCGGGATCAGGGACCGATTGGGCGACAGGCTCAAGAGAGACAGGAGGGCGCCGGTCTCTCACCTCGAGCAAGGTCGCGGACTCGGTCTTCCCACCCCGCCTCGTCGAGTTTGCTCCGCAACGCTTCCATGATCCTAGCCAGAGGGACGGGGGAGGGGTCAGAGAGGTCAAGTTCGCGCAGGAGAAAGATCCTGGCGCCTCATCATCCCTCGTCACTCCCAAGACCAAATGAGCAGAGGGTTAACGGGCACTCACTTGCTGTACTCGCCCGACTGGATCATTCGCGTCCGCAACGCTGCTTGGATGTCTTGCTGCGCCGACTTGAGCTCCGCAGACGTCATCGTGGGTAGTCAAGTGTCGAAAGGCAGGCGAACAATCGTTCAACGCGAGCGGCGCGAATGAGGGCAAAGTGGCGAAGACGTACCCGCGGCCACAACGTTTACACGGTGAAACGGGCTGTATGTAACGTTTCCACTCTGCGCAAGCTAGAGACGATCCTTTTCAAGCGGGCGCCGAAAAGCCGTATCGCAGTTCCGGGCACTTTACTCCTCCCAGGGACATTGATTCTTCCTGGCACACTCGTGGGATACTGCTCAGAGGGGACCTATTTACACCAATCGATATGTACGGGAAAAAAAAGTAGGAGAACCACCTTAGAGGCGGGTCAAAGGGGGACCGCCGGGAGCCGGAGGCGCCGACGCGTCGGTGGCGATGAACGCCTTGATGATCTTGTCCTTGGGGTCCCTCTCGCGCATCGAGTAGTACACCTTGTCGATGTCGTCGATCACGAACCGGTGCGAGACAAAGATCTCGCGCGGCTTCATCTTGCCCGTCACGATGTAGTCGTCCATGATCCGCTGCATGTACTTGTGGCACGGAGCCTGGCCGTTGCCGATCATGCGGATCCCGCGCTGCATGAGCGAGCCGATGTTGAAGCTGTGTAGCCGGAAGAGTTAGATTGGCCACTTTCTAAGGACCAGAAAGGAAGGCGACTTGCTGGTTCGTGTAGGCGGCGTAAACGCCCGTGATGCCGATGCGACCAAAGTTGATCGTCGACTCGATCATCTCGTTCAGGAGCTCGCTCGTGTCCGTCTCGAGACCCGTCGCCATCTCGATCTTGTGCAGCCAACCCTTGGCGTACTCGCCGGCGGCGCACTCGAGCGCGACGTCGAGTCCGGCCGGGCGCGTCTCGGGGAGTCCGTTCGTGCCGCCCTTGGTGAGCTCGTGGATCGCGTGCGGGATGTTCTTGACCTCGTCAAAGTTGATCGTGTCGACGCGGACGTTGGGGTAGTCCCGTTTAATGACCTTTTCAAAGTGGTCGAGGCGCCACTGCGCGTTGTCGATCGCGATGAGGTGCGAGGCGCCGCGCATCGCGGACCACCAGCCGGCGAGGACTCCGATCGCTCCGACGCCCCAGATGCCGACGATGTTGCCTTCTTCGACGCCGGTGTCTTCGACTTGGTGGAACGAGGTCACAAGGACGTCCGAGATGAAGAGCGCGTCCTCGTCGGCGACGCCGTCCGGGATCTTGATCGTGTTGGCCTCGCCGTAGGGGATGCGGACATATTCCGCCTGACCGCCGGCAAAGCCGCCAGTAAAGTGACTGTAGCCGAGCATGCCGCCTGCGGGTAGTGGGAGTGTCAGTCGGCAAGCAAGGGCGGAGCGATAAAAGTGAACTTACAAGTACGACCGCCGTACATCGTCTGCATCGTGCTCGACGAGTTGGTCATGACGCAGGCGGACGAGAGCTTCTTCTGGCACATGAAGCATTCACCGCAGGCGCTGTGTGGTCGGGGATTGGTTAAAGTGGTCCGGGGAAGAGGGATGGCGGAGTTGACGTACATATTGAATCCGGCAACTACGCGTTGACCGACCTTAAGGTTTTTGACGGCAGGGCCTACCTCTACTACCCGACCTGCCACCTCGTGCCCCAAAATATCGTGCTTACGCAGCTCGATGATAGCGCCGCTGTCGAGGCAAAAGTTGTCGTGGTCAGTCAGTCTCTCGGAGCCGGCGGTTCGGGGTAGACTCGCGATATGACATACGCAAGAAGATGCATGTCCGATCCGCAGACTGTGGTACCCGTTGTCTCGATGACAATGTCCTTCGGGTCCACGACCTTCGGCTTATTGGCCTCCTCCACCTTGACCTGCATGAGCACTTAGGTGTATCAGCACCATAACAGTAGGCAGACCGGACGGTAGATAGTATGCGAGCGCAGCGGTATGCAGTACGCGGGCGCAGCGGTATGCAGTATGCGGGCGCAGCGGTATACGGGGGAACAGTAGGCAAGGCGAAGTCTATTCCGCGCTTGAGAAGGCCGACGAGAACGCACCTTCATCGGGCCCTCCCAGACAAGCGCCTGTGCAAAGATTACATATACGCATCAGTGAGAGTTTCATGGAGGAGATGTCTCTATCGCCGGACGACGAACCTTCATCTTTTCGCCGGACGGGTCTGCAAATTCTGGCTGCTGAGACGGGTTCGAGAGATGCGTCTTGATTCCGGTCGGCATAGCGTCCATAGCCTTCTCGGCCGCGTTGGCCAGTGCATTCATCGCCATTGTTCTTTTTCGATAGCACGGGTTTTGTGTAGATTCGCTGTTCAGAATCGGGGTGACGTGAACGGTTAGCGTCTCTCCTTCCGAACGGCAGCTGCGGCCTCGCTCCTGAAGAAACCGGCCTGTCGCCTGCGTACTCACCTCGGTAGAGAGCCTGAATGAACACGAGAGTGTAGTAAGTAGAAGCGAGAAGCCGCAAAGAACCTCAGTTGCAGGGATCGAGTCGCCTCGCGAGGCGGGACCTCGTGTTGATGACGACTGTTCCTCCACAAGTCCGAAAGCTTTTTTTCTTCGCGTCGCGTGTGAGCCGCCGGCCGGCGGCGCGTGAGCCGTCGGCTCTGAGGCCGATTCCCGCCCATTAAAGTCGAGGCACGTGCGCCAGCTACAGCGTTAGAGCCAGTACATAGAGTGCAGAGGTCATTCCACACGGAAGTCCTGAGCAGCGCAAAGTCGCATGAGTGTCGCACGCCATGAACCGGACAGGCGCTCTCCGCTGCAGCCTGCGCTCGACCAAGGTCGGCCAAAAAATCGTGAGAAGGGGGGCGTATGCAAGAATGAGACAAGGAAGCTACACGTTAGGCGAGATGCAACGCCAACTGGCGTTGTGTACAGAGACGGGAACCCGAGGCAGTCGGCGAGGTCTAGAGGTCGTCCATGCCGCCAATTTTGACCTTTTGTCCAGGCTCGAAAGCGGGCATGCCTGTTGGACGTTCGAAGCCGTCAGTGCCAATGCATTCCGAGACCACGGAGAAGGAGAGCTCACCCAGGTACGGGCAGCTGCCACACCGGAAGGCGTCGCCGAGGTAGCAGTTTCCGCAACTGCTCGTCACGCCGCTCTTGATCTTCCTCGCCGGCTTCTTGCCCGTCTTGGCGGCACCGTTGGTCGTGCTCGCATTGCCCGCCGTCGTATTCGGCTGCGCGGCAAAGCCCGCTTCGACGAGGTCATCCTGCTCCTTCTCGTCGAGCAGGATCTCGCGCATTCCGCACGTGCAGTCCTTGCATGCCCTCCGGGTCCGCTTGACGTTGCAATCGGCTCGCTGGACCAACGTTGGTCGCTCGAGGTCCTCTTTGGTCAACAAGGTCGACTCGTCGATGGTCGGGGTCGTAGCGCCGGAAGAGGATGCCGCGGCCGCCGTCGTGAAAGCCCACAGCGAGGCCTTGGCTGCCCGCGAAGTCCGACCGGGAAGCGGGACCGCAGAGACAGGTGCTGCTGCTGCTGTGGAGGAGAGAGGTACTGCGGCAGACGCAGCCGATGGGTCGAGAGTCGAGGCTGGCCGCTTCAGCGAGAGCGGAACCGAAGTCACGGAAGGCTTGACGGCGATGACCTGGCGGCAAAGGATTCGTCAGTGCTTCGAGTGACCGGCACGCATGAGACGCGACCACGCACCGAGTTTCCAGACTTGTTTGCGCCCGACAGCCCGACCAGAGTCAACTCGCCGAGCAGTTCTTCGTGGTCGGCCGCGTCTCCGCGAACTTCGAACGATCCTCCAGCCGCCAATGAAGGTTCGAGGAGAGTCAAGAGCGAGCTGGTGACCAAGTTCGCCGGCAGCAGGACGGCGACATGCTTGAACTGGCTCGAGGGAAGTGCAGTTGCTGGTGGATGAACAAGGATCACGTCAGCAGATTCTCCAACGGGCTCGCAGCGGGTTTCGGGTGATGCAACAGGGCACGCCAGCTTCGTAGCCGTGCCCCGAGCCCGCAACGGACCCCGCTGCCACGCTTCGCTGATACCGCTGATTACGGATTGGGTAATCCACGAGGAGCTGGTGCGACTCACCTCCCTCGACGATGCGGTCGACCATCTGCATCTCGACCTTGCCCTTGCCAGAGAGCTCTATCACGAGAGCCTGGTACGAGCCATCCTGCGCGGCGGCTTGAGAGGCGACGACGAGGATGTCGGCCGGAGATGATGAGGCAGCGGGAGCAGGAGCAGACGGCTCTACGGCGGGCGTGGGAGTGCCGTTCATGTCCAAGTCATCGCTGAACAGTGCGAGCGAAGCCATCTTTGGTGGATGAGCGTGCGAGAGAGCAAGGTGACTTGCAGCCACTCGAGTCGAGATCAGTCAGCAGAGAACGCAACATCTCTCCCGACCTAAGAAGCGCAGTGCAAACAGCAGGTTACAAGAAGGTACGACAAAGGGCTTGTTCGAGAGTTATACAAGGAAATATGCGAAAACGATGCGAAAGAACGAGCGAGTCATCAACATCAGGAAAGGGTTCGAAAGGATGTGGCATATATGGACAGAGCGCGGCGTTCAGTTCGACAACAGACACGCAGAGGAAGAAGAAGAAAGGCGAAGAGATAAGGAAATAAGAAAGGAAGCGCGCGTGTGCCGCGCAGCCGATCAGGCTGAACCGCGTCGTTCCTCCTCGGGGGCCGGCGACGACGGGTGGCTGTCATCCTCGTGCGTTTTGACTTCGAGCTTGAAGCCGAGATGCGAGAGTACGGCGAGCAAGTCGGCCTTCATCTGGAAGGGTAATCAGGTGGCGTCAGATGACTTGCAAAGCTGGATGGACCGAGAGGAGGAGGTACTCACGATCGGCTTGCACAGGATGCCCGCAAAGAGGGTACCGGCGGCATCGTCAACGGCGGCGGGCTGCGAACAGACAGCAACGATCGGAGAGTTGGCGGAAGGGTTCACGGTGCTCTTGATCATCCGAGCAGCCTTCTCTCCGTCGACGACGGCCATCGCGAGGTCTGCAGAGAGCGGGGTTAGCAATCGGTGTCATCACAGTCTGGCCGTACTTGAAAGGCACCACTAACCCAAGAAGAGAACGTCGAACGGGATTCCTCCCGCGGCCAAGATGGCTTCCGCACCGTTCGGCACCACGACGACCCGGCAGCCGAGTCGCTTCAGCATCGTTTCGAGGACTTTGGTCACGATGGGATTCCTTCCCGCGACGAGGCAGTCGATCGTTGCGAGACGATTCGCAGCAGGGACGGAGGACGACATCGGAGAGGGAGAAGACGACGCCGAGATGCCGAAAGGAGCATTGATCGGTGCCGGCGCGTCGGGCGCAGAGGAGACCATCGGCATCGCCGGAGCGTCTGCCCCCGGGATCTGGAGCGGAGGCAGCGACTCGATTCGGGACGGCGGCAAGAGCGAATCGGACGTTTCCGTCTGGGCTGACCCGCGTCGGCGGCTACTCGCATCCTGCCATTCACTAGGGACGCGAGGTCTCTCTCCGCCAAGGAGGCTGGTGGGGATCGAACTGCGGCGCAAACGAGAGGGTAACGAGTTGCGGCGTTGGTGACCGGAGTGGCCCATGGACAAGCTGGGTTGGCGCGTCCGCAGCCGCTCGACACTGGGGGACATTTGACTTCCCGACAACTGGCGCGAATGGTTGGATCCGTTGTTGCCGTTGCTGAAGGGAAGCGCCGAGCCATTGGACGAGGCCGACGTGGACGACGGCGAGGTGGGACCGCCAGGATAGCGAGACGACGTCTTGAGCGGAGAGAGTGCGTCCGCACCCGGCGGGAGGAGCTGCTCGTCTTTCAGCTTCCGGATCACATCGTCGTTCGCTTGTTTGAGAACCGTCAGGTTCCGGAAGTTGAACGTGCCGAAATCGTCGAGCTGGTTCGTCGCGGGTGCAGTCTCCGACCGGTCGCGAGGAGCGCGAATCGGCTCGACCGTCTCGCTGAAGGGCGTCGGCACCGGCAGCATCTGTCGGATTGCTGGGTCGTCGGCGAGGGCCGTATCGCCCGAGGTGGCGACTTCCTCAGCGGCTTCGGCGTCTTTCTCCTTGTAATCCTCTTGCCCGGTGGCACCTCGAGGGTCGAAGTAATCCGTCGACTCGGGATCGTTCACTTGAGGAACGAAGTCGACAGGTTGGAGCAGCAGGTTGTCCCAGTCGACACCGTCCAGGAACGGATGCGACTTGACTTCCTCCGCGCCTTTCACGCCGAGTCGTCGAGACGAGTCGGAGACGAGCAGCCGATCGATAAAGTCGCGCGCCTCTGGCGAAATCTCGATGAGATCTTCGTGCCATTCAAGCTTGCGCGACAAGATGTTCTCAAAGACCTTCTCGGGGGTTTCGTCGTGGAAGGGCGGAATGCCGTACAGGAACCTGCCGAGATGGTCGTCAGCGTCGTCAAGCTCAAAAGGGACTTCCGCAGGAAGAACGAATTGCTCACTCGTAGGCGATGACGCCCAACGCCCACCAGTCGACTCCGGCGTCCATGCCGACGCCAAGAATGCTCTCGGGGGCTAGGTAGTCGGGCGTGCCGACAAAGTGCTGCTGAGGCGTCTCTGCGGCTGCGCCGGGGGGACCGCTCACGCTAACGTTCCGAGGTGCCGACCCCGAGGTGGAGGCGGGAGTCGTCAATTTGACGGCGTGCGACGAGCCGGGCGCGCTTGAACCGCCGCTGCCTTCGCTCGGAGTGTCGAGCGAGAAGCTGTCGGTGATGGGCACGTTCCCGAAGTACCCGGTTTGAGATTGATTCACGAGTGCCGGCGTGTGCAGCGGGGACGAGGAGGTCGAGAATTCGGATCCGTTCCTTGCGAGGCCGGAAGGGCGACGCGCGTCCCGCAGACTCGGGAGCTGGGTCTGTCGGCCGAGGAGACCGATCCGGCTCAGACCAAAGTCGGTCAGCTTGAGATGGCCCTTCGAGTCGATCAGAAGGTTGTCGGGCTTGAGATCGCGATGAATGATGCCGGCTCCGTGGAGGTGGTTCAACCCGACAATCACTTCGGCGATGTACCGCTTGGCCCAGTCTTCCGGGAGGCCGCCGAGGTTCTTGACGAGCGCGGCGCAGTCGCCGCCGGGAAGATATTCCATGACGAGGTAGAGGTAGTCCTTGGACTGGAACGTGTAAAAGAGCTTGACGACAAACTCGGAGTCGGTCTGCGTCATGAGGATCATGCGCTCGGCTTTGACGTTCGTGACCTGGTTCTTGGCGACCATGTCCGACTTCTTGAGGACCTTGATGGCATAGTAGTCGCCGGTCGTGATCTTCTTGGCGAGATACACGGAGCCGAACGCGCCCTTCGAGATGGGCTTGATGACCTTGAAGTCCTTGATCGACGACGCGCGGGTCCGCGACGAGGGTACGACCGCCGGAATCCGCGGCGACATCGGTACGAGCCCTGACGGGCTCGACGAAGCGATGGAAGCTTCGTCCGGTCCAAGCGTCGGCGAGAGGTGGCTGAGCGGTTGGGACAAGCGACGCTTCATCTCGGCTCCTGGCCGTTGCAGGTCGAGAGCGTCGATTTGTCTCGGCGAATCCTGCGAGGGGACTGGCTGCAGCTGCGGCGAGTCGAACGGAAGCGGAGAGGGACCGCGTTCGCGCGACTGTTCCCGGCCGGCGAGCTGCATTGCGGCCATCGCTTCTTGCGCTTTGGCTTCCCACTCTTGCCGTACCTTTTCCGCGTACAGGATCGTGTTCCGCAGCCGGTTCACGCTGTTGAGCTTGAAGCGGATTTGGTCTTCGGTGTCGCAGACGAGCTGATTCAGCGCATGTTCCTCGGCAGGCGGGCGTTGCCACCGCATGACGACCGCGAGGTTGTTCTCGGACTGCATCATGACGCTTGGTCAGCGGGTGCTACACCTGAGCTGAGCTCAAGAAACGTACATTCGGGCTCAGAAGGCGTTGCTCATGTATAGGGACCGTGTCCGTATCATCGGTGACGGACGGCGTCGAGATCGAGATGGCGATCTGCAGAATGTCCCGGACGTGGTCGAACACCCGCTGTTGCGCAAGTCGAGTCTGCATCGGCGGGCCAGGACTGGAATTCGGGCTTGAACGGGGAACGAGTGACGCTCTTCTGCCGTCCAGGTACGTAGGAGGCGTCGCTGCCGGCGAAGTGTTGAGCGGTATCCCGGCGTACTCGATCTTGGTCTCCGATGTCGCCCCGTTCAGACTCGAGGCGAGCTCCTCGACGGTGTTCAACATCTCACGGAGACGATCGTTGCAGTCCGAGATGTCGCCCTCGAGGCGATGCACAGCGTTGCAGGTCTCGTTGTGTTTCTCGAAGAACCAAGCCGGGGTCGGCCGCTCGCAGATGCGGCAGAGGATGGGGTCGAGCATCAATCGTCCCGGCGCGATCAGCAAGGCTGGGTCGGTGGCGGCGCGCCAATGGAGGCCGTCCAGTCCATACCGTGCGAGTGATTGCGAGGCTTCATCCTCGGCGGTTTCTGCGATCGGCGCCGGGCGTACGACCCACATGGTGTGCGAGGCGCTGCCGGTCAGACCGTCGAGCATGAGCATGCCCTTGCCTTCCATCGCTTCGTACAGATCCTCGGGCGGGTTCTCATCCTGGGAAGTCTCCGAGGTTGACGCGACGCGCAGCCGGAAGCTGACCTCGACCGTGTGCGAGTCGTCGGCCTCGAGTTGTCGAGTCGCCTCGGCGAAAACGGCAGCATCGTCAGGATACAGAAAGTCGGAGATCGGCATGTCGAGGCATTCGTCAGGCTCGACACTGCTCGGATGGGAGTAGGTCAGATCGCTCATCGTTCACGCTCGTCTCGGCACAGAATCACAACTCACCCGACTAATTCTTGCCATGCTGAACTCAAGTACTGGAAGAGCTGCCCATTCAGGCTCAGTTCCATCAGTAGCGTCTGCGCGCGGATGGTGTCGACAGCGCGATGCAAATCGCCAACGCGAGCTTGAGCGTCGTGCTCGGCCGGAGCGGAGGACGGTTCTCGCGCATGTCGGAGCGGCGATTTCTCAGAGCCTTCGGCACCTTCCCCGAGGTCAATACCCAACGGCGACCATACTGGCGGCTGCTGGCGGCCAGCAGTAGGCGGAGACGAAGGCTGAGAAGAGAGGCTCACTCCGCGCGAGCGAGGCTCCGGCGACTCTTCGGTCGTCGGTTTCGCGATGAACAGAATCGGTTCGCCGCTGTCGTCGACGCCTTCCTCGAAAGACCAAAAGCCCTTTTCGGCTTCCCACCATTCGACGACGCGGCTGAGCCCGGCGATCGCGAGTAGCAGCTGAACGTACCAGCCGCGACACGGCAACTCGGGGTTGTCGGACCACGCGTCGCCGATTTGCTGGACCCGCGAGATATACTCGGCACACGTCCCGGGCGTCTTGGTGAGCTTCGAGATCGGCGTATCGAGCACCTCGGTCGCGATGGTGATGATCTCTTGCAGTAGGACGATGAACGCCGACTCTGCGAGCTCGGCCGAGTCTGACGTGAGCTGACCGGCACCCGGATAAGCAGGCGACTGCGATCCGCTCGTACGGTGGGAACCACCTGGCGGCATCGGCGAATGAGAGCGAGAGCGCGACGCGGACCGAGACGACGCATTCGACCCAGGCGGTGAGCGACCCTTGTGGTCACTCAGGAAACTGGAATCGCGAGGTGCACTCGTCAAGTGACGCTGTCGAGGCACGATACTCGCACGGCGTGGTGAAGACGCTCGCGTCAACGATCTTCGGCGGTCCCCAGAAGGGGACGTGACTGGCCCTCGGGGGGTCTTGGTCCGCGACGGAGCAATGCTTGTACTTGCACCATCCGAGTCGGTATTCGGCAAGTCGTCCGCGCCGGCCTCGTCGACGTCGACGACCGCTTCGCTTCCAGAGTCGTCAAAGTCGGAGGCCGGGGCGTGGCTTCTCCGCCGGCTCTTCTCGCCCGGCTGAGCCTGGTCGTGCGGACTGAACTGGCGCAGAGTTGGCGGGAGCGGCGTGTGGACATCACGATGCATCTCTGTCTCGACGTAAGCGGTGATGTCGGTAATGATGCGCCGCAGCTCCTTGTCGCAGTTCTCCTTGGCGCTTGCCAGGCGCTGCCGGATCTGCTGTTTGACCGTCTGCATCGAGAACGACGACACCTTGCCTTCTTTCGAGACCTTCGGCCGGACAGGCGCCGGAGTCGTCGCCGACTTGCGTTCCCGGACGGGGAAGTGTGAGGCAGTGGGAATCAGCCCGGGCGTGCGCACCCACATCGGGGAGTGCCCGGGCGTCATTCTCGGGTCCTCAGCCGGCGACGGCATGGCGGCAGGGACAGGGATAGGGAGTGAGGTCTGCCCCTGAGGACCAACGTCGGCGAGTGGCGGAACATGAGGATCGCTTTTCGCCTCCGCCGAAGCCGCTGGTCGTCTGGGAGAGGGGGACCGGTGCCGCGGCGAAAGCTGGTTCAGCTCCGGACCGAGATTGAGCGAGAGATGCGGATTCCGGCGAGCCCGAGAGGCCGCGCTGGCCTCGCCTTCTTCTGCGCCCGACGTGGCGGCTCCTGTGGGCGAAGGCTTGCGCCGGTGCGAGTCGACACGGGCGGACGGCGCAAGGGGTCCCGCAGGCACAACGCCGGTTTGGTATGCCGTAAGGCTCCCAGAGACGGGAGCGCTGGATCGGGGGAGCTCTGTGGCGGAGGCGACGTTGCGCAAGCTGGGACTGCTCGGCGTGACTGGGCGCAAGAACTGCGACGACGTGCGAGAAGGCATGGTCTCGAGGGTCGGCATCCTAGCCAAACGCGGCTGCTCCGTCGATGTCCGCCGTGGCCTGGCTTCGCGCTGCTCGTCTGCCGCCCCGGAAAAGCTGGTACGGACCGCGCTCCACCACGCGTCGATCTTGTTCCCGAGCTTGGTGAAATTGCGCTTCCGCTTCGCTCCCGGAGAGCCGAAGTTCGACACTGAGCTGCCGCCGGTCGAAGTGACGGATTGGAGCGGGGCGAACTCGTAGGATTCAGCCGATGACATCGGGGTAGGCGTGGGGAACGGCTGGAAGTTATCGCCGTCGCCGTCCCCGCCACCCATCCCTTCGCTGACCGCAGCGAGCGGGAAGTAGTCGTGCCGCATGGGCAAGTTCGGGGTCAGGAAGCCCTGGCTGATGAAAGAAGTGGGCGGCGCCGAAGTCGATTCGAACGGATTGAAGTCCGTCGCTGTTCCGGACCAGGAAAAAGAACGTCAGTCGCAGAAAGCAACCGTCCTTCCGCATGCAAGCGAGGCTTACTCGTCGCTTTCGCTTTGCCTTTTTGCGCGGCAGCGAGCGCGGGCTCTGCCGGTTGGAAAGTGTCGGAACGTCGAGGAGGACTGGGCGTTCCCGGCTTCTTCTCCCTCGGACTCTTCTTGCCCTTGCCCGTGCCCTCGCCTTCTGTCGACTGACCATCCTCGTCGCTCGCGGCCTTTTCCCGTTCCGGAGACGTATCCCCTTCTTGATCCGCCCGCAACTTGGCTTCTTTGAGTTTGCGATATTCGTCGAGCCAGTCGACCCATTCGATCTCGCGCGTCTCCGAATGCGCCGCGGTATCTCGGTCGCCAGCCTCGACGCCGTCGCCTTCCCCGCGTGCGTGAACAAAAGTGCTTCCGGCGCCGACGGTACCTGCTTCCAGCGTGGAAACAGCAGGACCCGAACCTTTCCATTTCCGCATTTTGGCGTTGCGGGTCGACATGATGATCTGGGCGTACTCGTCGGTGCCGTCACCGGGAGCGCCAAGTCCAGTCGTCGGCGCCAGAGACATGCGGTGCGTCGCGAGTCGCGATCCCGACTGGAACGGCGCGGCGTTGCCAAAGCCGCCCGAGATCGATTCCGATGCTTGATGCGCGCGGCGTGCCAACGGCGACGACGTGGAAATCGAGACGCTCAATCCGGCCGGCGCAGAGGCATCGCTGATAAAGCTCGAACTGAAAGTCGGCGGCGAGGATGCCTTGTCTGGGAGGGCAAAGCTGGAACTCCCGAACGGCACGGCGATGCTGCGGGACCGGTCTCGCGTGTGAGTCGGTCCCGAAAGTGGCGGCGTATTGAGCGAGGTCGGGAAGAGGGGCGCAAAGGCTGAACCCGAGCTCGAAGTCGATTGTGCGGGCGGAGTCACGCTCAGCGTCGCCAGGTGCTCCCGACTGCTGTGTCTCGACGGTTGCCGCGACGGCGGTCGAGATGCAGCTGGAGAGTGCGAAGATCGACTCGACGGCGGAGACGCAGGCGAAGGCGCCCTCGTCGCGACTGGTGTTTTGGGCAAGCGAGCATCGAGAACTCCCGCGCCAAACTTGCTGAAACCATGTGGTTCGGGCATGCTCATCGGTTCGCCGTTGTTGTAAGCAGCGCTCTGCTGTCGAAACTCGAGCGCCGTCCGGACGGATTCGGGAACCTTTTGGAGCTTGATCGATTCGTGCGGAGGCGGTGCCGCCGGGAACGGTTGCGGGATCGAGACGCCGGCGTGCATCGGCGCGACTGAAGCTCGCAGAGAGCGAGCGTTCGTCGGTGAACCGGGTTGAAACCCGCGAGGATAAGACACCGAGGACCGGCGCGAAGCCGACGTGGGCGAGATGCTGAGAGACGAGGAGGGCGACGGCGGCGACACGGCGATGGGATCAAAACTGGCGGAGCTGCTCCGCGAAGGGGACGAGCCGGCACTGCGAGCTTCAGGCGCCGTCCCGGTCCAGCCGGCATAGTCGCGAGAACGCCGCTTGGACGGTGAGCCTTCGTCGGCCGAGGCGTTCAGGACCATCGATAAACCGCTCGCGCGCGCACTCGGTGCACGCACGCGACCCGCCCGTGCGGTCCTGCTCCCGTCCTGTTCTGGACTCATCTCGCGGGCGGATCCGGCCGAGGGACGCGGTCGTGCACGGGCTGAAGCGCGCGGCGTGATGTTTGCCTCGCTCGACGAACTGCTCGTGTCCGGTAATTCGATCTGACCCGGTGGTGGCGAAAACTCCATTTCTGTGGGTGTGGGAACGTCTCGTCAGGCCGCGGCACACTTTTAATGCGGAGGTCGACGGATCGAGCTCACCTCCGAACGGCTCGGGTGCCTGCGTTGAGGACTGAGCGATCTGAGCCTTGTCTGTCCAACCTGCGACACCGTCCTCGTCTTCCTCCTCAATGTCCGAGTCGCCGTCGTCACCGCCGTGGCGCTCTTCAACGGGACCGGATGCCTGCGCGAGAGGAGACGGGAAGAGCGGCGTCGTGCTGAGCCTGACGGACGACGTCGGAATGGTCGCACTGATCGGGATCGGGAACGACGGCGAAGGCGGGCTGGAGACGACCGTGTGCGAAGTCCCGGCAGAACCGGCCGAGACGGGTCCTCCTGCCCCACCTGACGAGAGGAGGTCTTGCGTCGATAGCGGCGAAGGGCCGCCATACCTGCGCGTGGCGCCGAGTCCGCTCGGTGCCGCCGCTGACGGTGGACTCGAGACGGGCGTCTGTTTCGGATTCGGCGAGGTGAACGTCTCCTTGGCCTCGCCGAGGCTGTTGCCGTTGTTGCTGCCGCCGTCGGTACTCATGCACTCGGATCCGCTCTCCTCGTACGAGGTGGGGTCTGTCGTCCCCGACACGCTCGAAGAGACCGAGTCTTGACGACGGCGGTGGCTCTGAGCCGAGCTAGCGGAACTGAGAGGCGACGACGAGAGAGTTCCGCTCGACGATTGCACGTTGGTCAAGAGGCGAGCCGACGGCGACGGCGGCGCCGCTGCGGCCGACCTGTACGGACGGTACGACGACGGCGGCGGCGGCGAGAGTCCCGTCGACGATGGAGCCTTGCGAACTGCTTGCGTCGGCGAAGCCTGGCTGCTCAGACTCGAAGTACTTGCGATCGAACCGCTTCTCGAGCGGGACGACGACGGCCGAACGGCTGGCGGCGACTCGCTCGACTCCTGCAGGCAAGCGCGCATGCGTGGGTTCGAGCGGGTTGTCAGTTCTGTTTCTTCGATTCGCTCTGCGCTCGTCACTCACGCGGTTGGACATGCGCGCGCTCTCTCTCGCGAGAGGGCAACGACTTCGTGTGGGGAGCGTGGCCGAGCCGTCCGAGTCGAGTAGGGACTGCGCGCGCCCTGCCAGGCAGACTGTAGCTATAGATAGGTGCTATATGTACGGACGGTACAGCACCAAGCGTGTAGAGCAGTGCGGAGTCTCTCTCTGCCTCGCTCACTTTCGCTACCTCATCGACGGCGCGAGCCAACACGATCGAAGAATTTTCTTTCCTCGCCTCTCTATATACTACGCTAACACTGCCATCAAGCTGTCCATTACATACTAGAGCAAGTGGTCGAGTTGACCCAAAAATGATACGAAAACCTTGTCTCGACCTTTTTTTTGCGCGTCTCCGCAGCACCGCGCTAGATGTCGACATCCTCGGACCGCATGCTTAGACCTCGCAAGGGTCGCTAGATGGTAGTAGCACGAAAAGTGTGCGTCCTGGGGGACGCCAAAGGTTGCTCCGAAGCTGTACGGACCCTTTCGCCTTTCCTCGGCCTCGCTGCGCAACCTCGATTGTTTTGGCGCGCCAGGCCTTAGTCGCGGCTCTCTTCGCTTTAGCTGCAGACGGAGACAGCGGCCGGACCGACCATGGCGCCGCAAGAATTGCCAGCTGCTCCCGCCAACCTGGACCGTGCGCGTGTTCCATGAATCGCGCAGTGGCAAATACAGTAGTCCTCTGATCTGGATTCCACAGCACATACTGCCCCTCCGCGAGGACACGCTGCATACATGTGGGTGCATCTGCTAGGAGCTGATGCGGAGAAAGGTAGGCACAAG
Source organism: Rhodotorula sp. JG-1b (assembly GCA_001541205.1). Lineage (NCBI taxonomy): Eukaryota > Fungi > Basidiomycota > Microbotryomycetes > Sporidiobolales > Sporidiobolaceae > Rhodotorula > Rhodotorula sp. JG-1b. The sequence continues at coordinate 203,688 of KQ954466.1, read as the reverse complement.
GGCAGCACCACGAGGTCACTTGACCTTTGCACGCCGGAAGGTGCTCCAAATCCGGCGCCAAGTGGGTTTGGCTCAAATCGATCGAACCGCCGCTGTAGAGAGCACATGCATGTCGGGTCACGTCGTCGGACCAGTGCAAACAGGAAAGATCTGTATGCATACCTGAGACCGGGGGGCTGAATGGAATTGATTTGCAAGCCAACATCGAACTACCGAATAGGTTACGGAACAAGATCAAAGGAGGAAGACGGCCGAATAGAGATACACATACTCCGAATACTCGGGGGACTGGGGTCTATGAGATAACGCGCGACGCGCATATGGAGGGACCCGGGGGGGGGGGGGGGGAAAGAAGAAATAAGTTAAGGTCTCTTTTCTTTTGAGGGGGACGCCGACGCTCTAGGCCCACTTGCTGCTGCTACTGCCGCCGGCGGGACCAGTAGATTTCGCTGGAGCAGCCACCGTCTTTGGCGAGTCGGCTGCTGCTTTGGCGCCACCGCCGCCGCGGGACGCCTTCTTTTTCGACTTGCGCGAGCTCGAAGACCCTTTACTCGACGCGGTCGGTGACGCTACAGAAGGCGTTGCAGGGGTAGGAGGAGGATGACCGCCACCACCAGCGGCGCCCTTTCGTGCTGCGGCTGGAGACGACGGCGACGGCGTCAACCCGCTCAGGCGAGAGAACGCAGCCGGAGTCGGTCCCCCACTGCCGGCGGCTGCACGATCTCGCCACGAACGCTCCGTCACCGACGGCGAGTTTGCCACCTGCTGCTGATGCGGCGAATTCCGAGCGAGGTGAGGCGGCGTGTCAGGCGGCGTGGAACCACCACCTCCGATGGCGGCACGCGCGGCGGAAGCGAACAACCGTCCGTTCGGTTTCAGCGTTGTCGGCGGCGGCGGCGGTGGCCGCGCTGCAGCTGCTGGTGACGACGACGACGACGAGTGCTGCTGCGGTGCGAGTTTCGCGTTCGTCCGTGCCGGCGGACTGCGATGCGGATGCGCGCTACGAGCCGCATGGCGCTTCGAGCCGAGGTTGGGCAGCGCCGGATTCGAAGAAGATCCCGTGGCCGCAGCGGATAGACTGCTCAAGGAGGTCGCGCTGGCAGACTCGACGCTCGGCGTGTACGTCGAGGAGGTGGAGGTGGTGTCGATACCCCAGTCGTCCAAAGTCGGCAATTCATCATCGTCGTCGTCGGCCCAGTTGAGGTGACTGCTCGAAATCGACGGCGCGTCCGAGCCGGCCGAGGAAGAGACCGAGCTACGCCGGCTGCTCACACTCTCGCCGTCGTTGTCCTCCTCTCCTTCTTGCTCCTCCTCCTCTTCGGCAGGGGCGTCCTCCATCTGTGCGATCGGCGAAGATTGAGCGCGCGCGGCAAACACTGCGGGAGCTCTCGGCGTCGGCGTCTTGGAGAGGTCGTCGCCGCCGCCGCTTTCGTCGGCCAGGACTTTCTGCATCTGCAGAGGGGTGGCACCTTGAGCTTCTTTTTGTGGTGAGCCCTCCTTCTTCGGTGTCTTTGTGGAAGCGCCTCGGTCCGGCGAAAGTAGATCTGGCTGCTGCCTCCGCTGATCCGCAACCGAGGCATGCTCGTCAGGCTCGTCGTCGCCCGCGACCGCCCACTTCGACTTGCCGCCGAGGACCTTTTTCGGGGTCCGCGCTCCGTTTGTACTTGGCGGCGTCGCAACGGGTGAGGAAGTGGCAGCGGAGGGAGACGGGTCGGCAGCCATCATGGCCACGCCGCGGAGGGACGACGGCGACTTGGACAGCCAACTCGACGGCGAGCGCGGCGACGTTGCCGCTCGGAGCGGAGGCGAGGTCGGTGGCTTTGCTCGCGACGGAGATGCGGCCAGATGGCTCGGAGGCGAGACGGAAGCGGTCCTCATTTGCGAGATCATCGATTCGAGTTGTCCGAGGGCAGGCGAGTTTGGCAGAGATGTGCGACTCGACGACGGTGGCGGCGGGGAGGACATGTTGATTGCGCCAGGGTGGGGATTGCGCGGAGACGAGGCGGACCCGGACTGGGAGTGGGAGTGCTGCTTGGCGGGGGAGCGAGCCGCCGGTGACGACGATGAGGACGAGGCGACGGGAGGAGGCGAACTCGCCCACCGAGAGCTGTTGGTACTCCGCCCGACCGGTATCGGCTGCGCTTTCTGGAGGACATCCTCCGGCAGAGGGGCGATGTGGGATGCACCGCCGCCGCCGTGGTGCACGGCGCGAGGGAAATGACTGCCCTTGCGCGGCGACCGAGACGCCCGCGACGGAGAGCCGACAAAGGGAGGAGGGGACCCGACCGAGGGAGGAGAGGTGGCACCTAGAGAGGAACCCTTGAACGTGGATGACAAGCCGTTGCCGGACGCGGACGACTGGATGGGGACGGGAACCGGTACCGTTACGGCGGGCGAGAGGCGCGAGAGGAGCGAGGGAGGGTTGTCGGCCGAGGGCATGTCGAGCTGAGTACGTTGGTGAGGTTGCGGCGAGTCTGATGGGTCGACGGGCGGTCTCGATAAATAGATCTGAGATTGGGCAAAACAAGAGGCAGGTCGAGCGGGACACGAGGGGCGAGAGAGGCGGACGGTCAGCGTTCCTGTCGACTTGAACGGCGCGGACAAGCAGGAGCTTTACCTAGTACAACAGGTCTGAACGGGGATGAACCGCGTTCGGTGTCGCTGTAGTGTTAATCTGGACGCTGCGGTGGGGCAGCAGGTACCGCGAGGGACAAAAAAGTGTTCGAGATCAGCGAGCGCGCGATCCCAGCGGGCGATCGATATACGTACCTATAACGCACAAGTGACTGTCCGAGTAGCCCGAATTTTCTCTAACAGCGTTCCGTAGCGAGTATGGCGGGATCCCTAATCGGCAAGAGGGAGGAAGCGGCGGTAACAATGTTCGACTGGGTTCGCCGGCCGTCGGAGGATTTACATGCGTTTCGTTTGACCTGAAAGAGAGCTCTGTATAGCTGATCAGCTTGACTGGAGCGCGTGGAGAGCGAGAGGTCGAGGTGAAAGCTGCTCTCCGTCCGCACGACTCGACTCGACTCGACTCGTCTCTCCGCCTCTCTACGCTCGTCCAGAACAAGCACAGGTCCCGACAAAATGTCCAAGGTCCAGGCACCCGAACTCAAAAAGGTGAGCATCGTCTCGGCATCGTCGTCCTCCTCGTCGTCCCTCTTGTGTCCAACATCGAGCGACACGGGGCACCGTCACAACCCCAGGCGCCAGGCAGGGCAGGGGCAGTATAGCTGTACCTAGCTCTCTCTCGAAGCGCAACCTAGCCTCAACTCCCCAGGCACGGATGCTGACCCCGACACCCCTTCGACGTGCCCGCTAGTACATGGACAAGCTCCTGTTTGTCAACCTGCAAGGGCACCGCAAAGTCTCGGGCTACCTCCGCGGATTCGACATCTTCCTCAATCTCGTCATCGAAGACGCACGCGAGGAAGGCTCGGCAGACAAGACCGAGTGCGGCACCGTTGTCAGTCCTTCCTCTCCTCTTTCTTTCACCTCGCGAGTCCTGACGCCCTTCCCCCGCCCGCCACGCACAGGTCATCCGAGGGAACAGCGTGACAAGTATGGAGCTGATGGCAGCACGATGAGCCACCGGTTCCTCCCCTCTCGCGGGCCCTCGACGCTGCAATGCCCTTCCGCTCCCCTGTCACTTCTTCCCATTCATGTCTTTCCTGTATACCATAACACTCTCACACACACACCTGCAACTCTTTCTTGCGCGGTACACGAGCACAGGACCGGCGAGTCCGGGATCCGATTCGAACGTCGAGAGCGGAGTCAAGACGAAAGCCGATGGGCACCAATTCTGGAATAATGCGATGCCCGAGCGGTATGCGGAACGCCAAAGTGAGCCTCGCTGAGAGGAGACCATGAGACGGGCGACTTGCATACATGAATCGCAATGCAACAACAATGGGACCTCTTATTCCGCAATCTCCCACCCGATCCGCTCGCCCGCGAGGAACGGGATCACAAACTCGTCCTCGCCCTTGTCCGTCTTGAACCTGAACGCCTTGTCAACAACCTTGCCTCCTTCTCCTCCTCCGGCAGTCGTCCTCCGAATCGTCACCTCGTCCCCCTCTTTCGCCGGGAACCCATAAAACTCCCTCCCGAATCGACTGCAAAACCCTTCCAACCGCTCGAGCGGGATCTGGGCCCGTTCAAACAACTCGGCCGTGAGGGGGACGAGGTTCGAAGAAGTGTAGATCCCCGCCGCACAGGGCGAAGGGAGCGTCACTTCGTCAACGGTTGTCCCATCGGCAGCTTGCACCTGCGCGACTTGCAGCGCCGGCAACTTGGACGAGGCGGGGTGAGGGGCCGAGTCGGACCCGAGGAAGAACTTGGGGTTCCCGTCCCGGACGGCGGCGCGGAGGGCGGCGCGGTCCGAAGGGAACTTGGCGAGCGGCTTGCAGAAGCCGAGAGAGGTCGAGCAGGCGCCGTCGATGGTCAGGGCGAGGTGGTGCGGCGTGATGGTCGCGACTACGTTCGGAGGCAGGGACTTGACCTGTGCGGGGGTGGTGCGGGTGGAGTCAGCAAACAGGCAGCCAGGTGGCGAGCCACGACCTCCGGCGTGGAGAGGCAAAACGCAAAGGAGAAACTCACAGCCTCGACTGCTGCAGCGGTGGTGCAGTGCTCGAGCACGATCCGCAGCTTGGGGAACTTGCGGTTGATCTCGCGCAGATGGGGCAAGAAGCGCTCCTCGGCGTTCAAGACGCAGGTGCCCTGGTTGCGCGTTTTGGGTGGTGGGGGTCAGCATGCGGTCTTGAGGGAAGGAGAGCAGCTCCTCGCGCGAGTGAGGAGTAGCTCACATCACCGTCGACGTCACTCGGGACTTCTCCGTGCAAGTTGAGGACCATGTCCTCCTTCTCCATCTCGGCAAACACGGCGTCGTACACGCCGTAACCCTCCATGCCGACGCCACCCTCCGAGTTGGTCGTGACCCCTCGCGGGTAACTCTTGACACCGACGATCCCGCCCGCTTTCGCTTGGCGGATGTGTTCCGGCGTGAGCTGGTTCGAGAGGTAGAGCGAAGGGAGGAGGTGCAGGTTCGGCGCGAGCGCTTGCAGCTCTTTCATGTAGGCGAGGGTTTGCTCCGGCAAGGTCAGGGGCGGGACCAAGTTGGGCTGTGTTGGTGGTAGTACATTGGTCGTCGAAAGGAACGCGGAATCGCCACACGGTCAGCCTCCGGAAGGAAGGAAGGAGGAGGGAGGGACGCACCATGACAAAGGCCATCCGGATCCCACCCTGTTCGACGTGCGGGGTCACGAGACGCATCAGGTTGCCCTGGCGGAGGTGCACATGGGCGTCAAACGGCGCTGGGAGCGTGATCGAGTCCATTGCGGCGGCGGCGGCGGCTGTCGGACGAGACGACGAGAAGAGGGCGGATTTGACGGGGGGGAGGCGGCGGGTCTTGGTAGCGTTGGAGGTAGCTCTGAATAGGCTATGCGAGCTGAGCATCCACTCTTCCGAGCGAATCGGAGGCAGAGGGGAGGAGAACAAGCCGCGGGTCGAGATCGCCACTCGCTGGTTTTTTCACGCGCCGCCGGTCGGTCCGTCTCCCGCTTTCCCCGCGGCTCCAGCTGGCAGTGTTATCCTGCCTGAGCGTAGCTTCACGAGTACAGAATTCGGGCAAAGCTATGGCGGAAGCGCCGGCTTCTCCGCACGACGTCCTCGAGGCGTTGCAACTCTCGCTCGCGTCCGACCCGAACGCTCTCGACCACGCACGACTTGTCTTGGGCCAGTGGGCGCGCGCACCTCGCTTCTACACGTACCTCGTCGATGTCTTTACCTCGCGAGAGGGGGTCCAGCTCGAAGTCAGGTTGCAGGCGGCGCTCCAGTTCAAGAACGGAGTCGAAAAGTACTGGCGCAAGGGGGCTCTCCAGTGCGTCTTCTTTTCGCTATCCGTGACGCGCATAGATCGCCTGTACTAGGATCAGCGGGCTCGGCCTCGGAACGAGCCGAGCTACGTGTTGACGAGCCCGGTTTCCCATTCCCTCCGTTCTTCGCTTTCCGCCCGCCCGCAGTGCCATCTCGCCGGAGGAGAAAGACGCCATTCGGCCTCGCCTGTTGCAGATGATCAGCGAACCGAATCGCGTGGTGCGTTCGCTCAAAGGTCGCTCGAAGTCGAAGAGGGCAGTTTCGAACTGACAAGCGGACAAACGGGACAGTTGGCAAAAACGCTCTCCGTATCGGTCGCAACTATCGCCAAGTATGATTACGGACTTGAGTGGTGCGCGCATATCTTCGCCGAGTGATATTTGACCCCGCGTATCGAAAGCTAAACGCTTGCCGAATCCACCAGGAACGACCTCCCGACCGCTCTGCTTTCCGCGATCCAGTCGGGGCTCGCGCACCCCGACGCGAACGAAGGCCAGATCCTCGTTAACCGGTCACTCCGCTTCCTCAAAGCGTCCGCCAAAGCGCTCGCCGCGAACCGCATGCCCAAGGGGCGAGCCACCATGATGCGGTTCGCCGGGATTCTGTTTACGCCGCTGGCGCAGATCCATGCCGAACTGCTGCGAAGGGCCGTGCAGCAACTGCAGACCGAAGCGAGTACGAGTCAGGATGCAGGGATCGACCCTTTCGAGAGCCCGTTGCTCGCTTTCCGCACTCTCCGGTTCCTCATCATGTACGGGTTCAAGGATCCGGACCTCGCGGGCGAGCCGACCGTTAGTGAAGTCGCTGCACTTCTCCATCACCCGTTCTGAATTAACTCGCGCTCCTGAACAGGACTTCTACCGATCGACCCTGCCCGCGGTCTCGCAACTCCTCGAACTCCGGGTCTCCCTCCTCCGCGCTGGCCATCCGTCCATCTCTTCGCCCTCCTTTATCACGTTCACCAAGCACATGATTGCCTACGGCGACCTGTCACGATCACTCGTCAACGACAAGGTCGCCGCCTTTGGCGCGATGGGCGTCACCGAGCAAGTCCGCGACATCTACATCCAGGTCGTCCAGGGTGCAGCGAGCGACATCGTCGCCAACGTCAAAGGTAGATGTCTCTCCGCTCATCAGTCTCGCGCAACGGAATCCCTGACCGTGCTTCTGAATCACAGATGACCTGCGCTCCCTGTATCCGACACGACTGGTCGTTCAGGCTCTCCTGCTCATCAAAGCCATGCTCGGCGACTGGGACGGCACCTCGGCCCTGCCCGTCTCTCCCGACTTTGTGCAGCAGTTTGCCGAAGTCTTGATCACGCGGATGTTGCCGCTGAGAGTGGAGGATCTGCAAAAGTGGGAGCAGGATCCGGAGGAGTGGATGAACGAGGAGGAACAGGACCGATGGGAATATGATCTGCGAGTCAGTCGCGCGTTTCTTCCTCGTACACTCGAGATGAGAAGGAGGTGTCGCTGACCCAAAATCTGCGCCCAGCCATGCGCCGAGTATGTCTTGAAAGCGCTCCTGAGTGCGCATCGGGAACAGCTCGGTCCGAACATGGCCGCATTGCTGCAGCAAGTCTCGAGTGAGTCTCCCCATGACTAGTTCTGCACGCCTCGACGACGAGCTCACCGTTCCTCCTCCACCCGCAGCGCCGCAGAGTATGGACGACCTGCTCTTGAAGGAAGCGGTTTACACGGCCATTGGACGAAGTCCGAGCGATCTCGAGAAATACATCGACTTCAATCAGTGGCTCGAGGGGACTTTGGCGGCCGAGTGTGCCGGGACGGACTCTGCGTGCGTGCCCAGTCGACTTCTCGAGTGCGCCCGCCCTGGACACTTACTGACTTTCCGAAACGGACGGACAGGTACCGTATCATTCGCCGACGGATCGCCTGGCTCCTCGGCAACTGGGTCGGCGAGGACCTCGCAGCTTCGTCACGGAATCAGATCTACGCCCTGCTCGTCCACCTCGTCGGGCGAAACCCGTCCACGGATCAGGCGATCCGCCTCACGGCCGCTCGCAGTCTCGCGCGATGCGACACGTGGGACTTTGACCAGGCGGCGTTCCTGCCGCATTTGCCGGCGGCGATTGAGGAGGTCGTGCAGTTGCTGGGAGAGGTGTCGGAGCCGGATTCCATGATGCGCTTGAATCAGACCCTTGGCGTCATCATCGCCCGAGTCGAAGGCCATGTGAGTCGTTCGGATGAGTCTGGTACCCGCACACTGCACCCACACATACTAACCGCCGCCACATACAACGCCGCAGATCGCGCCGTACTCGCAGCGGCTCGCCGTCATCTTGGAGCAGATGTGGCAAACCTGTCAAGAAAGCCATGCCCAGACTTCGATCCTCGTCACTTTCACCAGATTGTGCGAAGTGAGCTTTTCCGCATCGTTGCCTCATCGCAAAGAGCGGGTGTTGACGCCCTCCTCCCCTTTGGCAGGCACTTGGCGAACAGTCGCAGCCTCTGCAGCCTCAGGCTTGCCAGATCATCCGCTCCAGCGTCGACCCGACAAACGTGAGTGCTCATCCTCTCGTCTCTAGCCATCTCGAAATATCCTGACCGTGTTCACTCCTCTTGCAGCCGTCGTACATCTACCTGCAGGAGGACGGTCTCGAACTCTGGCAGGTGCTCCTGCGGCGTTCGACCTCGCTCTCTCCCGAGATGCTCTCGCTGCTTCCTCTCCTCGTCTCGCTGCTTGCCAATGGCACGGACATCCTGCCAAGATGCCTGGCCATCTTCGAGAGCTACCTTCTGCTCGACTCTCCTTCAGTCGTCTCGGTGCGTCGGCTTCGAGTGAACCCCCCGCTTACGAGATGTGAGTCCTGACTCACCCTCGTGTGCAGGCTTGCGCGAGTCCTTTCTTTGCATCTATACACGGCCTCCTGGAGGGATTGAAGTTCGAAGCCGTCAAGGTCGTCTTGCATGCGCTCAACACCGTGTATCAGACCGCCCCGACGTCAGCCTGGGCTGGTGCTCTCGAGTCGTCGGGTTGCTTCGCAACGTACCTCAAGGTCATCAGCGGCGTATGTTTGGCGTCTTCGCAAATTTACCGCTGTCCCGGGAGTGTGGCGTTAACAGGCTCTCTCCGCAGGAAGAGTCGGCTTTGACCATCACCAAATGTGCGCAACCTTGATCAGCACACATCGATTAGACGTCGAAGGGCTGCTGACCATTCAACCCGTTATCAGACCTCGCATCTCTCACTCGCATCATTCTCGCATCACCCGATACCTTTCATCAACTCGTCGCAACGACTGCTTCCCGCACCGGGGCATCACCCGACGCCATCCTCGATACGATCGTTACGCAATATGTCGACCGCGTCAGTTCATTTGCCAATCCTGACGTTTCGCAGCGAGACTGACCAACTGCCCTCGCGACCAGCTCGACAACATGTCGCAAGGTCGACAACGCAAACTCGCCGCACTCGCCCTGGCCTACCTCGTTCCGACCACGAATCCCGTCATACTCGGCCGCCTCTCGGACCTTGTCGCGCTGTGGTCGAGCGTCCTCGCGCAGACCGAAGAGTCAGATCAGGGAGAGTGCGTCGCGGACTGCCTTCTCTCCAGTTTCTCGGCTGCACAAGATGACTGACGCGCCTGCCCTTCTTCAGTGCGGAACTGTACCACATTCCCGATGACTACCAGAGTGACGTCGAGATCGACTACACCGAGACTGCCGAGACGAAGCGACGACAGGCTGTAGGTCCTGCGGTGGTGGGACTTTCACGTGCTTGCTCCATTCTGTCTCTCTAACGCTCTCCCGCCCAATTCCTTCCCGCGCGCAGCTCTCTGCGCAAGACCCCGTCAGCGCACAACCTCTCAAGGTCGTCGTCGGCCAGAAGCTCGCCGAAGCGCAGCAACTCAACGGAGGCGCCGACGCTTTCCAGCAGCAGTGGCTGTCGCGAGTCGACCCGCTTCTCGTCGAGGACCTCGTCCAGCGGCTCGAGGGGCGGCTCGCAGGCTGAGGACTCCCGCGGCTTCGTAGCCTGACATTGATAGAACGCCCGACTTTACTTTCTTTGCATGTTCAATAATTGCAAACCATTTGTCGTTCTTTTCCTTCTTCGAGCGCGGAGAGGCGCTTCCGACGCAACAGTGTCGCGTGCGGTGCTCTAGCTACTGCCTTGCGGAGTATCTAGTCTGTTGGATTCGCCATCATAGCGGATACTTAATGTTCCGCTGAACACCCTGCCGCGCCCGTCTCTCCTTCGGTCCTCGTCTTCTCGCCCCATCAAACCTCGCATCTCGAATAGCCTGACATGGCTGCACAAGCATCAACGGCCAAGCCGCAGTCGCGGTCCATGCTCGCCGACATCGTCGACTCGATCTTCACGCCGGGGACCAATTCGGGCCTGATCCGCGCGATGGATATGTCGTTCTACGCGCTCTTTGCGGTCCTCGTGGTCATGGTCGTCTTGACCAGAGGCAACGGGCATATCTGCGCCCTGTTTGCGCTCAGCGTCGGCTTGTTTGCGAGCATTAAGTGGTGCGTCGGCTGCTGCGATGTCCGCGTCATCAGGGTGGCTTCCAGTTCGAAACTGTGGACTCTGTGCCGACTGCGCCCCTTTGATTGCCGACAGGTTCCTTGTCCAGATCGCCGAAGCGGAGGAACAACACCGCCGGGAGCGGTTAGCCAAGGAGCAGGAAGAAACCGACGCCGTTACCAAGGGCGGCAAGGCACAGTAACGGGGCGAGCGTGTACGTGCAGACATACTCCTGAGCCCAGTCGCTCTGTCCGCTGACAGATTCCGACTCTCAGCTCCGCCAGACCGCCTCACAGATACCAGATTCGTCGAGATACCCTTTCGCCTGCAATCGCATGTCACCATCTCTCGCTGGACTCTGCCGGAGAGCCTCGGACCAGACTAGAGAGAAGAGAACCTGCGCTAGATTGACAACAGAACATGAGCACACTACGTGAGAAGAGAAAGACCTTGTAAAGGATGGAGCGTTCGAGTCGAGTTGGTCGCTTCGGGGTCATCGCTTCTTTCCCTTGGCGTCGAACCAGGCCTTGATCTGCCTGGCAGAGGTCTCTCCGGCGGAGAAGACTGGCATCGGGGCGGGGCGGGAGAATGGCGTCAGCGCAATGAAGCAAAGACCCGGGAGATCCGATCTCAGCACCACCGCGGGACCGCCAGCGACTTACGCTCCTTCTCCCAGCTGTCGAGCCCCTGCGCAAACTCGTACGCGGCGCCTTCGCCTCCGTGGTCCGCGAGCGAGTGCTGACTCTGGTCCATGATCTCGATCAGGCGGGTCTTGAAGCTGGTCTCGAGGATGGCCGAGAGCTCGGCGTCTTCGACCCTGTGCGTTCCGGCAGACACAATTAACGCTCGGCCCACATGTAAGCAAGAGGAAACGCGCGCGAGTCTCCGCTTTTATTATACGCACAAGTGGAGTAACCGGATTCCGCCCGAGTAGAAAGCGCCTCCTCCGCCGCCCAAGTTTCGCAGGTTGAGCGCCGTCGGCGAAGCGCGCAATGCATGTCGGACTTGTGGCGCATAGGCTCTCGGCATGGTCAAGTCGACAATGTCCCTGGACGGCGATTCTTCAGCCCGGTTAGCGGCTGGATGGACGCGATGCCCCGGGGTTCTGAGTAGCGGGAGCGCACTGTTCCGAGATCTTTTGCGCGAGCCAGTAGGGCAGCTCTAGAGTCGTGTTTGCTCGCAGCTGTCCCCGGTAGCAAGGGCCTCGCTCGTCAGCCCCGAGGGGTCATTGTTGATCAGCGGCCGGAACGAGAACGGCGACTCACGTCCTTCTCGGCCGCTCCTTCGAGGTGGCCAGTGTTTGGCACGTCGAACGCTACGCGACAAGGCAGTTTCTGAGGGGAAAGGTGGCAAACAGGGTCGTCAGCGCCTCTGGACTCAAGTACGTCGTCGCGACGAGACGCGACCGGTCGAGGGCGACGACGAGACAGGTCGGGCGAGGGGCGACTGACTGTAGAATCGTCGAGGAACTCTGTCACAGACAGGAATGCAGCCATGGTTGCCACTCTTGGGGCTGCAGTCACTATACGAGCAAGATGACAGCTGTGTCCTGCGGACCGAGGTTCATTTTCAAGCCCTCCCCTGAGGTAAAGAGGCACGCCATATCAGCTGATGCTCCCCACTTTGAATCCCGAAATGTGTGGGGCTTATCTCAGGCGCACGCGAGGCAGCGCAAGCGAGGCCGAGAGCGAGTCATCTCATCTCTCTCTTCCCACAACAGCGGACACCTACAGCGACCAGTCCATTCTTATGCCATATATAACACAGAGATCCTCTCGCAAAGCTACGCTCCGTCTCGCCCCGTCTCGCACCACTTTCGTTGCCACCGCCGCCCTCGCCGCCTCGCTCGGATCGCTTGGATCGGCGCTCGTCGTCCCTCCGTCGGTCGCCGCACCGGCGTCGTTCGCGGGACTCGCAGACGCTCAGCACGTCTCGAGTGTACGCAAGACCCTCAACTGGGGACCGAACCTCAATGCCCGCGTCGAACACGACCACGATGTCGACCCTTCGTCCCCGCTGACCATCTTCAATGCGAACCACTTTGACGCCATTCACCACATCGGCACCAACTGCGACCACATCGACGTAGACCAGCACACCGACCTCGGTCGCTGCGTCGGTCGAGAACTCGCCCGCGCCTTTGTCAAGCAGTTGCATCCCAACGAGGACTTCCGCCTCGTCAGCGCCACCCTCTCGCAGCACAGCGCCATCGTCCACGCGCACTTTGTCCAGTTGATCGACGGCATCCCCGTCAGCAACGGCAACTTGAACGTCAACGTCGATCTCCACTCGGCCAAGGTCTTGTCGTACGGCGACTCGTCTTACACCCGCCACGATGGCCGCCGCGGCCGCCGCCAGTCGCGTGACCTGCGCCGCCAAGGTGCCGACGGCAGCGAGCAGCAGCAGCCGGTCGCTCCGCTGCGCCGCGTCGGTGCCAACTGGAAGAACTGCGTCCAGCGCTGGACGAGCGAGGCCGTTCACGCCGTCGAATCCGCTGCCGGCCAGCTTGTATTTGGGTCGGCTCCGCTCGACTCGGGCCCTCAGGGCGCCGGCGACCGCGATCACGAAGCCGACGCCAGCCCGCACGGCCGTGTCGACATCGCAGACCCGCGCGAGGGTCTGTTGACCTTCCTCGCGATCCAGGCGACCAACCTCGAGCTCTTGCAGCGGATCGAGTCGGTCCCTCGCCGCCAGCTCATCGACCAGATGCGCGTCGTCCCCGTCGCTCGCATCGCCGCGACCGTCTCAGCCGAGTCGCTCCATGCCGACTCGCACGACTTCGTCATCGAGAACGTGCCCGAAGCCGTCGAGGAACCGGTCACGGCGACCCTCTCGTACGTGCACGACGACCACAACATCAAGCTCGCTTGGAAGTACGTGCTCAAGACCCACGACAATATGTACGAGGCGTACATGACGGCCGACGGCGACATTACGCCCGGCGACGAGGAAGCGCTCCTCGTCGTCGACTGGGTGCGCGATTTCCGCCCGACCGGTGGCGAGCTCGGCATCGAAGCGATGGCCTCGTTCGGGGGAGCGCGCACGCTCCTGCGCGACCTCGACTCGCGCGACCACCTCGCGTCCGCGAATGCGATGCCGGCCTCCTCGTCGTCGCGGGCTTCGAGTCACCGCGCCTCGACCACCGACGCCAAGCTCGTCGCCAAGATGCAGGCCATCGACCCCACCTACAAGGTCTACTCGTGGGGTACCAACGCTCCCGACGAGGGCAAGCGCCTCGTCCTGCACGGCGCACCCGGCATCAAGCTCGATCAGGAAGCGAGCCCGGCGGGGTGGCACACGGTCCCGAAGGATCAGCGCCGCGGCGACGGCCCGTACAACCAGGACACGTTCTACTTTGAGACGCGTGGCAACAACGTCCTTGCGCAGGACAACCCCGACGGCGGCAACTCGATGGACGGGTTCCGCGCGAACGGAGGCGACGAGATGGCCTTTGAGTTCCCGATTCACATGGTGAGTTTGCGCTTCTTCGTCTTGTCGGTCCGTCTCTGACTCTATACTCTATCGGCAGACCAAACCTGGCACTCCACTCGAGCCGGTCTCGTACGTGAACGCCAGTGTCACCGAGCTGTTCTGTGAGTTCCGCTTTTTCCACGCATCTCGGCTTCGGTGCTGATTTCCCTCGTGACAGATACCAACAACCTCTATCACGACCTCCTCTACCGCTATGGCTTTGGTATGTTCTGCGTAGCCGATCTATGGTATGGCTCGCATACTGACCCGAAACGAACCCCCAGACGAGGAGAACGGCAACTTCCAAGAGTACAACTTTGACCGCGGCGGTCTGGGCGGCGATGCCGTACAGGCCAACGCTCAGGACGGCTCTGGCTACAATGTGAGCACTTTCACTGCACGGGATCTTGGCGAGAGCCCTTGGCTGACGTGCGCGGTCGCTGTTGCAGAAGTGAGTCGAGTTACCAAACCCGGGAGGACACGAGAGCATCGGGACTTGATTCCCGCCTCTGTATCAAACGTACTGACGCGTTTCGTCAGTGCGAACTTCGCAACTCCACCTGACGGCTCGAGGCCGAGGATGCGGATGTACGTCTGGACTGCTCAGCAGCCGTACCGCGATGGCGACTTCGAAGGTGGGTTCTCTCCCTCCTGCACACTTTCGATCCGTTCCGGCCGCTTGGCTATCATCTACAGCCGAGAGCAACGCAGAGTAGACTGACACGACCCTTTCTTTCCAGCCGGAATTGTCCTCCACGAGTACTCGCACGGCTTGTCGACGCGCCTGACGGGCGGCCCGGCTAATTCGGGTTGCCTCGGATGGGGAGAGGCGGGCGGGCAAGGTGAGGGGGGAGGCGACTGGGTCGCCACAATGATTCGGATGCACGACCCGAACGTCACCGACTACTCGATGGGTGAATGGGCGAGCGGTCGCAGGAACGGGATCCGCTTCTTCCGCTACTCGCGGAACATGACCGAGAACCCTTCGACGTACAAGTACCTCGACAAGCCGGGCTACTGGGGCGTCCACGCAATGGGCGAGGTGTATGCTGAAATGTTGTTCGAGATGGCGAACGACTTGATCGACGTGCACGGCTTCCACCCGACCCTCTTCCCGCCGCCCCTCAACTCTACCGACTCGGACGGCTTTTACTCGGAGGAGATCCTGCAGAAGACCGGCAAGCGCGTTCCTGCGCATGGCAATACGCTCGCCCTCCAACTCGTCATCGACGGCATGAAACTCCAGCCGTGCCGCCCTTCGTTCGTGAACGCCCGCGACGCCATCTTGACGGCAGACCAGGCCTTGACCGGCGGCGACAACCAATGCACTATCTGGAAGTCGTTCGCCAAGCGCGGTCTCGGTCCGGGCGCGCGCGTCGTCGGCAGCACGCCCTGGGGCGGCGGAGTCCACGAGGAGGACTTTAACGTCCCGAAGAAGTGCCGCGGTGGCAAGCACGAGGACGACCGTGCCCCGAAGCCCAAGCCGGGCAAGCCCGGACGGGGCGAACGTCCGTTTGGCGACCGCCAGGCGCAGCGTGGTCGCAAGGGTCGCGCCGCCGCGGTCCTCTAGGCTCAACAGCCTTTGAGCTCCCTTCCCCTCTCCGTCACCTCACTCCGCGCTCGATCTTCCTCTGAACACTTCCTCTGACCCCTTGTACCAATCTTGCTCTCCTTGTCTCGACTCCTCCCTGTCTGTGCTTTTCGTCTCTCTCCTCCACCCTGTTGACTCTTTCCTTCCGACTCCTCTTGTATAGTGCCATGTGTAGAGCTTTCCTGCGTATCGCGTTTCTATTTCAAGTAGCGCCTCCGTCTCGTAAGCCTGCTCCGCTCTCTGGTCTGCTTGCGAGCTCGCCAGTCGCGCGTCGGGTGCCAGGCGATTTAGTCTTTACCACTTCTCGGGTTTTGCTTCGGGAGTTCAAGCCGAGCAAGCATCTTCATTGGAAGTCTCGGACAAGTCAAAAAGCTACGCGTTGTGGATAAGGATTCAGAGGTCGCCGCTCGCGCCGCCTGTTCAAGTTCCTCTCGCCAACTTGAACCAACGACTCACCAGCACTCTCTCGCTGCAAGAGCGAGCACGCGGGCTCCAACCAGGGCATAGAGAGCATCTCTGACCGCCTACGTAGCAGCGTCGGTCCGTAACGCCGCCGGAAACGTCGTCCTCCCCAATGGCCGCCCCACGTGCTGGTCCATCCGGCGCGCAGGCTCCTGACCACGCAGGCGACACCAGGCTCTCCGACGTGTACTATCGCTGGTCCGCGGCTGTCCGAATCGACGGCGAAGAGGTTGAAATTTACAAGGTCGAACACGGGGTCGACAAGACGACCGGCTACATCGTCGCCGAAGAGGGCAAAGAATTCGATATCCTGGTCAAGCGAGACGAGCAATCGGATCATGACGAGTCTACAATCCTCTCGATAGACGGCTCAGTGTGCGTCTTTGCCTTCGGCGGCTTCTTTTCCGAGTGCGGAGAGAAAACTGACAACCTCGAGACCGCGAGCAGGATGTCGGCGCATACCTTCCACCGGAATCAGCCCAAAGTGAACGACACGTTCAACGGCAAGCGTGTCTCTGCCACCGAGATCCGTCCGTTCGTCTTTGCGCCGATCGCCTTGACCGATGATCCGGACGAGGCAGTCCAGGACGAAAAGATCATCCAAGGGTTGGGCACGATCCGGCTAAACTTTCACCGTGTCGTCCGCCAAGGCATTGACAAGAGGCAGAGACACGCTTTCACCGACGCGCCGGGGCAGCGGGTCAGTGACGCGTGCACATCGAGCGCTTTGCCGACCTCCCGCTGACAACCTCTGTTTCGCCGTTTGTTCAGCTCGTCGATGAAAGATGCAAGAAGGCGACGATGAGTCATTCGACGACGTGCGTATTGTGCCCAGACTTGACGACGGGTATGGACGCAGGCGCGACGATGCGCTGATCCCGCCTTTTCAGTTTCGGTGCCCCTCGAACAGTTCCCCTGCCGACTGGCAAGCCACGCCCGAAGTACAAATACATCGATAGTCGCGAGGATCCGCTCTACTCGCTCATCTTTCAGTATCGCAGCCGAGGTACGCTTGCAGGTTGTGAAAGCTCGTGGTCTGATACTGACGGCTGCTTTCACAGCGGTCCTCGAGGCCGAGGGCATCGTGGAAGGTGAGTCGGGCCACATCACGGAGACATGATCTGAAACTGACGTTGGCGTCGCGCAGCGCTTCCCGCCCCCGTCGCCACGCCCGAGGAAGCCGCGCCGGCCGAAGGAGGCACTGCCACCCCTTCTCCCCCTCCACCACCCGTCAAGCCTCCGTGCAGCACTCCGCCCAGAGGGATCAAGAAGCGCAAGTCCGAGACGATGTGCCTCGCCGAGTCGGATTCAGACTCCGAAGATGCGCACGACGATCTGCGCGAAAAGCTCGCGCGGCTCGAGGCCGAACTCGCGGTCCTGCGCGGCAACGTCAAACCCGAGCCGCCTTCGACGGATCGGAAGAAGGTCAAGCGCAAGTTGACTACGACGCAGGAGAATGTCAAGGTGACGGAGGAAGATGGACGAGTCGTGCTCGAGCTGCTTGACGATGATTAGGGCTGCCGGTTCTTTCCGTGGGCTCATTCCATTTCCCCTGCATTCGAGGTACGCGGAGGGCTGACTGCTTCCGTCTCGCAGCCTGCTTTCGGATCTTCCATGCCGTGTTGTTTCTCTTGGAGTATACTTTCTCTGCGAATCGGAACTGCCTTTGCCGCAATGTCAGGCTTTGAGGTTTCGGTCTTGATGGCGCGGAGCTCCATAGCTGGGTAGCAGCGAACCAACGCAAGCTGGGGAATGCATCAGCGCGGTCAGAATGTGCAGCGGCCAAGGTCCTGACGCCGCTCTCCGCCGCCGATGAAAAGTCTTTCTCGAGGACTTCCACGTGAAAGCGCGCAAGTTGAAACAAACGGACGTTGGACACGGACCTTTCACCTCACGCAAGCACTAGGGAGCCTTTGCGAACAAGCTCATCGCCTAGGATACACCTCGACTGGGCCCTGACGCGCTTGCAAGCCCTACAGGCCGCGTCTCCGCCAGGTGAGTCCAGACGCGACAACTGCTGTCCCTCGCGCGCGTCGAAAGGCATCGGAGCACTCCGGACTCGAGCAAGGGCTGACACGTCTGGTCCTACGCATCAACAGTCCCCCCTGCCCCCAACACCGCTCGCCCATCGAAACTCCGCGACGCCGCCGAGATGGCTCCCCTCGCAGGTCCCTCCGGTCCGGGCGCCAACTTCGAGCAGGCGCCGCCGCCAGCAAGACCACGCGCCTAGTCGATGCGATGGGTCACTGGTCGGCGGCCGTCAAGATCGCCGGACAAGAGACGGAAATTTTCAAGGTCGAGCATCAAGTCGGCAAGACGACCTGTTACATCGCCGCCGAGGAAGGAAAGGAGTTCGAGGTTCATGTCGATTGCCTGCAGTAGCCGAGTACAGACGAGTGCACTTGGCTATATGTGGATGGCGTGAAGTACGTTTACACTGTGACGGTTAGTCCTCTGGCGCTCACTCCACTGATCTACACGCATCGCAGGATTACCAAACACGCGTGCGAACGTACTCGCTGGAGGCTGGCGGACAATTTCAGGGCGCACGCATCTCCGCAAATGAGATCCGACCTTTCATCTTCGCTCCTATTGCCTTGACCGATGATGCGGCGGAGGCTGTTCAAGACGAAGCCATCATCAAAGGGCTGGGTGCGATTCGCCTTGATTTCTACCGTGCCATTAACCAGAGCAAAGGCGCAAAGGAGAGACGCTACACGGTCGTTTCGAAACAACAGGTCAGCTTGCATGGCACGATTCCGCACACATTCTAAGGCCGAGAGCTGATCAAATCTTGTACGTGAACTCAGCTCGTCGACGAAAACTGCAAGAAAGCCACCATGAGTCACTCTACTACGTGGGTGGCGCCCTGGGTTGACTCCGTTGCTTCCATCTCTGCTGAGCGACAGTCGTTGTGCGTATCTGGCGCCCCGCGGCTCGCGCCACCTCGGACAAGCGTATCCCACTCGACTTACCTTGACAAGCGGGGAAGCCCGATGTATTCCCTGATTTTCCAGTACCGGAGTCGAGGTGCATTGGTCTGCCCAGACATTACAACAGACACAGACCACTTTACCCTGACTCTTTCCCGCGCAGCACTCCTCGAGATTGACGGTATCGCAGACCGTACGCCACCGGCATACTTCTTTCTTTTCAGTCCACCAGAAAATTCGATACTGACTCGCTTTGATCCGGAGCAGCGCTTGAAGCGCCGGAGCCTGTTCCCGCCGTGCAAGAACGCGTCTCTTCCACCTTTGCCTCGCCGGCGCCCAGAGCCGGTTCGCACGCAGGGTCGTCCTCCGCCACCACAAGCAGGAAGAGCCAGAAGCGCAAGAGAATCGAACTCACCCTGTCGGACTCCTCCGATGAGGACGGCGGCGGTGGTGATTTGCGCGCCAAAATCGCTCGCCTCGAGGCAGAGAATGCCAGGCTGCGTGGCGGCGTCAAGGCCGAGCCCGGCGTCAAAGTCGAAGATGAGGTCAAGGTGAAAACGGAGAAGTACAAGACCAGGCAGGAGAATGGAAAGGTAATGTTGGACTTGCTCGACGAGTGATGGGGTCAAGAGGAGGGTCTCGCTTGGCCAGTTCTTGTCGAGTCCTCTTCCCCTGTTTCTCGAACCTCACGAACGAGACTGACTCTGCGCGACGGACTCCCGGTGTGACGAGAATCGCTTGAGAGTGTTGTCTGTACATTCAGTCGCTTCCCCGTGCATGCAGTTTGATTCGCAATCGGAGGCTTTGTTTTCGCTCTCTGCCTTGCGCGCGAGGCTCGTCGTGTCTCTACTAAATGATGCATGTTTCCATCAATCGTTCGAAGACTGGAATTGACCACGGTTGTCCGCAGGGAGATGTTCCACGCTCTCGAACCGCTGGCCTGGTATGCTCAGGCCGGGGCCCGTGCGCGAAAATTCCGCGGCTTGTCCGTCAAGCATCACGGTCGTTTTCTAGGACTCGTTCGTACTGACACCACAGCGCGAGAGCTTCACGCCCATCCGAGCGCCATGCCTGAGCGACAGAGCTCTGTTGTCCGCACCCCCGTGCGCGAGCTCAAGCGACCGCCGTCTGCGTGGTCAGGAGAGAGCGACGAGGAGTCGTCCGATCGCTACCCCTTGCTCATCCCTACGCCTCAGAAAAGCAATCCGACGGAGAGGATGCGGCGGATAGACACTATGCTGGAGTTTGCAGTCACGGGATTCTTGGGTATCGGATGTAAGTGAGCGCGGCGAGCGCAGGGAAGTCCAAGCGCTTAACTCACTACCTTTTCTCCACAGCCGCTCTTCTGATCGCGTTCTACGTCACGGGTCCTCCGAGGTTTGACGACATGGCCTCGAGTACCACGGTGGTTCTGCTCCTGACGATGGTCTCGGGTTGCTGCTGCTGCCTGCCAAGCTGGTGAGGCGCGTTTCGTCTGGGATGGAGTGGTGTGAAAACTGAGCTTGGGGCTCTGGTGTCGTCAGGATCGCGGCTCTGATCATGCTATGCAGCAAAAGAGAATTGCCGAGCGGGCCGCCACCTCACGCTCGTTTTCTCCGTTTCTCGTCGCTTCTCGCACTCGTACGTCTTTCTCCAGCGCACCACCTATCACCGCAGCCCCCTGACAGTGTCATTGCATCAGCTGTTTGCCCTTGTGCATACCATGGCCGGGATTATCCTGTACGTGTTGCTCGAAGAGCAGTCATCGTTCATTTCCTTCTGGTGAGGCGGTATCGAATCAGAATGTTGCCTTCGGACCCAGAAATTGACTGACGCATCTACCCAGTATGCGCAACGTCCCAAGCGCTGTACCGGAAGATTGCATAGAGCGCTGGAACCGGAACTGGATCGCTGTGCTTTCTGTAACGTGAGTCACGAATCGATGCGCAACTTGACTTCTCCTCCCCCGCTGAACATCGAGCGCCCCCAGTCTCGTCTTACTCTTCCACCTCGCACTCGGCTTCCCGGTCTTCCGCTATGCACGTAAGCAGTCCCGGGCTCTAGTCATTCGGTGGCGACGCAAGCGATTGACCTTCTCAGTCAGCAGAAGGTCCACCGACCTCGTCGAAACAGTGCATACCGGAGTCGGGTCCTGCAAGGAGCAGGTCGATGGGAAGGCGCACTCGAACGAGAAGGGCAGGCCGCAGGTGATTTGATGCGTCGAAGCGTGTTCCACCCCGAGAAGCGAATTCTGCGAAGCGCAGCGCGTCCGAGGTCTCCCATGCTGTCAATTACAGACGCGACCCCATGACTTGAGCAAAAGAATGCCATCTTACATTTGTAGATAATGCTGTCGAGTCGCGCTATATAATGTAGAGAGGCTCCGGGTACTCCGCAAAGCTGACCAAAGTTCGATCAACGCGTCTGACTCTGCGCGCGACGCGCTCGAGGAGATTGATCCGCGACTCCGACGGTCCCAGGGTGCAGAGAGCTGCCTGACACGAGGAGTGTAGCACGTACACACCACATATACTCGCCCTACACCGAAGCGCGCCCGCAGCTCTGTGACGCACAGACGGACGTCGCCGGCCGCGTTCGCCGAACCGTTGTTCGCCTCCTCGTCAGCAGACCGACGACAACAGAAGGTGCCGGCCTAGGACCACGCCGTCGACGAGCACGCGTCAAGTCATGTCTCTACCAATCCACAACGGCGAGGGCAAGCCGCGGAACAGGCGGCCGACACCGCTTCGACTCGGCAGCAGCAACCTCGCGACATCGCCGCAGCTCGCCGTGCATCCAGATCCGCTGGCAGGGAGGTCCCCGAGTTCTCCGATATTCTACTCCCCGACACTCGAGATCTCGCCGCCGTCTGCTTCGTCGTCGTCGCACTTTTCCCAACTGCCACCTTCACCACCCCTCGCAGGCGGCGAGTGGGTTCGCAGCCCTGACTACATCGCGGCGACTGCGGCGTATCCGACCCCGCCCGGGAGCGATTCGGGCAGGATAAAGACGCGGTCTCCGGGCGTCGACACGCGTGAGTGTTGATGCCGAGAGGTGGGCGTGCTGCGTCTACCGGAATCCCCGTCCTGATGTATATTTGGCCTCGATTGCAGGGCTAGACATGTCTTCCACCATCGCTTCTACTTCCTCCATGCCCATGCAGCGGCAAAACAGTCACTCGTCGTCGATCCTCCTCGGCGAAGACCTGGCACACCCGAGAAGCCCCAACAAAAGGCGCCCGTCGCTCATCCTGACTTCTGCCGAGACCGAAGAGCCGCAAGGTCTTGCCATTGGCATCGACATGGGCGACGACGTCATGCCTATGCCTTCACCCATGATGCGGCGGTCCTTCTCGGCCGGTTCGACTTCACCGGTCAACTCGCCCGCCAGCTCGTACTTCACGACCAGTCCCGCCGGCACTCCTCCCCTCGGCTCGCTGCCAAGCCCGCATCTCTCGACCGACGGCTCAGCCTTCGGGGGCTCGGTACCGATGGGCCGCAGTGAGTCTGCCTCGCCGCGACTTTCGAACATCGCCGGCTTCGCCACCGGACTCGTGAGGCGTGCATCTTCGAGCGCGCTCAAGACCGACCTGCCGACGGCGATCAAATCACCGCTCCTCCCGCCCTCTCCGACGATCACCGGTCCTCCCAAGAGCCCGATCCTCGCCGCCTTCAGCGGACTCGCGCCGACTCGCGGCGGCGCCAGTTTCGCCAGCGCTGCTCGCGACAAGGAGCGCGAAAAGGAAAAAGAAATCCGCGAGCGCGAGCTCAAAAAGCGCAGCGAGAGGTACCACAGCCGTATGTTCAGCTGGGCCGCACGACCGGACGATCCGCTCGTGGCGAAAAAGGCGCAAGCAGCGAAACTCTCGAGGGTCGGGAAAGGCTCCACATCGCCGGCGATCAAGCGCACGAGCTGGACTCGACGCCTTCTACTCGTCGGCACCCTTATCGCCATCTCCTATTTCTGCTTCCGCCCGGGAGGCTATCTTTCCTGGAGCAAGCCGAACTCGCCCATCCTGTCGTCGGCACCACCGCGTTATTCCTCGACCAAGGTATCGTCGACGTGGCAGCGAGATGCGGGAGAAAACGCGCGGCCGGAGGCACAGCGTGTACCATCATCACCACCACCGTCTCGATACCAGCCTATGCCCGAACGACGCGAAGTCGAGGAGGAAAAGCACGCCCACTCCGCCGCTTTCGCAGCGCGGGACGCGCGGAAGCCGCACAACGTCTTTGTCGCGGAGCCTCAAGTCGAATTCGTCGATCACCATGCCGAAGTGCCTCCGATCACGCATAGCGATGCGCAGGAGCGCGACACGCTTGTCCTGTACCGCATCCTCGGGAACGACTTGCCGCCTCGTCACGCTCCGGGTCAGACTCTGCGCAACCTCCGCTTCCTGCTCGAGCACGAGTCCGACTTTTCCATCTTGCCACCACTCGGTCCGCACGGTGTCCACCACGCGCACATGTACGGGTCGGGCTCGCAGGCCAAGCTCGCGCACTCGCAAGACAGCGGTCTGCGCGTCGAGAAATACTACGTCCTCAACCGCATCGCCGAGCCGGAACACCTCGGCGCCATCATCGGCCTCTTGCATCTGTACTCAGTCCCCGACTCGCATATCCTGACGATTCCCTTCGACTGGAACGAGTACCAGCGCCGCGACTTCCGCTGGGACGGCGGAGTCGACAACGCTCATGGGTGGGACATTGGCGACGGCCGCGCTCCGCACGCCAAGGGCTCGCAGTGGACCAAGAACGACAGCCATGTGCAGATCCCGTCCGATCTCTCCAAGCTCCTGGAAGAAGCGGACGGCGATGAGGCCCGCGGCGAGAGCCACGAATCGACGCTTGAGAAACTGAGGAGGTCCGACATACTCGGCCGGTTGCGCGCGCTGGACTTTATCTACCACGAGAAGAATCTCTACGCGATGAACAATGTGAGTCCTTTAGCGTGCCGGATGTTTCCTTCGGAAAGCAAGGCGGATTGACGCTGGTCGTGGTGCAGAACGGCGGTCGGAACTTTGCCTTGCAGCACGGACGCTCGCTCCCGCACGCTCGCTGGATCCTGCCGCTCGACGGCAATTCGTTCTTCACGCCGGCCGCGATGTTCTCGATCGTCCGCACCCTTTCGATCACCGGCGAAGGACCTGCCGCCTCGCGCTACTTGGTCATCCCGATGGCTCGCATGCTGGATAACGATGCCGTACTCGCGAACAACTCCATCTCGATGGTTCCGCTCGGCCTGGAGGAAGGCGCCTCGGCCATCGCCGACGCCGAGATTCTGCACCGACCCGCGATCGCTCCCGAAACCCCCGAAGAGCCGCAGATCGGTTTCCGTTACGACTCGACCGAGTCCTTCCAAGAGGCGATGCGGTACGGGCGGCGCAGCAAGCTCGAGTTCCTTTGGAGACTCGGCGCGATCCCGTACGCTCGCGGCTTGGACAAGCGCACCCTTCCGTGGGAGGTCATCGACCGCGTGCACATCACGATTGATACGTGGGGCTCGATTCCCGGCATCGAGGGAGGCGACACTCGCGATTCGGTCATTCACGCTCCGCACGGCGAGGTCGACGACTGGCGAGAACCGAACCCCGACCACGGCCCGCTCGCGTACGTCAAGGGCGGCTGGGTCTACCGCCTCTTCTCCGGATCTCGCAACCAGGAAGAGCACAGCCCCGATGCCGCGACTCTGCGCAACATGAACCGCATCCGCGGTATCGTGGCGTTCCTCGAGTACCTGGACGACCAGGTTGCCCGTGGCGACCACGGCTGCTTCGGCGAGGAGAATCCGTTTCATTGCGGTTTCAACGACGAACGGCTGTGGAACTTTGACATGTTCGACATCGAGCGTCTCCGACAGAAATACAAGCTCCAGCGGCGCGACGCCGTCCTCAAGGTCGAAGCGTTCGAACAGCAAATCCAGCCAACGCTGCAGAACTTTCTGCACATCCTAGCCGACCCCATCTCGTTCGAAGATCTGCATGCCCAGAAGGCGGCGACCGCCACGACTCTGCTCGCGCTCGCTGGGTACCTGACCGGCAACGCCACATATTCGAACACGGCCGCCTCGGTCATTTCGCAGCGGTTCATCCGGCGCGTACCTCTGTACTACCGCCGTTCCGACCCATCGCAGACGGAGGTCGAGGATGTCGACGATCTGGCGGACATGGACCCGAACGTTCGCGGATACGCCTTCCCACCATTCCCTCGAGAAGACAGCGACATCCGCACGTGGAGCGCTGAGCTGGCCGCCAAAGTCACCAAGCCCGGAGCGCCACCGCTGCCGATCGATCCTGCGACCTTTGATGTACGTTCGTGTGCAGACTTAACGCGCCCTAGTGGCATGCGCTGATCCTCTCCCTTTCTATACCGCAGCCGATCCTGCTTCTCGACGCCGTGAGGATCCTGAACCACGCCAGCGGTCCGCAGCTCGAAACGCCGGCCCTCGTCTCTCGCATGGCCGTGGTACCGCTCGTTAACTCTCAGCTCTCGTACCTCCTCTTCTCCGAAGACGCCATCGAGTTCTCGCGCCACCCGCCGTCCGCCGTCGCCGGAGCGCACTACGACGCCAAAGTGGCTGCACTCGCAGCTTTCCTCGACGACGCCCAGTTGATCGGCCGCGTCGCGAACCGCGCCCGTCTTCGCCTGCCGCACGCGTATCGCGCAGAAGGCCTCCTTGATCCGGCGAGGGAAGTTCGCGACATTCACTACCGCCTTCTGCACGGTCTCGCCAACACTCGCCTGCGCCCGTACAACATGGTCGCCGACCCGCCAGAGGACGAGGAAGCTCCGTCCCAGAGCTATGTCGCGCTCGCTCACGGCCACAACACACCCTTCGCCGTTCTTGGTCTGTGACCCGTCACCACACTCTTTGCCTTTCATCCCTCCACCTAGAATTTGCATTTGCAGCCCGCCCACCTTGCACCTATCTATGCTTCTGCGTATGTCCCTCACCATCTGTATCAGGCTTTCTTCAGACTGGGCTGTGTGTGGCGTGCGGAGTCCGCTCGAGACTGGCTGACAGCAAGGGAAGCTTATGCAATCTTCCCACCCGAAAGCGCCTCGCTCTTCCTTTGCCGTTGTGCGAAGTCGCCTTCTGATTTTCTTCGGTGTCGTCGAGGCGCTCTAGCTGGAAGCTTCAGAGAATTTTGACGGACGCGCGATGGCAGCTGAAAGCGAGAGCGCCTCAGCTTTCGCGCACCAGACTCACGCTCTACAAGCTTGCCATGACAGAACGACAGTGGCCAAACATTCTCATCACCGGGTACGTCCGCCGTGCAGACCCGCTCGCCCGCCGATGCGAGGGCTGACAATAGGCGGATTGGCAGAACTCCCGGTACTGGCAAGACGACGCACGCCGCACAAGTCGTAGAGGCGCTCCAGGCCGCGCCGTCGACTTCGAGTGCACAGTGGCAGCACGTCAACGTCGGCGACTTTGTCAAGGAGAAGGGCTGCCACTCGGGGTTCAACGAGGAGTGGCAGAGCTGGGATGTTGATGAGGACAAGGTGAGCATTGCAGGCAATATCCGCGCAGGGTTCACGCGGGCTGACACTCGTTCTATTTCCAGCTACTCGACGAGCTCGAGCTTGTGCAGCAAGCCGGCGCCAAAGTCCTCGACTGGCACACGTGCGATCTCTTCCCGGAGCGATGGATCGACCTCGTCGTCGTCCTCCGCTGTGACCACCAGCAGCTGTGGAACCGGTTAGAGAAGCGGCAAGTCCAACGACCAGAGTGCTCACGGCTCGCGCCGCGGAAGCAAAGACTGACTCTGCTCCACGATCCCGTCCCAGCAGAGGCTACCAGATGAACAAGATCCAGGAGAACAACGAAGCGGAAATCATGGAGGTCATCCTGAACGACGCAAGAGAGTCGTATGCACCAGAGATTGTCGTGGAGCTGCAGAGTGAGACGCCGGAGCAGATGGAGCAGAATCTCGAGCGGATATTGTCGTGGGTCGACGCATGGCGGTCAAATCGCGCCGAGGGCGACGACGACGAGGAACCGTAGCAGTGGGCAACACACCTCTCCGCTTCGATATAGACCGCACTTTCTGACATCGTTATTTCCGTGAGCGAGGGAGAGAGCTGAGGTGAATTACGGAGGTCTCGCTTCGGTTTTCTGTTCGGCGGTCCCGACTCTCGCACGACGCTCCTCGCCACAAAGGGATGCTGGGGGGAATGCTATGATAAGTTATGATAATGTCTACAATGCGAGGTGAGAGCTAGGCGTTCCACCAACTGCCAGACCCGTCATTTCTTCGGTTCCCGATGCTGCCGTGGCCGGCTCCGAGCCGTGGCGTCGACGTCCGACTGCCTCTTTGGCCTTCCTCGCTCGAGCGATGCGCGCTGATGCTCCCGCTGCGCCCTCCGATCGAGCCAGATCCAGAACCGCCCGAGGTCGAACTGCCAAAGTTGACTGCTTCTTCGAGTGGCGACGCGTCGCTGAGCCGTTCCGCTACTTCGGGGACGTGTCCGCCGTCGGCACTGCTCAGGCCGGCCTCGGCGGTCCAATACCCTTGCTCGCCATCGCTCGTGCGCTGCTTCGTCCGGCTCTGCTGCGCTTGCGGGACGTGCGGGTACCCGATGACACCGAGAGGCGGGGCGAGACGAGCCGTATAAGACCCTGCCGAGCCAGACACGGAAGCATCCTCGCCGCTGTAGCCGCTGATCGAACCTTCCTCGGACGAGTGACGCTGTGCAGACTCGGGAACGGGGACGATTGAAGCCGGACTCGGTTGGTCAAAGCGGCCAGTGACGGGCGCGACGACCGGTCGTGGCTGGCCTGGCTGGTAGCCAAAGATGTTGTACCCTCCGACCCCGCGAAGCTCGCTCGGAACCGAGCTCGAGCTCTTGAGGGACGGTTGTCGACCGGCGAAGGAGGACGAAGTCGACAGCACTCGTTGGTGGCCGGGCGAACTGTGAGCGGGCGAGCCGGTGGCGCTGCGGACTCCACCGGCAAAGACGTCGACAAGCGAACGGCGACCCCAGGGCGTGCGCGGCTCGGAGAACGCGACGCCGATGGCGGACGGGGTGGTCGCCACGCTGTCCGAAGACTCGCCACCGCGAGCGCGACCCATCGCAGCAGCCGTACCGGTGGCACCGCCAGCGCCAGCAGCAAGCAACTCCTCCGTGCCCTCGAACGCGGTACCGGGGCGTGAGACCAGCGATCCGTCGGGTCCGATCGCGGTGGCCATGAGCGGCCGCGGGTTTGAGATCGGTCCGAGTCCGCTCGGCGTCGTTCGACCGGGCGTCGGCGCTCCCGAGCTCTTTCGCTTACGCCGCCGCCATAGACAGCAGGCGAGGATGATGAGCGCCGCGATGACCACGACGGGAACGATGACGGCGGGAGCGATGATGCGCGCGAGGTTGCGGTGATGACTGCAGGCAGGTGCAAGGTCAGCACCAGCTTGAGGGAGAACATGAGCGCGTTGAAATAGGACAAATGTGTACCTTGAGGGGGATGATGATGGGCTCGGGCTGGCTGATGCGGGAGAAGACGTCGGACTGCTGGTGCTCGTTCCGGCCGGATCGTCGAGACTGGACGCGGCGGCGCTAAAAGCCGAATCGATGTAGGACTGTAGAGCGGCGCGCTGTGCTTGTTCCGCCTGTTGTGGCGTGAGTCCAGCGGTCTCGACCGCTATCGCCAACGGCGTCACCGCAGGCTGAACCCTCGGGCGAGTCGAGGTGCGCAATCCGCTGCTCGAGGCGAGTTTGACGGTGGAGGTAGGAGTCGGAGACCGTCTCGGTGCGGTCGAGATGCTTGCCGCGACGGCGGAAGAGGTGACGGAAACGTTGGTAGCAGATTCGGGCACGGCGCGCTCAAAGAGCAGTCGCGCTGCTTCGACGGGTGGCGGATATGCGGGCGACATCTCCTTCCTCCCTTGACAGATCATGGCGATATAAAGTGCATGGGACGGCGTGTAGCCGCCTCGAGGGGCCGAGCAGTCCGGCTCGAGCGTGCTCCACTCGCTCACGACGCTCCGCTGCGGATTCGCTCCTCGCTTCGCAAGCTTTTGCGGGCGTAGTCGCAGTTGATCGTCGTTCAGAACGAAGGAAGAGTCGGTAGAGTAGTGCTGGACCGGGTGGGCGGGTTTCCAACTCGGCTCGGATCCCTTCAAGGGGCGCCTGCGCTTCGACGAGCGTCGACCGGGGTCGACGCCGGCACCCTCACGGTAATGAGGCGCTGAGGGGATCGTCTCGGCGAGTCGTTGTTCGAGCGCAAACTCGAGGTCTTTGTTGTAGGACCCTGCGCGTCGATGCTGTTCCCGCGGTCGTCGCGTCGCAGGTCGGCGGGCGTTCTCGCCGCCTATCCCTGCCTCTGCTGTCCCTGCCCGCGACTCGCTGTACGCGACTTGGGCCGTTTTCCGCCATTCGAACGCGTCCTGGAGGATGGCAGCCGGCCTGCGACGTATGTGATGCGCGGCGCCCGAGGGCGCGTCGGAGGCGTGCATGCGCGCGCGAAGTCGTGACGGCGATTTGCCTGCAAAGGCGAGAGGGGAAAGGGACCGGAGTCGGACTCGCTAGGTGCGCAAGGGTGATTCAGACGTGTTTCGACGAGTCGCGAGCAGTCCAGAGTGACGAGCTGGTCTTCGTGAGGGCGAAAGCGGAATGTCGACACGGTGCGCGTGCGAGACGCGGAGTCGCGATCGGAAGAGCTGCCGAAAAGAGGAGGATCGGCCGCGACGGTTGCAGGCTGCGCAGAGACGTGCGTATGCTACGCTGCACGTACAGGTGCACTGCAAGGAGGGAACGCGGAGTGAGCAAGGCGTGCGAAAAAAAGGAGTCGACCGATTCGGCCGGCCGGCACCTCGTGCACGAGCCCCAGCGACCACGGAAGCCACCCTGGGAGCTCCAGTGCAGAAGCAGACGTACCTCGAGACTTGAAGTAGCGGTCTAGCTGAATGGCTGACAAGCAAGATGAAGCGGGACGCAGCCAGGGAGAGCGAGAGCTTTAAGCGTCGATCGTCGACGAGGTCATGTTGGATGATCCGTCTACCCAATTTAGGAAGGCCAACTGATTTCCAGGCGCGCTGCGTCTCGCGGCGCGCGCCTCAATCACCGGCGGAGTTATTTAGTCTGTACATTCATGTATGGGCAGCTACGGCATCTAATGCTTTGCATTGAAACCAGATGCAGCCCACCGAGCTGGTCAGATTGGCCGAGTGCCGTGGAAAGCGTCTGTCAACAGCTTGAGGATCTTTTCCTTCTCCAGCGGCGCCGGGTTGGGGCTGTAGTCGGGACAATGTGGTCAGTCTGCATCCATCCGAAGCAAATAAGTGCGCGGGGACATACTAGGGAGCTTTGGCGGCAATGTCGGCGGCCCGCTCGAGGTCCTCCTCCTTGAAGCCGAGTTCCTTGAGCGAGTACGGAGCGCCGTTGTTCTTTGCCAGGTCGAACAAACCCTGTGCAGCGTTCTCGACCCCGAGAGCGCGCGCGACAGTCTCGACCGCTTCCTTGGCGTAGGGGGCGTTGTAGGCGACCGCATGCGGCAAAATGACCGTGTGCGTTTCGGCGTGCGGCATGCCAAACGAGCCGCCGAGGGTGTGGCACAGCTTGTGGTGCAGAGCCATGCCGACGGCGCCGAGGCAGGTTCCGCATGCCCAAGCACCGAAGAGGGCGTCGGACCGGCCGTCGTGCGAGGACGGGTCTTGCGTGATGAGCGGGATGGACCGGCCGATCGCTTCGATACCCTGAACGGCGAGACTCGAGGTGACGGGATTCGCTTCGACCGCCCAGAGAGCTTCGACGGCGTGAGCGACCGCGTTGAGTCCGGACGTGACGGTCATTTTGGGCGGCAGCGAGAGCGTGAGCTCGCAGTCGTAGATGATGACCTCCGGCAGAACCTGAGTGGCCAAGCACAGTCAGCAGGCTACCTTTGAGGACCAGTAATACGAAGGTTAACGCACCCTGAGAGTCTTCTGCGTAGTCTTGAGCGGTTTCCCGTCCTTGTCATTCTCCGTCTGACCGATAATCGGGGTCGCCTCGGAGCCAGCATCTGCCGGGGAAAGGAGCGCGTATCAGCATACGATGACGTGTCCAGACTTTTGGCTAAGCATACAGGTTGTCGGGATAACAATGTTCTTGATCTTGGCGTCGTCCGGCGAATGAAGGGCGAGCGCTTTTCCCAAACCGATGGTGGATCCGCCGCCGACTGACACGCAGCAATCGACGTCGAGCTCCTTTGCGCGAGCGAGCGCTTCTCGCGTAACGTTGATCGGAGTGTGCATAGTTGCATTTGAATAGAGGCCCACGGCAAGATCGCCCTATCGCAAAAGAATCGGTTCAGCTGGCGTCAAAAATGGTGCTGAAGGGGCGAGAAACTCACCAAAACGGAACGGATTTTCTCGCCGGTCTCGACCTGCTGTGGCGTAGTCAAGACGAGCGCGCGTTTCTGCGTCAAAAGGCGAAGTGGTCAGCGTGAGGTGCCTCGCGTCTCGAGCAAGAGGGGATGCGGAAGAGACTCACGCAGCCGAGCCTCTTGACTTCGTCGGCGACCTGGGACGAGGTTCCCCAGCCAAAGATGACACGGGCGGGTAGGGCGTTGTAGGTGAAGGGCTTCATGGCGGATCTGTTGACGGTGATACAGTCGGCTATCAGTGGAACGCCTTCGCACCATGTCGACAGTCGGAGTGCACTCACCGGTATAGCGGAGGGGAGCCGGGACGAGAAGCGTTCGACTGGGTCAGAACAGAGCTCTGGTTGTCTTGCAAGTCGCGTGTGTACAGTACAAGCCGTCGGATCCAGGACTCCTTTGCATCGCTCTCGGAAGATGCGTTCCGGCCGCGGTTCTGCTCTTCCCGACTCAAAACACTCTGTTGGCTCCGAGACGAGATATTATGGCCGAAGCTGTGCAGCAGATCAACCAGGCTACGGCCCCTGATGCCCCCAAGGTGCGCTCCATCCAGCAATCCACATGCTCTCCCTTGGCTCACCCCCACCTCGCTTGATGACATTTTCAGGTGGGCAAAGCAGTCCAGACTGCGCTCGAGCAGGGCGCGCAGAATATCGACTTGGTACGTGGTCAGACACGCGGGCGTCTCGATTCGACTGGGGTCACTTCCGCGGGCATACGAGGGCCGCATTTGTATCGCCAGGGGCTGAACCTCTCGAGGCTGCAGTCTCGACTTCCGAACTTGACCGACATGTCTGCTGAGACGATCACAAACAACGTGCATGCGATCAACTCGCTCTGTGAGAATCCGAGGTGAGCATCCACTTGCGCTGAGGACTTTTGGTCCACTCACTGCCGTCTCGTGAAGACGCTGACCTGCTTTTCTTTTTACCGACAGGCAGAAGTTTGTGTTTGAAAAGCTGGTGACCCACCTGCACGACTTTGCGCGCGAAGTCAGCCTGACGACGCACGAGTGGATGTACGTTTCCCGCATGCGCGGTGTGGATCTTTTCTTCCCGGTCGAGGCGTTCGCTGACCTGCGCGAGGCACTCACCCCGCAGGACGGCCATCAAGTTCTTGACGGATGTGGGCCAGATCTGCTCCCCGACTCGGCAAGAGTTTATCCTCCTGTCGGACGCCCTCGGTCTCTCTGCGCTGGTCGACTCGATGAATCACCCGACCAAGCCGCCCGCAACGGAGGCGACGGTACTCGGACCTTTCTTCACGGAAGATGCCGCAGATGTGAGCTCGTGGCAAGTTCCGGACGGCCACGCTCCGAAACCTGACGGGTCGTTTGGCGCAGATTCCTCAAGGCGGCTCGATCGCTTCGGAAGGCAAGGGCGAATACATGTTCTGTGAAGGCCGAGTGCTCGATCTCGCCGGCAAGCCGGTCGCCAACTGCACAATCGAGACTTGGGAGACGGACGACGACGGCTTGTACGACACCCAATACGCCGACCGGGATCACCCAGACTGCCGAGGACGGCTCAAGACGGATGAGAATGGCTATTACGCTGTGCGTACCGCTTTCCTTGCTCGAGATAGCACTGGCGTCTAACGAAGCTGTATATCGATGCGCGTGCAGTATCGATTGATCAAGCCGACGCCTTATCCCATTCGTGAGTTCAATCGCAATTGCCGTCGACGCACTTATTTTTCCTGATCATTTCCCCTTCGCAGCTTTCGACGGACCGGTCGGAAAGTGAGTGGTCTCTTCTTCTTCATAAATTCACGCATACCCTACTCAGGCTGGTGGAACCCCCGCGTTGCAGGTTGCTCAAATCTCTGAATCGCCACGTCTTCCGTCCGGCACACCTGCACATGATGTTCATCGCGGACGGCTACGAGCCGCTTACCACTGCGCTCTACTTCAAGGGAGACCCGTATCTGGTATGTTTTGGAACCCTGACTGATGCGCTCTGAGTATCCTTCTGACACAGTTTGTCACCGCAGCAATCGGACGCTGTGTTTGGCGTCAAGTCGAGCCTAGTCGTCGACACCACCTTGGTCGAGGACGAAGAGCGCGCCAAGTCCTTGGGCTTCAAGCACGGCCCGTTCCACTACTTGGAGAAGGACTATGTCCTGCTGTCGGTCGCCGAGGCCGAGGAGCAAAAGAGGATCAGCCTCGCAAACTACTACTCTTCGCTGCAGTCGTAGAAATCGCGCCAGCAATAGACTGCGTCACATCGACCTCGATACGGTTTGGCTTGCTGAGATTCTTGCAGAGCTTGCGACCTCGCCAAGACTCTTGCTGAGAGAACAGCATCGGGACCGGGAAACAGATTTACAAACATGGAATGCGACAACAACGACAACGCCCCCTTATCTACTCTAGACCACCCTCACTTTCCAGCCTTAAAGGCCCATCTTGGCGAGCGCTTCACTGATGAATTGATCCTGCTCGAGGAGTTCGCGACGCTTCTGCTCCAGACGATCCTGCTTCTGGCGGATTTTGCGTTCCGACGGCGTCTCGACCTTGATCGGGAGGTGCTGCTCCACCTCGCCGCCGGGGACGGCCGTGGCTTTGATGAAGACGTCTCCGGACTCGGTGATGACGATGTCCTCTTCGACGGCGGTGCAGTCGTAAGCCGGTGGCGCAGAGAGGCGACGCTCGGCGGCGTCGGCGGCTTCGAAGATTGCAGGAAGGGGGCGCGGCTCGTAGGCGACGGTGAAGGACGTGGACCTCTCCATCTGGCATTGCAGTCCTGCTCGGTGCGCGGCGGTCGAAGCCGGGAAGGCGGTCCATCCCATGGGGGCGGCGGCGACGGGCGACTCCTCTTCCTCCCTTTGGACGGAGGCGGGAGAAGGTTTGCTCCGACGGAACAGCTTGAGGACGGCTTTGAGCGCGGTGCCCTGGTTTTCGGGTGCGGCAAAGTGTGCCGGGCCGAGCGGCGAGGCGAAGGCTGCAGCCGGCGAGGTGGGCGAGGTGGCCATCATCATCATCTTGTACCGTGCCGAGAAGAGGGGGAGGATGGAGAGCGTTTCGAGGGTTTTTTTTTGGGCTTGGGAGATACGATCGATGAGTGCGAGTGAGGAGCAAGAGCAAGAGCAGTGCCATATCGCGGGCCTTTTTATGGGCCGGCGTCGTGTCGCTGTCACATTCGCATCGTCGGTCGTCGGCCGAAGTGAAACTTGGCAAGACGGACGAGGTGCGAGCGCAAATGCGATGCGGATGTGACATGAGGTTTGTGCGTTGTGTCCTTTTCACTCGGAGTATTATACGAGCAGGCGCGGCCTAGCAAGTGTTCGCCTATAGAAGTGGTTCTCTTTCGTAAGGAGCGTGGGTGGCGTCGGAGAACGAGGCAGAGAAAAACTCTTCCTCCCTCGCCCCTCTCGACTGCGCGCAGCCTGAGCGCATGCCGCTGGCCAAATGTTAGCCTGTGAAGAGTCGAATTGACTGTTCAGCTCTTGAAAGACTCGTTTCAGAGAGCTGAGGAAGGCCGTGTATGATTCGGGGCATAGACAGGCGGGCGAGACGAGAGTCGACCGGA
This sequence comes from Rhodotorula sp. JG-1b, assembly GCA_001541205.1. NCBI lineage: Eukaryota > Fungi > Basidiomycota > Microbotryomycetes > Sporidiobolales > Sporidiobolaceae > Rhodotorula > Rhodotorula sp. JG-1b. The sequence goes on along the minus strand of KQ954466.1, from coordinate 168,999 downwards.
AGGAGACGGAGAAGAGCGGGATGCGCAGCCGAGCGAGATTAGAGGTAGCCCTGATGCAAGCAATGAAAAGATCGCCTCCTTAGGGAGCAGCATAGGCGGGAGAGAACCGCGCTCGAAATTCTCGAGGCGGTAATGGCGAAGAGAATACAACTCGAGTAATGAAGCGGATTGTAATGCGGGTTGAGTCAATCGGGCGGCGCGACGGCCAGCGAGGCGAGCGTCGGAGCGACGGCTTTTCCTCTTCTCTGCGTCGCTACACTTTCAGCTGGACAAGACTCGCACAGGTCTTATCTTTCTCCTGTAGCCACTTGCTCACCCAAGCAAAAGTTCATGTACGCTCCCCCTCTCGCTCATGCTGCACCGCGCCAGTCCGCGGGCACCGCACTGACCTTCTCCCTCTCCATCTCGGCCTCGCTCGTCGGTGCAGGCTCTGGTTCGCCGGCTGCCAGACCCGTCAGGTGTGTACTCGTTCACTCTCTACCCGGCCGCACGCACAAGTCCTGCCACACCCCGCTTCCTGAACATGCGCGGCTGACCTCGGAATTTTTTTCTCTCTTTTTTCTCTAACCGCGCAGGACTAGTACGTCGACCTCCCTTGTCGCCCTACACTGCCTGCCGAGCCTGTCTTCAGTGGAAGATCAAACGCTAGGCAGTACACCAAGTGGTTGAAACAGCGCGCTGACCGCTTCGCCCCGCCTCCTGCCCCCCGTCTTCCCGCTTCTTATCTCTCTCCTCCCAAACAGTCTCGATACTATCGTCTACAAGGCTCTCGGCCAGTGAATACTTCACCCACCCACGCACTCAACCTACGCACTCCGACCGCCTCCATTTCTGCCTCACACACAACTCCGAACAAAACATGCTTCGCACCTTTTCCTCGCGCCTTCGCTCGGCGCCCGCCACCCGCTCCGCCCGGGCCTTTACCACGACCCCTCGTCGCAACTTTGTCGTCGACTTGACTCGCCGCGCCGAAGTCAAGGAACCGCTCGCACCGACCCAGAACGAGGACCTCGTTGACATCTCGTCCCAGTTCAAGCACATCCAGACCAAGGATGGCACTTCGGCCGCTTCCGACCTCGCCCGCCGCCTCTCCCAGGCAGTCCTGCCCAAGCTGGAGCGCCCCGACGTCAAGAAGGTCATGATTGTCGGGTCCGGCGGTCTCTCGATTGGCCAGGCCGGCGAGTTTGACTACTCTGGTGCGTTGTCCACTTTGCGATCCCCATCCGGTCTCGCCCCAACTAAGACTCTCTATCGGCTCGCAGGTGCCCAAGCCATCAAAGCCATGAAGGAGTCGAACATCGAGACCATCCTCCTCAACCCCAACATCGCGACCATCCAGACGTCTCACCAGATGGCTTCCGAGGTCTACTGTGAGTGGTTTCCCCGATTGCGAGATCTCCAAGACGGCTGCTGACAAGGACCCGACCTACACAGTCCTCCCCGTCACGGCCGAATACGTCGCCTACGTTCTCGAGAAGGAGCGCCCGGACGGCATCCTCCTCACCTTCGGTGGCCAGTCGGCCCTCAACGTCGGTATCCAACTCGAGAAGATGGGTGTCTTTGAGCGTCTCGGCGTCAAGGTCCTCGGTACCCAGATCCGCACTCTCGAAGTCTCGGAGGACCGCGACCTGTTCGTCAAGGCCCTCGACGAGATCGGGATCCCCGCCGCCACCTCGACCGCCGTCTCGACCGTCAAGGACGCCCTCGAGGCGGCCGAGCAGATCGGCTACCCCGTCATTCTCCGTTCCGCCTTCTCACTCGGTGGCCTCGGTTCCGGCTTCGCCGAGAACGAGGAGGAGCTGCGTGACCTGTCGGCCAAGTCGCTCTCGCTTTCGCCCCAGGTCCTGATCGAGAAGTCGCTCAAGGGCTGGAAGGAGCTCGAGTACGAGGTTGTCCGTGACGCGGCCGACAACGTCATCATCTGCTGCAATATGGAGGTGAGCCTGACCCCCTCCGAAAGAGGCGGATCGAAGAAGACGGCGCTCACCCAGCTTTCGTCTGCAGAACTTTGACCCGCTCGGAATCCACACCGGAGACTCGATCGTCATCGCCCCGTCGCAGACCCTGTCCGACGACGAGTACCACATGCTCCGTTCGGCCGCCATCAAGATCGTCCGTCATGTCGGCGTCGTCGGCGAGTGCAACGTCCAGTACGCGCTCAACCCGAACAAGCGCGAGTACATGGTCATCGAGATGAACGCTCGTCTCTCGCGTTCGTCTGCGCTCGCGTCGAAGGCGACCGGTTACCCGCTCGCCTACACTGCCGCCAAGATCGCGCTCGGCCACACCCTCCCCGAGTTGCCGAACGCCGTCACCAAGACGACCACCGCTTGCTTCGAGCCAGCGCTCGACTACCTCGTCACCAAGATCCCCAAGTGGGACTTGGCCAAGTTCCAGCATGTCCAGCGCGACATCGGCTCGTCGATGAAGTCGGTCGGAGAGGTCATGGCCATCGGTCGCACCTTTGAGGAGTCGCTCCAGAAGGCGATCCGCCAGGTCGACCCGCGCTGGACCGGATTCGAGGCCTACTGGCAGCCGGAGGACCTCCACAACGCGCTCACGGTCCCGACCGACCGTCGTCTGTTTGCGATCGCGCACGCGATGCTCAACCTCGACTACACCGTTGACATGATCCACGACCTGACCAAGATCGACAAGTGGTTCCTGCACAAGCTCGACAACATTGTCGAGGTCCACCGTCAGTTCCGCAAGACCCAGTCGGTCTCGCAGGTCGACGAGGATCTCATGCGCCGCGCCAAGCGGATGGGTTTCGCCGACAAGCAGATCGCCGACCTGATCGAGCGCGACGGCGGCGACAAGACCTCCGAGTACGACGTTCGCGCGCAGCGCAAGTCCCTCGGCGTCACTCCGTTCGTCAAGCGTATCGACACCCTCGCGGCCGAGTACCCGGCGCACACCAACTACCTCTACACGACCTACAACGCCTCGACGCACGACATCGAGTTCAACGACAAGGGCACGATGGTCCTCGGCTCAGGCGTCTACCGCATCGGGTCCTCGGTCGAGTTCGATTGGTGCGCCGTCTCGTGCGTCCGCAAGATCCGCGAGATGGGCCACAAGACGGTCATGATCAACTACAACCCGGAGACGGTCTCGACCGACTTCGACGAGGCCGACCGCCTCTACTTTGAGGAGCTCGGCTGGGAGCGCGTCATGGACATCTACGAGCTCGAGGGCTCGGAGGGTGTCGTCGTCTCGGTCGGCGGTCAGCTGCCGCAGAACATTGCCCTCCGCCTCAAGGAGACCGGCGTCAAGGTTCTCGGTACCGACCCGCAGATGATCGACAGCGCCGAGGACCGTCACAAGTTCTCTGCCATCCTCGACAAGTCGGGCGTCGACCAGCCGGACTGGATCGAGGCGTCGTCGGTCGAGTCGGCCAAGGAGTTTGCCAACCGCGTCGGTTACCCCGTCCTCGTCCGCCCGTCCTACGTCCTCTCGGGCGCGGCCATGAACGTCGTCTGGGACGAGTCGACCCTCGAGCACTCGCTGACGGCCGCCGCCGAGGTCTCGTCCGAGCACCCGACCGTCATCACCAAGTTCATCGACGGCGCGCAGGAGATCGACATTGACGCCGTCGCCTACAAGGGCGAGCTCCTCGTCCACGCCGTCTCGGAGCACGTCGAGAACGCCGGTGTCCACTCGGGTGACGCGACCCTCGTCCTGCCCCCGTTCTCGCTGGCCGAGGACGACTTGGACCGCCTCAAGGTCATTGCGCAAAAGGTCGCCAAGGCGTTCGACATCTCGGGTCCGTTCAACATGCAGATCATTCGCAAGGCTCAGCCGGACGGCGAGACCGTCCTCAAGGTCATCGAGTGCAACCTCCGTGCCTCGCGCTCGTTCCCCTTCGTGTCCAAGGTCCTCGGCGTCAACTTTATCGACGTCGCCGCTGCTGCTCTCGTCGGCGAGAACGTCCCGGCCCCCGTCGACCTCATGAAGGAGAAGCGCGACTACGTCGCGATCAAGACCTCTCAGTTCAGTTGGACTCGTCTTGCCGGCGCCGACCCGTGAGTCGCTTCCTTCCCTTCTCGCCCACCTTCTCGCTTGCCCGTGAGTTGCCACCCACTCTACTTTACTGACGTATCTGCTCGTGTATCCAGGACCCTTGGTGTCGAGATGGCGTCGACCGGTGAGGTCGCCGCCTTCGGATCCGACATCGCCGAGGCCTACTGGGCTTCCCTTACCTCGACCAACGGTTTCCGCGTCCCCGTCGCTGGTTCCGGTGTTCTCCTCGGCGGCGACATCAGTTGCCCGCAGCTCGCGACGGTCGCCAAGGGCTTGTCCGAGCTTGGCTTCAAGCTGTACTGCTCGTCGCCGATCGTCGAAGAATTCCTCAACTCGCTTCCTTACGTCAAGGCGGAGAAAATCTTCTTCCCGCTGAAAGATAAACGCAAGCTTAGGGAGGTTTTCGATGAAGCGGACATCCAGAGCGTGATCAACTTGGCGAAGGGCCGCGCGAAGGACACGCTCGACGAGGACTACGTCGCTCGCCGCAACGCCGTCGACTTTGGTGTCCCCCTCATCAACAACCCGCTCCTGGCCGACTTGTACGTCAAGGCTCTCGGTCGCAAGATGAAGCTCGGCGAGGTCGGCTCTGTGTCGAACTACGTCGAGGGTCGCATCCCGTCCGAGGTCAAGGCGTGGTCCGAGTGGATCGGCTCGCACGCCTGAGCGCTCTTCCGCCTCCGCGCTCTTCCCCCTCCGCCTTCCCTACCCTAGACGCCTACATTCCATTACACCTACTACCCCCTTTCGTGGTTTCCCTGTCTCGTATATCATGTTTAGCCCTCTCGTGTCGTTCCCTTCGCATTGCAGCAAACAATTCCGCATTTTCCAGTCGTCTTTTCCTTCCGGCATGGTTCCGCCGCTTCGCCGCTCGGACGAAAGCAGATCTCAGTTTGCTGTGGTGCAGCGCACTGAGAGTCCAGAAGGCGCTGTGCTCCACAGCTGAGTGTCGCCAGCCTCGTAGCCACCGAGTGCATCCCTGATCCGTGACCCTGAGAAGGCCGCATCTCGCCTCAACTCCCGCATATCTGTAACGAGAAACGTGTGTCTGCACTGATCGTTGGGCGCATCGTAGGTTGTACACTCCGGGGGGTGGGGCTTCGCGCGGCCGGAAAAGATCTGGCGGACGCGCTCAGACCTCCTTCGCGCGAGTCCGTCTCTCTCTTCTCTTCCTTCACTTCACTGTGCCCGGCAGTCGACATGGACGGCGAGGTGCCCTACAGTCAAGCCTTCCTGGACCGCCTGTTTGCTGGTCCGGTGAGCGTGACCGCCTCCGAGCTGGACAAACCTCCGATTCTTGCGGAACTGACATCGCCTGTTCCCAGTCTACGCTCGTAGGCCTCGTGCCGCCCATTCAGCCCTTCAAAGACCTCCTTGCGGCTGTCGGTCGTGTCAAGACAATGCTCGGTTCCGTCAAGGACCTGGGTGCGTTTCTGCTCTTTCCTGCGCAGAGAACGAGACCTTCGGCTGAGCGGATCATGGATGCGCTCGTTCCAGAGGTCGGACGCGTGTACATGATTTGGTCTCACCGTGGAGATCTGCTCGGAGAGAAGGAGTGCGATGACATCATCGACATCGACTTCTATGAGATGTCGCTGCAAATTCTGTCGATCGAGGACCTGCACGGTGCGTTGCCTGAAACCCCGGCGCACACTGGTTGTCGGGCCGCTGATATGGCTGCTGCTTCACAGTTGGGATTTCCTACCACATCTCGGATCTGTTCGAGGGCAGCCTCGTCCACAGTATCGCCGGTGTCGAGCTCCTGAACAGTAGAGAAAAGGAAGACTGGGAAAGGGCGTACGAGCAAGGCAAGCGCGGTATGCATGCCGACGTTGTCATCTTCCGAACGTGAAGGGACAAACCTTGCTGACCGCTGCAAGGTGCGCAGCCGCGCCTGACCTGATCGAGAGCGTCCGCGCTCGCACCGATTACACCGAGGAGGAGAAGATCAACCTCGAGGAGATGATCAATCGTACAGAGTTCAGTCCTCCCCCCCTGCTCTCTACCAGCATCTATCCTGACGACCAGAATATCAAGGCACTACGCTCCATTCCTCTTCTCCAGACTGGCCAGGCCGCACGGAGGAGGAACTGGCCGACCTGAACCCCGGGGAACACGGACTGCATCTCGAGCGTGTGCGTACTGTCCACTTCCTCAAATATCAAACAGGTCGAAACTAAGTCACGCATACGCAGCTGCTTGTGATTCTGTGGACCGCCCTCGCCAGAGTTGGGAATCTCGAGCGGCGGACGGAGCTCTTCAGGCTTTTCCAGCGCTTGCCGATGACGGTTAGCGAATGGCGCGACTACGACCGCTCCGACGACCATGTCACGGGTGTCGTTGGCCAACTCGAAAGACTGTCCGTGTCGACCGCGGCATCTCAACCGGACCAGTAAGAAGCCGGCGCGAACGAAGGTCAACTCGCCGAGAATCCAGTTGCTTTCCCCTGCAAATCGTCCGGCGCCCTGACTTCATGTCCATACTCCACAAATTCTTCCCGCAGCGAATCCATGTTTCCGCCAAAATTTCCGCATAGCTTGTGATGCCAACGCCGATGTCTCGCAGGTTTGAGGTACATACCCCAGCTTCCACTGCATGATACCTTTCATTTTGCAGCACATACAAAACCGAGACAAATGTGGTGAGGATTCTAACAAACTTGCTCGAATCTAGTGCAGTCGGATGACTGTTGAAGATGGAGAAGAGAAGAATGCTGCCCAAAGGGCTTTGTTTCCTCGGCTGTCACTACCCTCACACGTGCTCAGGGCAATGGTGGACCGTTGCGAGGAAGAGAAGAGCTGCGGAACCTCTCATGTGACTGTCTTTCGCTCTCGTCCGAGACAATGCCACGCCGCTACAGGATAAGTGATTGTCGGCCGCTCACAGACACCGCCTGCCGCCGGGCGTTGTCTGCGTACTTTCATTCGAAATGAATAGGCGGAGCCCATATACAGCACGGAGTCATTTACACATGCCTGTTGAGCTGTGTGTTGTGCGTTGCCCTGAGGCAGGCGGTATGTGCTCGCAGAGCGCAGAGCTTTCACAGGTCAATCTGTCTTGTACCGGCGTCTAAGCCTCAAACTTGTCTGCGCCTCCAAAGCCTGAGACCTATCATCTGTCTAGGAGTCTGTCTCTCCACAGCATCGACCCCATATCAGGCACATTTGGCGTTTTCGGGGGGGCGGGGGGAAATCCGTAACTGAGCTTGACGAGCTCCCGTCAGCTTCGCATGCCAAGGTGTCTACATCCTGAGCTTACCTACGCGTCCTCCTTTGTATCTACATAGTGCACAAGCTTAGGGAGGTTTTCGATGAAGCGGACATCCAGAGCTTGATCAACTTGGCGAAGGGCCGCGCGAAGGACACGCTCAACGAGGACTACGTCGCCCGCCGCAACGCCGTCGATTTTGGTGTTCCCCTCATCAACAATCCGCTCATCGCCGACCTGTACGTCAAGGCTCTCGGTCGCAAGATGAAGCTGGGCGAGGTCGGCCCCGTGTCGAACTACGTCGAGGGTCGCGTCCCGTCCATGGTCAAAGCGTCTTTCCGTTGGCGAGTTCTGCTGACCAGACGAGAGCGCTCCGGTCATCGGTGGTGCACTAGCGCTCAGAGCACCGGAAGGCCGTGCGCTCAGGTCCGTTGGCCGCTTTGGACCCCCGCTCGGACCTCGTGTCACGAACTCATCGCCGTGCTTTCGTTTCCTCATTCAGTCGAATTCCGGCGCATCCTGTCACCACCCCATCGTGTCGAGTCTCATTTAATGTCAACGACACTGGCGACCTATAAAAGCAGCGGAAGAGGTCATCTTTCTCTCTTCTTTATCCCTACACCGCACTACCTCCGGGACCGAAGCCTTCCTCCACACGCAACCCAACCTTGACCTAAAAGATCCCACCACCTTCGAAATCCCGAAATCCAGCATGAACACCCTCGCGGCTTTCACTTCTCCCCTCGGCTCGTTGCACTTTGCCCACCCGTCTGCGACGAGCGCGCTCTTCCAAAGCGCGGCCGACCGCACCACCACCGCCACCTACAACGGCGCGGGCTCGATCGGTCAATTCGAGGCGCCTCGTCGCGTGCCGCAGCCGCAGCCGCCTTCTCCGTCGTCACCGCCACCTCCGTCGTCTCCGACCGGCCGGGCGTCTCGATTCGGGTTCAAGCGGCGCACCTCCCGGACCACTGAGGCTGGCAACACCATCACCACCACCACTACTGCGGCGATTCGCGCGCCTCTCGAGATCTCGTCACCCGTATTCGTCTCCTGGAGCAACCCCATGGCCTGCACGGCGTTCTTGAACTCGCTCTCTGCCGCCGCCGCCGCCGTCGAGAAGGAGAAAGAGGAGGAGAAGCTCGACGTCCCCCTTTCGCCCGTAAGCCTGCGGTCGTGCGTCACCGGAACGACGACCTCCCTCGACGAGCCAGAGCGGCCGCTCGTTGGCAGAGAGGAGATTGAGCGGCGCATGTCGGAGTGGGACGATGAGCACCGGGCGGAGGTTGCGGTTCGGGTGGCTCAGGCAGACGGGCGGGTTTCGGACGAACTGAAGCGGGTGGGCTTGTAGGAAGGCAGGTAGTCGGACAAGCGTGACAGGCAATTTATCGTCGAGATCCATCTCTAGTAGTGGCTGGGAAGGGCCAAGCGAAAGCGGAAAGCAGAGCAAAGCTGGTGGTGCGAGTCAGTTGGCGGTGCAAGCCAAGCTGAAAGGAGCATAACGGACGCGAGAGCAGAGCAGCTGTCAGGTCCATTCTGAGCAGATCGACGATCAAAGGGAAAGGAAGCCGGGACGAAGCGTCCGACGTGAAGCGACGGGTCTCGCTTCCCGTCAACCCGTACACGCCGAGACGATGCTCCGATCGAGCGTACACTCCTTCACGCAGCTCGCACGAGCACGAGCAGCAGCCGCACCCTCCGTGCCATGCTCTGCGTGCTGCCGCACTTTTGCCTCGTCGTCTCGCTCGTCAAATCCCATCCCGACCGCACCCAATGCCAAGCACGGCCACGAGAAGGCGGCAGTCGCACCGGGGACAGCAGCAGCAGCCGCACCGACTTCGACGACCGACCTCCTCCAACTGTTTGACGAGATCGAGCAGATGGTTCCGGAGCAGGTCGACCCGGCCAGTCAGTCTCCCTCTCTCTAATCCCGGTCTACAGTGACGATGCTGACGAGATATGTGAGCCTCACACAGGCCAAGTATCGGTCCTGCGGCACCTGAGTCGAGACCAGGTCATCTCGCCTCAGCAACTCTCGCCTCGCAACCTCCTGCAACCGTACCCGCCCCGCCCCGACTTCAGCCAGGCCTTCCCGCTCGGCCCACCGACCGCCTACGCCCACACGCACGACCCCTTCATCCGGTACGGGCTCGACCCCGTCGAGGACGCGCAACTGAACCCGTCCCTCTTGAGCGAGTTTGTCACCACCATGGGAAAGATCAAGCCGCGCGGAAAGACGGGCTTGCAGCGCAAGACGCAGCGCAAGGTCGGAAAAGCCATCCGGAGGGCACGCGTGAGTCTTTGTCGCTTACACAGCCACTCTTTGCACCTCGGGGACCACGTCCTTGGGGACAGAGCGTGTAGGTTTGGCGCAATCGAATCGCTGACGAACAAGATACTCAACAGAGCATGGGCATCATGCCGACCTTTGGCATCAGTGTACCGGGATCAGGGCGGGAGCAGTGAGCAGGGCAGACTCTGAGTTCGCAATCGCAAAACTATCGTTCTTCCATAATTCCTTTCACGCGACCGTGCTTCACGCCCGTGCCGTGATTTGTGAAAGGGAGAGTGATGTGAGAAAGTGTGATCTCGTTGTGCACGAAAGTTATCGATGCCAACTCTAGACTACCCGCTCCTCTGGATCCCGCAGACCTTTCCACCCTGAACGCCGATCGCCCGAGCGACCGTACCCTCCCGGGCCGCCTGCTGTCTGCCCCTCAACCGCGTATGGTATCGGTCGAGTTGCGTTCGAGTCTACCGCTTGTTCGCCACCGAGCCCGGGAGCCGTGACGTGATGGGGAATCGCCGCCGCGGTCGAGACTGCGTTGGGCGACTTGATCGACGGCGCTGGCGGAGCAGAGACGACCGGATCTTCGAGGAACCGTCCTTTAGCTTTCGAGCTCTCCCACCATTTCCTTCTCGTCCTCCTTCCCCCCTCGTCATCGCCATCATGCAACAAGGCGGCCGACCTCCGTTCCTGCTCCTCGAGCGCGACGCCCGTCCTCACCCTCGCCGGACACCCGGGCGCGGCCCCTTCGCCGAACGTGCCGCTCATGGCGAGCGAGACGGTCAAGACGGAGAGCAAGCCGGCAGAGAGGAAGGTCAGGTTGGTGAGGCGTTGGCGGGCCATCGGGTGGATCAAGTAGGCGCGCGAGCGACTGTTCCGAGACGGAGACGAGGTCGAGAAGGCGCGCGTCTGCATAGGGAGCGTGGGCGCTGTTGGAGGATGGGCAGAGTACGGGACCCGCGAGGTGGACGCGACCGGCTCGAATCGGGTCCAGCTGCTGGCAACAGACGGTGGTGGCGGCGGTGACATTTCTCGTCCTCTCCTCCCTTGTCCAATTGTGGCTCTTCGACGACGGTTGAATATTCTCGGCTAGACTAGGTACCGCCTTGATCTCGCTTCTGTAGGGCGCCGAAACGGATTGGAAGTGCCGAGAACCCGACCGCGAGTCGGTGTGACTGCTGGAACAATGAGGGTCAGACGGGACTGGACCAAACACTTGCAGCCGGCGCACTGTCCACTTACGAAGTCCGTACGGCAGGGCGACGATGCAGGACAGCAACCAGAGCCAGCGCCATCGCCGAGGAGAAAAACAAGTCCAAGTCCGCCAACTGCTCGAGGGGAGGCTCCCGTGAATTCCCTCCTTCCCGGACCAATCGGATTCTGCTAAAGAAAGCCTCCATGGTAGTCTTGCACAACATATGATTTGTCTACGGTCCAGCTTTCCGCGCCAGTTCGCGATAGTGCGCCACCTCGGCTTGCGTGCGCGGATGAGAAGAGTGTCCCGCCTGCGAGTCCGGTCAACCGGCGCTTTGCAGTCAGTCAAGCGGGCTCAATCTCGAGCGCAAGCAAATCGCCCACTGCCCGACGAGAGCGAGCGAGGGACTCACGCTCAGATCATGCAAGAGTTCTTGGCAGTGAGCGACCATGAAGGTGCGGCGTTTGGCCGGGTCGGCCTGCTTCGACGCTTGGAACGCCAGCAGCTTGTCGACCTCTTGTCGGATCCGGAGCAGGCTGTGCAACGACAATCACAGCATACAAGTCAGCTTGCCTCGCGACAAACTTTATGCAGAGAGCGGGAGCGTATTATCGCGCATTCGATCCGAGACGCACCTCGCAAACGCCATCTCGTCGTCCCCATCGACCGGTTTCGCCCTCCGTGCAGCCTCTTCCGCATCCTCATCCGCCGCACCACCTGATGCCGCCGGCTCTTCGATGTTGCTCCACAACGCCACCGCGGCCGTAAATAGCTCGGCATACCGACCAATCACGACCTTGACGACCGAGTCTTTGACGGACCCGCCTCCGCCAGCAGCGCCACCGACGACAGCGCCCGTCGCGCGCGCAAACATCCCGCCGACTCCTCCTCCTCCTCCTCCTCCTCCGCTGCTCAAAGACACAGGTGAGCCATTGATCCGCCTCAGCGAGTCGACGTGCGCCGACATGAGTTTCGACAGGATGGGCAAGAGCTGCATCCGGACGGCGAGGAGGTGCGGTTCGAGCGCGGGACAGGGGGGCAAGCTGCCGCCGCCGCCGCCGCCGTCCGAATTGTCGGAGACGGGCGTGTGAGAAGGCGTCAAGGAGTCGGTGTCGGGAGCCGTTGTCGTGGAGGCGAGGTCGGTCAGGAGAGAGTCGTTCAGCCGGACCATGGCGAGGAGCGAGATCGTACTCGGCGGGACCGGGTCCAGCAGCGCGTTGATAAAGTTCTGTGCATGTGTCGTCGCACGCCCTGACTCAGCCAAGACGATCGACGTCACATCGTAGCGAACAGGCTAGTCAGACGCGAGACACGCACCCGTGTGTACTCCAGCGCCGGTTCCATCACCTGTTTCCACAACCCGTCGACCACGACGCGCTGGACTTTCTCCTCCTGTACCGCCCGACTGTGCAGGCTCGTGGTCCCCGAGACGGAAGACGCCATCCTCCTCAAGCCGGGCGTTGCTGCTGCCGATGCTGCGGCTGTCTGTCGAGGAGCGCCGACCGTCTGACCACCGTCCGAGTCGACATCTACACTGCGCTCGCGCTCGCGAATCGCCGAACCAAGCACAGAGGCGGAAGCCGAGGCCGAGGCGCTGCTCCTTCTCCGCATCCCGTCAAACTGACTGTTCGCAGACGTGCTGCCAACTTCGAGAGTCGAGTGCTGGCCGAAAAAGGCCGAGATGAAAGCGTACTCGGACGCGGCGTTCGAAGCGAGGACGAGGGCACACGAGCGGAACAGCTCCTCGGGCGACGGGTGCTGTTTCCCCGTTCTCGCGTTCTCGGTCAGTGTTGCGCAGGAGAAGAGGACCAAGAGTGCTTTGGCGAAGACGTACGAAATTCCGGTCGTTCGCCTGGTGGGCCTGGATGACGTTGGGCCCGTCGATGCGAGCATGGTCCAACGCGACGGTCGTCGCGCTCGATCTTGCGTCGTTCGGGTGCTGGGAACGTGAGCGCGCCTGACTCTGCTGCTGCGCAGACCGGCGTTGTTGGAGCAAAGCTGCGGACCACTTTCACGTCAGCTAAAAAGAAATGCGTCCGTTAAGCAAAGAGGAAAGGTTCGTCCTCACCGAGCGAAGCGTCGACGCCAGCGTTGACGGTCCCGATCGGTTCACTCGACTGCTGCTGCTGGGAAGTCGAGGAGGTCCTGATCTTCTCCAACGCGCGGACATAGCGTCGGAACGCCGTCTCGAGGTACCACCTGACCGTCTGCACGTAAGCCTTTTGGAACTCGTGCGCTTGCCGCGCGGCGTGCCGGCGCAGGAAGTCGAACAAGGGTTTGAGCGCGAGGAGGCGCGTGTGCAGCGAGGGGAGGGAAGGCGTGATCGAGACGGTGTAGGGTTTGAGGAGCGAGACGAGGTGCGGCAGGATCTTGGCGGCGGCCTGTGGTGTGGCAGGAGTTACAGAGAGGAACATGTCAGTTTCGATGGCTTTGGCTGACCTCGAAGATGGAAGGTTCGGACGGGATCGAGCGGGAGTCGGTGAGGTAGAGAGAGCGCACCGTCACTCGCAGCCCCTCTGCGACGTCGTCGAGCGCTCGCCGGCTCTCGACCCTCGCGCCGCCTCGGATCGCGCCCAAGCGGGCGTCGAGGTCGTACACGGCCGCGATGAATGCGCTGTTGATGTCCGACTCGGTGATGGTACTGATCAGGCTCGGTGGGATCGTGATGGATGCGACGAAGGGGTGCAGCAAGCGCTCGACGGCCTAGAAGGGGTGGGTTAGTTCTGCTTGCGGCCGAATGTGCGGCACCTAAGGGAGGAGGAGGAACGTCCTCACTTTTCTAGCCTCAAGTCGCGCCTCGATCGTCTTGCTCCTCCCCTGCAAGTCCGAGATGTGGTTCGAGACGGCGTAGAGGTCGCGCTGAAAAGTCGAGAGAAACGACGAGAGCTCGTCGAGGAGTTGGGTGCTGGCCTGCAAACGATTTTGCGCGAGTCAACATCTGCCCGTTCGCCTACGTTGTGTCTATGCGGAAGAGAGAGAGAGAACGCACCTCGACTTGATCGTGCAGTTGGACAAAGTCGCTCGCGCGCTCGAGGACTGCGGGTGTTTGCAAGCAAGCGTCAACGGTATGCCCGCGGCGAGGGGGCCACCATGAGAGGGGGTGGGACGTACATGCGCAGTCCTGAATGTGCTCTGCATGTTCTTTGGTGGCGAGCGCGTCTGCGTAGGCTGAGCGGATGTCTGTCCCGAGGGCGTTGGCGTCTGGAGCGTACAGCGGGTAGTCTGCGGGACAGCGCAGCGCAGCGCGGTCAGCAGGTGGGAGCGGTGCACGAGTGTATTGGACACTGACCGTCTGGCTTTACTGATTCGAGTGCGGCGGTCGTGTCCTGCGATTAGACGGGTCAGTGGTCGACTTGAAGTGGGGGGAGGGAGAAAGGGGAGACGGACCTGGGCCGTCTGGGTGAGCGGATCCCAGCCGATCAGCTGCGCAATCGTAGTCATCGCTGTGCCTGCATCCACCCCCGTCGACCCGGCCAGACAGTCGACAACCGGGTGTGTGAAAGAGGAAGAGACTCGTCCGCGCTGCCTCTCTCGCTCTCGCTCCACTCGTAGGCATAGAAGCGCGGTACAGGGCAGCCCTCCATAGCTGCAAGACTCTTGCCCGGCCATGGCGAGCAAGCGCGCCCAGGCAGACAGCGTCGGTCAGTCTCGCCCCTCTCTCCTTAGTCATGACGCCGAATTCAGCTCTTGAACCCACGTCATGTACGGGGTAGGTACGGCTGACACAGATGTACCCGCAGCCTCTGGATCGGGCGGATCGACTCCCAAGCGCGCCCGCCGTGCCGCTGCCTCGGCCGCCACCGCCGCCAACGCCAGCGTCGTTGAGATCGGTTCCTCCGACTCGGACGACTCGGACCAAGGCAGGAACCCTGACCGGAGCTACAAAGCCAACCGCAACGAGGCTGCTACCGACTACGCTTCAGACTATGACCTCGACGCCGACGCCGACGCCGTCGTCGAAGAGGATAGCGATGCGGCGGACGAGGGAGACGACTTTAGGCCAGAGAAGCGGACCGCCGCCGCAGCGAACAAGGCCGAGGGCAAAGGGAAAGGGAAAGCCAAAGCAACCGCCAAGGGCAAGGGAAAGGGGAAGGCAGGAGCTGCACCCGCTGCCAACGCCGCCCCGAAAATCAGGTTCACCCTCGGTGGCGCCGGCGGCGGCGGCGGCGAGTCGTCTTCGGCCTCGACGTCGGCCTCGCAGACTTCGACACTTAGAGTCACGACTGGTGCGGCAGAGGCGGGCGGCACTGTGCCGGGGATCAACTTTCGCCAAGATCGCGACTACGGCTACCTCCCGCTGCGACCCGACCAAGCCTCGCGGCCGTTCTACATTGTCCCGTCGACGGGTCACATCATCCTCGAAAACTTCCACCCGCTCGCCAAGTACGCGACCGACTTCCTCGTCGCGATCGCCGAACCGGTCTCGCGGCCGAAACACATCCACGAGTACAAGTTGACGCCGCACTCGCTCTACGCGGCCGTCTCGGTCGGCCTCGAGACGGAAAACATCATCGAGGTCCTGAACCGGATGAGCAAAGTCCCCGTCCCGGACGAATTGTGCGAGTTTATCCGCGAGTGCACCCACTCGTACGGCAAAGTCAAGATGGTCCTCAAGCAGAACAAGCACTTTGTCGAGTCGTCCGACCCCGAAACCCTCCGCATCCTCCTCCGCGACAAGGTCATTGCCGACGCCCGCGTGCCCCCCGAAGAGCAACGCGCGAGGGACGGCGCGGCGGGCGGGGCCGTCCCGCCTGGAGGGACGGCCACGTACGGCCTCGAGAAAGAAAAGGCGCCGACCCGGGCCGGCCTTGTCATTCCCGGAACGTCGAAAGCAGCCGCAGCGGCGGCGGGAGCCACTGCTTCTGGTGGAACTGATGGTGCAGCCGGAGGGGAAGGAGGCGCGAATGGGCAAGCGGGACCGAGCGGGCGGACGCAGGAGGAAGAGGACCTCTTCACCGCCGTCGTCGGCTTGGAAAAAGGTGGGTCTGCGGGTCCAACCTCAGACAAACTCGTACGTACGTGCGGCTGACACTTCTCCCTCCGACTTGGAACAGAGGACGACATGGACGACGACGACGAGGTGCACTCGTTCGAGATCCGCGAGAGCGAGATCGAGGCGGTCAAGCGCAGGTGCCTCGACCTCGACTACCGCATGATGGAGGAGTACGATTTCCGGCACGACGAAGTCAACCCGACCCTCGAGATCGACTTGAAACCGTCGGCGGCACTGCGGCCGTACCAGGAGAAATCGCTCGGCAAGATGTTTGGTAACGGGTCAGTCGGGGTTCCGATGTTCCGGTGAAGGCTGTTTTGACACGGGGGCCTATACCTTTGATTAGTCGCGCCCGATCTGGCATCATCGTCTTGCCGTGCGGGGCCGGCAAGACCTTGGTCGGCATCACGGCCGCAACGACGATCCGCAAGTCGTGCATCGTCCTGTGCACCTCGTCCGTCTCGGTCATGCAGTGGCGGCAACAGTTCCTCCAGTGGTCGACCATCAAAGAGTCGGCCATCTCGGTCTTTACGGCGGATCAGAAAGAAAAGGTGCGTGGCGATGGCGGTGTCGATTTGTGGGCTTTGTGCATTGCAGACACTCATCACCTGCGATTTCGTGTCGCCCCTCGACGCACAGTTCTCCGGCGACGCCGGTATCGTCGTTTCGACTTATTCGATGGTGGCGAACCGGCAAAAGCGGTCGCACGACTCGCAAAAGATGATGGACTTTCTCACCTCGCGCGAGTGGGGGTTCATCCTGCTCGACGAGGTGCACGTCGTCCCCGCCGCCATGTTCCGTCGAGTCGTGACCAAGATCAAGGCGCACACGAAACTCGGCTTGACGGCGACGCTGGTCCGCGAAGACGACAAGATCGACGACCTCAACTTTTTGATCGGGCCCAAGTTGTACGAGGCGAACTGGATGGACCTCGCCGAGAACGGCCACATCGCCAAGGTCCAGTGCGCCGAAGTGTGGTGCGACATGACGCCCGAGTTCTACCGCGAGTACTTGCGCGAATCGTCGAGGAAAAAGATGCTCCTGTACTGCATGAACCCGCGCAAGTTCCAGGCTTGCCAGTTCTTGATCCAGTACCACGAGAACCGCGGGGACAAGATCATCGTCTTCTCGGACAACGTCTACGCTCTCGAGGTGAGTTTCTCCTTGAGAACGTCGCCCACTGCTCGCCGCCTTCGTCCTGCGAGCTGATTGTCGATGGCCCGACACACCTCACAGGCCTACGCGAAGAAGCTCGGCAAGCTCTACATCCACGGCGGAACTCCCCAAGTCGAGCGCATGCGTATCCTCCAGAACTTCCAGCACAACCCGATCGTCAACACCATCTTCCTGTCGAAAGTCGGCGACACGTCGATCGACTTGCCGGAAGCGACGTGCCTGATCCAGATCTCGAGCCACTTTGGCTCGCGGAGGCAGGAAGCGCAGCGGCTCGGGCGGATCTTGCGCGCCAAGCGGAGGAACGACGAAGGCTTCAACGCCTTCTTCTACTCGCTCGTGTCCAAGGAGTGAGTCCTACTGGGACGGTTGGTTCGGGCACTGCGCGAAGACTGATATCCGTGCGTGACACAGTACCCAAGAGATGTACTATTCGTCGAAGCGACAGGGCTTCCTTGTCGAGTGCGTTTGTCCGAATCTGTCCCCTTTTCGTGCCGTTTCTGCCCTCTCACACGCAAGAACCTCTCTCCCGCAGCCAAGGCTACGCCTTCAAGGTCATCACCTCCCTCGAAGGCCTCGAACAGCTCGACAACCTGGTCTACCCGACCCGGGCGGAGCAGATCGAGCTCCTGCAGTCTGTCCTGCTCGCGAACGAGACCGACGCCGACCTCGGCGCCGAGGACACGGGCAAGGACGTCGGCACGAGTCGGTACAACAGTCCCGCTCCCGGTCCGGGTGGACTGCAGGCGACGAGGATCGCCGGAAGTTTGCAGGCCTTGTCGGGGTGCGTTGTGTGGCGTTTGAGCCCCCCCACCCACAACAGCGGTGACGCTGACCCCTCGAGTACGTTCCCGGACCTTGTCCGAGATTGCAGTGGCCAGAGTATGGCGTACAGCGAGCGACAGAAATCGGCCAACAAGCAACTCTCGAAGGATGCCAAGTCGAACCGGCACAACTTGTTCAAGAAGCGCGACGAGGCGGCGAAACGCAAGGCCAAGGAGCGCGCGGCCGGCGCCGGAGGAGGCGGAGGGTTCTGATTGCGCGAGTCTGTCTGCGTGTACATACAGCTTGTAGCACTGTCCCCGCCTGTTGTGTTCCCTTTTCGCATGCGCTTTCACTCTCGACGGTCGCTGATCCAAGTCGCCCCTAGTCCGGAGGCCGGCTCATTCGAGCCTGATCATTGTGACGGCTTTGGAAAAGTCAATAGTAACAATACCTTGATCTGATTGCCTGCTCCCTGATCGTTCCGGTGAAATAGAAGCCGAGTGTATGCGTTGCCCTTTCTTCGAGGAGACCAGTCGCCGGACGTCGTCAGCCCGACTTGGTCACCAACGTCAGGCGGTGCCACCTCGCTTGTGATTGGATCGCAGCTCGAGTAGATCTCCGGAGCTGTACGAGCCCCTTCGTGTAGCCTACTTGCTTGCCTCGACCTCGACCTCGACTTCGACCTCCGGAACCGCCTTCTGCGCCGCACCGACCTCGTCCACGTCGACGAGTGGCCGAACCGGAGCACGGCGCCGGGCACACAGTACATGTCGCAGGGATGCAGCTGTGACTGCGGTCACCGCTGCTGGGAGGACGCGAGCGACGCCGGACCTGTCGATCTCAGCGACCGCGCGATCCGGCCTCTCCCTCTGAAGCGACTACGCACGCACGCAGCGCCGACGCAGTTGCCAAAGTCGCTTTCGACGACGCCGACGCAACCCCTGACGAGCGCCAACGACGTCTCGTCCGCGTCCGGCTCGGACGACGACGACGCTCAGAGGTCTGCTCGCGCCGCACGGCCGGCCGCGAGGGCCAAACTCGCACCCCAGAGCGGAGAAACAGACCGCCAACTCGTCAGACAAGGCTCTCAAGAGCAACAGGATGGCGCAGTGCAGGACCGCTGGCAGGAGGACCACGTTGCGCGTCTTCCGGACCACCGCCTTGCTGATGAAGCACACGACGGTTCGACCCACACGTCGAATTCGCATGAACAAGAATCAACCGCCTCAGAGTCGCCGCCTACGTCGCCCGCATCCGTCTCGCCGCGCATAAAGTCCGCAGACCGAGCGAGCCACGGCGGGTCGGTCCTCTTTGGGGACGAAGGCCGCCGCATCGTCGACTCGCTCACGACCGCTTCGTCCTTCTCGCCCGCCGGACTTTTTGGAGGACTCGGACTCGCTACTCTACATCCCTCGCTGGCTCCGAGCGGCGGCGATCGCGACTTTCCCGACGAAGAAGACATCCTGGAAGGCGGCGATGAAGACAGTTACGGCGTCGTCGATCGGAGTCATCCACCCGTCGAGCCAACGATGGCCACTCAGCAAGCTGCGATGGCGCTCGTAGTCGGGGTCGGTGGCAGCAACAAGAAGAAGCGCAAGATCCCGGGCGTCGCCGAGACCCGAGACGCCAATCATCCGGGTGCGGAAGAGGCCGGAAGTGCGACCGTGCAGGCCGCGACGCCCGCCATGCCAGTCACCAACAGTCTTCCGTCCGACCCTCGTGAACTCTTTGCCGAGAAGGGTACGACAACCCACGTTGTGCTGCGGAGGACCGCGATCACAGAAACTAACCGCATTTGCATGGATCAGGTCTGCTCGCGCCGCTCAACCCGCCTCGCACGGCGGAAGCCGCCCTCGCCAAGTGGCGCATCCGGCCACCGCATGTGTCGCTCTGTACGACGTGCTACTCGAGTCGACGCACTCGCCGGAAACGCTTCCGCCGAGACGAAGCCAAATTGCCACCCGTGGCACTGCCTGCTGTTCCCGCTTTTGTTCCACCCGCTCAACCCCGCGAAGGTCCGCCTCGTCTCCCACCCGGCTCGGGAGCCAAAGGCAGCAAGGCGATCAAGTTGGCGATGAAGGCGGCGAAGGAGCGCGAGAAGGAGAAGGAGCGGGTCCGGACCTTGTTTGGGCAGATACGGCTGCCAGATCTGTGGGATCCGCAGGGTAACGCAAACCCGTCGCCTGGTTTCGTCACTCGCTCCATCAAAGCCGACTTGGAGCGGAAGCGGCGCGCGATCAAAGAGACAGTCTCTACTCGGCTCTCGGCTCCAGCAGCAACAGACGGACCGGCCACGGACGAAAAAGTACCCGACCTCCTTCTCGACGCCTCTCCGCCACAGCTCGACCTCTTCACCTTTTTCGAACGACCTCCCGAGATCATCGAGTCGAGGTGGACCGCTCTGAACGACCAGAAGATTCGCTTGAAGGCCGCGAAAGAGCGCGCGGCGAAAGCTCGCGAGGAGGAAGACCGCCGCCGCAAGGAGAAGGAGGCCCGAGACGCGCGGGACGAGGACGCGCTGCCTTTGGCGGATGCGCCTGTCGCCGGCTCGGCGTCTACGGCTCCGCCCGCCCAACCTCTCATCGGCAGCGCCGTCGATCCGATCCCGGCGCCGGCGCCGCCACGCGAGGCGACGGCAGCTTCCCTCTCAGGTCCTCCCGCCGCGAATCGCCCGAAGCAGAACCGCGCGCAGTCGACGTCGGATCTGCCAGACGCGAAAGCTGGCCCCGGTGGTCCTCCTCCATCGGCACCTCTGCCCCCGACCCCGACAGTGGCACCCGCGGCGCCGGCGTTGACGACTCCCCCCGCTCCGACGACTCGCAAAGCCTCGACCAAGAAGGGCAAGAAGAAGCGTTCGGCGCACGCCAACGCGCTCAACGTCCATCACCGCGACAACTATGTTCCGTCTCGCGCCCCCGCCCCGGGGCAGGCCGCGCAAGATCCGCCCCTGCGTTTCATGTCGTGGCCCGCGTCGGAGGAGGCGATCGCGTCGGCTGGACCGTTCGCGTCGACGTGCGGAGGTGGCCACTACTGCAGCGCAGACGAGTGGCTCTGCCTCTTCTGCGAGTACGAGCTCTTCTACGGCGAAGAGTCGCTCCTCTACAAGGCGGTGCGACGCCGCAAGAACGTTTTGAAGGTCCGGAAGAAGGCGCAGGACCGCGCCAACAAGGCTACTCATGCCTCGGAGGCATCGGCGACGCCGTCGAGCGGCGCGACCGACCACGCGCATCCTCATCCGGCGGCACCAGGCGAAGCCGCCCCCCGAGCGAGAACCTCATCGCCCACTGCCGCGCCCGAAGTGGTCACGTGATACCGGCACAGCTCCTCTCTTCCTCTCTCGCAACCCTCTTCAGTTTCGCTTTCGGTGGCTTGCAGTCATCTCTCTCGTCTCGCAGCTTCGCACACCTTGCATTGCATGTCCTCGTTACAGTTGGAAGTGTCTGCTTTTGGCGAAGACGACAGCAGCGGATCATCTACCGAGAATCGACGAGAGGAGATGCATTTCCGGGCGTTTAGACTACTCGACCGGAGCTTGCGGTGCAGGAGCGACTTCTGACTGTGTTGCTTCACTTGCCGGCGCGCCTTCCGACGGTTCCGCCTCCGTCTTCAGCCTGGCTTCCATCGCCTGGGTCAGACTCTTCTGCGTCGCGGCGCTGGTCCGCGACTTGAGGACCTCGCGCAAAGCCATCGTGGCATCTGCGCATATGCTCGTCAGCCCATCAAGACACGACACACAGGAGAGTGATGGTCCGGTCGCGACGCACAAGTGGAAGAGCCGAGCGTGAGCTCGATCTGCAGCGCGAGCGATTCGCCCTCCTTGAGCGGGCCGTCCTCCTCGCGGTACTCGCGCGCTGGCGGCGCCGGTCGTCCGAGGACTCGGTCCTCCTCAGTCTGCGCCAAGTCCTCGTTCGGCGAAGTCGAGACGAGCAACCGGTACGAGACGTCTTGCGGCATGTGCAGGATCTTGCGGTACGTGCCGCCCTGCAAAGAGACCCAAGCTACCGCGCATTAGCTCTCGGCATGCCAGCAGGCGGGAGAGACAAGTCAGTAGAAGAGAAAATCGACTGACGAGCGAGTACTCCTTCTGCTTGCGCCACATGTCATCGGGGTTGACGCCGTCCTCGCGGATTACGCGACGGTACACCTCGCCGAGCCGACCGGCCGGGTACTGGACCGCGAAGCCCGGCATCGGGAGGACGACGTCTTGAATGGTGTACTTGCCCGACTCGATGTCTTCCGCGGTGAGAGCGTGCACCTTGGGCACCGACGAGGTCGCGATAAAGTGCGCAAGTTGAGGGTTGGCGGCGGCCGCCTCGGCTGGGGTCGCCGCGTTGGCGTTCACGCTCGGCGCTTCGTCGGCCACGTCGTCACCGTCCTCGCCAACCGCGACGGGCTCGTCATCAGCGACCTGCTCGGCATAGACGAGGTCGCCTTCGACCGGCGCCGAAGCACCAAAGAGCTTGATGCGCTCGCTGACGAGTCGGTTCCAGATGTAGGATTGCCACGAGTGCACGTACATGAGCCGGAGGTTTTTCGGGATCTGTTCGAGCGAGCGTGGGGAATACAACGTTGTCAGTCTCCCAACTCGACGACGAGAGCAGCCTTGGAGGTTTCGGGACCAGGAAGTCTGGACGCACGGTCGAGATGGCGCCGAGGTGGTCACTCTTGTTCCCGCGGCTGTACGCTTCAAGGACTGTGTAATATCGTCGCAAAGCCGCGTATGAGCGATTGAGCGTCTCGAGCCTGAGAGCGAAGGAAAGGGGTGAAGCATACCGGCTCGCTCTGCGACCGCTCTCCTCGGCATGTTCCTCGCCGCCTCCGCCGCCTTGCCCTCCTTCCACAAGATCCTCGCGAGGATCATGTCCTGCTGCTCGCCGTCTCGCTCCGCCAGCAACAACTCGGCCGCGAGGGCCCACTCGCCGCGCAAGAGGGCGAGCCCGACCGCGTGGGTCGGCATCGGCGCGGTGCCGAAGCGTTGCATGCCGTAGTAGTTAATGAAGCCGCGCTCGCGGATTGAAGCGACCGAGGCGTGCAGAGTCTCGATCGAGGGCGTCTCGACGTCGCTGTGTGCCGCCGAAGAAAAGAAAGAAGGATCAATGCCGATGCCATAGGGCAAGACTTGAGCCTTCTCCAGCTTCTTGTGGGCTCACCGAAGCGTGATCATGAACCTGTTGCCCTTGAGCATACCGAGCTCGAGCGCCTTGTCAGCGTATTCGACGTCTCCGATCCGCATCATCCGGTCGACCCAAGCTCCTCCTCCTCCGCCTCTCATCCCCCCTCTCCCACCTCGTCCGCCTCCTCGTCCGCCCCTTCCACCACCATAGGCGATCGTGCCTGTCCGCGCCGCCCGCCAAACATCATCCGTCGTCATCGTCTTGCTCCGTCGGACGCTGATCCGTTGAACGGTCACGGCGCGCTTGTCCTTGGTCCCGGCGGCGCCGAGGTCGCGAGACGACGTGAGGTTGAAGTAGCGCGAGAGGATCGACATGGCATCGTGTGACTCTTTGTTGGTCTTGTGCAGGGTGAAGTGGATGTAATTCGGTAGCGTGGCGAAATCGGGGCGGTCGCCTGGACGCAACGTATCACCACCTTCACATCAGCCAGGACCTCACAGCAATGCAGGCTGCCGATGGGGTGATCAAGAAGGGCTGCGTGGCGCACCTCGTTCTCCTCTCGAACTGGCGCCTCCCCGTTTCCGGTTCCGTCCTCCGGCGCTCGTTTGTGCCCAAGAGACCTCGATCGCAGGCGCCTCGCCCGCCTCTCCCTCCTTGTGCGCCGAGACCAGCTTGGATGAGAACGCTTCCCGCAACGTCTGGTGAAATTTGCCGCGGAGGGCCTTGTCCGGAATCGACTGCGGCGGCGAAAGGACTAGTCAGCTCGAGGGGCCCAGTGACAGCCTCCGTGTCTCTCTCTGCTGTGAGGTCAGGACGCACGTGGGTGACGAAAGTGCGCTTGTCCTTGGCTTGGCCTGCTGCGGGACCGGCTTCGACGAACGCCTTGAACTCGACGAGCTTGTCCGAGTTGTTTTCGAACAACGGAGTGACCTGCGCTTCGGCTTCAGTCGTCCACAGAGAGGGAACCTGCGTCCGCACCAGCGTTTGGTCAGTATGGAACTCGAGAGATTCAACTGCGTGCGTAGGACACACCTCTTCCGCCTTGGGTTCCTCGGCGGACTTTTCCGCCGGCACTGCCGCCTCTTTGCCTGCCTGGTCGTCCGTCGCGGTCGCCTCTGCAGTCTCGGTAGTTGTCCCTGCCTGACCCACCGACGCCGGTGCTGCGACCTCGCTTGCGGCAGGAGCGTCCTGTGGGTTTTTGCGGTTCCCTCTCGGGCCGTCAATGTCCTTCAACCTGACGACCTCGCCGTCGAGTCCGACTTCGTTGACGAGAAAGTCGGTGAACCTGCATGGCTGGGTGTAAGACGTGGCTGAACGCAATCCGTGAGAGAGCGAATGGAAACGAACCTGTGCTTGATGATGCCCGAGAAGGGCTGCACGTCGGGACTGACATACTCGGTGATCCCGACCTCTTCCTCGTTGGCGGCGCGTTTGCCGATGGAGCTAGCGAGGACCCTGAACAACCCAGTCGCGTCCTCGGTGAAGAAGGTCTTTATGAGTGAGCTCGAAGGCGACGAGGACGAGCAAGGCGAGTCCGAGTGCGAGTCGGGCTGAGCGGTTGGCTCGTCGAGGCGTTGGCGCTTGGGCGCTGGCTGTTCATGATCGCTCGACATGACACTCTCGCGTACTCTTTGGCAGTATGTCCACCTGAGCGGGTGTAAGCTGCGGGTGAGCCGCTCGTTGTGCTCGCTGAGGGGAGGCTCGGGTGGGGCAACCCACCTCAAGTGGGGAAGTCGCAGCTCGCTCCGCTCTCCCTCTGCAAACACTCGCAGAGCCAGGGAGAGCTGCACCCATGGCAAAGACTGTCCTCGTAACAGGTCAACTCTCCTTTCCTCCCACCTCCGGCGCCTTGTTGCTCCGTGCCGATCATGCTCCTCGGCCGGTTCTTCTCGCTGATAACGCCATCCTCCACCCCTCTACAGGCGCAAGCGGGTTCCTCGCCAGCTATGTAGGTCTCGTCTCATCTTGGCGGTTCAGCCAAGCTCCGCTCACATCGATCCGCGCACTAGGTGGTCGACGCCTTCCTCCAAGCCGGCTGGAGAGTCAAGGGCACCGTCCGCAACAAGAGCAAAGCCGACCACATCCGAAGCCGGTATCCATCCCATGCCGATCAGCTTGATCTCGTCGAGGTCAAGGACATTGTCTCAGGCGACGGGCTCAAAGAAGCCATGCAAGGTGTCGACGCGGTGGCGCACACCGCTTCGCCCTGTGAGGAAACGCCTCCTGGCAGCCGCGCAGTCTTTCAGTTCGCTCGGCTGACCTTGCACATTTGGAACAGACGCGTTGACCTACACGGACCCGATCAAAGACTTTATCGACCCCGCCGTCAAGGGAACTCTGACCGTCCTTCAAGCGGCCAAGGTGCGTCGCTCTCCTCTCGCCTGAGACGATGAAGGAAGCAGGTCCCTTTTACTAAGACGGGCCAGATCTGCAGGACGCTGGTATCCGACGAGTCGTCATTACTTCGTCCTTTGCTGCCGTGACCAACTTCAACGCCGGCGGACCGGTGAGCGCCTTTCCGCCCAGTTGCTCTACTCGTCGAGGACCGCACAAAGACTGACGCTCGGACGGCACTCGAATCCATAGTGGCGTGACTACACCTACACCGCCGCCGATTGGAACCCGCTCACGCTCGAAGATTGCCTCAAACCGGGCGTAGCCGGTCCGGTCGTCTACTCTGCGAGCAAGACGCTCGCCGAACGCGCCGCCCACAACTTTGCCGCCGCGCACCAAGAGATGATTATCTCGACCCTGAATCCGCCGATGATCTACGGCCCGCCGTTGCAGAACGTCGCGAGTCGCGAAGAGGTCAACACGTCGAGCGCGGCGATCTATGCCCTCATCAATGGCGAAAAGGGGAGGGACGTGCCGTGGAACCGGTTGCCGCTCTTTGTGCACGTCAAGGATATTGCGCTCGCGCATGTCCGGGCCCTCGAAGTCGAAGATGAGGAAAAAGTCAAGAGTCAGAGGGTGAGGTTCTTTCTCTTTTCGCGTCGAGGCGCAACTGTCCGCTGTGAAAGAAGCTGACACTCGTTCCCCTCGCCACACAGTTCCTCCTCTACGGCGGCGCCTTCACCTGGGAACAAGCCGTCGAGCACCTCGCCGCCGTCCGGCCCGAACTCAAGCCCCGCCTGCCGAGCTTGCCCGCCTCGCCCGAGCAATACAAAGACTACGGCAAGCCGCTCGCCAAGTTGGACTGCACTCCCGCCAAGGAGGTGCTCGGCATCAAGGAGACGATCGGGTGGCAGCAGACGCTCGAGGAGACGATCGACGCCCTCGTCGAGATCGAGAAGCGGTTCGCTTAATCGAGGAGGGATGTCGGGGTCTCTCACTGTCGAGCCACGTATTATTGTTGCGTAACGAGCCCGTATCGATATAGACTCGTTGCATTGTCCAAGTCCGACGCATCGCAACTCGGTGGGGGAGAGAGAGCCTGATTCAGGATACTGTACAGGGCGCCAGACAGGCAAAGACGATTCACCTTTATGATGCATACTAGTCACAAGCTTACACACAAAAGAGTGGGGACCAAAACTGAGGGAAATCATCGGCTGTATATGCAAGAGGAGAGTGAGTGGGCGCGCGGTTTTTTGTCCACGCTCAGAGGACGAGTTCGCCCCTCCGGCTCGTCGTCGTGGTGTGCATCATCCCCCACTCGATCCCGCTCGGCCCACCTCCGACGCTCGCGGTAAAGTCGTCCCGCTGCTCATACGGCGGCGGGCGGGACTCCTCGTCCTCCGTCGGTGGCGTATCATCCTCGACGCCTCCGACCGTACTTTCACCCGGCTGCTGCTGCTGCTGCTGCTGCTGTGAGCCCACGGAAGTGATGTTGGTCTGTATCGGAGGAGCGATGAGCGTTCCAGACGACGACGGCGCTGGGCGTGGCGAGCTGTAACGACGATGCCCAGCAGCTTCCGGCGCCGCCGCACGCGGACCGAGTCGTGGTGGCGGTGGCGCGTCGAGGATGGGAATTGAGACTCGCGAAGTCGGCGGGAGGGATGGTGTCGTTGAAGAACGAAAGGCGGAGGTGGGTAGAGTCGCAGGAGGAGGAGGAGGAGGAGGACAACTTTGCAACCTGCCGGCGTACGGAGGCGGCAAACCTTCGGGTGAACCAGAGCTGGGTGGTGGCGGCGACCGAGAGGCGTGGTCGTTGTGGCTGTGAACTACCGCTCGGACGGTGGAGGAAGGGGACGAAGTCGACGAGAACGGCGGTAGGGCGACGAGGTGGTGATGCGGATCGAGGGGCGAGAGCGGCGGCGGCGGCGAGGACGGGATCGGCCCCGGCTCGCGATCGTTCGGGGGAGCACCGGGGTAAGCAGCGAATGCAGCTGGAAGTGGTGGTGGTGATGGTGGGGGCGGCGGGGTTGACGGCAAACTGCTCGGCGGCAAGGGCGGGAGGCGAGCCGGTGTGGACAAGAACGGCAAGTCGTAATCGACCGGAGGCGGCGGCGTCTCGGGCTCGTCCGCTGTCGTCGATGTAGTCCCGAGCGGCAAGAACTCTTGCATCGACACGCCGCCGCCGCTGCCCATCATCCTGCCGTCTCGGGACGCTGCCAACGAAAAGGCGCTTCCCACTTCTCCCACCTCGCGATTGCGCACAACGCTTTCTTCTTCACCGATGATGACCACCTCGCCCGAATCGGCCGCCAACCTGTACCCAACCGCACTCGACGGTTCCGCCATCGACGGCGGACTGATGTCGTCGTCGATCCGCGGAGGCGGCGGCCGTTCCGACAAACTCGCGGGGAGCGACAGTTCCTCGTACCCGTCGTATTCTTCCTCGTCGTCTTGGTCGTCGTCGTAGCCTTCGAGACTGGCACTGAGGGTGTAACCCGAGGGGGGTAATGTGGGGGTGAAGAGTGGCACGTTCGAGCTGTCTTGTCGGCGCAAGGCGGGCACTTTGGGCGAGTCGACACCGGTGGTCCAACCTGCCGAGGTCGACGCCATCGGCGGCGGCGGAGGGGACGCTCCCGCGGTGGTCGCGGTAGTCCCGGGATCGAGCAGGAGGTCCTCGACGTAGCTCGGAACGGGAGCGTCGGGATGTTCTTCTTCCCATAGCGACGACGCAGCAGACGGTCTCGTCATCGCTGATATCGACGACTCGGCGCCAGCCGCGACAGCATCGCGTTCGACATCTTTCTGTTTTTCGGACCGAGGAAGAGCCGCCGCTTTGGGTGGGAGATCGGGCAGGATGGTGAGCTCCTGAGTGAGGACAGAGTCGTGCGCGGCGGGACCGCTGTGGGAAGTCGAGGCAGGTCCCGAGACGGAGGTCGAAGCGCCCGCGGCGGCGAGTTGGGTAGATGAGGAGGTCGATGCGGAAGCTGTATTGACGAGTCCGACAGTGACGACTACCGAGAAGGAGACCTGGTGCGCGATGGTCGACTACGCACGATAATCTTCTCAGCTTTCCACTTTATGTTTGATCGAAAGTGGATGTTCACAATCACGCACCTGTGAGATGGACTCGCATGTCGGTTCGAGGGGCGGGTGCAGGACGAGACGGATGATGATCGGCCTCGATGGCGAGAACCTGGCCGATTTGCCCGAATGCGCGAGCACCGTCCGCCTTTGCACGTCCGCCTCCCCACCCACCTCCAAACTCGTGGCACTTGACTGCGAGGACGACGCGACTGCCGTAGCCGTGATGGTCCGGACCAGTTCGGCGCTGATCGTCCTCAACCGCAAGCCTTCGCCGATCCGTTTCGAGTCGGGCACCTCGACTCGGACGACGAGCCCGATCGGTTCCCTCCTGGTAAACACAGTCCGGGGGAAGCGGACGCTCCAGCGGATCGGGTTCGTCGCCGTGACGGTGGCGGACTGGACGGGCACGAGGGCGGCAGGGGTGGAGCTCCGGACCAGGTGGACAGGTACGCAGCGCGACAGAGGGAGGGCGTCATCTTCAAGGGGTTCGGTCGGCGCGACTGGTTTTGCTTTTGCGAGAGGGTGGAGAGTCGCCGTCAGGGAGTAAGCGAGCGACGACGAGGCGAGGTGGACGCAAGTCGGCAGGTCGGGTGTCAATTCGAATCGAAAGCGGGACACGGCCGGCGGTGCGCCGCGAGAGAGCGTCTCGTCGGCTGAACTTTCCCACAAGGTGCGGGACTGCTCGACGAGCGTGATTTGGTGCCCTCGTGCGTCCGTTTCGACACCTTTGAAGGCTACTGTCAGTCGGCCGTATTTCGGTGGCGGCGACGTTTGCTGCTGCTGCTGCTGAGACGCTCCGTCGAGCAGCACCGTCTCTCCCTCGGTGAACTTGATCTGGACCTCTCCGGCCACTGCAGCGGGTGGCGTCCCCGGGCTGGCTGGGTCTGGGCCGAGGAGGCCGCCGACCTGGAACGAGGTGCCGTCGGCGAGTGGTGCGAGGTTGAGCAAGACGGGCGGACACGGCGGAGCGGTCGAGCGAGCATAGCTCGGTGGACTGCTGGCGCTGTCCATCTTGGCAGCCCTCGTGCGCCGCGTCGTCCACTTGGCTCGACTAGTCGCGTCGCAAAAGATGACGAAGCCGGTGCTGTGCAAGGCCGTGACTGATTCTGGATCGACTCTGATTCTGCTCTTCCAGACCGTAGCGCCGCCTGAGCTATGGCACTCTGTGCAGAGTGACCGAGTACAGACTATGCACTATGCTGCCGGTGAGATTGGAAATCGACCCCGCAGATGGGTCGATCACGCGGAAGCAATCGCGAATCCTTGCGCCGCTCTCCATCGCTCACTCGCTCGTCTCACTGCTCAGCAGAGCGCCCACCATGGACGCCGAATAACAGCAGCGAGCGAGTAATACAACGACTCCGAAGCCGCGCACTGCCTCCCAACCGGAAAAAAAGCCCGCACCTCCCGCCCGCCCTGGGAGGATGGACAAGATCATCGACGTCTATGCGGCCGACCGCGATCCAGCGACGGCATCACAGATCAGCGCATTCGTATCGGAAATGCTCCAGGGCGAACCGACGCCGACCGCCTCGAGCGTCGTCGCGTCCGTCTCAAAGTCAGTTCCCCTCTCTCCTCGCACTCTGCAGACTTCCCACTGATCCGCAATCTTGTCGATTCCGCAGGGCCGTCGAATCACTGGTATGGACAAATGCTCAACAAACTGCGCAAGAAATGCACGATCCGCTTCGAGGTGCGTTCGTCTCGAGAGAGAGCCGTCTCGTCGCGTCCGCCCCTCGTTGCTGACAGACCTGTCAAGAACAGCCGTCTTGCCGTCCTTTACCTACTCGATGCCGGTCCAGGTCGTCATCCTCGGTGTCACCCTGACACTCCTTGCCGTCCTGCTCGCCCACCTCTTGTTCACCCTCCGGTACCACGCCCCGCTCTCGAAACTCAACTATGCCCTCCAGACTGTCGCGACCGGCATCTCGCTCGCCAACACGGCCGCCCAACTGCACGTCGTCATGAATCAGGCGCGCGAGACGGGCAGACAGTGGCCCTACATGTTTGACTACATCGAAGTGCGCGTCCCGAGGGTCGAGTGGGGCGTCCCCAAATCGGCCGCGTGGCTGCTCCTCCAGGCGATCAACATGCTGGCGACGCACTCGACTCACATCCAGTTTCTGACGATGCTGTATCCTTCCGTACTCGAGGCCGGACTGATCCTCGGCTTGCTCGGCCCGCTCGCGCTCGCGAGCAGCGCATTGAACTTTACGACCCTGAGCCCGCACCCGGCCGTGAACGACCTCGGCGACGCGATCCGCGACACGTGCACTTCGTCCCTCACCCTCCTGTACACGATGGCCCTCTTCATCTGGGGTCTGACGATCAACCGCTCGCGCGCGTGGCGGACCGAAGGCGGCACCTCGTCGTTCGGGATCCTCGCCCTCTTTCTCGGCGTCGTCGGGACCGCCGTCAACTTTGTCGAGATCCGCGAAGAGCGGATGCGCTGGCTGTCCGGCGTCGTCACGTGCATCTTGCTCTGGCAGAGCTGGCTCGGGTTCTGGTGGTGGGTCGGCGCCGGAATGTGGACGGGAGAAGCTGAAGACGTCGAGCGGAAACGAGAAAAGGAGAGGAGGAAAGAGGAACGGAGGCGGAAGAAGCGCGAGGCTGCAATGCTGGCGGCGGCGGCTGCAACCACGAACGGGTCCGCGACGGGCCGAATAGGCAACGGACGCGGAGTCGACGGCGGCTCCGCATCGGGAGACGGTACGGGCGCGCGGAGTACAGTCGGTAGCTTGCGACAGCGCTTTCAACGCGCTCGAGCCGGTACCAACAGCGACGGCGGTGGTGGTGGTGGCGGCGGTGGCGGCGGCGAGGCGATCGAGTTGCGCGATCTCGGCGGCGAGCGGGCGCCAACTGGGGAGGCGGAGGCGACGGCGACGGTGACAGCCACGGGCGTCGATGCGTCTGCTAGTGGGACCGGCGGTGATCCGCTACCACGAACTCGAACGCAGCGGAGTTCCCGCCCGCGGCCACCTGGCGGTGGCGGTGGCGGTGGCGAGTCGCGAACCGATTCCAACTCGTCCGACTTGTCTTCGTCTGGCGGTCCGGCATCCGAACACTTTTACTCTCCCCTCGTCGACTATTTCGCCCCCTTCTTCCGCCGCCTGCGCCTCGCGCACGAAACGGCCGCGCTCGAACAAGCTGCGAAACCGAGCGGGCTGCCCGAGGATGTCCGGCGTGGGTGGGGGATCCGCGCGTTGATGATGCGCGGGAAGAAGGAGCGCGGAGAGAGGAGACAGGCGGCGAGGGGACGGGTGAGGGACGGGGCTGAGTTGGATGCGGGGGAGAGGAGGGCTGGGTTTGAACTGGACGGAGGGGCGCGGTTAGATGAGGGTGATGAGGACGACGACAACGACGACGATGATGATGATGATGACAATGACTGGCTCGACGATACGACGGCGTCGACGTCCGGCGGTCCGGATGAGGTCCGCCGCAGCACCGGTGCTAGGCGGAATGCACCTCCGAGAAACGTCAACGACGACGACGGCGGCGGTGATCGGCACGCTTATCCACCCGCGCCCGCCACCGCTTCTCCTGCCGCTGGCGCACCCCGACCGACCGATCTCGACCGGATCGAGCGCGGCGGAGGAGGAGGAGAAGAAGGCCAGTCGGCGTGGTCTTCGTGGCGAAGTTGGGTTGGCCGGTGGCGCTTGAAGGATGTATCGCATTGGGACTGACTTGCCTCACTGGGGGTCCGTTGGTTGTTGTACCTGTCTCTTTGCGCGGGTTTTGGTAGATCTGTTGTTGCCACTCGACTTGATCCTCTCACAAATTCTCGAACAGTCACCCTAAGCGAGAGAGAGAGGCCAGCTATTTCGGATTTGCATGTACATCTGGGGCTTTTTGCATTCGTCAAGACTGAACCTATAGCGAAAACAGCGAGAGAAGAAACAGAGAGAGCGACGGGAGGGGAAAGAAAAAAGACAGAACTACCACTCCGGCTGCTGCTATTGCCCGAGTTCCGAGACCGGGCGTGGAACTCAGAGAAGGGGACAATGTGCACGGATGGGGAAAAGAGGAGGAGAGGAAGGAGACGACGAGGCGCAAATGAAATGAAAAGAGGGAGGAGAGGTATACTGCGCGCCGTTCTTTTCCCTTGCGGAGCAAAAGAGAGAGAGAGAGAGAGAGGATGTTGTCGTCCTCTGATCACGAACCACCCTATGCGTCGGCCATGTCGACCTCCTCGCTAACCGCCTGCTGACCGGGCGCCTGAGTCGAAGGCGTCGATCCTGACCCTTGCTGCTGCTGCTGCTGCTGCTGCTGCTGCGTGCCACCGGTCGGCGCGAGCGTCGTCGCGACATTCGAGGGCGCATCGAGGTCCTCGCCATTCGCGACCCGGCTCGCCTTCTCGGCCGCCTTTTCCGCAAAGAACCTCACGTCCGCATCGGGGTCGCTCCTCAACTTGTCGACCGCGGGCAAGATCTCGTTCGCGACGAGTTCGGGCCCACCCGGTTGGGACGCGAGCGAGACCGAGAGGACTTCGAACGCTTTCGGGACGTTGAAGCGGATGTTGGGGATCCGGTCGGACGAGAGGGTCACGATCGCGGGGAGGATCGAGGACCGGATCGAGTCGACGTCGAGCGCCGGGGCCATGGTCTGGGCGGGAGTGGCGGATTCCGCGCGAGTCAGCGAAGAAAAGCGACAGGAAGAAGGGGGGCAGGGCTCACGGTGATGGCAAAGACGGTCGTCATGCGGTGGAGGTAGTTGACGTTCTGGCCCATCTCCATGACCTTGGGGATGATGGTCTCCTTGGCCCACTCGACGCCAAACACCTCGGTCAGCTTGCGCAGGTTGATGGTCGCCGCCTCGCGGATCGAAAAGACGGGGTCGCCGAGCCAGCCCATGCAGAGGTTGGCGAGCTGGTCGTCGAAGAAGGCGACGCCGAGTTGCTTGGCGAGCAGCGGGATGTACTCGATGATGGCCTGGCGGACGCGCCACTGCTTGTCCTCGGCGAGTTGGACAATCGCGGGCAGCAACGCCTTGGACAAGAGTTCGATCCCGATCACGTCGTTGACGACTTCGAGCTTGGAGATGATGTTCAACCGCACTTCGGGGAACTCGTCCTTGAGGAGTTGGAGGAACAACGGCAACAGGTGTTCGATCGTCGCGTCCTTGCCGAGCAGCGGCGCGAGGCCCGAGATCTGACTCCCGAGCGCGGCGCGGACGTGCTGAGACGCGTCGGTCGAGAGGTCGCGGATGCACGGCATCAGCTGAGACAGGATCACCTCTCGGTCGACGAGCTGTGCAAAGCCTGCAGAGGGGGAGGGGGATTCGTCAAGTCAGCAGACGGGAGAGGAGGACCCGCCCGGACGGGAACGCACCTGGGATCTGGCCGGCGGCGGCTGTCCGGACTTCGGCCTCGTTGTCCTTGAGGAGGGCGACGTACGCGG
Source organism: Rhodotorula sp. JG-1b (assembly GCA_001541205.1). NCBI lineage: Eukaryota > Fungi > Basidiomycota > Microbotryomycetes > Sporidiobolales > Sporidiobolaceae > Rhodotorula > Rhodotorula sp. JG-1b. Next base: position 135,422 of record KQ954466.1, on the reverse strand, counting down.
CGACGAGTTCTTCGCGGACGATTTCGGGCCCGGCGGCCTTGGCGAGGCGGACAAAGTGGTCCGCGACCATGTAGCGGACGCGCCAGCTGCGGTCGGTGACGAGGGCCTTCATGGTGGCGCCGAGGAGTTGCTTGCACTCTTGGTCGTCGAGCGACTCTGCGATCGAGATCATGGATTCGACGGTCAAGAGGCGGACCGAGTCCTGGTCGTCGTTGGAGAGTTTGCGGAACGGCGGCAAGAGGTCGTTGACGAGCCCCTGGTGCGAGAGCTGCTTGCTAAAGTCGCCGAGGGCTTTCGCGGCGGCGCGGCGGACCATGGGCGTGTCGTCGTCGCAGAGTTTGGTAAACATCTTGACGGCCTCGTCCTGGACGGGCGGGGTCGCCTTCGGGTACGCGGTCGCGTAGAGGGCCGTGGCCGAGGTGCGCGAGGTAAACCACTCTCCGGTCGAGAGTCGGCGGACGAGGGGCACATAGTATTCGTCGACCTGGTGCTGGCTGAGGACGGAGCAGATCTCGTTGGCCGAGTTTGCGGCCTTGTCGCGGACGAGGGTCTCTTCGACGCCGCACAGGTGTTCGAGGATGGGCAAGACGAGGTGGGCGTGTTCGGGCCCGCCGAGGTACTCGACAAAGGACTTGCCGAGCTGGTCTGCGAGGGCGAGGAGGATCTCGTCGTCGTCGTCGAGCGACTCTTGCAAGAAGGGGACGAGTTCGGAGCGGGTGCGGTCGGGGCCGAGGGCGAGGCAGATGGTCGAGATGCGGTGGATGGCGTTGAGTCGGAGGGTGACGTCCTCGGCCCTCAGCTCGTCGAGGAGGACTGCGATCGGATGGAGCGGGTCCGACTGCCAGTTTGACGACGACATGACGACCACGGAAGGAGGAGGGCGAGGAGACTCGGGGGGTCCGGGGGCAGCAGCCAAGCGGAGGTTGGATCGATCAGAGCGGAGTCCTTGTCCAGACTCTGTACAGCGTGTTCGGGGTGCAAGCGTGCGGGTGGGACAGCGGAGGTCGAGACGTGCATCGCCCCGTAACTTGTCGGACCTCGCCCTCCTCCTCGTCGGACCACCGTCGCACTCGAACTGCAGCCATGGTCAGGCCAGCAGCACCACCAGCTGCGATCCGCCAACTCGCCACTCGAGCAGCACCTCGCCCGACGCCCGCCGTGCAGCGAGCAGCCGCGTCCTCGCTCGCCAGCAGCTCGTCCGCACTCTCGCACAGCGAACCACAGCCACAGCCACAGCCCCCCTCTAGCGCACGCGAGAGGGCACAACAGGATGCTTACAACCACATGCTCCAAACAGTAGAACACCGCAGGGCGGCCCAACTCACAGGTCAGTCCCGGCCCGCTCTTACCCAGGACAAGGAAACTGACTCGCACGACAACCCGCAGCCGACGTCTTTGAGCGGTTAGGCTCGACCCAGACTCGCGACTCGACCTACCAGCCCCACCACGCCCTGCACCGCCCGCCGTCCCCCGCCGAACTCACCACCTCTCACCTCGTCGCCGCCGGCGCCCACCTCGGCCACGCCCGCCAGCACTCGCACCGGAGCGCCCTCCCCCTCGTGTACGGCACCCGCGCCGGCATCAGCTACATCGACTTGAGGCAGACCTTGCCCGCTCTGAGGCGCGCAGCTCAGGTCGTCAAGGGCGTCGTCGAACGCGACGGCAAGGTCTTGTTCGTCGGCAGCTTGAAAGGGACCGAGCAGGCCGTCTGGATCAACGCCCACCGGCTCGGAGAGAACGGTTACGGCGTCACCAAATGGTTGCCCGGTACCATCTCGAACGCCAAAGAGGTCTTTGGCTGGTCAGAGATCCCGGCACCCCCCGCCGCGGCCACCGCCGAAGAGGGCACCGGTGCAAACAGGGGCCGGCGCTCCCCAGCATCGGCGGCACCAAAAATGACCCCGCTCTCTTTCAAGCCGGACCTGCTCGTCCTCCTCTCGCCGACCCTGAACCGGCACGCCCTCCGCGAAGCGACCCAGAACCAAGTCCCGACCATCGGACTCGTCGACACCGACCTCGACCCGAGGAGCGTCACGTACGCCATCCCCGCCAACGACGACTCGCCCCGCGCCGTAGAGTTGATCGCGGGCGTCCTCGGCATGGCCGGCAAGGACGGCTTGCGCGCAAAACACGAAAGGTGCGTGCGCGCACCCTTCTCTTTTCTCTTACTCTCACGCGGAAACGGTCACACTCGAGGCTGACTGTTTCTTTTTCTGGGCAGGCTGGCACGCGAGGCAGCGCGGTACGGTCGGCGGTCAAGTCGAGAGTACTGATCAAGTTTGAAGTGGTGGGACGGGATGTTTGAACGGGGCGCAAGCCAGACTTTGATGGCACGCATGCATTTTTTTAGCACACACGCAATTCGAATTTTCCTAGTCTGTTGTCGGATGCTCTTCTTTCCCGCACCAGTATCAGCCCAAAGTCGAGATTGCTCTCGACTCGTTGACTTCTCACCGACTCCCTCCGCCCAGCTTTGTGCTCGAGCATATGGCTGGCCTCGCAAGATGATGATCCAGACTCCCGCTTTTCTGAATTTCCCACGAGGCTCTGTGCTCGTAGAAGACCCGGACGAGGAGGTGCGCTCTCCTCCTCCTCGCTATGATGAACCAACTGGGCCCACCATGCTCCGCTGCTCTAGACGCTCCTGACACCTTAACGCGACGAGCGAGCTCCTCTATAGATCTTCTTGCTCTATACTCGCAAGCTCCAGCTCGCCGCTTCCTCGTCGTCGTCGTCATCGGACACGGCAGTTCTTCTTCCCAAGACCGACGGGCTTGGATTCGCCGCCGAAGCGGGCGCGGTCATCCCCGTTACTCTGACAGTGACCAATCCGTGGAGTGCCATCGAACAGGAGGGAGGAGGACCTGCCCCAAGGGCCGCGGCTTCTTCGAGGCGCAGGACCAAGAAGAAGAAGAAGAATTCGGATGAGTCGAAGAAACTCGCTGCCACTCGTGCGCAGGACGAAGTGACGGTCGAGGTCGAATTGCACCAATCGCTGGACGCGCTGCGGCACCGCAAAGGGGATACAGGTCCGCGCTCGCCCGTGGCCGAATCACAGTGACCGGCCGCTGACAGATTCGACTCTTTTCGGGTCCGCAGGTTCCGTCCTCTGGCGACTCAGGTACGCTGCTCGTTTCGTTTTCCAAAAGGATTGCATCGCGCCACACTCTCTCTCTTTTGATGCTGACATCCTCAAAAGGACAACAATACAGCCTGCACCTCGCCCAGTACCTCTTGCGGATGCACCACTTCCCGAACCCGGCCCATCCCGCGGCGCTCCTGCCCTCCCTCGCCACTTCGACCATCCTCGAACTCGGTTCCGGCACCGGGTTCCTCGGTATCGCCCTGCGCGATTTGGTCCTCGCCCCCAACTCCGATTCCGATGCCGATCCCGAGCGAGCGAGCGGTCGCTGGCTCTTTAGCGATCAGTGGGAAAACTTGCCGCTCGTCGTGCGCAATTTGCGCGCGAATCGCGTCATCGACGACGCGGAGGAGGCGGCGGCGGCGGCGGCGGCGGCGCTGCCAAAGTCTCGAGGGTCGGGGAGTGACACTCCTGCGAGGGGAGGAATGAGTTCACAGACCATCAAGCGCGAACGACGAATCGAAGTGCTCGAGCTGGATTGGCTCGCCGAAGCTGTCGAATGGGACCGCGAGCAACAAGCTCGATCTCGACGACCAAAGGGAGGAGGAGGTGACCTCGTGGACGACCACGATGAGCTCGAGGGTCCGCTCGTCATCCTCGCGGTCGATTGCATCTACAACCCTTCTCTGTCTGCGCCGCTCGCCAAAACCCTTCTCCGGCAAGCGCGACTCCGCTCCTCCTCCTCCAACAACGCCAGTCGGCGTGCACTACATTCGGCAGGAAACGATCCCGGCACCGTGATTGTCGTGGTGAGCGAATTGAGGGACGAGGAAGCGCTCGAGGCGTTCTTGAAAGCCTGGATGGAGGTGGCGAGGCAGGAGGAGGAGGACGAATGGACCATCGCTAGATTGGGATGGGACGATCCGAACGAGAAACGCGTGGCGGGAGAGCTGGCGTCCGGTCAATTCGTAACCTGGGTCGCCTGGAAGGGTAGCAGTCCTGCAAGCGACCGCAATGATTCCTAGCAGTTCTCTCTCTCTCTTCCGGGAGGGAAGGAGCTCCCAGTGAGGGGAGAAACGCTAAATTACATCGGAACTACTCGAGCAACCTCTCGACGTCCTCGCGACTCTCGACTTTGATCCTCGCGCTCGCGGGACTCTGTCCTCCGACGAAATCTGACGGCTTGATCGGCGAGCCAAACTGTTCCCCGTGCCTCGCTTCGAACGCGAGCAGCGCACCCTTGATCTCGTCGCTCGGCGAGGGCGCCGAGATGGCGGCGGCAGACGGGGTGCTGGTGCTCGTGGTGCGGGATACGCTGAGTGAAGGCGAGCCGCGCAGGACAGAGGTCGGCGTTTGCGGAGTGGGTGGGTGGTCTGTTCCGCGGAGGGCCGAGGCGCGGAAGGGCGAGGATGAAGGGCCGCCACCACCGCGGACGGGGGAAGCAGCAGACGAAGAAGAAGGCGATCCAAACATGGACGGGGTCGGGCGCGTTTTGGGAGACGACCGGGCGGGCGAGCTCAGTGACGGCATCGAGTTGGAGCGAACGAGGGCGGGAGCGTGAGTGAGGAGGGGCGCGGCGGTGTACGACGGCGGGAGGGACGAGAGGCGGTTCAAGAGGCGCAAGGCGTCGATGATGTTCCAGCACAGGACGAGCAAGAGGAGGGTCTCGCCGACGTGCAGCGGGGTGTCGACTTGCGGAACGGCCGCGACGAGGTGCCCCGCCGCGAAGCGGTACACGGTCGTCCGACTCGAGACCCACCACGCGACGAGCAGGACCGCGTTGACCCGCAACCTCCGCGCGGCTTCCCCACGCCCGAGCGGCATCACCTCGAGTTTCTTTTTCGCTTCGGCGCTCGCGTGGTGGAGCCCTTCCTGGGCGGCGTGCACGGCCGTACTCGATTTCGCGAGCGCGGTTTGGACCCGCTGCGGCGTCGCGAGGTGAGGGAGGTGGGATCGCAATTGATCGACGACGGGGCGGTGGTGCTTCTCCAATGACTGGCCGCCGCCGCCTCCCACCGAGTGGGACTGCTGCTGCTGCTGCTGCTGCTGCTGGACCTGACGGGGCGGAGTCGAAGTGCCGCCGCCGTTGTGCTTGTTTGCGCTGTTGGCCGCTGCGGTCCGGAGCAGAGACGGCGACCCGTACGGGCGAGGAGGAGTCGCAAAGCTCTGTATCCGACTGGAAGGTGCTCCCGAGAAGGAGCTCGAGCCCGACATAACGGCCGATCCTGACGAGTGCTGCGCAGGCGAGAAGCGAACGCTCTTGACGACACCGGCGCCGGGGTTGAGTGCGGGCGACGACGAGGTGAGGGACACGTTCTGCGGTTTGAACGACAGCGGTTTCACCGTTGTCGGCCCTGCTCCTGCTGCAGCGGCGGCGGTGGGACCGATCGAGTGGGCGAGTTGAGCCTTTGTGAGGATCGAGGCAGAGAGGCCGGCATGGCGCGCGGTCGGCGTGTCGAGCACCGAGGTCGACGATCCGTACGAGCGGTCCATGGCGTGCTACAGCGTGCTCAGCTCTTGGGAGAGGACGGAGAAGAGCGAGCGCCAATGTGACGACAAAAGGTGTCGAGACGAGACGACCGACGCGCCGATCAACTCGTGAGTGCAGACGCCGGCCCGCAAAAGCAGGCTTCGGAAGCAATCGAAATGCCGGCTTCCGTCATCGAACAACCCTGGGGACGCCGTACGTCCGCCCTTTCTTCTCCCCTTCTCCCCTCCTCCCCTCCTCCTCTCGCCCCACACTCTTCCCTTTGTCCATCGGATACCCAGCCTTCCCGTCGCTTGGCTTGCGCTCGCTTGTTCCAGAGAGCTACCGGCTGGCCTCCCGCCGCCACGTACGCGTCTCCACCTCTTGGCCTCTTTACAACTCTCCTCCTGCACTTGACGCGTTGACATGCAAACAAACAACGCTCGACCGCCGGCTACGCTATATGGATAAAATCGGCTGCTGATCACTGGGATCCTCTTCTCCGCAACGCTCTGCTCTTGACGCGCCCTACATCGTTACAGTGCTCGTCGCCGGCGGGTCAGTACCTAGATCCCTTCTTCTGCGGAATCCATGTAGCTGGCAAAACCGCTGACAAACAGCGTCCTCACCTGCGGTACACCTGTCAACAGGACGGACTATGCAACACTCGGTCGAAAAGACAAGGGGAACAAGAACTTTGTCAACCCCTCGCGGTGCGTTCTCACCGCCGAACCTTCCGATTTTCCGATCGCGAGACATTGGCTGACAAGGCCTTGCACCGCAGTCCCGATCTGCAGTCTGCACATGTGATCCGCGCCGTCGCGAATGGTCAGTCGGCCGAGCCTGCCTCCTCGAGACGTCCGATCGGCGCCGCTCACCAGCCTCGAATCGCAGTCAAGTTCAAGCGGGTCTTTACCTCGCATTCCGGCTGCCACGTCGTCGCTCTGACCTGTGAGCTTCAAGTACTCCCTCTGCTCGCTCCCAGCTAAAAGCCCTTCCTGATCTCTTGTCGCTTTCCGCAGTGGATGACGAGGTGCGCCACCTCTCGAAGCCTCTTGTGTCGCGCGTGTGCTGACGCCTCCCCCCTCGAGTAGGCTTACGTGTGGGGTCGTAACGAGCACCACCAGCTCTCCTACCCGCTGCCGGAAAGCCTCACCGAACCTCATACGAACGACAAGCCGAGTCCGACCCCGATGGCGCCGGAACCGGTCCGCCTGAACGCCCTCCCGGACTCGAACGTCCCGCCCGAGCTCAAAGAGCAGAAGATCGTGTACGCCGCTTGTGGTCGCGGGCATACGATCCTCGTTACCGATCAGGGCGAGGCTTGGTCGGCCGGTTGGAACGTGTCGGGGCAGGTGAGCCACCCCTCCCAACGCTGCGCTCAGCCTGGTTGCACCGTCATGCTCACATTACTCTGTTTGCAATTGCAGTGCGGACGCCCCGAGCAAGAACACATCTCGTCTTTCCAGCGCATCAAAGGCGGCGACCTCACCCACGGCGACAAGATCATCCAAGCGAGCGCCGGCGTCGCCCATTCTCTCCTCCTGACCGAGGATGGCAAAGTCTTCGCCGTCGGTACGGCCGAGAAGGGCGTCCTCGGCAACGGCAGGACCGGGGAGCACATCGCGGGCTCGAGGGTCCTGTTCCAGACCGAGAGTGAACCGTTGCTCGTCAAGGGCGCGATCGAAGGCAAGAAGATTGTGCAGATCACGAGTGGACAGCAGCACAATGTCGCGCTCGACTCGGAGGGGTACTGCTACGCGTGGGGTTTCGGAGGTGAGCTTTCGTCTCCGCGTCATCATTCCACACAGGAGGCTCTAACCTTGCTGCTCCCGACGCTAGGTCTCGGTCGTCTCGGTCTCGGCGTACAGGCCGATTCGCTCATTCCCGCTCAGATCCCCTACTTCGCCAACAGCAACCCGCTGTTGCGGTGCAAAAAGATCGCGGCCGGCTCGACCAACACGCTCTTCATCGACAATCAGGACATGGTCTTGCTCTGCGGCAAGTTCAAAGTCAGCGGTGACGGCAGTGCTGGTCAGGTGAGCCGCTGAGCTTCGTCGCTTGCCGCGGCCGAGCGTTCCCACTTGACACTCTTAACACTCGAACTCTCTTACCGTTGTTAACGCAGCCCTGGATGACCCCGCGCTACGTCCCCGACATCATGGGCTACAAATGGTCGCTCATCAGTGGCGGAGGCGTCACCATCTTTTGCCACGCCAAGGATCCGAAGGAGGGAAACTTTACGGTGTGTTGGGGACAGACGGCGAATTATGGCGAGTTGGCGCTCGGAGAAGGAGCAGTGAGTCTGTCTGCTTGCGGTTCCGAACTGGACAAGACACTGATCGACGACTTTTGGTGAGCAGCCGAAATCCGCCACCAAGCCGCAGCGGATCGAGTACTTGGACGGCATCGAGATGCTCGACCTCGCCGCCGGGCAGAACTCGACCTTTTTCATCGCGCGTCCGCCGCCGACTCAAGCTGCGAAAGAAGCAGCCAAGTCGATTGTCGAAGCGGCGCCACCTTCTGCAGCTGCAGCTGCAGCAAGCGAAGCAGAGTCGAGTGCGGCGGCGGCGGCGGCGGCAGCTCCGGCCGTCAAGCCGAGCTACGACATCTCCGGTTTTGGCTTCAACTTTGGTCCCCCTGCCCCTGCCTCTGCCGCCGCCTCCGCAACAGCTACCGCTACTCCGGAAGCAACGACGCCGGAAGCGGACAAGAAAAAAGACGCCGCAGCCGGAATCAGCCGGACGGATAATGCCGCGTGGGAGGAACTGCAGCGCTGGCCGCCTCTGTTCGAGGACGAGGCGTGCAAAGTGTGCGGGAGTGCAGAGTCGGGAGGCGCCAAGGGCGAGATCCTCGAGTGCGAAAAGGTGAGCAGGAGGTTACATACTCGCGGGATTCGATTCGTGTCCCAGGGAAAAGAGAAAAACTGATCCTCGATTTGCCTCTGGAGTGCGAGGGCGCCTATCACGCCGGCTGCTTGACTCCGCCGATCGAAGGCGTCCCGGACGGCGAATGGTTCTGCCCGACGTGCGACGTCCCTCACGCCGGCGGAATCCCAGTGGGGTCCGAGGAGGACGAGGAGGCGGAAGAGGAAGAAGAGGAGGAAGAGGTCAAACCTGCGAGCAAGAAGCGCAAGGCTGCCGCTGGAGGTGCGCATGTTGCTCTCTCCCCGTGTGTTGAGCTTTACAAAGAGCTGACCATCTCCGCGCCTGCGCAGGTGCTGGTCGCGGCAAGAAGCGCAGGTGATGATGAGGATCCGAGATCATACCGCTTGCAGGAGAACAGTAGTGTCGATACCCCCTTTTTTCACGCGTATTTTGCCTGGATACCGTTTGCATTGATGTTGTCTATATTGGCCCTTGTGCGTCTCTATGTAAGAGGGGCCAGCACCGCCTCCCTCCGTCTCGCTCCGAGCGGGAAAAAAAAAAAAAAAAAAAGTCGGGCTTTGAGTCTACACCTCGTGTCGCACGCTCCGGTGCTCAAAAAGGCTAGGCAGACTAGCCATCCGCTCGGTGGTGTATCTGTCAGGCTCTCCGTCTCGACTGCCCAAGCGTCTGTACGATGCTCCGCCACGCCGCTGCTTCGATCCGGCTGCAGGCGACGCGCTCCCCGCGGTCGCTGCTCGCAATCCGCACGGCCAATGCGCGAACGCCCATTGCCGCCATCTCGGCTGTCCGACCGACCGCTGGAGCTCGGCGAACGTTCGCGGCGTCGGCGTGGAGGAGAGATGAGGACACGAAGCCGGCACCGCCAGAGCCGCTGCCGCCCAAGTTTGACATGAGCGAGGCCGACAAGACTCGCCTGACCCGGCTCAGGAACGTCGGTATCTCGGCGCATATCGACTCTGGTACGTGGCGAGCGCACGCCAACGTTCGATCGGCAATGTCAACACAGCTCGAGCTGATTCGCCCCCTCTCGTTCAACAAATTCACACAGGCAAGACGACTTTGACAGAGCGGATTCTGTACTACACGGGCCGGGTCGCGGCGATTCACGAGGTCCGAGGCCGAGACGGCGTCGGCGCAAAGATGGACTCGATGGAGTTGGAGCGTGAAAAGGGAATCACGATCCAGTCGGCGGCTACCTTTGCCGACTGGAACGTGAAGGAGAGTGCGGACCCGTCGCACGACGGCAAGTACAGCATCAACATCATCGATACTCCGGGTGAGGCTCATCCGTCCCTTCCTACTTGACGAAACGGCCTTTCGCGTGTTCGGCCGACCTGTCGGCTGCAGAGTTCCCCAGCTGACCCGGTTTGCGTTTGCCTAGGTCACGTCGACTTTACTATCGAAGTCGAGCGCGCCCTCCGTGTCTTGGACGGCGCTGTCCTCGTTCTCTGCGCTGTTTCGGGTGTTCAGGTACGATTCTGGAGACGTTCCCTCCCAAGCGAGGACGGAATTTGACTTCGGGCTCCGATCTTTGTCCTGCAGTCGCAAACGATCACGGTCGACCGGCAAATGCGTCGTTACAATGTCCCGCGGTTGTCGTTCATCAACAAGATGGATCGGTGAGTTTCCCCCTCGTTGGGGTACTGCTTTCCTCCGTCACTGACCGCTATCTTTTGTCTTGACAGCGCCGGCGCGAACCCGGAGCGAGTGCTTGGCCAACTGCGAAACAAGCTTCGCATGAACGCGGCCATGGTTGTGCTTCCCATGGGAGCTGAAGCCGACTTTGCCGGGTTAGTCACTTTCTCGCGATCGTTTCCCTGCACAGGGCGAAACTACTGACACTTCTTTCGACTTTAGCATTGTTGACCTGATCAAGATGCGGGCAATGTTCAACGAAGGCGAGAAGGGGTGAGTTGGCTGCGGGAGCGAGGGCCAAAGAGTGAACCACCCGCGTATGAAGGAGCGTGTGCTGATGCGATGCACACTGTGTCAGTATCGATGTCCGATATGGCGAGATTCCGGCGCAGTATGTCGAGGCCGCCAAGGCGAAGCGCGCCGAACTCGTCGAGACTTTGGCCGACGTGGACGAGGCTATTGCCGACGCGTGGTTGGAGGAGCGGGAGATCCAGCCTGAGGAGCTTGTCGTAAGTATCACAGTGCCAATTCTGGGTCTTCGTCGTCGTCTGGCCTGTTCATGTACTGAACGCCTCCTAATCAGGCTGCGATCCGCCGCGCCACGACCAGCCTCAAGTTCACTCCGGTCTTTGTCGGCTCTGCACTCGCCAACAAATCCGTGCAGGCCGTTCTTGACGGTGTCTGCTTGTACCTCCCGACTCCGAACGAGGTCCCCGCCTACGCCACCAACATCGAAGCGCCGCACGATCCGCCTCAGACCCTCTCCCCCTCGGCTTCGGCTCCGCTCGTCTCGCTCGCCTTCAAGCTCGAAGAAGGTCGCTACGGTCAACTCACCTACATCCGTGTCTACCAAGGTACCCTGAAGAAGGGCAGCACCATCACCAACGTCCGCACGGGCAAGAAGGTCAAGGTGCCGCGGTTGGTGCGCATGCACGCGGACGAGATGGAGGACGTCGACAGCATCGGCGCCGGTGAGATCTGCGCCATGTTCGGTGTCGAGTGCTCGTCGGGAGACACGTTCTCGGACCAGCCGGGAGGTGGAGGATACACCATGGTGCGTGCGCAGTTTGCTCGTCTCCGGTCCAGCGCCCTGACCTCCTGATCCTGATCTGCAGACTTCGATGTTTGTTCCCGAGCCTGTCATCTCGCTCGCGATCCGGCCGAAGGGTCAGGAGACGCCCAACTTCTCCCGTGCTCTCAACCGCTTCCAGAAGGAGGACCCGACGTTCCGCGTTCACGTCGACACCGAGTCGCAAGAGGTCAGTCATTGCGGCACGGATCTCTACGCGTTTATAGTTCACTGACCCGGACTTGATGCAGACGATCATCTCGGGCATGGGCGAGTTGCATCTCGACATCTATGTCGAGCGCATGCGCCGCGAGTACAACGTTGAGTGCGTCACCGGCAAGCCGCGCGTCGCATTCCGCGAGACCATCACCGAGCCGGTCTCGTTCAGCTACACGCACAAGAAGCAGTCGGGCGGTGCTGGACAGTACGGAAAGGTCGTCGGTCGGCTCGAGCCAATGGAGGCTGACCCGGACACGGGCAAGGACACGGCGTTCGAGAACACCGTCATTGGTGGCAACATCCCGAACGGCTATATCCCCGCAGTTGAAAAGGTGAGTCCAAAGCGCGGGAGAGTGGGTGAGATGCCGAGAGCTGACAAGTGCCGTCGGTTTGGGCAATAGGGTTTCCGCGACGCTCTCGAGCGTGGCGCCCTTACTGGCCACCAGGTCACGGGCTGCAAGTTTGTTCTCGAGGACGGAGCTGCGCACCAGGTCGACTCGTCCGAGCTTGCTTTCCGTCTCGCCGCTCAGGGTGCTTTCCGCGAGGCGTTCCCGAAGGGTCGTCCCGTCGTCCTCGAGCCGGTCATGAAGGTCGACATCACGGCCCCGATCGAGTTCCAGGGTGAGTCTCCCTTTTTTGTGCAGTTGCGCGGGGGCGTGGAACTAACGGGGCTCTTGGATGGACAGGTAACGTCATCGGCGGCATCAATCAGCGGAAGGGTACGATTGTCGACACCGAAATCCGGGACGACGAGTTCACCCTCTTGTGCGAAGTTCCGCTCAACGACATGTTTGGCTGTGAGTCGTTTGCGAGAGGGCAGCCAGGCGGGCGAGCTTTGCCTGCGAGAAAGGAGCAGGGACTGATCGCTCTTCCCGCGCGCAGATGCTTCTCAACTCCGTGGCATGACCCAGGGCAAGGGCGAGTTCACTATGGAGTACATCCGCCACTCGCCCGTTTTGCCAAACGTCCAGAAGGACATGATCGAGGCTCACAAGGCCTTTGTCGGCAAGAAGTGATTTCCCTCGCCACACGCTTCCCGGTTACTTCCCGTTTCATCCGCCCCCCTTGTCGTTTTACCTGTCTTATTCCCCTTTGGCCTCACGCGCTCAGACCTTGGCGCATATCTTGACGAGAAGCCTGCGAGTTAGATCTCTCTGCGCCAATACATGCCTGTCTGTACAACAGCCGTAGAATTACACGACTCCCCACTCGCTCGCATCTTCTGATCGCACCGCAATGCATACCTGGCTGAATCGCACGGGTTGATGCTAGCGGTGTGTTTTCTCCAGCATGAGGAGAGCTGAGCGTCGCGCGGCATCGCGGGCTGAACGACGGCTTTGAGCACGGATCGCTTCGCAGGTCTTGATCGCCTTCGGTTTCTGGCTCGCTTTCTCTTCTTCAAGTTTTATGCCCTCTCCGGTCTCTCGCACATGCGCCGCGATCAGCTGCTGCTTGAACAGCTGCGAGGCCAGAGACCGTCAGGCACATGAAGTCGGCTCGCTTGAAGAGGTTGACGGCAGATCGGAGCGCGCTCTCGTGCACTCGGTCCTGTTGCTGTTTCCGTCCTCCGTTGGCGTAGCAACATGACTTATATGACGCTTTTCGCGTAGTGCTCCATTCATGCAACTGCAGAGCTCAAAACTACACCACTCTCAGGCGACACCACTGCAATGAGCTTCGTATGTGCAAACAGGTTTGCGCGGAAGGTCAGCGGGCCCACGCGTCGCACGGCGAGGCAGCAGCATCACACGCGAGGCGCTGGAGCAACGATGTCGTAGGCGTACGCTATGGATAGAGTTGCTCTGAGATTCAGCTGGGCTTTGGGTTTCGAAGGACCTGCCGTTTTGATTCCGTCACAGCTTGGCTCGCTGCTTGCGCTCGGGCTCGCCCGCTGCCTTTTCCAGCTCTCCGGCCGCGGCCGACGTTCCTCCTTCCATGGACACTTGGACCCGCCGGGCAAAGCAGACGTCGATCGGCGAGCAGTGCAGTACAGCGCCGAATGTAACCATCGCAGCTCGAGTCTCGCACACAGTGCTCGGACCAAACTTTGAGGAAGTCCGAAAGGGGGGGGCTACACAGCGCTCTTATTGATTCCATTGATACCGTTATAAGTTACTGGCTAAAACAAGCTACAGTACTTCCGGCAGTGCGCTCTGATGATAGTACTTCGTGCTCGAGCTCGGCCGCCGGCCGGTCTGACCCGAGTCGTCAGGAGGCGCGCGCGTGACAAATTAATCCTTGGCGCTCCCGTTAGCTTGTTCGCTTTCGCGGAGGACCAAACCTCCCGACCTCGGCTCCGGCTTCCACGCCACGTTATGGTTTAAACTCGCTGATTGCGCTCGGCTGTACGGGCTCTCGATGCATGTAACCCGAGCTGATGCCCGCTAATCTGATCAGAATGTCCGCGTGCACCCGGGTCGAGGCATTGTTGCTGTGCACGCTCGAGGCTTCCTGCTCCTCCTCTTCTCCGTACACACGCAGACTAGCTTGCCAGGAGGCTTTGACGACGGCTTCTCCCTAGCCAACAGCTGTGACCTACGATGGCTGCCACCGCTGCTCCCCACTCGCCGCCGGCAGACTACCTCGCTGGCGACGCCGAAAAGGGCGACCTCTCACCGTCGACGTCTGCTCCTTCCTCGATCACGAATGCCGGAGGGGATGCCCTCGTTTCGGAGAAGAGTCGAGGCGTGCGGCAGATGGAGGCGCTGCAGACCCGGCTTTCGACCAAGTACCGGATCCTGCTGTACGGATCTTTCGCCGTGCTGGCCTATGTTATGTCCCTGGGTACGTTCTTTCGCTCTGCAGGCTCTCCGAGAAAGCCAGCGTCTGCCGCAGCCAGCCCTGCAACATGTCTTTTCCTCGTGCCGACGCTCACGTCTGCGGTCCTTCCCATTCGCAGACCAGTACACCAACTCTTCCTACTTGACGGCCGCCACTTCGGTCTCTTTCAACGCCCACTCCACTTTGACCACCATTTCGTCGATTAAGTCGGTCTTCCAAGCCGTGTCGCAACCGCCGGTCGCCAAGATTGCCGACGGCGCCGGTCGTATCGAGGCCTACGCGCTCTGCGTCTTCTTCTATGTGATCGGCTACATCGTCGTTGCATCTGCGCAGTCGGTCTACGCCTACGCCGCCGGAAACTCGATCTACGTTATCGGTATTACGGGTCTTTTCCTCTTGCAAAACATCATCATCGCCGACATTTCGTCCACTCGCAACCGTCTTTTCTGGTCGATCTTCCCTTCCATCCCCGGTGTAAGTCCGCGTCGGTCGTGTTCTTGAAACTTTGAAGGCCCCGATCACTAACGCGCGCTTCGCAGACCATCAACGTTTGGGTTTCCGGCAACATCGCCCAGTCGCTCCTCGGGTCTCGCAACCAGCACGCGAACATGTGGCGTTGGGGCATCGGCATGTGGTGTGAGTACTTTTCAGTGTGGCTGGCAAGGATACCTCGCTGATTGTGTCCCTTCTTTATCCTCGTGAAGGCATCATCGTACCCATTTGCGCGACTCCGATTCTCCTCACGCTCGGCATCGGTATGCGCAAGACGAAGGCTCAGCATATCGAGGACCGAACCGAGCAGCGCATCGCCAAGCAGCCCTTGAAGAAGCGCGCTCTCGCCATCTTCTGGCAGCTCGACATCATCGGTCTCCTGCTCCTCGTCGCCGGCTTCGGCATGCTTTTGACGATTGTCACTATCGCCAACGGCAAGGGTTCGCACTGGAGTGACCGTACGTGATGTTTGCTGCTCTGTGCCGTCGCTGCGCTTCCGAAGGAACTGATCCCGAGACTGCATGCAGCCCACTCGATCGCTCTCCTCACCTGCGGCGGCTTCTTCGTCATCTGCTTCATCCTCTGGGAGCGCTTCGGAGCCCGCCACCCTCTTATCCCCTTCAGTCTCCTCAAGAACCGCACCGTCATCGCATGCTTCGTCATCGCCATCGTCCACCCGGCAGCTGGCGGCGTTATCGGCTCGTATTTGTGAGTGTCTGGAGGCGCACAGAACCAGTACACAACCGGTCACTGATAGCGCGAGTGCACAGCTACACCTACGTTCTCGTCGCGGCGAACGAAACTACCCTGTCGGCCAAGCGCATCACTTCTCTCGCCAGCTTCACCAGCACGCTCACCGCCGCCGTCATGGGTATCGCTGTTCGATACATTCGCTACCTCAAAGTCATCATCATCTTCGGCTTCTGCATCGAGGTCCTTGCCTTCGGTCTCATGATTCGCTACCGTGGAGCCGGCGCGACGGCCGGTGACCTCGCTGCCGTCCAGGTCGTGCGCGGTATCGCTGTCGGCAGCATCTCCTTCCCGGTCCAGGCCGCCATCCAGTCGGTCACCAAGCGCGAATGTGAGTCTTCCCGCCCCTTCGAATTCGCTGCAGACAGTCCGTTGACACATTCCTTGCTCACCAGACATCGGAGCTATCACCGCGTACGTTGACCGGTCAAGTCTGAAGGCGTGAGCTCTGCCTTTGCTGACATGACTGCTTGTTCTCCCGTGTGCTTTCTGTGCTCTCTAAATAGCGGATGTGAGTCGTGGTATTCGGTGCTGTCAAGAGGCAACGCCGGACTGATTTTGACCCTTCTCATCACGCAGACTTGACGCTCTTCTACCTGAGTCAGGGCGTCGGCTCCGCCATCGGTGGCGGAATCTGGAGCAACCTCGTCCCGGGCAAGATGCGCGAGTACATCTCCGACCCCGCCATCGCCGCCAAGGCCTACTCGAACCCGATCTCGCTCATCTCGAAGTACGCGCCGGGCACCGAAGTGCGCGACGCGATGGCGCGGGCGCAGGGCGAGACCCAGCACGTCTTGTCCATCACCGGCACCTGCCTCGCGGCCGTCGGTCTCTGCACCGCCATGTTCATCCAATGGCTCAAGCTCACGGACGAGCAGTCGCTCGCTCAAGTCGAAGAAGCCGAGGTTGGCAAGCTCAAGGAGACCGCCACGGACAAGGTCGAAGGGAAATAGAGAGGGGACGGGTTATCAATTGGTCGCAGTGATTAGGGCTAATAGGCAGTAGAAAAAAGTCTGGGACAAGAAGCGAACGTGAAATCGCGTCGTCAGTATCCCATCTATTCGAGACGGTCCGGAGCGAACCATACTCTGTGCTCCTAACTCCATCTCTGAGGAAAGGAAAAGCTACAGATACAGGCCGCTATGAAGAAGCGAGAAAAATTTGCCGGGACGGCCAGGGCGCGACGGAAGCAGACAAGAGGCGACTCGTCGTTCAACAACGACTCGCATTCGTCTACACTCCGCTCTTTCAAGCTCGA
This sequence comes from Rhodotorula sp. JG-1b, assembly GCA_001541205.1. Classification (NCBI taxonomy): domain Eukaryota; kingdom Fungi; phylum Basidiomycota; class Microbotryomycetes; order Sporidiobolales; family Sporidiobolaceae; genus Rhodotorula; species Rhodotorula sp. JG-1b. The sequence continues at coordinate 118,781 of KQ954466.1, read as the reverse complement.
CGGAATCGAGAGGCCATTTAGACGAGTGCTCTGAGGCGCGTAGCGAGCTCCTCGCGCGAAGAACGGTCGTCTCGCCCTCGTTCGCTTCGGTCAATCAACATTCAACCCTCGAGCCATGTCGTCCTCGATCTCGGTTGCCGGTGAGTCGCTAAGGCTCAAGGGATGCGAAAGAGGACTGGCTGACTCTCTTGTGCCACCTGCGCAGTCCGCGTACGACCCTTTTCGGAGAAGGAACGAGTGCTCCTCAACTCGAATTATGATGCCGGACCTGCCCTCTTCAACTCGGACAATGCAGCCGCATCCACCTCGACAGGCCCGCCGATCTACTCGACTCCTCAGCCAGCGCGGGGGCCTGGGTCCCTACGCAAGGTGCTCAAGGTGCTGGACGAGCGCATCCTCGTCTTTGACCCTCCCGAGACCAACGCCGTTGCGTCGTTTCAAAAGGCCAACATGCCGATGCAGGGCAAGAAGACGAAAGACATGCGCTTCTGTTTCGACCGCGTTTTCGACGAGGATTGCGGGCAGGAAGAGGTCTACGACGGCAGCGCGAAGGAGCTCGTCGGGCATGTCATGGACGGCTTCCATTCGACGGTCTTTGCCTACGGAGTAAGGAGCAGGATTCCTACTGCAGACTGTCGATAAGAGCTTCACGCTGACAAGCTCTCCGGCTCTAGGCTACTGGCTGCGGCAAGACGCACACCATCTCCGGTTCCTCCGCCCAGCCCGGCATTGTCTTCCTCATCATGAAGGACCTCTTCGCTCGGATCGCGTCGAAATCGGATGAAGTCGACTTCTCCCTCACGGTCTCGTATCTCGAGATTTACAACGAAACGATTCGCGACCTCCTCGCACCAGAAAGCGGCATCCTCCAGTTGCGCGACTCGCAAGAGGGCATGGCCACGCCCGCCAATCTCAGCACGAAGGAGCCGACCTGCGCTCACGACGTCGTCGAGTGGATCACTCTCGGCAACAACAACCGAACGGTCAACTTCACCGAGGCGAATGCGACCTCGTCTCGATCACACGCCGTGTTGCGGGTCACGGTTACGCAGAAACCGAAAGGTGGCGGTCTCACGGATACGTCCACGTCCGCGTGCCTCTCCGTGATCGATCTCGCCGGTTCAGAACGAGCCAGTGTGACCAAGAACCGTGGCGAAAGGTATGTGTAGCCGTGCAGACGTACTCAAGCGGGCAGTAGTTGACCCTTGCCTCGCAGGTTGAACGAAGGCGCAAACATCAATCGTTCTCTACTTGCGCTCGGCAATTGCATTAACGCCCTCTGCGATCCTCGCAAACGCGGTCATGTCCCGTATCGCGATTCGAAACTCACTCGTCTGCTCAAGCAATCGCTCGGCGGAAACTGCAAGACGGTGATGATCGTCTGCGTCAGTCCGTCGAGCGCGCATTACGACGAAACGCACAACACGCTTCAGTACGCCAACCGCGCCAAGGAGATCAAGACCAAGGCGATCCGGAACGTCATCTCGGTCGACCGTCACGTCGCGCAGTACTGCCAGCAGATCATGGAGCAGCAGCAGCTCATCGACACCTTGAAGCGACAGCTGGCACAGCAAAACACGCACTCGACTATCGCCGACCGCGCCGACGACGAGCGAGCCCTGCAGGCTGCGCTTAAAGCCGTCCAGGCCAAGTGGCACGACTTGGCGCCGCGGCGCGAGGCGGCGGAATCTGCCAAGTTCGAAGCAAGCTTCAAGCAGCGAGTCTTGTCGGTGTTGCTCGACTGGCAGCGCAGCGTCCGAGACAGCCTCGCTGCGGACGCGACTCTCGGCTCGTCGACCTCGGCGATTCGGGTCGAGGCAGAATGTGACGCGTTGGTCGCAGACTTTACGAGCCGTTGCGCGCCGACCAGCGTCGATTCGGTGGCATGTGGGCAGGCGGCGGATGCGTACACGAGGGCTGTCGAAGCGGCCAGGAGTCAGCTCGCCAGCCGACCCTCCGCGCTCGCCTGCTTCCAGGCAGAGATCAAAGCGCTCGACGCACGTCTCGATCTCGCCTGCTCGTCGTCCTTGCCTCAGCTCGTGGTCAAGAACACGGCGCTGCAAGCGCAGGCCATCAGCGGACTCGCCGGAATTCTCGGCCAGCTTCTCGTGAAGGCAGGACCGGAGCTGTCAGCTGATCCCTCGTCCGCCTCGAGTCCCTTGCGTCTCGTTGTCGCCCTCGACCAAGCCAACCGTGCCGCTTTCGCCGCATTCGGCGGCGAGGTGGTCTCGTCGACCGCGTTCAGTCTCAAGCGCGACACCGACAGCCGATCCCTGAACTCGTCCGAATCCGGATCGTCTTCTCTGCGAGCCGGTGTGGCCTCAGCAGGGCTGCAAAGCGGAGCGGGACGACCACGCCGCAGTCCCAAGAAGCCGGTCACGTTCCTCGGTTCGCGGTCCAGTCCCGAGCGCAAAAAGGCAAAGACCGTGCAGTGGTCTGACGACGTCGGCGAGGACCTCGAGTGCGTCAAGTACAACTCGCCCGACGTCTCGTCGGGTTCTTCTGCGTCGTCGTCAGCAAGCATGCCGCCCGTCAGCCCTCGCATCACGACGCAAATGTGGACCGCACCATCGACGTTTGCTGCCGGAAGCGACTCTAGCCGCGCGGCCGAGATGATGGCGCTCAAGGCGTCGAGCGCGATGCGAGCCGCGAGCAAACCGCTTTCGACGCGCGCGCCCGGCCTTGCGCCGGTAGCGGAATCGCCTAGGACTTTCTCCCTATTGCAGGACGAGACCATGCCGCCTCCGCCGCTCCCGGCCAGCGCGTCTGCACCGCGGTCTCCATTCGCCGACCTTGCCAACTCGTCGTTCGCCAAGGCGGAGAACTCCTTCTCCATGGCGCCGTCGTCCTCTGGGCTCGTCGCTCCGCTTGTGTCGAAGCCGGCTGGTCCTTCGCTCGCACCGCCCACTCCGTCTTTCAAGCACCGCCGTACCTCGCACATCGGACCGATGCGGTCTGAAAAGGCGATCCGTCGGTTATCTGTCGGCACTCGCCCGCGAACCTCGGTCCTGCCTTCCGTCTCAGCCGCCGACACGTCAATCGCGTCTTCCTCCTCCTCTGCGCCGAGCATGAACGCGATGCGTCGCCCGGGACGTCTCCCCTCGTCCACTTCGACGCTCGCCGTCCCGTCCTTGAGTCTCCCGCCGGCGAGTGCTCGCAAATCCCCTCGCAAGCTCGTTACTCGAGCGCGACCCTCGATGCAGCCCTCGTCTCGCCGCTTGTCGACCATGCCGACAGGTGCTGCGGCTATGGCGGGCATGCAGCCGACTACGGCGGCACCGGTCATCTTTGGCGGGAAGAGCGCGGCCCGGATCGCCGCCCGGCGCGAGTCGCGATTGTCCGGTGGCAACTCGAGCGGGAGCGGAAGTGCCATCCTCGCGAATCTCCCTCACGCCACCCCTGCCGCCTCCGGTACATCATCCGTGTTGTCGCACAAGCGAGAGTCTCCGACGGGGTCTGCTTGGCGGTGAGCTTACCGGGAGACGACGCTGTCCTTTCTTGTCTTGACCTTTCGCATTTCGACTCCTGCCGTTGCTTCCGGACCACCTTTTTACTTTGTACTTTGCGTCTCGCCCTTGTTCCATGCAACTCTTTCGACCTCGCATTCTTATGGCTCCGTAGCGGGAGGGGCTGAACATGCCGCCACCCGTCTCAAGTGGCTGCAAAAAAAAAAGAATCAGTGTTTCGGCACAGAGCCATTCGGCTACCTGCGCTGCTATGCGTCTGGTTCTGACTGACAGTACGTTTGTTTTGTTGGAGGTCGGATCGTCAATGTCTCGAGCCGCATTTTCGGCAGCGCGCGATGACCGCGAAGTCACGGCGAACTGAACTGCGTCCGGTTCCTTTCACACGCACAGGTCGATCGAGTTGCGCGCGCAGGCTACGCACAGCTACGTAGCAAGACCGACGTGCAGCCTCAGCCCCTGCTGTCCAGCTCATACCGCGACGCAGGCAAACGCCGCCTCTTTCTCTCGACTCCGGATTCCTCTGTGTCGCTCTCGCGCTGCCGCTCGCTCCGGTGCGCCCTGTGACGCTGCTCCAAGATGCCTCCGTCAGCAGCAGCAGCGCTGCTCGCCGCCGCTCTGCCCAAACCGGATGCAGCAAACGGCACCGCCGGCACGAGCACGGGACGAGGCGGTGCACGCCGCGGTGGATTGGGACGGACGAGGGGCGCCGGGGCCACACACATGGAGGAGGACATCGGCATGTCGGACGGGAACGAGGCCAACTCGAAACGGAGAGGGCGGCAAGGTCGGGCGGGTCCGATGGGCGACAGGGTCAGTCCAAGTTTCCTTTATTTCCTTGCTGACGTCTAGACGTGACCGTTACCGGCGGCGTGAAGGGACATATCTCTACGTGATCTACTGAAACCGAGGCACCGAAGTTCGGTGTGGGAGCTGGTTGTTGAGGGCACGACGTTGGTTCGCTCGGCAACTGACACCTTTTGAGATTTTGGTACAGCCTCGGCGCGGTGGTCGCAATTCGCCTGCCGTCATCTCGGACAAGGGTTCTAAACCGAGTGCGAGCTCGTCCAAGGGCGCAAAGGGGAGCGAGCCGACGAAACAATCGACGATCGACACTCTTCGACTTTTCCTCCTCTCGCGGTACTCGCAGCCGGACCGACTGCTCAACCTCGAAAACATGGCCGAGGACCCAATATTGAAGGAGCACAAGTTGATCGCGCCGGGGCAGCCAGGTGCTCCGTCGAATATGGCGGGAGCGGTGTGGAAGCTCGCAAAAGAGATGTTCCCCGACGTGAGTGTTAGAAAGGCAGCATCGTCCCTTGCCCGTCCGATCCGCTCACCTGATTTTACGGTCGCAGGTCATTTCATTATCGTTCGCCAACAACAACCTTTCATCGTCTCTACCGCTCTCGCCGTACCTCCTCACCTCCTCCCTCGCCGATATCGAGAATGTCTCTTTCGCCGGGAACAACCTTTCCCAGTTCCGAGATATGGACCCTTTCAGTCCACACGTCGGCAAGAAGCGAAACGACAAGAAGCCAAAGGGATGGTCCAAACTGCGGGAGCTCGTCCTGACCGGGAACCCTGTCGTCAGTTCGGGCGGAACGGCGGCAACCTACGAACGGTAAGCTCCGGCCTCGGACGACGTGGAGCGCCGTTGCGCGGTTCACTGACGTGGCTGTTCATCCGAGCAGCGAGATGGCGCGGCGATTCTCGACCTTGAGGACTCTGGACCAGAAACCGCTCGATCCCTCGATCGCTTTCGCCGTCGGGCAGGACCGCGCGAGTGGCGACGTCGACTCGCCAGGGCTCTCGGCGCGAGTCAAGAGTGAGAAGGCAAAGGCGGCGAAGCGGGAAGCTGTCGTCTTCCCGTTACCCATCTCGGGAGGCTTTTTCGAGAGTGAAGGCGCTCGAGATTTTGTCGGGCAATTCTTCATCAAGTGCGTCGGTACTCGGAGCATATTCTCGGCTGGTGAGCCACACCTGACATGTCTTGTTGCAGGTTCTTCGACGCCTTTGATAACGACCGACCGTCTCTGCTCGCCGCCTACGCTCCGATCTGCACCTTCTCGTTCCACGCCGATACCGCGCATCCGGCACGCGCACGCGCCAAGAAGGTCGGATCACACGGCGACAAGCGGTTCCCTCACCAGCACAAGCTCGACTGGAAACCCTACCTCACGGCGGAAGGCAGTCGGAATCTCATGCGCGTCAAGAACCCGGGTACGTCTCATCTACGGCGGCAGTGCTGGTTCGGTCGTCGCACCCTGCTGACCATTGCCGTCTCGCCTGTGCAGAGAAGCGCGTCAAGACCTTGCAAGTCACACCTGCAGCAGTGATTTCCTCGATCGCCACTCTGCCGAAAACGAAGCACCCGCTCGACGACTCGGCCAAGTTCATCTGGGACTCGTGGACAATGCCGAATTTCCTCGCTCCGGCTGCGCCCGGCGCAGAAGGCGAGACTGTCATCTTTTCCAGCGTGCACGGCGAATTCACCGAGAGTGCGTGCGGCCTTTGCACGGCGGAAGGCGCGAATACAGTCCTGACTGACTCTTGATCTGCAGTCTCGTGCAAGGGCGTCCGATCCTTCGACCGGAACTTTATCCTCGCGCCGGCACCTCCCGGTTCACCGTGAGTATGAGCCACCGCCGTCGCTGTGGGCATCCTCCTGGTCCGGAACTGAATCTCAGATCCTTCACCTTTGCGCAGAGCTCAAGCAGCAGGCTGGCCGTGCATCGTCCTCTCTGACATGCTCACTGTTCGCGGCTACTCTGATCTCGCATTCTCGAAACCCAAGGCGCCTCGACCTGCACCGGCAGCGGCGGCTGCTGACGCGGCAGGTGTGCCGGCGCAACCTCCGGCGGTGCCCGGGCCGTCGATGCCGAGCGCACCTGAACGGGCAGAAGGAATTGTAAGTCTACTCACTCGCTTGCATGCTCTGCGGCGATCCTAATGAGCTCCTATCGCGAATGCAGACCGACGAGCAGCAATTGCTCGTACTCCAACTGCAGCAGGTCACGTCGCTCAACTACCAGTTCGCGCACATGTGTCTCGCCCAGAACGGCTGGGACCCGCACCAGGCCTTGTCGCAGTTCCAGACGCTCCACGCGCAGGGCGCCATCCCGCCCGAGGCGTTTGCACAGCAGCAGCAGGTCGTCCAGCCGGCTGCGTGAGCGCTCGCCCTGCAGCTTTCGGCATGATTCGCCCGCTTGGTACACACGTTCTCGCCCGTGCCATCCTTGTGTCAGTCACGCTACTGTACACGCACACGCCTCACCTTTTTTGCATTCACATCGCATATCTACCCCGGTACTCGAGCTTGCCTTGGAGAGTTCCGATTTTCTCAATCGCAGTGGCATGCGGCATACTACAATTACCCCAAGGCGCGCAGGGGTCAGTCCCTACCTGTATGCTGCTCATGATATAACCGAGTTTCGCAATTCCAGAGCGGGTTGGCCGGACGTGAGGTCGGCCGAAGAGGGAAAGTGCCGCTTTTCTGGGACGAGCCGACCCTTTGTTCGTTTTGCCTGGGGCTCAGCGATGGTGAGGAAGCGCTCGAGGCGAGAGCGAGGAGGTTGGTTGCAAGCATAATCATCTGCACACTCTGTTCAAGAGCCGACTGAGCCTCGGGAAGCAGCCGCGACCTTTACCTCCTCGAGCAAACGCCCAGGAACCAGCCCCCCGAAAACCGCTCACCTCGCCGCCTGCGATTCGGACCGAATAGAAGGCTCTCGAGCAGACCAGACAGGACTTGCTTAGAGGTGCGGAAGGACAGCAACCCGAGGTCCGAGGCCGCGGCTGGCCGTTGTTCCGGAGCACAGGCCCTCGCCGAGCGTGCACGCGGTGCGAGCGCGCGCAGTCATGGTTCAGGCGGACGTCCGTCGCCTCGACGAGGCGCCGACTCCTGGTCTATCCTACTCTCGAGTAGGACGAGGCAAGACACAGAGCGGGACGAGCTGGCCCTTGACGCCGTCAAACTCGCAAGACAGCGACGAGTCGAGCTTCCAACCCTTCTTCCCGACGCCTGCCGACTCGACAGACGGATTGATCCCGATCGCCAACGACGTCAGGTACTCCAAGTACAGCGCCTACGCCCTGTCCGAGTCCGCCAGCCGCAACAGCGTCGCGACCACCGCCTCTCCGCCACCGGAACGAACCTCGTTGCGCCCCGCTCGACGCTTACCGCCGCCGCCGTTCGCCTTGCCCAACACGCCCCCGCCGTCGCCACCCCGAGAGATAGCCACAACGAGCGAGAGCTACCGGGCCGCTCTCATGAATTCCTCCATCTCCGACGACCAGGACGAGGAGACGTGCCCGATCTGCCTCGAACTCTTGTCGCTGCGCTTGGCAGGCGAGCGACCCTATGTCGTACCGATCTGTGGGCACCGGCTCCGTGAGCCCATTTCTCGCTTTCAAGCACACGAGAGAGCAAAGCAGGTTGCTGACCCAGGTCGGCGCGTCAGACCATTCTTGCTTCGAAGCCGTGTACGGCGACCTCGCGCGCGCACAAACCAGGACGGGAGCGAGCCTCGGACTCTGCGGCGTCTGTCGACGGGACATGAAAGTCGGCGACGCCAGTGACGCACCGGGCAAAAAGGCCAATAGTGCGTGCAAGACCAGGGTGGCGAGACGCCGAGACCGAGTTCGCTCACCACAGGCGCTCATTTTCCGCAGAGTTCGCCAAGCTGACAGGACTCTCGTTCGGTGGTGGCCGCGCAAACGAGGCTCCCTCCTCCTCCAAGATGCGCTCGCGGACAAAGGGGACGATCTACGACCTTGACGACTCCGACGGCGAGCCGCGAGACGAACAAGCAGACGACGAACTCGTCCTCGTCGACTCGGTCAACTTTGCCGCATCCGCTGCATCGCTCGTCAGCCGGAGATCGAGCGGTAGCACCGGAGGGACCGCCCACGCCCCCGCGAAGGAGATCGTCCGACCCATCGTGACAGTCCGCTCCGAACACTCGACCGTCGAGCGAAGTGGCGAGGCCGGCCACAAGCAACATCTCACTTGCATGATCAGCATCGAACTCCCGGCTCGGCACTCTGCTCCTGCCGCTGCACTCGAACTTCTCGCGCAGTCGCAGACGCCAAAGTCGCAGAGGTTCTCCGCTTCGCTTCTACCACCGGTTCCCACGATGCCGAGATCGGCTTCCGCTGGATCGCTACACTCTGCATCTCGACTCAGGTCACCGGCTCCTTCGTCAACGTACTCTGAACAGGCGCCTGTCACGACGGCGTCCGTGCAGAGGCCTCCGGACGCGCTCGCCACCGCCCTGAACGACCTGCGAGAGCGGATGGCGGATTGGAAGGGCCACTCGCTCGAGGAGTTCGGCACACTGCGCCTATTCGACTCCATCGACGTCCGCAAAGACACGACGACCCGCGACTTCGTCGTCTACCTCTTCGAGGAAGCGATCCTTTGCGTGAGCGACGAGAAACGCAAAGGTTCGATCGCCGGCAAAAGCGTCGACACGACTGCGCGCAGCATCGGGACGGACAAGCTTCGGCTCAAAGGCCGGGTGTACCTCCGACACGTCCGGGCCGTCGCGGATACGTCGACCGAAGAGGAGCTGTCTCTGACTATCTTGATGACCGACGACGCCGTCGCCCAATTCGTCATGATCTTCCAGGAGCGCTCCAAGCTTGAAGCGTGGAAGGCTCAGGTCGAGATCCTCTTGCCCTCTCGGCCAGAGGCACGCCCCCGTGTCGAGTCAATGTACCCGCAGTTGCCGGCGTCCGCGTACTCGCCACCGCGGAATCGACGGGAAGTGACGAGCGACTTGTCCGCTTCGGATCGCTCAGAGTTCACCGCGTCAACGGCCCAGACTCGGACGACCAGGTCGAGTGTCTCGCCTGCTTCGTCGACGATTCCAGAGGAGCCTTCTTACGAGGAAGACTTTGGCGCCTTCATCCGCCAACAATCCGCCGAGAACAGCAGCAGCCCGCCACCTGTCGGCCTTGGCTTCGCTTCTCACCTGCATCCATCGATGGAGAGTCGCCGCGACTTTCCCTCGACGGACCTGATGGTGGTCATTTCCGTTCCGCCGGCGAGTGCCGGCCTGCTCAAAATCGAGATCATCAAGAACGCCTTGCAGTGCCTCGTCGCCAATGCCGGACCACTCACGAGGATTGCGTTGGTCGCCTACACCACTGGCGAAGGTCCGAGGGGGATGCTTCGCAAGACTCCCTTCCTCGCCGTGGGCAGGTCCGAGGGGAGGAAACGCCTCGAAGCCGCGATCGAAGAGCTCGCGCAGGACCTCAGAACTCCGTCGGCGCTGTTCGACCACAAAGAGGAGCGAGCCAGCGTCGTGACTGCTTGCAACCTGGCGCTGGACGCGATCATGCAGCGCAAGGCAAGTCGATTCTCCCTGGCCGCGAAAGATTATCAAGGCAGCTCACTTACTCGACACTCCGCTGCTCGCAGGCCAAGTCCGCGTTGACCGGATTCGTCCTCGTCAACGAAGGTCGCGACGGTGCAGGCAAGCAGCAGATGGACCTGATCATGGCGCGAGCCGAGGCGGCCAAGTACGTCCCGACTCTACTGACCTTCTCAAGCTTGAGGTTTCGCGGGAGGCTTAACACATGTCCGTTTCGACAGAGTACCGATACACGCCATCGGCTACGGCAAGTCGCACGACCCGAGCAGCCTCTGGCTCTTGTCGAACCACACCGCCGGCTCGTACACTTTCGTCAAAGATTTCTGTCAGTTCCCAGCCGGCCCCTCTTCTGCAAGCTGATTCCATGCGCAAAGACTGACCCTTTTACTTGAGGGCAGACGACCTGCGCGACGCGCTCCTCGGCTGTGTCGGCGGTATCCTCTCGATCGCAGTGACCCACCTGCGCCTGCATGTCCAAGTGCCCGAGTCTCGCTGGTTCCGGATCCGCAAGGTCTCCGGAACGCCCGGAGCCGTCGTCGCGCAGACCGGCATCGACGTCGACATTGACCTGGGCGAGATGCGTCACGGCGAGCGCAAGGACCTCGTCGTCGAAGTCGAGATGTGTTTCGACGGATACGAACCTCGCTCGACCCCCGGCAGCAGCGGCGGCGATTACGGCCTCCGCGTCCCCCCTTCTGGTCACGCTCGCGATTTTTCGAGCGCGACCGATACCTTCTTCATGACGCAAGCCGGTATCGATTTGTCGGTCTTGGATGCACCAGACAGTCGGTCCCTCTACGCCGACGAATACGACATGATGCCCGATGAGGTTCCGTTGTTCCAGGTGAGTGACGCGCTGCTTCTGAGGGGGTAGTCGGATCAGGTTAGCTGATTTCTGCTTCTCTATAGGTCAATGCGGCATACCGTGATCCAGCAGCAGGGAAGAGCGTCTCGCGCCTGACCCAGACGCCGACACTCTTGACCATCTCGGTCGCGCCGCCGCCGACTCCGCCTCGCCAACCGGTCGCGAATTCCTGCTGCCCCGAGCTGGTCCGACGCCGCATCGAACTCCTCGTCAGCGACATGCTCTCGCGCGCGCTCCTCTTGATGACCCGGCGGAACGACGAGCAAGCCCTGCGCCTCCTCGGTGAGACGAAGCGGATCATCGCGTCTATCTCGGCGTCGCTGCGCGGATCGAGACGCACGAGCAGCGGCGGGTTGTCCGCGTCCGCGAGCTCCTCCTCCCTCAGATTGGTATCCTCCTCTCATGCCGTGACCGCCTCCGGCCGAGACGCCAACGCCGCGACTGCGCACGCGCTCGCCTCGCTGATCACCATCGCGCGCGACGTCGACGCGATTTACGAGGCGTTCCTGACTCGCGAGGCGTTCGAGACTCACGGTCGGTACCAAGCTGCGCAGCAGGCGGTCGTCCTGCGGGATCAGCGCAGTTGGACGCCCGAGAGCGGGATCGAGCGACTCTTCTGGCGGTCCGACCACTCGCTGTGGATGGTCTCGAAGAGCCGGCAGTGGATCTCGCCCTGAGAGTATCCATTAGCCTCTTCCCTTGTCCGCTTGGGAACCCTTCTTGCTTCTTTCTTCCTTACTGTATACCCTTATGTTCCGGTTGCCTTGGTAGTGTCTCCTCTTCCTCGCGCCAAAGGTGGCGTTATCAATATTGAATACTGGTCATACACTTAATCGTTGGTGATGGTGGCAACAAGAGAGGTATCAATGCGTGCGAAGATGCGAGTAGAGCGGCGGAAGGGCCGTTCAGGGGTCGGTTGGTCGGCTGCAAGGAGCGGGTTGCTCAGCTCCGCTGGACGTGGTGAAAGGTCGTGTTGAGAGGGCCCGGGTTCGGCCAGACCTGTCGGCACGAAACGCACGTCAGAGCAAGTCCTCTCTTTCAGCTAACGAGAGAAGAAAACGCACTCGGCCGACGACCTTGCCCTTGATGAGGGCGAGCGGCACGGGACCGTAATCTCTCGAGTCGGTCGAGTTGCTCGCGTTGTCCCCGGCAATCCAGACATGACCTCTCGGGACGGTACACCACTCGTCTTTGGCGTTTCTCCGTTCGCCGGTCGGGTCGACGCAGATGGTATCGCCAGGCAAGCCGATGACGCGCTTCAGGACTTGGTGGGTCGGGTCAAAGGGCGAGATGGCGGTGACGAGGTTGCCGCGCTCGAGCGGGGTCAGGCGGAGGGCGAGCGGGGAATGCAGGACGAGGGTGCCGCGATCTGACAAGGTCGGGTACATGGATGCCCCGGCGCAGGGTCGGATCTCTGCAATATTCTGGTTGAAGAGGTGCACTGCGACGAGGAGCTGCAGAGGGAGAGGGTGATGAGCCGCAGGCGCGCACACGCAGGGTCGATTGTGTGCACACCTGAAAAGTCCCGAGAGCGTATTTCGACCCAGTCTTGAGCCGTGCCAGCAGCCCCGACATGTTCAAGTCGACCGCATCCGTCGACCGGAGAGAGAGAGAGGCGGAGGCGAGTCTTCTCCTTCCACCACGCGCTCACTCGCCCAAGGATGCGATGATCTTGACGACAGAGCTCCCGCAAGAGCTCCTGCACCGGCTCCGCGATGCACCGCTGCGCCTCAGCGCGATGAGGAGCGCCCTCCTCGCTGCCAACCTCGAAGGAGTCTGGTGGGGCTCGAGGTCCGTCCCCGGCTACACACCATCAAAGCGCGCTTTCGAGAGGGGTGCTGATCTCGGAAATGCTGCTCAGAACTGCTGCCCTCGTCGACAGGGCGTCTTTCGACCAGGACGGCGCTCGCCAACTCGGCGGATGTCTGCAGGTGCTTTGCTTCCTCCCGAACACCAGCCCATCCATCCCTTGCTTGACTCATGCTCGTTCCTTATTGCCAGACCGCTCAGTCAGAGCTCTTTGTCGTCTACGAACCCACGACGGAGCAGACCTTTGTGGTCAATCGTCGGCTCTTGCGGGAGAGACTGTCGGAAACCGTCCTCTTCATCGAAGTCGGCGGGAAAGAACCAGCATTGGTAGGTCGCTTGGGCGCCCTGATGCTGATCCTTGTGACTCATTTAGCATTTGTGTACGTACGCAGCTCGAGGCTGCCCCTTCAGGCACACAGAAGCTGCTCGAGGCGATCGCGAACCATGCTGCCACGTCCGACTCGTCCTTCTGCCTCCTCGACCTCGACCCGCCTGGTCGCACCTCGGACCTTATCACCCTCGCTGGGATTTTGCTCGATTATGCTACGGCCTATTGCGTGTCCTCCGAATACGGTTCAAACTGTCTCGGCGGGCGAGAATTGCAACTGATCGAGGCGTTTTCGGTCACGGCCGGCGGTCAAAGGTTCGAGGGCGATCGCCTTCCTCCAATGTTTGGCTACAACAGTCACCGGAAACTGACTCCTCGCCCTTCTTTTGCGCTCCCAGGAACCCCTTCTTCTCGTTCTCGTACCCCGCCGAGATTATCTCCTCCTGGCCCACGCTGGAACCGGTGACGGTCGTTGCCCAAGTCGATCGCAAACTCCAGGCACGGTTCCGCAAAGCCCAGCAACGGTATCCAGAGTTGGTCGGATTCTCTATGGAGGTTAAACACGGTACTGTCACGCTGGATCAGGTTGCATTGTAACAGGACTATCGATGCTACAGCAAAGTATGGACAACAGGGGGCACAAGGAGAGCGAGAGAGAAAGCTACAGACAAGAGAGCATGTCGTAAGAATGGGAAGAAGCTGATCAAAGCGAGGACAACTGCGCCATCTGCATCTTGGTCGATTCGCTCATGTCGAACCCGGCCGCGTCGACGGCGACCCAGCCGTTCTCCTCGACTTCGATCGTGCCGGCGGCGAGCTCTTTGATCCGTTCGGGGGTGAGCGAGGTCAAAGCGGGGAGGTTCAGGCGGACGCGGAGTTGCGGGCGAGGCTTGGCCGGGTCGACGGTGGTGGCGATGAACTGCACGCGTCGGTTTTTCTTTTTTCTCGTCAGCCAGGAGGAAGCTACGTCTCTCTCAAGAGCGACGGGACTGGAGCTCACTTTGGAGGCGGCGTGTCCGGTGTTTTCGCCGACCCACCACCCTTCGAGGACCTTGCGCGCCAACTCGTCCGTCCACCTCGTCCCCTCGGGTACGACCGCTTCCCCTTCGTTCTTGATCTCGAGCCAGTCCATCGCCTCGTACGAAGACTCGGTACGGATACAGATGGCGTGGTGGGAGCGGAGTCCGGTCATGTGGTTCGAGGAGAAGGACATGAGGCGGGACGAGAAGAGCATGACGGTTTTGAAGGTGAACGGGATCGGCGGCGAGGACGATTTCACTTGCGGATGTCGCAGGAAGGGGACTTCGACTTTGGCTTCCTGGGATCCGTTGTCGCACAAGGGTCAGTTCAGTCGCGCCGTGACGAAAGAAAGGGTGGTAGCGACCGACGAAGAAGGTGGATTTGCCCATCGGGACGTAGTTGACTCCCGTATCGACCTGCTTGCCCGCTTCCACGCAGACCCAACGTTTCCCGTGTCCCGGATCCGGCAGCTGCGTGACCCCTGCAGCCTGGGCGAGTTCGTCGTGCGAGAGGAAGGCGTCGTCGGCGTTGCCCCACTCGGAGGGGAGCAGGGCGCGGACGAGTGGTTCGGGGAGCGCTACGGGGACAAAGATCAAGTCATAGTGTCCGGTAAAGAGAGCAGAAATGGCTTCTGCGAGCATGTCTGGTGTGTCCGCGTATGGTAGGTTCGACTCGGTGACGCGGACCGCCTGTCGAATCGAAGTGGAGCCGCAGTTTACGCGTTCTCGCAAGCCTCCCCTCGAGCCGTTCTGTACTTGCGCGCTCGTCGATTGCAACCGTCTCCTCGCTCAGACTCACAGTCTCGCTTAGCCAACACCCTCGCTTACATCCGGTTTCATTCCGGAACAGACCCGATGCTAGACAATGTGTCTTCAATCCAACCAGCCCACCCCTTCACCCCGACACAGCACCTCGGCGACACGCGTCACGGCCGGCTGAGCTCGCTACCAACATCTTCGCCTCGCTCGACCCCGCCCTCAATACTGCTCGCACGGGGGCGCGACTCCTGCCTCATATCGTCTTAATCTGCTATGCCTACCCGCGCTATCAGCGACGGCCCTGCTCCCCTGCGCTCCACAAGCCGACATCTTCCTCTCCCCTTCCCTCCCCATTTCCACCCCAATCAGCGCCCCTCTATTTATGCTCCCCGTCCTTTCGAGTGCGTCTCCTCTCACTAGGAGGAGGCAAAACTCCGTGGACGGCGGAGCGGGAAAGGAGGGGCAGAACGACGCGAGCGGGGGAGGGAGTCTCTCTCCTCCTCTCGTGCCCGACGCCTCGTTTCTTGCCTTACTAGCAGTGCTCCCCGACTGTTTGGCCGCTCTCGCGAAAGCTCGGTCGGGAGGCGGCGTCTGGAACAATCCCTCATACAGCTTCCCTCTTTTTTTTCCTGCTCTCTTGCTAATCGATTCTCCTCCGCCTGCTTGTCTCCGTCTTGCCGGGAGAGAAGACATCTGCTTCACTTGCCGTGTCCTATGTACTGGTTTTCGATCTACAATAGGCTTGGTCCGAGCGCTATAAACTGCCTCGCCGACGGTGGACTCAACTGTCATATCACGCTCAGGATCCAGCGCGGTCGATGATTACACCGCTCAGCGCGTGACTTCTACCGAGATGTTGTACGTCTGGACGTAATACGTCGGCGCGTCGTCGCCATTCGGCTCCTGCTTCTCGGTGACGATCAAGACTGGAGGGGGTGCGGTCCAAGATTCAGACGGCGGCTGACAAGGGATTTAACTGGCACGCGGCACGAGACTCACAATACGTTCCCGCTTCGGTCACTGCCCGAGAGGGGATCGTCAGGGTGCCGTTGACCCAAGGGCCGTCGTCATCGGAGCGGTCGAGGTCGTCTGCGAGTTCGAGAATCGCCATCGAGGTGAAGTCGCCGTTGACGCGACCGACGGGGGCAGGTCCTTGCAGCCCGACGCTCAGCGACTCGAATCGAGGCGGGTCACCGATATGAGGGCCCGTCGGGACCTGCACGGTATTTCACGCAACGCGCCGAGAATGAGAATGAGGTCAGGCGTGAAAGGAAACCTCTTTTCCCAGCGAAAGAGTGACAACGAAGACAAACTGCAGGGAGGTAAGCGAAGTGGAACTGCTGATCAGTCGCGATAATGTCGTCCGCCTTCGGGTTAACCAGTTCGCCAGCATAGACGGCGCGACGGACGAGCGGGCGCGACGGACGAGCGGGCGCGCGGACGCAAAAGTGGCGCATGCAGCGAGAAGGGTTGCGATGGATACGAAACGCATAGCGGCTATCAGCTTTGTTTTGCTTTGTATTCAGGCGAGAAGAGCTCAGCAGGAAAGAGAGACTCGAAGCGCAACCAGTCGCCACCAGCTTCAGCGAGTTTGGGACCGGAATCTCCTTTGCTCTCGGGAGCAAGAGCACGCGGTCGACGCCACTGTTCGTCGCGTTAGGTGATCACCGCACACCTTGAGTTGGTTGATGACTTCACCAGCAAATTTAGCTCTCGAGCATGCAGTAGGCGTCGTACAGAGACGCTTTGTGGGTTCAGGCTCCGAGATGCAGGAGTTGCGGTGGCGATGCATGGAGCATGGTTGCGTGGGCGCCGACGGATTGTCCGCTTTGTTTCGTCGTTCAGCCCGAGGTCGGAATTGGGCATACGTACGGAGCGGAGAACAGGTACCTGAAACGTGTTAGAAGTCTTGAGTGCAGCGTGAGCCGCCTGCATTCCTCCCCTGTTTCGTGTTGACGCGGGTGTCCTCAGATCTCGTGTACCTCCTTGCCTCGTGCAAACAATTTATTGTCCAACAAGAGCGTCCATTGGCAGAGTGAGTGCGCATTTGTCGGATGACGATCGCGAGGAAACAAGATGGGAGAGGATACAAAAGACGACGCAGGTTCCTATATACACAAGGGGTCACGGGATCACTCCGACGCTTGCTCCGTGACTTCGATCGAGATGTTGTACGTCTGGACGCGGTAGGGCAGCGCATTTTCGGTGTATGCCGCGATCTGGTGCTCGGTCACGATGAGGACTGCGTCGCGCAATGGCAAGCAGTTTCGTCAGCCAAAATCCGTCAGGATTGCGCGAGCGGAGCGGTCACACTCACAGTACTGTCCGGGTTTGTAGACCAGGCTAGACGGGACCGTGAGTGACGCATTGACCGCCGGACCCGGACCCCAGGGAGTCAGACCAGTCGCGAGTTCGAGAATCCCAAACGGCGAGAACTGGTAAGGGTTGATTACGATCGGCGCCGGACCTTGAAGTCCGACGTCGAGGGACTGCAGGAGCTCTCCATAGTGAGGCGTCGCCGAGTCGGGCTGCGGGGTAGGGACGGTCGACGAGAAGGTCAGTCAACCGAAGGAAGCGCGAGAAACGAGCGGACTCTTCTGCGGAGATCACGAGCGCGCAAGACTCACGTTCGGCGTGTAAGAAAAGGTGATGTTGCTGCCAATGGCGACGGAGGAACCAGCCGCAGGCGACTGCAGCACGCCGGAGAAGGCGGGCTGGACGTCGTCGGCGCGACGTTGAATCGGACCGGCCGAGACCAAGCTCGCCGCCAAGGCGGCGACGGTGATAGTGAAAAGTTTCAAGTGCATGCTGAGAACGGTTTCCTTGAGGCAGAGGGATGACGGGAAAGAAGAGAGAAAGAGCGCTCGCTGCAGCTGAATTAGACAGCTTGATGCCGGCACGAGGAACGTGACTTCACCGGTTCGGAATATCCGCGTCGTGAAGAAGCAGTACCGTCGCGTAAAGCTTGATACCGTTATGGAGCTCATACTGTAGGCGCGTGCTGATTCGCATGTTTGGCTCGTCAGAAGCTTGGCTAGAAGTTGAATGCCGGACCGGTGCACAGCCTTGTGGTGCTTGGCCTCCGTCATGGCCCAAAATTGGGCGAGGCAGAGCAGGTGGCAAGGTAGATCTGCATCACGCAAGGTATGATGAGCGCCGCCACGTCAAAACTCTGCTGCAAGAGCAAGCGCGGAGCCCTAATGCACGTCCGAAGTCACTGGATGTGCAGGTGGGAAGAAGCCACTCCGGTGCGGAATCTCCGTCGAATAGTGTGCAAAGCTGAAAGCGACGAAGCCGACGTCCGTATCACGCATCTTGTGAGCCTCTATGCATGACCATCGTGAAGCGAAGAATATCGCGAGAAAGCAGGGCCACCTCGGAAAGGGCTGTGGGATGATGCAGGCGGCATTGCATGCGGCGCTAGAAGGCCTTGCGAACCTGCAGCCGCAGAACCTCCTTCAAGCCGCGACTACCGCCCACTTTGAGCCGCTCAAACGAGTCGGAGAGCTGATCTGGGTCCGACGCGGACGAGTCGGCCTTGTCGTCCCCTGTTCGCGCAAAGAAGGGCCGGACGGCGACGTCGATCGTGCAGGAAAAGAGGTGGTCGATCACCTGCTGCAGCTCGGCGCCAGTTTGGCCAAAATCGGGGCACTGGAGGATAGACATAATGAGTTATCGGAAGAACAAGGGGGCTGTCCGGAAGAGTGTACCGCATTGATCTCGAGCAGAGAAACGCCGAAATGGTCATCGACGAGGAGATCGACACCAAAAATCTCGAAGGCGTTCGGTAGAGGCTGCATGACGCAAGATCAGAGAGAGCAGCTTGAAAAGAGGAAGACGTCGCCGCACTTGGAAGGACGATCCTGCGCCAACCGCCGCCTTGAAGACTTCTGCCACCGTCTCCCGCACGCGCTCCTCGATCGCTTCTATCCGCTCGGCGCCGAGCTTCTCGCCTTTGTGCTGACCGCTCAGGATAATTTGGTCCGCCATGCTCTGCAGCGTCGAAACCGAGACCTGCGGCGCCTCTTCGCCCAAGACGGCCGTTTGCAAGCACGTGTTGGTCAAGTGCGCCGACAAGTCAAACTCGCCCGTCTCGGAGGCGGTTTCGGCTGGTGAGGTGTACAGCGAGGAGGCAAACAGCGCCAAGAAAGGGTGGTGGACGTAGACGGTGATGCCACCGGCGGCGACGACATAGACGCGGAGATGGAATTTGGTCGGAACCGAATTTGACGCTGGCTGTGGATCCAGGAGGAGTGGATTCGAGACGTACTCCTATGAGAGCAAGTTCGTGAATACCAATTGACAGGAGGTTGACGGTGGCCATACAAAAGGGCGGACCGACCTGGATGACCCATTCTCTAAGCTGCGTCGCATCGACTCGAGTGTCTGCACCAAACATGGCCGCCCGCGTAGTTCCCCCAGGCGTGACACTTGAGCCCTCGTCATCTTCCTCGTCCTCCTCGTCTTCCTCCTCGTCACTCTCTGGCTCGAATTCTCGAAAGATCTCCTCGAGCGTCTCTCGATCGGAAAAGAGCCGGATCCCGTTCCCCTTGTCGGCGAGGGCAGCTTTAAGGATCCACCACTTTGGCGGTGCGCCGTTCTCCTCGGCTTCGGCGAACGACTGGTCGACTTCGTACAGGTCATCCATGAGGAGCTCGTCGATCTCGTCGGCGAACGAGCACGTGAAATGGAACGTTTTCGGCGCCGCTCGGCGGAGGGGCGAGTCGGGATTCTTGGAGAGGAACAGGGCGATGGTGTGTGCGAGATTAGACTTGCGGATCAAGCTGTAGGCGAGAGGTTGCGCTCATGAGCAAGCTCCGAGTCGAGAGAGGAACGGAAAGGGGAACAAACTCACGCCTTGCGGATGGCGTACGAGTTTGCGAGGGTGTTCTCGTCCATGACCCAGTCCCAGTCTATCTCGTCATAGTCCGACCACTGCAGATCCGGCTTGGTTCCGTCGGCGAGGTCATTCCGAGACGAAGCGATGCGCCAGTTTGGAAGCTTGGCGGCGAACGCGGTCCTGAGCGAGTCGAGCACGTAGGCTTGGCTGGCAGGATACAGCACGAGTGCAGTCCGCTCTTTTTGTTCGGCGGATTCCGTCATCGCATAGCGAGTGGTCGAAGCGAGACCGTCTTTCTCCTTAGCTTTTGACTTTGGCTCATTCACTTTGCTACTGCTCTGCTCTCTGTGCGGTTAGAGATGGCGGGACGGCCGCCGCCGCCTTCTTTCTCTTCATTCCCTGAACCTGCAAGCAGGCCAAGCGCGGCAGCACCGCCGTCGTTCGCCTCGTTTCCGTCCCCACCTCGAGAACAATCTCCGCCTCAAACGAAGAAGCGACCTCGATCCGGACCGTCAGACTTTCTCGATGCACTAGGAGGAGAACTCGGAATCGGTCCGTCCAGACCTCGCAACGGTCGAGGGGACGAGGACGACAAGGAACGGCGTCGAAGCAGAGACGGACGACGGGAGCGTGAACGAGACGAGCATGGCCACTCGAGGCGCTCAGACAAGGGCAAGGAGCGCGAAAGGCATCGATACGAGGACCGGAGGCGCCACCATGACGAAGACAAGTCCCGGCGTAGGGAAGACGAGGACCGCAGGGAACGGCGTTCTCGCCACGACGACCGCGACGAGGGGCGGCACGGGCGGCACGGACGGTTCAAGACGGAGAGCCGAGACGCGAGAGAATCGGATTACGGCGAGGAGGTGCGATCGGCTTACGCGCCCAGGCAGAAACGCGCATACTGACCGGACTGATTGCAGACGGAAAAGAAATACCGACTCGTCCACGATGTCCCCTCCGCCTCGGCGGCGGCGATTTCCCTCAACCCGGCACCGTCTAAGGCTACAGAACATAAAGCGGAGCGACCGCTCTTTTACGAATCGCGGCGAGGCGACGACAGCAACATCCGGTACTCCGGATTGCACCGCGGCGACATTCCTCGGTACCGTCGAGCAGCCGGCGGAAAGGTGCTCGGACTCAACGAGGGCTTGCGCATCACAAGAGAGACCGCCTACACTGGTCGAGGCGTCGAGATTGCGCCTCTTAATCGCTACAAGGTGAGAACGCCTCATCTCCTTTCGGGCGGAGGATCGCTTTGCTAACGACTCAACGGTGCAGACCCCACGATACGTTGACCCTTCTTCGCTGCGCCATCTGACCGACAAGTCTGCGAAACGTCTGCACTTGCGGCCGCGTACAGCCCCGCGAGCATTGGGCGAAGCCGCTTCGGGCGCCGACGTCGACGAGGAAGATGAAGAGGCCGATTTCGTCGCTTTGCCCCGCGAGCAATCGACGGCCGAAAAGATTGACCGACTCGAACACGAGCAAGGCACCGACTACCGATCCGTGGCCGGCCTGATCAAGCCCTCTGACCTCGCGGAGGTCTCGTCCGATGAGGATGGCGGCGACGACGTCTTCTCGGGTGCCGGAATCAGCGGGGGCGAGTCGCACGCCGAGTACCTCAGGAGGAGGAACGTCGAATTGGACCGCGCATTGCGGGAGGAACCCAACAACGTCGAGAAATGGCTCGAGTTCATCAACTTTCAAGACGAGCTGGCCTCCTCTGGTTTTGCCGAGTCATCGGCGACGAAACGGGCCCTCAGCAAATCGGAACGTGCGTCGACGTCCGAGATCAAACTCGCAATCCTCGACCGCGCTCTCGCCACCCCGGGCAACGCCGACGCCGAGCCGCTCCTGCTCGCGCAGCTCGAAGCGGCGGCCGAGATCGAGGATCCGCAACGGCTCCTCCAGCGGTGGAAGGACACGCTCGGCCAGCATCCCGACTTGACGGGCCTCTGGATCGAATATGTCAGCTCGAGGCAGACGACGTGGGCGACTTTTACCGTTCCGGACGTCGTGAGCGTGTTCGAGGAATCGCTCGCGGTTCTCGTTAGTGCGATGGAGCATCCGGACACCGACCGAGACCGTGAGTCCCGCCAACTTCTCCTTCTCGAGCTCTGCTGGAGCGAAGAAATGACACCGGATCGCGCATCGGACCAGGCCGAGAACTGCTCGAAAGCAACGCCATCTATCTGCTCTTGCGCCTTTGCCTCATGCTGCGCCAAGCGGGTGCGTCTCGTCGCTCCGGTTCCCAGCCCTCCATTCGCTGATGACCAACACATTTGCACGCTTCAGGCTACACTGAACGTGCGCTTGCGACCTTGCAAGCGCTCGTCGAGTTCAACTTGCTCCGGCCGCGCGAGTTCGAGCGGTCTCAGGGGGAGCGCGTCATGCCGTGGCGGGAACGGCTCCTCCGAGGCTTCGAGGCTTTCTGGGATGGAGAGACACCTCGTATCGGCGAGGAAGGCGCAAAGGGGTGGTGGGCGACGATTCCCGACGACATGCCACGCGAAGTGGTCGAAGGCGCACCGACGGGCGAGGTGTTGGCTCGCGATCCGGAAGCACGACCTCATGAGCGCTGGGCGGCGGCAGAGCGTTCTGCGGCCAACGCCGACCTCCCGGCGAGGACGACCGATCCGGGTATGGACGAATCGGACGACCCGTACCGAGTGGTCCTGTTTGACGACATCCGCCCCTTCCTGTTCGATCTTGAGCTGCCCGACTCGAAGCACCAGCTTGCATATGCTCTCCTCACCTTTCTCGGTCTGCCTTTCATGCCCTCCGACGTGCCGACCTCGACGCCCTTCACCACCGACCCCTTCATCCACTCGGAGCTGCTCGAGCGACCGAGTCTCCTCCGCCGCTACTGGCCCAAGGCCGATACGGCTGACCACAGACCCTTCAGCGTCGTTGCTGGGGAGCCGATGGAGCGTGAAGCGCGCAGCGACCTCAAGTCGCCGTGGGACACGCCGTTCCATGCGTCTCCGACCGCCGTTGACGTCCTCTTTGGCGCCGGATCGCCGGGCTGGTTCACTGCCGTCTCAGCAGCTGATCTTGAAGGTGTCGACATTTCTTTGGCGAGGTACGTCGCAATGGATGCCCGGTGATGGGTCTCTTTCCAAGCTCACTCACGCACACCAACAGGAACACGCTGTCGCTCCTCCGGAGCGCCCTTCCCGACCACTTTCTCACGCTGGACGCCTTCGCTTTTGAAGCAGCTCAAAGCCCAAAGAGGTGAGTCTTCGCTTCGTGTTATCGCTTGAGCTCTCGTGCTCACCTTCCATTGCCCTGTCCCAGCGCGGTCAAGTTGGCAAAACAAGTTTTACGGGACCACCGACACGACTTGGCGCTTTGGGACGGTTACGCTCGCATCGAACGGCAGCGCGGCAAGATCGTCGAGGCTCGCCAAGTCTACTGCACCGCCCTGTCAATGTACCGCTCGTTCGCTCCGCAGGACCAAATCGACGGACCGCTTTTGTGGCGCGCTTGGGCCGAGATGGAATGGGAGGACGGACGACCGAATGTGGCGCTCAAAGTGCTCTGCGCTGCCACAGGTGGAGAGCAGGTCGATCTTGGTATGTCACAATTCGGCTCCATGTACACGATCAAGTCGACTGCTGACACGGATCCTTCAGCTTCGATCGCCACGGCGGAACCCGACGTCCGACCAAGCCGCCCGGCCATTCTGCATGCCCGCCAGCATTACACCCAAGAGCTCGAAGCCTCTTTCCAGCCGAAAGCGACTCAGGCGATCGTCCGGAACCGAAACCACCTCGCGTACTCTTTCGCCCTCTTCGAATACTTGACGAGGAACCTGCCCGCCGCAGTCGACGTCCTCGAACGACACCTGTTCCGCTTGGACTGCGCGGGCGCCACGGGGTCCGCTGAGCACGAGGAAGCTCTGGCGATGTATGCCAAGCTCCTGCATCGGCACATGCTTTTTGGAGGCGGGTATCGGCCCGCGCAGCTGAGGAAAGTGCTCGAACGAGCGATCGTGCAGTTCCCGAACGATACGCTCTTCCTCAGCCTCTTCTACCACAACGAGCGTGAGTTTCTCTTGCACGATTTCGGGATATTCTGCCGCTAAAGCTCCTGCGCCCGTCAGTCCGGATGCGCATCCAGAACCACTTCCGACGAGTCGTCGAGGATTACGTCTTGAAGAACGACCGCGTGACGAGCGAGGGCTGGTTGTTCGCGATCTACGCAGAGCTCCACCTCGATGCTCGACGACCGAACGTCTGGGCGATCCGGAACCTCTTTGATCGCGCTCTTGACAACCCGAGGTACGTCTCGCACTACTGGCTAATCGCGCCCGGCCATCTTGCTGACACCCAACTATTCTGGTGAACAGAACAAAGTCTGCCGCGTCGCTGTGGACCCTGTACATCGACTTCGAGGTCAAGAATGGCGAGTACAGGCGCGCAAAGTCGCTGATATACCGCGCGATCCGTGAGTGCCCGTGGTGCAAAGGTACGCGCGAGTCAGGCTTTTGGTCATGCTCTATCACTAACGGAGTCATTGCATCGCACAGAGTTCTACCTTCGCCCGTTCTCACCTACCCTGCGCTCGGTCTACCGGTCGCGGGAACTTCGCGACTTTCACCATCTCCTGCTCGAGAAAGGTCTCCGGATCAGGGTCGACGTCGACGCCTACCTGGAAGGCGAACAGACTTCCGATATGGAGGTCGAAGACGACGATACCGCGGATCTCGAACGCCTGGAGCAAGCCGGCGAGGAGGTCCTGACCGAACGGCAGCGGCTGATGCCGTATTAGGACGACGTTCCACGCCGGGTATCGCTATGCCGCACTTGTCAATTAGAACGACTTTCAAAGGTGCGCGATTCGTGTCTGCACGGCGAGTTCAGCGGCTTTTGGCTGCATGCATGCATGCGTGCACGCACCGCTCGGGAGGTCCGCGGAGTACGCTCGCAGACGATTGCCGACATTCGCCTGCTTCGCTCTTCTTCCTTCGCCATTCTGAAGCGCTGGTTGCTACTCTCTATCGAGGCTCAAGATGCGACGCGGGCTGTCGTTCATCCTCGCAGCTTCCGCCGTGACCGCTGTCATCGCAGTTCCCGCAGCGTCGCGGACGGTTCGCATCGTCAACAAGTGTTCTTACGACGTTTATCCCGCCGTTGCACCTTTTCCAAACCTCCCGGAAACGTACAAGGATGAACGCGGCTGGAAGGCGGCGCCCGAGACGTCTCGAGATATCTCGATCCCCGGCAATTTCCTCGGCCGAATCTGTACGTTCGATTTTCGTTTTGGCGGTGAGCTCAACGCATCAGGCTGAGCGTGTAATCGCACCTCAGGGGGACGACACGGCTGTGCTCAAGACGGCGATCGCCTGAATTGCGTTACCGGCGGCTGCCGCGACGTCAAGCTCGCATGTGCGGACGGAGAAATGGGAGGCGGCGCCACCTCGGTCGAGTTTCGCTTGCGCACCGCTCAGAACGGCGAGTACGACGTCTACGATTTGAACAACGGTGGAGGTTGGGGCGTCCCCGTCGGCGTCAAGCCGGGCGGGAAAAACTGCGACTCGATTAGTTGTACGCCGACTCTCGCCACTTGTCCGGATCCAAAGCTCGCCCTCAAGGACAGTTACGGTCAGATCTTGGGATGCGCTTCGGCCTGTTACGGAGGCATCGGCAACTCGGACCAGCAGTGCTGCAACGGGGCCTTTGCCGAGGCTGCCAAGTGCACGCCGGACCTCATTCAATTTTACTCCTACTTCAAGGAACCTTGCCGTCACGCCTACGCGTACTATCAAGACAGTCGCCAAGGATCTCCGACGGTCAACTTCCTGTGCAAAGCCGAGGACGATCCGGGTTTCATGGTCACGTTCTGCCCCGAAGGAGACGGCGACTCTGGACCGAAAGGCGGTGCCGCGACTGGGACTGGAATCAGCAAGAAGCCAAAGTCGACGGGGGGAGGAGCAGCGAGGGGCAACACGAACGAGTCGGGCAAAATTGGGGAGCCGACGGGGACGGCGGCGGTCACTCAGCCTTCGAACATTCCTGCGATCTCGGCCGTACCGATCCTGAACGTCACTTCCACGGACGCCGCAGAAGAAGCGACCGCTCCTCCGGCCGGAACAACGAGCCCACCTGTGAACGCGAGTGGTGAAGCCGCGGCAGCGACGTCGACAGCACCTGCAACCGCGACCGACGACGCCACCGCAAGCGCAGCCGATGCCTCCTCGGCGGCTTCCGACTCTGCAGTTCCGGAGGAAACGCCCGGCGGGATCTCCAAGACGGCCATGATGGGAGTCGGAGTCGGGATCGCCCTCGTCGCCGTTCTCGGCGTGGTGGTCGCGTGTGTCGTCTCGCGTCGCAAGAATTCGCAGCCGACGACAGCTGCGCCGACAAAGTCGGCCGCCGCACAGAGCAGCGATCCTGAAGCTGGCCATACTGGTGCGCCTTCGACAGGTGTAGGTATGCTGGACAATCACTTCGAAACGAGTGGGATGAAGGCTGACAGAACGGTGGCTATCTAGGCGCGAGCTACGACGCGCTCGGGCGCGCTGGCAGCCGCAGGCGAGGACGACAACGCCTCCTTTCTTCGTCGTCCGAGTCGGACCACTCGTCCTCTGACGATCTCAAGGGGGAGCTCTACTCAGACCACTCCGACACCTCGCGCCGGGCTCGCCGGAGCGTGAGTCGCCGCTCGTCGAGTCGGCGTTGATTCGACTTCGCTGCCTTTTTCTCCTCTCCTTCTCCTGCGTACCCTCTAACATTTCTCTCGGAGCCGCAACTCGACCGTATTTAATGAACACTTCTTTGGTTTCACTTTTGTATGCGACTATGGACATGGGCCTGATGCTATGCATACGACGAGATCCCTCCTTTTGTTCAAGCGTGGAATCCTTCTCGTCGCTCTCGCCGTCGCACCCAAGCGCAGCACCTCCTAGTGGGAGGCTCGCCTTTAGTTTATTTGTTCTCGGCATAGTAGAACGTCGCGCCGACGAGGTCGAGCTCGTTGTCCTTTGCAAACTTGGCGACGTCAAACTTGGGACGGTCCTCGGCGTCCCTTCCGAGCTGCGGAGTGCGGTCGACCGGCTGCGCATAGACGAGGAAGACGTAGCGGTGCGGTCCCGTCCCTTGCGGCGGGGCCGGGCCCATGTAGCCTACGAGGGTGGTCCCCGCCGCTTGACCGGGGACGACGTCCGCGAGGGCGAAGTGCAAGTACGGTCCCCACTTGGGGTCCTCGCGCGAGGGAGCGTCTGGGTCGGCGAGCACGACCGTGTACTTGGCTTCGGGTTGTCCGGCCGGAGCATTGAACGAGACGGTCGGTTCGTCCTGCGTGTCGGAGACGGCGTAGGTCGCGCCGGGCTGGACGTTGCCGACTTTGGACGAGGGGTAGGTGGCGTGGACGGTCACTTTCGGGGTGAAGGAGGTGCTCGGGATGACGGACGAGCCGAGCAGGCCGGCGTCGGAGAGGCTACATACGGTCCAGGACGACGTCAAAGTGAAGGTGTGGGGCGGCCGCGCGAGGGAGGGTCAGCTGCTGTCGACTCGCAGAGGATGCTCGGCCTGTGGGACGCACGCCTTCTTGATCTGGTCAACAGTTACGGATGCCATGGTTACTTGTGTGCGTAAGGGAGAGAACGAGAGAGAGAGAGGGCGGCGAGTTCGAGTCTCTCGTGTGCGTCACTCGGCCGCGGAAGCCGCTTCAAGTCGGCCTTCTCAACTCGCTCTTGCTCTCGCGATCGGCAAACATGATGTCGCGCATCGTATGGTCGCACCGGGACGCAGTAGACCCTCGGCAGCTGGACTACCTTGATCAAACACCGAGCCTCGCCCTTGCAACGTGGAGGAAGTTCAGGATTTTACAACTGAGCGCTACCGGGGTTTCCTGTCAGCTTCTTTGCCAGTTCGATCCCTGCGGCGTAGTGGTGCAGACTTTGGCGTGAAGAGAAGACCAAGAAGAGCGTCAGTCCGGCTCGCGAGGTAAAGACCGCCTTCAAGAGAATCCAAAAGGCTCACCGCGCGTCGACGGTGTAGCCGAGCTTTTCGAACGCCTGCAGGTGGGCGTACAGCTCCATGACGGGGACGAGGCGGACATCGATGTGCTCGCCTACGAGCGAGAGCCAAGACCCACCCAGTCGGCGTTAGCTCCCAATTTCAGAAGCCCCGCACAGTTGTTGCGCTGGAAAGGGGGCCCAAAATGCGGACTCACCTTCGTCGAGATGCGGCTTGGGTTCTTCTTCGCCCTCCTTGAGCTGGACCTGCGAGCAAAGACGGGGTGGCCTTGGCGTCAGCACAAGGCGACCCAAAGGCACGCGCAGCGCCATCGCTCCGGATTTGGGAGCGGCGGACGGGAGAGCGAAATGCTCCGGGGGCCCGGCTAGACGCGCAACTGACCTCGAGGGTGACGAGGGACATGTTGGCTGCGCTCAGACCTGGCGAGTTGGCCAGCGGGACGGGATCTTTCCGCGGCGTCAGTCAGGAGGCACGGGGGGGCGGCCAGAGCGAGAGAGCGCGGGTGGGCGGAAACGCACCGGGGTCGCTGACGATGGTGGATCCTACTTCGAGGACCTTGATCCGTCCTTCAAAGTCCTGGCCGCCGTAGCCAGTTTCTTCGTACAGTTCGCGGATGCCACTCTGTTCTGGCGACTCGCCCTCGTCGATCAAGCCGGCGGGCAACTCGACGCAGATGTTTTGGATCGGGGGGCGGTACTGCAAGATGATGGGGATCCTCGGCGGTTGGCCGCTGGGCTGCTTGAGGACTGCGGCGATGGCGACGGCGTCGATGCCAGCCTTGGCAGTGGTCTTGCGAGCGGCCATTTCCCAGACGCGGTCCTTGCCGTCCTCGTCGGTCCAGTCGACCTTGCGGAGCTCGACCCACTTGCCCTCCTTCATGGGTTCGACATTGCGGATGTGCGCCTTGCCTTGCGAGTAGGGCTCGACGTGCGGGAGCTGTGACGTCGACATGGTGCGACCGTACGCGTACGCGTACGCGTGAGAAGTGGGGCCGGCTGAAGAGAGAGAGCGAGAGGCGGCGGCGGTGGTCAGGCAGCGCGAGAGAGGGCGACTAGCAGTGACGAGAGAGTCTAGTGCTCGGTACAGCATGCACACACTGCCCGCAGCTCGACTCGAAGCGAGAGAGACGCCAACGCCAAGTCAGTCACTCGCCTCCACTCGCGTCATCTCTTCCAATCTCTCTCCGCTCACTCACCAAAGCCACGATGCAGGTCAACGAACGACCAGACAGCCGCAGGGCAGCCTCATTCTCGACCCTCCCGCCCGAACTGCAGCTCCGCATCCTGAGCGAGTGCGACCCACTCTCGCTCGTCCGCATCTCGGCGACCAGTCACGCCGCCCTCGCCATCGCCCGCGCAGACTCGCTCTGGAGAAACATCTCGCTCGACGTGATCACCGCACACCGCTTCCCAGACCAGTACGCCGGAGATCGTAGCACTCCGGCGGCGGAAATGGGCACCACCTCCTGGTACTCTCTCGCCGCCTTCTTGCTCCACAACGCCCACCACCTGGGCTACTTTGCCTCGTCCCAGCCCTTCACGTGAGTCACCTGCCTCCTGCCTCGTGAGATCCCGCACGCTCACCCCGCCCTCGCTCACCCACGCAGATCTCGCATCATTCGCGTCGGCATCGTCGGACCTGCTCCTGCCCAAGTCCAGCCCGATGCCCCTCCACCGCGGTACACCATCCGAGCCGCGCAACTCGTCCCGCGCAACGCGCTCGCCAACGCCCTCGCGCCCCCTTCGCCGCCTCAGCAGCTCCTCCCCTTCGGAGCGATCCAGCACGCACTCGAGCCCGGATCCTGGCTCGTCTCGCCGCGCGCCAACCCTGCGCACCCGTACGCCGGCTACTCGGTCGACTTCCTCAAACCGACTTATAGTTTTGACGCCGAGATGTTTGACATCCTTCCCGAACCCGAACTCGGCGCGTGTTTGCCGCGCGGCAACTCGCACACGAGGGAGGCCATCGCCGCTGCCGCTCTCGGGCCCGCGTACGAACAGCACGCGACGACCACAACAGCGTCCAACTCCTCGTCATCATCGACGACGCCACGACTCCGACTCGCGCTCGAACCCGTCTCGCAAGCCGTCTCGCCGTCTTCGCCGTCGACGTCGCGACTCAACCCGGACCCGACTTCGCAGTCCGAGACGAATCCGGACCCGATGGAACGCCTCGAACTGAACCGCGAAGCCCTCTTTGCCCTCTTTAGCGGTCGCCTACCGCGCCGCCCGTGGCCGACCGCCCAACTCGTGGGCCTCGACTGGATCAACTCGGCCGAGTTGCCCTACTTGCGCGCGGGCCGGACCGACGCCCCTCGGTACGTGTTCCGGCAGAGCGCGAGCGGCGGCGCGTTCCGCGGCCTCGCAGAATGGGTCACGCAGCGCAAGGGCGGCCAGCGACCGCTGGCGAGGATCGTCGAACCGGATTTTGCGGCGGCGGCGGCAGCGGCAAGACGTGGTGACCTGGACGATAGAGCGTACGTGACGGGGTTCCGCTTGCGTGCCAAGCGCATGTCGACAAGTCCGGTCTTGGGCACCAACACGGGCGAAGGTGGAGGAGGAGAGCGGGCGGCAGCGGGACAGGGTCAAGCTCGCGACTCGGGAAGGAGTGATCATCCACGTCGGCGCGGGGTCGGTCCCAACGGAGGCATGGCCGTCCTGTGGCAAGGGCGTGAACGGGACCCGGACGAGGACCGGCCGCCGCCGATCACGACGATCCTGCGCGCTGGCGACGGCAATGATGCCCCGGGTGGGTTTGTGCTGCGCGTGCCGGGCTCGCCGCCTCAGGCACCGCCACCGACGGAGCCACTTGAAGTCCTTCACGCCAACAACAACAACAACAACAACAACAACAACAACAACAACAACAACAACAACAACAACAACAACAACAACAACAACAACCACCACCGACCGTCGCCCGAGCTCCTCGCCGACGAGGAGGAGGTGGTCGACTCGGCTCCTCTTGCCGAGGGGTTCTTCCCGATCAAGCCTCCCGCCGAACCGCTCTCGTGGACGGCCAACCGGGATCGGAATCGAGACCGGGACCGTACCGCCGCGACCGACGAGCACGGTCACCTCCTCGCGCACTCGCTCGAGGGGTACTGGATCGGACCGTATTCGTCGCACGGGCTCGAGATCCTCAACTTGACGACCGGGCTCGCCGAGTTTCCGGCGAATGCGACCGACGGCAGTAGCAGCGACGACGACGACGACGACGACGACAGCAGCGATAGTGAGGATGGGCGAAGAGTGACGTACCGAAGGGTCATCACGGCGACCAAAGTGACGGGCGATCCCAACGTGCCCTCCGGCCAGGTGCGGCTTTTTTCGACCCCTTTCTGGCGTGCGTATGCTCCTCTCGAAACTGACTCGGTCAGAGAATTGCTTCGCTCTTTTTCAGACCTCTTGGCTCGCGATCCTCCCCGCAGCGGCCATGTCGACGCATCTCGCCAACCTGGCCGACGGACCCGTCCCTTCCGTCGAAGCCGACAAGTTCCACCTCTTGTCGTCTCTCGATCCGTCTTCGGCCTCTTACCAGAGTCTGAACAACGGCACCGGGCCGGATTGGACGGAAGGCTGCGTGAGGGCGTATGGCCGGATCGCCTTGACGGGGTACACGAGTCCGAGTTACTCGCCGGCAGAGGTTCGCTTCTTGCGCCGCGAGACTCGGCTCTGCAACCCGGACCGGCTGGAGGAAGTACGGAGCGTCGAGACGATCGAGGAGATTCATGTCCGCTGGCTGGAGATGCACAAGGTGACCGTCTTTAAGCGCATGCGGATCTGAACAGGTTATCGGACGTCGAGCGCATGCTTTTGTGGGTAGGTTCGAGAATTGCAAGTGTTTTGACACTAGAAGAAACAAGAGAGAACAGACGCAAAAGAGACGATTGACGATTCGGGCACGTAAAGAAAGGAAAGGAAGAAAGAGACGGCTGTATAGCGCGATGGAGCCGACCGGGCTCGGTCAAAATCGAGGGGAGACAGTCTAGAGAGTCGCAACCTTATCGCGGACAGCTTGAACGAGACTCTCGGCCAGAGTCGGGTTGCCAGTCTGAGCAAGACCAGACGATTCATTAGCTCGCCGACGCTGAGGGGATGGACACGCGGGAGAGAAGAACTCACCCGCAGCATATAAGAGATGGGGTTGCCGCCTTCGATGACGGTGAAGCGGACGTATTTCTCGTTGCTGACGGCGATCGAAAACTCGTGGAACAGTGGCGCGTTGAGCAGCAAGCGGTGCGTCGCGTCCGCGCGCATGACTGCGACACATTCGAGTATCATCTTCGGTGAGGATTCGCGAGCGGTGACAAGGGCGCGCTCGACTCACCCAACCGAGCAGTGTGCTTGTCCCCCTTGGCGACCGTCTGGTTCAGCCTGAGCGGTCCGGTCCCCCTCTCGGCCCACTGCCCCTCGCTCATCGCATACAACTTGCACTTGACCTGATGCACCGTCTCTTCTTCCTCCTCGCCCGTGACGAGCTCCTTCTTCTCGGTAAACACCAGCTTGGACGCGTCGCGCTCTTCCGGTTCGCCAACTTTGCGCCCTTCGTGGTGGTTGCCACTCGCGGCCGTTGCGGGCGTCGTCGGTGCGGGAGAAGCGGACCCCGCCTGGTTCTGGTCGCCTCCCGAGTCTGTCGCAGCGGGAAGGCTGGAGAAAGCCGAAGGAGCTGCGGAAAAGGCGCTGAACGCGGAAGAACCGGGGGCCGTCTTGGTCGCAGCGGCGAACCCGCTCGTGGACGCGAAAGAAGAGAACGGCGAAGCCGAGGCGAGGTTCGTGGTCGGAGCCGCCTTGGTGAACGGCGTCGAGGATGCCGGGCTGGAAGAAGACTCGGCTTTGGGTTGTTGGCTCGCAGAAGACGCGGGAACTGCAGCGAGGGGAACGTTCGAGGCAGAGAAAGTCGAGGCCGAGAAGCTCGATTTGGCTTTCGGCTTCTGCGCCTCTGCTGCCGGCTTGGCCGTCGGCACGGAGCCGAGGGGAGATGCGTTCGAAGCAAAGGCCGAGAACGGAGACGCGCCGGAGGAGTAACTGGCAAAAGTCTGCGAAACCCCGAGCAAGAGTCGGACAGAGGGTAGTCAGCTTCGCCTCTCCATGTACACTTTGTAGGCGAATAGGCCTCACCGGTTGAGC
The DNA here is from genome assembly GCA_001541205.1 of Rhodotorula sp. JG-1b. Taxonomy (NCBI): domain Eukaryota; kingdom Fungi; phylum Basidiomycota; class Microbotryomycetes; order Sporidiobolales; family Sporidiobolaceae; genus Rhodotorula; species Rhodotorula sp. JG-1b. Next base: position 86,203 of record KQ954466.1, on the reverse strand, counting down.
AGCCGCCGGTTTCGGAGTCGGAGCGGGCGTTGGTTCGGGGGCGGCCTTGGCTGCTTCCGCGACCTCGTCCGCCGTGTCGGCGATCCGCTCGTCCGTCGCCTGGACTTCTGCGGCCGATTCCGCAACTTCGGCAGCCGTGTCTGCCCGTTCCTTCGACTCTCCCGCACCGATTCCGTGCTCCTCGTCCTTCTGGACTTGCTCGTCCTGCTGGTCGACCTGTTGCGCGGACGAGCCAACCTCTGCTGCGACTTCTGCAATCTCGACGTCCTTGTCCTCCTTGACAGCCTGCTCGTCTCCGAGTTTGGCCGCCGTGTTCGAGACTTCGGCCGCGACGTCGGCAATGTCGACGTCTCCCGTCGTCGTCGTTGTCGTGGACTCTGCCGTCTCGCCTTCGTCTCCTGGCGGCTTCATGGCCGCAACTCGCTCGCGCAACTTTTTCGTGTCCTTGCCCTCGATCACAGGAGCTTGCTGGTAGGACGTAGCGGCCGCTGCCTTGGTCGGAGTCGAAGGGCGCGAGGTCGATGCGATGGGAGGTGGGGAACCAGGTCGCTCGGGGTCGGATCCCGCCTCGTCCTCGCCTTCGACTCGCCTGCACACAGCAGAATGTTTTCGTGTCAGATGATTCTGGACTCGCGATCGCATCTCCGCCCGGCCGTAGATCGGAGAAAGGACGGCCAGGCAGGAGAAATGAGTGGTGTGAGAGTCGAAAGACCAGCGTACCCTTTCTTTGCGAGCGGAGTAAAGTTGCTGAGCGTTCGGCCGTCGTCACCTTCACCCTGTGTGCAATCGAATCACGTATCAGTCACAACTCTTGCGTCGTCTGCTCGCCGAGATCGAGACGAGGTTGGACGATGAGGACCCACCTTTGGTGTACTCGGATCGACGGCAGCGCGAGGACGCTTATGGCGAGTGCGCTCTGCTCGGAGAGAATGGCGAGTCCTTCAGCTCTAGCCCTGTCAGTCAGTAGACGAGAGTGCGCACCGTTGGTTGACGAGCCGCCGACTTCGGAAGGCGTCGCCTCGCTCGTCACGTCGGGCGACTGATCGGCTGTAGGAGCTTCGGTAGGGTTCGCTGAGCTCATCCTGGCGGCTCTAGGAGCTTCAGAGAGCACCGGAAAGCCAGAGACGGGGTGCGAGAACAGTGTCAGAGGCAAACGCCGCTTCCGCCTCAACCAGAGCACCGAGCAACCCATCTTTCCAAGTCTTCCGAGCGTAGCGAGCATCGGATCGGGGAGTGATATCACGCTGACAATGCATACGACAAGATTACAGAGCAAGACGAAACGAGGAGAACTTGAACAAGAATGTCCAAGGAGCCATCGGCGAGGTGCATGGGCAGAACCGACTACGCCTCGAAAAAGGACAAGTCGTCCATCGAGAGAGGGCCCGAGGACGGCGCTCGCTGGCCGTTTGGAGTCGCCGAAGGTGTCAGGGGTTTGCCGCTCTGCGACAGAGTGGGAGACGGCGCGAGCGGAGAGGAGGACATGCCTCGCGGCAGGGGCAGAGGCGGAGGCAATGCCGGCTTCGAAGTCGGAGCGGACAAAGTTGTCGGCGATGGCAATGCCGACAAAGGAGGAGAAACACCGCCGGCAGGCGGATGAGGGGGCGCGAGGATGTTCAATCCGCGCGCAGAGTTCCCCGCGACCGGCTGCGAGGGAGGAGGCGGAGGCGGCAACGGCAGAATTGGAGTGGCCGGCCGTGCGCTCGTCGTCGCGCTGCCGATCGACGACGCAGGAGACGCGGTCGAGTGGCGCGCGGGGGGCGAGATGGTCATGCGCGGTGCCGGAGCGGCGACGCGCTCTTTCGCTGCCCTTCCAGCAGCTGAAGGAGGGTGGACAGCTGAAGCCGTCGTCGGAGTCAGCCGTGGCGCAATTTGAGGAGGTAGTCGCTGTTGTGCCACCGCCGCCGTTGATGCGCTCGGGGCGGTGACGGCATTGAAAAAGTCGTCAAAGTCGTCGTCGGGTGGTTGCGGTCCCATTCGAGGCACCGCGGCCTCGGTAGACGACGCGGACGAAGCGTTCATTTGCGGACGGAACGAGGACACCGCCGTCGGAGCTCGCGGTGGTGAAATCTGCGAAGCGAGTCGAGCCGAAGCAGGTCTCGGAGGTGGCGACAAGGGCGCGACCGGTCGTCCCGCCGCCCGGGCAGTCGAAGCTGCTCTCGTCGGCGGCGCCGACTTGGGTTTGTTCAGCGCCGGGATAGCCGGAACGGCACCGAAACTCTCGCTGAGCGGGTCGAACGGATCAAACGCCTTCGAGCCGGAACCTTGCCGGACTGGGGGGCGAGTCGGAGCTGCTGATAGGGCGCCGATCAAACCGCCAAAGTCGTCCTCGGGCGGGGCCTGGGGGACCTGCGCGGCTGAAGCTTTCGATCGCGAGCCGAACAGGCCCGACCGAACAGGCGGAGGGCGGAAGTCGTCGTCCTCGTGGTACCCTGTCGCCGACGTCCGGGACGCGCCGAGACCGCCGTTGGCCAGCACGTCGAGATCGTCGGGACGGATCGAACCTGCAGCGATCTCGGCGCTCGCTCGTGGTGAAATGGCCTTGTCGCTGCCGTCGTCGTCCGGGTTGCTGGACGGCGCGCGCTTCAGCCGACTGAAGAAGCGACCGATCGCAGACGGCTGCGGCGGTTCCTCCGCAGATGCGCGACCGGACCCGCCCATCTCGACTTCCTCGACTCCGAGCGTGTACGGGTCCTCCTCCTTTGTTTCGACGGGTTTCTTCGGTGCCGGTGTTGGCTCGTCGGCCGGCTTGGCCTTGCGGCCGAACCAGGACGACTTGGCTGCAGCCGGCTTCACATCGCCGTCGTGGGCCTGCGCAACAGCGTCCGATGCCGACTGGGCGAGTTGTCCTGCAGTCCGCGACGCCGCATCGGCGACGTCTTTGGCGACTTCGGTTGATTTGACAGCAGTGTCTTCGGCTCCCTTGCGGAATCTGCCCAGGATCGACGACAAACCGCCTGCTGGGCGAGAGCCTTCTGCTGATGATCGTGCCGGCCTGCATGGACACCAATGTAGTTAGTCATGGCCGCGTCGCCGGCAAACCGCAAAGCAGAAAGAAGGCGCGCGGCTTACTCTGCTTCTGCCCCCGCTGCTCCTGAAGCTTCTTCACCCTCTGCCTTTTCCGGATCAGGCTCATCTCCACGTTCCTGCGCTCGCGCTTCTGCCTCGGCGCGCATTCGCTCCTCCCAACCCTGCGAGCTACCCCACGCGTCTCCGCCTCCCTCTGCCGCCTTTTTCAGTTCGACACTTTCTCGTCTCGGTTTCGCCGACGCGAACACCTCCTCCACGGTCGGCAAGGGCGGAGGTGGAGGTTCGGTGTCGAGATCGTCGTTCTCTTCCGGCGACCAGCCTGCCGCGGTTTCGTCCGCGATCGGGGAAGGGGGCGAAGCGAGACGTAAAGACGAGATGGGCGGCAAGTCGGGAGAAGCACCGCCCCATCCTCGGTCGTCGCTGGCCTGCTCCTCCTCATGAGAGGGTGTCTCTGTCTCGTCCGCCTGCCCATAAATCCCGGAGGAGCGAGTTTCGGGGGCGAAGTCATCGATTGTGTGGAGCGGCGGCGAGGCGGAGGTGCTGTAGTCTCCCTCTTCAGAGCTTCGGACGCCAGTCAGGCCACCGTACGAGAGTGGCGAATCGTCCTGCGTCGGCCATGCCTCGCTGTGACTCGCTGTCGTCGATGTAAACGACGGGAGGGGCGGATCATCTGCCGGCGGAATGTAGCCTCCCGAGTCCGTGAAGCTGGTGGTCGCGGTCGTTGCCGGCAGGTATGCACCGCTGCCTCCGCCCCAAGCGTCATCTTCGCCTCCCCACGTCGGCGTAGACAGCGCGAATGAAGATGTCGGAGGCGAGATACTGATCTTTGGCGAGGGTGGTCGCGGCAGCGATATGGCCAGGGAATCGTCCGGTGCGCCCCACGGTGACTCCTCCATAGTCACAGCACAGACCGGCGCGACCGACGCTTGCCGCTGAGTCGTGAGATGAGCGAGAGGAACGACAACTCAACGGAGAATGTTGCCACTTCCGAGCCGAGATGTATAGTAAAGAAAACGATTTTTGTAATCCATCTTAAGATGACATGCTGGAACAAACAGGCAGGAGGGAGATTAGAGAACAATCATATGCGGTATCGAGACGGGATCCGGGAAAAGGGTATTGGTATTCTATCGCTCTATGGCACATCGGAGCGCTTCGACCAGTCGCTCCGTCTCTTCCGCCGTGTTGTAGTAGAACAAGAGGCCACCTCCGTCGCGAAGCCGGAGTTTGAACGAGTGCGGAACGAGGGCCTCCTCCGGGTTGGTGGTCAAGCGGCTGATGTCCTCGACCGGAATCGTGATCAAGATGTCGTCTGGTTCCTGCCGGAGAAAAACAGGTTCAGCACTTGAACTTTGGCTCTGGTCTGTACATGTTAGGGGACCGACTATTTCGCTCTTGTAGAGGTTCAATTGCGTCTTTGTGAGATCGAAGAATCGGCGCTTCCAGAGCTGCATCAACGCGACGCCAAAGGTGAGTACGGTCTTGCAGCTGGCAGAGGAGAGACACAGCCTAGACTCACCACAGAGTCGTTCGCTTGCACGTTCACCGATCCAGTGAGCATCACCTCGCCTGCGTCGCGCGCGGCCAAGAGGCGGGTCTTCCGTTCCTCGAGCTCTCTTCTCCGAGCTTCGGCGCGTCGTTGCTCTTCCTCCTGTGCAAGGCGTAGTCGTTCGGCTTCGCGTCGCTCGTCTTCTATCCGAGCTGCTTCTGCGGCCGCAGCTGCCGCCTCCTCGGCGCGGCGGACCCGCTCCGCCTCGTCTGCTATCCGCGCTTCTTCGGCGATCCTCTGCCTTTCCGCTTCTGCGGCGAGGCGAGCCCGTTCCTCTTCTTCTGCCAATCGTTGCCGCTGATCGTCTTCGGCCTGCTCGGCTGCATGTTTTCGCTCGGCGGCTGCAGCTTCGTCCGCCTCTCCCTGCCGGAGCTCTGCTTCCTTGGCGTCGACAGTGGCGGGATCTGAGGGACCTTCGACATCTTTGGCGCTGGAGGTCGTCTCGAGATCGGACTCGACCGTGGTGGGAGGCGTAAAGTCGTTGTCTTCGCCCAGTGGCGGGATCGGCGGAGCCAACACGCTATCGCGATTGTGTGCCTCGTCCGGTTCGGCTGTCAGCGGACTGTCTGTCGGATATACCGAAGCACGGAAGCCGTCTGGTCGGCCCGAGATCCCAAGACCACGCGTCGACACGGCTTGGGCAGCAAAGACCTGCATCGTCGATCGCCGCGACGTGAGCTCATCCTCGCCAATGTCGATCGGCACTTCTTGCAAGGAGAGTGCAATGCTCGAGTCGGAAGGCGAGGAGACCAGCATGGCCGCCGCGGCGCTGTCGAGCACGCCGGGAGGCGAGCTGGTCGACGGCTGGGCAGTCTCAGTTTCCGGCCGCGGTGGAGGATAAGCGGGCGAGACGGGCGGCGAAGGGACGGCCGAGATGGCGAGACTGTGTAGTGGTATGGAATTGGGCGAGAGGTGACTGGACATAGTGCTGGGAGGTGCAGCGGAAGCTGAAAGGTAGCCCGCTTCGCCGTTCTGCACATCTGGCAAGTGCTTGTCAAGGCGAGCTGCGCTTGGTCCCGAAGAGGTCCGGGCGGGATTCTCGTCGTCATGCGACTGTGCAGAGGGAAGATGTGCCGGCGGACCAGCCGCGCGGTGGGACATGTAGGGGTGCTGTTTCTCCTCGAGCGAAGGCCTCGGCGCAAGCGCATGCAGCGACTCGGGCACGGACGGCCTCCGGCCTTCGAACGTGTGAGGAGATTCTACGCGGATGGTTGGCGAATTTTGCGGGTGCTGGTGGAACAGTTTAATGGCGACGAGTGCGGGCTCGAGGTCGATCGGTGCGGCAAAGGTTACGGTCGCATCGTGGCGGGGCAGCAAGCTCGCGACATGTCGAGCCTGTACAAGCGCTCGGGCTGCCGTGTTCGTAATTTCAGCAACAGTACGGCGCGCGATAGGAAAGGACCGACTGCAGAGCGCACCTCGCTTGACGCCGGTCAGCTCGTCAGGGATCTGGCTCCAGAAGAGGACGCGCCCCTCGACATTCAAGAGTCCATGTAATGACCGTCCCGGAAGCTGCGATTCAGGGCCGCAAAGGTCAGCGCATGCGGTCGCCGTTCCTGGCGAGTGTTGAAGGACGCCGGACCAGCTTGCGTCGCAACTCTGTGAGTCCCTCTGCGCCCTGGTCAACGAGTTCGAGTCGATTAGTTGGCGGCGTCTGACCGACGATTAGCCTAGCGAAACGGTACGAGGGTCAGCTATTCTCGGAGCGATCGACCGAAAGGACCTCGCTCGACTCACCAGTTGACGTCGCCGTCCGGGTCCAGCAACGACGCATATGCAGCTCGAATAGCAGGTGTCGAGACGCTCGCAGCCATGGGCGAGCGCCCCCTTCTCAAGTGGAATCGGAGAGCTAAGAGAGAGGCTCTCTCTCAGAGTACCGCGAACGGGGAACATCAAATCTTGACTTCAGGTCTTGAAGTGGTCGTACAAGTACAAGACTTCCTGCGAACATTATACGAATACTTGGGCGACGGTCCGATGCGAAAAAGAAGACGCGCACAGGCTGGCGCCGTCGAAGAATATGTCCGCCACCGCGATGATCGCAAGTCGTCAGCCAACGCAACGCAGCTCGAAATGGGCACCCTTTATTGGCACAGAGCGCAAGTAGGGCCTGGAGAACTTGTCTTGGTTACAGAATGTGACACTCTTCTACCGCTCAGAACGTCTTTACAACTTGGACTTTGCGCCCAGCGCAGGGTCGCGCCACACAGGGTCACGTTTCTGCTCGGTTCGTAGAAGTCAGCCCGAAGTCTGCAACACGTGATTGAAGCGCAACAGGAGCCCACTCACCTCGACAAACGCGCGAAGTCCCTCTTGGATGTTTTCGCCCCGGTAGACGTGCTTGCTCACTTCCGTCTCGAGCGCCGCATCGACGACAGCCGAGACACCGAGACCGTCTTTGTGCAAATTGATGTGCTCCTTGGTCGCCCAGACCGCTTCCGGAGAAGCGTCGACGAGCTTGGCGGCCCACCGGAGAGCGGCGGGGAGGACCTCGTTCGTCGGGACGACCTCGGTAAAGATGTGAGCCGCAAGGAGGTGGTGCGGGATCGGCTCTCCGGTAAGGAGGTAAGGGGTGAGCTGCGGAGAGCGTCGAACCGCATTCGGAATGCCTCCCACAGCCGCGACGACACCTGAGCCGGACGGAATCTCAAGTTCAGCGAAAGAGCACGCCCGATTTCGAAATCAAAAACACACACCTCGCTTGACTTCAGGGAAGCCGATCTTGCACCCTTCGCACGCAATGACAATGTCTGTCCGTGCGCAGATACAGGTCAATACACGAGGGCAGAGAGAGCAGCCGCGGCTCGTTTACAAGAAGGCTGTTTTCGAGGCTCACCGGCATTGACCAAAGTCTCTCCGCCTCCGCCATAAGCAAACCCGTTCAAGGCGCAGATGAACGGCTTCTTGGACCGCCGGCGGGACAGCGACGCAAATCCGTTCTTGTTCTTCTTCATGTTCTCGTCCGGCGAACTCGACGTGCCAGCCGTCTTTTGCCAGTTCTTGAGGTCCTGTGGGGGCGAAGGTAACCTTTTAGCTCTGTTCAAGCTCGGGAGCAAAGGGAAGGAAGGAGAGGACATACCTGACCAGCGCAGAAGGCGCGTCCGGTGCCCGTGACAATGACGACCCAAAGCGAATTCTCGTCCTCGAACCAGTCGAGCATCTGTCGGAGGCAAGGAATCAGCCGGTCTCGCCAACCTCGCCACAGGCCAAGTCAACCCTCACCTTGGCAAGGTCTGCTTCGAGGTCTGCGGTCATGGCGTTGAGAGCCTCTGGCCGATTGAGGCGAAGGAGCAAGACTTTGGGCGCCGGAAAGTCGACGACGAGGTGCGCGCCGACTTGAGGGTGCTGTAGGTTGCCCATGCTAGCGGTGCGCTGCTGATCCGCGGTCGGAGTGCGAAAGGAAGCAAGAACAAGAGTGGAGAAAGCCGAAGCGCAGGCAATGTGGGGCTGCATTCGGCCGGCGAACGAAAGACCCCGAGCGACTCGACGGCTTGGTCCAGCGGGCTCGGCTGCCGCGTACAGGTCGGATCCGGACGCAGGCGAGTACTATGGACGTTGACACGCAGGCGGATCAGTGAACCGTCTCGTCCGGTTCGGTTACCGTGCGAGCGCCGCGCGCACCCTAGGGTGTCCAGATCAAAGGCCTCTCTAATGCGGTGGAATCTCTCCTCGGAGGGCAGGGGTTTCAACAGATAGAGTGTCCTGTGGGGGAGATGATGTAAAATGCTTGCGTGTTGATGGATGACATGTACATAGTATGAAATGCGAGAGAGGGGCGGCGCTCGCCCTACCTTGGCCGGATCACGATGGTCAAAGTCTCGCCCGCCGCCTTGGTCTTGACCTGGAGGACGCCCTTGCCGTCGTCTTCCAGCTCGACTGCGCCCAGGCTCCCTTCGACCGCCGCTTGAATCCCGCCTTCGGGTTGGTACATGCGATGCCGGTCGTACACAATCTCGAACGAGTCCCCGATCCGTTGCCCCGTCGTGACCGTGCAGCGGTACTCTCGCGCGTCGTGGTCGAGCGTGACAGACTCGGTTTGGAAGATGACCGACGGCTCCCGACCGTTCTCGTGCCGAACGTACGGAGCGTGCCCGCGCTCGTAAAACAGGTCGCGCGCGCGGCCCGTGCAGAGCGGAGTCTCAGTGGTCGCCAGCGCGACGACGGCGTTGGGAATGCTCCCGTTGAGTGCGATCTGGAAGATGTAGGTGATCCGGGTGTTGGGCCCCTCGGGCTTGAAGTTCCATCCTGAGAGGCTGAGCGTTGCTCGTTTCATGTGTGCCTGTTCGGGCAAGTCGGCATCGTCGACGCTGGTCTGGACGATCATACATGAGCCGTCAGGCTCGACGTAGTCCTTCTGGATCCCGGCGAGGTCTCGCGGCGAGGCGATGAAGCGCTTGCCCTTGGTGACGGCGTAAAACAAGACTTCTTGCCGAGAGAACCTCTTTATCATCATGCCCGCCTCTGTGCGCGGATCCCACAGCTTGCGCATCCCAGGCGGTTGAACGACGCCGGCGAGGAACGCGTACGGCTCGACGCCCTCAACGACAGTTTCGCCTCGCACAATGGGAACAGGGTCTGGACAACGCGATGGCGTCCGTTCAGCCGTCTTTCCAAGGCAAGGTTTGCCGAGGCCTTCAAGCTATATGCACACACGTACTCGTGTCCTGTGGTGTGAGGCGGTCAGCCTCGACCCAGTCCGAAAGGAGAAAGGGACCGCAACAAGTTCGGGAAGTTGACGCACATTGTCCCTGTACTTTTTCGACAACCTCACTCCATGCTTCTCGCCGAGGTCGATCCAGCCGTCTTGTGTTGCGAGCTCATCTAGGAATTCTTGCCGCGTGTGGTCGATCCGGTCGGTCCACGGCGAGGCGACCGGGTAGTCGGGCACAGCAGGCAGCGCGGGCTCTTGTATAGTCACAGCCATCTCTTTGCGTGGCCGAGTCTAGCGTGTAGTAAAGCAGGACAGACCCTGATCTGGGGCGGTGTGTGTGAAGCCTGAGGACAAAGACACTGTGCCGAGGTTGCGCGCGTCATGGTCGCTGGCCATCGGCCTGGGTGCGCGGATCCGAGCCATTGAAAGCCGCCGGAACGAGCCAGGTTTCGGCTAGGAGCTAGCTGCCGATCCCTTTCTACTGGCGCGCAGGACGCCCCCGAGCAGCTAGGTGGGCGTCCGGACCCTTTCTGGAGCGTGTACAGACGGGCCAAGAGGTCAACATCAAGTGGACTTTCTCCGCGACTTTGCTCGGGAGAAAAGGCGCGGCGATGACGTCGTGGTGCCACGTCAGCACTGTCCGAGGTTGCGATGAGACAGCGCTGAGCAAATCCTCGCCGAAATCTTGCAGCTTCTGACGACGAGCAGCACCCTCTCCAGAGCTCCGTTTTCCAGCATCTGCTTTAGCTACAGACACGCCATGGTCAACATTCCCGCCACGCATGCCGAGTACCGCGTCAAGGGGACTGGCTCTTTCGACGTCCTCACCCTCATCAAGGACGCAAAGGTTCCAAAGCCTCGTTACAATGAGGTGCTGGTCCGAATCCATGCCGTTTCGCTGAACAACCGAGACTTGCAAGTCGCGAATGGCACTTATCCCGTCTCGGGTGACAACGTGAGCCTCCTCGCTCCATCGTCCGCCGAAAGCCCTAGTCCTCCCCCGCCGTCCTCTTGCTTGCGCCGCTGACGTTGCGAATTCTACCGCGTAGCTCATCCCTGGCTCGGATGGCGCGGGTGAGGTCGTCGCCGTCGGCGAAGACGTCAAGACCTGGAAGGTCGGAGACCGCGTCATGGGTTCGTTTACACTCGACTTGATCAACGGCCAGGTCGACGACCCCTCCCTCTTTGGCTCTATGCTCGGCGGCGGCTGCGATGGCACCCTGGCACAGTATCGGGTCTTCCCGGCGCACGGCCTCATTTCAATCCCCGAAAAGTACAGCTTCGAAGAGGCGGCGACGCTGCCGTGCGCGCCGGTCACCGCGTACAACGCCCTCTTTGGCGGCCTGGCTCCCATCAAGCCCGGCGCGTGGGTGGTCCTCCAGGGTACCGGCGGCGTGTCGGTCATCGGCGCCCAGATGGTCGTCGCCGCGGGCGGAAACGCCATCATCACCTCGTCGTCCGACGAGAAGCTGCAAAAGGTCAAGGACCACATCAACAATTCGCACAACCACGGCGGCGCCGGTCGTCTTTACACCATCAACTACAAGAAGCACCCGGACTGGGACAAGGAGGTTCTCCGGTTGACCAAGAACGGTCGCGGTGCCGACAAGGTCCTCGAGATTGGCGGACCGGGCACGCTCGAAAAGTCGTTCGCTTGCTTGCGGCAAGGCGGCGAGGTCGACGAGTGAGTCGACGTTTCGCCCTGAGGTTCGAATGTGAAGATCTGCTGTTCAGCCGTGCTCATTCGTTCTCGACTCTCAGCATCGGCTACCTCGCGGCCGGAGGGCCTCCCGACGTCTCGCGGCAGATTCTCCTGAAGGCTGCGACCTTCCGCGGTATCCTCATCGGTTCTCGCAAGCACGCCGAGGACCTCGTCGACTTCCTCGAGACCGCCAACATCCACCCTGTGATCGACCGCGTCTTTTCGTTCGAGCAGGCCAAGGAGGCGTACGAGTACATGGCGAAGGCGACCCTCGTCGGCAAAGTCGTCATCCGTGTCGACTAGAAAGAGACTTGTAGAGGTGTACATACAGACGTATCGAGAGTCAAGTTGTTACAGCACAGGATTCGTCAGCACGATGGAGGGTCTCGCGACAGTCTGCGCATATATTCTTCCTTTATGTTCGAGGCAGAGAGACCCTTCTGTGAAGGGAGTATGCATAGATTAAACAGCGGTACAAGACGCCTTCGAGACCGTAATGAAGCAACGTATCGGCACGGTCTACGCAGCAGTTCCGTCGAGAGTCAAGATTCATTGAGAAGGCTGACCTCGCGCCAGTCGCGCATTTTCCTCCCTGCGAGTGCGCCTGCACGATATACAAAGATACTTATGTTGCAGGTACCTCCTGAATCACATTCCTTCCGATACAGAGAAGGCATTTCGGGCAGTTGCAACCGCTCACTTGCTCAGCACGATCGTGACCGTCTTGCCGGCTTCCTTCGATTCGACTCGCACGACGCCCTGGCCGTTGTCCTCGACAGCGACAGCGCTCGCATCGCCGTCGACAGTGACCTTGACGCCGCTCGTGTACACCTTATTCGTGTCGTAGAGGATCTCGATCGAGTCTCCGGGTGCGGAACCAGTCGAGATGGTGCAGATGTACTTGTGCGCGTCGGGTTCGTAGTTCTCGAATTGGTAGACGATGCCGCCCGCCTTCTCGTCGCCTCGGAACTTCAGGTGCGGGGCGAAACCGTCTGCGAGGTCGACAAGAGCAAAGACAGACGGAAGAAGCAGAAAGTCAGTTTCGGCGCTCCCCGTGTCCGATGCAGCCAGGGATGGTACTGCAACGCCCGAACCATTCTTGAAGAAGGTACATACGCTTGTAGAAGACATCGCGAGCGCGACCGACGCAGAGCGGAGTCTCGTTGGCCACGGCGTTGGCAAGCATCGAGGGGATGCTGCCGTTGAGCGCGACCTGAACGAGGTAGACAACACGGGTATTCGCGCCTTCCGGCCTGAAGAACGGGAACCTCATCAGCATGATGGATGAGGGAAGTGCTTCAAGTGGAAGGTGAACGCACTTGAACTGCCAGCCTGCGAGGTTGAGAGTCGCGCGAGTGGTCTTCGGCAGCTCTTGCGCGAGGTCGGTTTCGATGCTCGTCTGCACGACGATGTAGGTACCGTCCGGCTCCACAAAGTCCTTCTGGACGCCGACAATGTCGCGCGGCGCCGCGACAAAACGGGTTCCTTTAGTCAAAGCGTGAAAGACGACCTCGCTTTGCGAAAAGCGCTGGAGGTAGACGCCCGTCTCGTAGCGCGAGTCCCACTGCTTGCGCAACTCTTGGGCGCGAATGACGCCGGCAAGGAAGTCCCACGGCTCGACGTTCTCGACTACAGCCTCTCCGCGGACGATCGGAACCGGGTCTGCAGCAGGACAACAAGGCATGTAAGCTTTCTGCACGTCTTTGCCCGCCTAGGCAAACGGGCGGGACATACTGCCTTCCTGTAAAGTGACGAGCGCAGGTCAGCCAATTCTCATTCTCGCGTGCCAGGAGAGGTTGGAAAAACGCACAATATTCTTCTTCGAGAGGGTGACGCCCTGCTTCTCGCCGAGTTCGGTCCAACCGTCGTCGGACGAGATCTCCTTCAGAAAGCGTTCGCGGCTCGTCTGAATCTGGTATGCGTACGGCGAGGCGGCGGGGTAGTTGTCGACGGCGGGGGTGGGCGGTTGAACGAGCGACATGCTGATTCTGTTCGGTCTGAAGGGACGAGTCTACTGAAGAATGTATGGCACTGAATGTGGGAGGCGGGTCACAAACTGGAGAGAGGAAGAGAGAGAGAGAAAGAGAGCGCGTGCAAGGCAGCGAGGTCCAAGAAAGGACACGATCACATGCCTGCAGGCGCTCGGAAAAAAGGGGCGCCACTTCCCGAAACCGGCAAGGGCAAAGTCGAACGCCGACCGACCACGCTGCTTTTCGAATTTCGCCCAACTTGCGCCTCTCTCGCTCAAGAGCATGAGCGCGTCCAAGTGTAGCCGATCCGCTGCGGTGGATATAGGTGCAGATTGCGCAAACAAGAGAGCGGGAGGGGTAGCCTATAAGCGGACCGTGTTGCAAGATTATGCGCGAGGTGCGTCGGCCATCGGTGCCTACTCGCCGACCTTGTTCGCCTTCGCCGCCTTGGCCTCCTTCTTTGCCCGCTTGGCCTCCTTGCGCGCCTTGCGCTCCTCCTTGGACTCGCCAGCGTCGTCCTCGACATCCACCGCTTTGCGCTTCTGCTCCTTCTCCTTCTCGGGTTTGTCGCTCCGAGCTCCTTCGCCCTTCTCCTTCTCCTTCTTCTTGCTCTTCTTGTCCTTCTTGGTCTTGTCTTTACTGCTGCTCGGAGCGTCCGGCGCAGCAGCAGCAGCAGAGGGTTCGGCGCCCTGCTCGAAAGTAGCCGGCAAGGTGGTCGCGCTCGAAGTAGCCGGCGCAAACGTCGGCGGGACAAACGTCGCGCCCATGCCGCCGGACGAAGCGCGCGCAAACATGTTGCCAAAGACGGACGCGAGTCCGGTCGGCCGAGTCGCCGTCGGGACGTCGGCCGTCACCTTGAACGGGTCGTGCTGGGCCGAGTGGACCTTGAACTCGGGACTCGGCGAGCGCGCTTTGCGCTCCTCCGCAGGTGCCTCCTCCTTGGCTGCCTTCTTTGCTGCCTTCTCTGCCTTGCGCGCCTCCTTCTCGGCTTTGCGAGCAGCCTTCTCCGCTTTCCGACGCGCCTTGTCGTCGTCCTCGCCCACCGCCGCCGCCGCCGGAGCCGAAGCCTCGCTCGTGGTCATGGTCGTCGTCATCGTGGTGGTCGTCGTCGTCACAGCGACAATGGCCGAACTTCCTCGCGCAGGCACTTCGGGCCAACCGTCCGGACGCGGACCGTTGATGGCGAGGGCGGGACGCATGGCGCCGGCCGGAGCGGGAGAACCGGCATGAGACGAGGAGGGGGAGGCCGTGGCGGAGGGTGCGAGACCGAGAATCTCGGCCATGGCGGATGCATTCGACGCGGTAGCGAGGCGTTTCGCCCGGAGGTGTTTCGAGCGCGCGCTGGGTAAAAGTGAAAAGGAAAGAGTAGTCAGCACTCGTTTTGGTAGTGATTGCCGAAAAGCGAAAGCATCTTACGCCATGCGCGGATTCTTGAGCAGAGCCAGTGCAGCAGCTGACGGTGCAGGGGGCGCGGGGGAAGCGGTTTGGGAAGTGGACGCGATAGGAGCCGTCGCTTCGCTTTCATCGCTGCTCAAGTCGTCGGAAGAGGACGACGACGAGGAGCTGCTGGACCCGGAGCGCTTGCGCTTCTTTTTGGAGTCGGGGGCCGGACTGGGCGACGCCGAAGACTGCGAGATGACGCCTCCGTTCATCTCTTTGAGCTTGTTGAGCCTCGCGAGCAAGTTGCCAAACTCTCCCCCTCCGCTTCCTCCTCCCGTGACACCGTCCTGAGGAGTCGCGGTCCCGCTGCCGGCCGAGACGAAGCCCGGGTTGGCGGTCGACCCTGACCCTGGTCCGACGGCGTTGGCCCCCGAGACGGGAGCGACGCCGATCGCTCGCAACGAGCCGACGACGTGGGCGCCGGTTCCGCGCTTCATGCCGATACCGAGGTTGTCATCCTTGGCCAGGGGGATGGAGGCAATCTTGCGAGCGGAGAAGACACTGCCGCCGTTGGCGATGATGGCGGCTTGGGATTCCGCGTTCCCGAGCGTAGGGTTCGATTCGGGGTTCCAGCCCATCGAGGCGAGCAAGCGGAAACCGGGAGCAGAGGTATCTGTTCCATGGCCGGACACGCGCGGTCGTCAGTGTGTTGCAGGTTGAGCGAGAGAGCGATGCTGGCAGGGAACTGACCTTGAGCCCATCGGAGGTTGCGGGGATCATCCTGGATGCGCTGCTTCTTGGTAGCTCCTGCGAGACCCATTCTGACTCTAGCCTCTCAGCTGCACAGCACTCGTTCCTGCTGTGTAGAGCGCTGGAGCGGGTGGAGAGAATCGGCTTGCACAGCTCGGAGCGCTCAGCTGGAGTTGGCCCCGCGGAGGCCGAGCGTCTCTCCCCTCCTCCAGAAGCCTATCCCCCAGCAGTGATAGCTGTACTATTACATATTGAACCCCCTTCAAGTACTCCGAGCCCCGACTGAGGCGTATGCGAATTTCCAGGTGGTTTCGTTTGGCCTTTCGTTCCGACAAGGTCGCGGTCGGTTGGAACGCGATCGACTCGAGCAGGCGGACGAGCGGCAGCAGTACACACACATAGACTCGAGACGCGTCAGCCCGTCGACGCCTGCCCGGTTCTCGAAGCCAGGCTGCAGCGGCAGCAAATCTCCGTCATCTGCAGACCAGATCTCGACCTCGTCCACTCACCGGCGCACACCGGCAGCCGTGGCAGGACGGATAACAGGCAATAGAGAGAGAGAACTCGGGCATGTCGTATCGCGCCAATGCCGGCGCTGCACCGCGGCCGATGAATCCGCCCATCTTGTCCTCCCGCCCCGCTCAGCCCGCCAGCCACCATTCGCCGACGCCGTCCAGCAGTGCAGGCAAGACCTCGCCCGTGCTCGTCCGGCAACCGCAGCCCTCCTCGTTTGAGTCGCAGCCGACCACCCAACCGAGACCGGCTCCACAACCTCCTGCCCTGTCTTCTGCATCGCAGGGTCCGGCACACGGACAGGCGCAGGCGCAGGGGCAGAGACCGCCGCCGTTGTCGCTCGAAGAGTCGAAACAAGTCGCTCGCACTCACCACTCGGCCCTCAAGCGCTGGCTCGCTCAGGAGGGCGCCCTCAACTCGGGCTCGACCAGGACCAACGCGCGCGAGAAATTGACCCGCTTGACGCGGCAGCAGTTTCAGGAACTTTCGACCGACGTGTACGACGAGCTCGTGCGGAGGCTCCAGGACTCGGGAGAAGGGCAGCAGGGGCAGCGTACGTTCCCTTCTTTGACCTTCGTATTCCCTGTCCAGATCCTGACCCGCCGAAAACCCGCTCGATCAGACGGCTTCCTCGCTGTGCGCCCCGACTTCCACCCGAAACGGAATCAAGCCCGGCAGAAGCTCGCGACATTACCGATCACGCGGTTCCGCGACCTCGGAAGCGACGTCTACTTTGAACTCGACAGGCGATACCCCGAATTCAACGAGGAGGGCGAGACGGTCGAGCCTCTCCGGTCCCCTATCGCGAACCAAGGCTTCCAGCAGCAACAACAACAACAGCAGCAGCAGCAGCAGTACCGCGCAGAGCAAGCGGCACGAGGAAGTCCGCAGCTGTCGAGGGACGGATCGCTCGCATCTTCACATTCGCATTCGCTTTCGGGCGCCGGCCAGCAACAGTACCATGCCATGCGCCAAAACTCTCCCTCTCCCTCTCCGGTACCTCCCGCCAACCTGAACGCGCAACGTCGAGCGCCAACCCCGACTTCCACGGGAACGTCGAGCCCCGTCCCGACGTCCTCGACGCTGCCGCCGGCGGTACCTCTCGTTCCAGCTGCAGCTGGCGCAGCGGCCAGCGGTTCGATCGCGACGCCTACGAGCAACGACGTGGTCGTGCCCAACAAGTCGACCATGCGCGTTGAGGAACCGCCTCGAGCGGGAACGGGAGCAGCAGCAGTGGGTGCAGGAAGCCCGCCTCCGAGCGCCACTTCGTCTCATTTCGCCGCGGGAACGTTTTCTACGCCACCGACGACAACGGCGCAAGCGGGACCGTCCTCCAATGCGGCTGCGACTCCGTCCGCGCTGGCGAGATCGGGCTCGTCGACTTCGAATCAGTTCTCGCTTCTTCCTCCTCAGTCTCAATCTCAGCAGCAAGATTACTCGCCGAGCCCAGCTTCCTCTCGCCAATTCCCCTCCAACACTGCCACCACTTCGCCAAGTCCATCACGACCAGCAGCCAAGCCGCAACAGAGCCAAAGTCAGAGTCAGGCGCCTTCGCCTGGTTTCACGCACCGTGCGAGCGAGGCGAGCAGCACCGGCATGATGAGTCGATTTGTGGGCGCGTACGGTGCCGGCGGGTCGCAGTATGCTGCGAGTCAGGCAGGCATGAGTGAAGCAGGGCGAGGATCCGTGAGTCGTCATCACTCGGGCTCGCGAAATTCCCGAATCCAGCCCTCGTTTTGCTGACGACTTTCGCCTCATCCACGTGCATTTGCAGTGGGAGCAGAACCAGGCTTCTTCATCCGAGCAAGTCGAGCAGGTCCGAGCTTCGTACG
The DNA here is from genome assembly GCA_001541205.1 of Rhodotorula sp. JG-1b. Classification (NCBI taxonomy): domain Eukaryota; kingdom Fungi; phylum Basidiomycota; class Microbotryomycetes; order Sporidiobolales; family Sporidiobolaceae; genus Rhodotorula; species Rhodotorula sp. JG-1b. The sequence continues at coordinate 68,826 of KQ954466.1, read as the reverse complement.
AGTACAAGCTTACGATGCTGCAGAACCGGATCGCCGAGCTCGAGAATGCAGCGCCGCGAGCGGATCCGGTCGAGCACAAGGAGCGCCTGCGAATGCTGGAGGAGGTATGTCCAGCTCTGCGCGCAACGCGCATTCTACAGAGCCGCTGCAGTGCTACGTAGATTGCTGACAAGCGCAGACGCACCTACAGCAACTCGACGAGCACGAACGGAGGATCCGCACCTTGCAGGAGGAGAATTCGTCGCTTCGATCTATGCAGTCGACGCCGGCGATGAGCCACACCCCCTCGGGTCACTCCCGAGCCGACAGCCAGTTCCGAGCGCGGTTACACGAAGCGGAAGAGCTCGCCTCCGAGTTGAGGGGCGAGGTGTCTGCGCTCGTCGACGAGGTGCGGAGCGCGAACGAGCGCGCGGACGAGTTGCAGGCGGAAGTTGAGCGGGAGCGGGAAGAAAAGGAAAAGGTCCAGCAGGAAGCGACGGCTTGGAAGGAACGGTATCAGCAGGCCAAGGTCGAGCTGCGGAATATCAAGGGTCCGTACTTGGCCTCGTGTCGCCTCCGATTGCGTCGGTTGACTGCGCAACTGACACCTTGATCCACACGACAGCTACTTCCCAACTGTTCACCTCGTCCATCAGCCCCGACGCCGACTTTATGCCCGCATCCGCAGACGGCCTCGTCAGCGACACAGCCGTCGGAACCTTCCAGACCTCAATCGATGACTTGCTGCAGGCAGCTCGGTCAAAGGAGCCGTCGAACGTCTTCAACGCCGCGCACGCCGTCGTTCGAGCTTGCGAAGCGCTGGACAACGATGTGCAGGCGATCCCGCCTTCGCGACTGGCGAGCTTCCCGCCGAAGGAGCAGGAGCATATCTCGACCCTCAAGGGGAACATCAACGCGACGCTGTCAAACTTGATGACGGCCTCGAAGAACCATGCGACCTCGTTCGGCGTGTTGCCCGTGTCGCTGGTCGATGCCGCCGCTTCACACCTCGCGCAAGCCGTTGTCGAGCTCGTCCGTGTGCTCAAGATCCGACGGACGGCGGGTTCGGGCCCTTCGACTCCTCAACGGAATGGTTTCTCGCGCAACGACCCGATGCCGCCTCTGCCAGAGAATGCCACGGCGCAGATCGCGCAGCGGAGCGACTCGCTCAGCCAGCGTGGGCAGACACCGCAGCAACAGCAGGCACAGTCGCCGCCCGGCAAAGCGCAGGGCTACTTTAGCGGCGGGTTGTCGAGCGTCAAGCACGCGCTCGAGACTTTCGGCTTGTCTTCGCCGACCCACTCCGGCACTTCTGAGGGTCGTGGCGAACTGCCGTCGAGTCGGTCGATCGAGGACCGTCTCGCCACCGCCGGCGGCGGCGAGCCCCAGTCGGGCTTCTCGACGTCTTCGGCCCAGTCGCATCAGCAATCGTACAGCTCGCACTCGTCTTCTGCACCGGACGGGCTCTACTCTCCTCCGGCTTCTCAACGCCAGGTCGATCACTCGTCCTTCTCGACCGCGACGTCCGTGTCTTCCCCGCCGCACGCGTACCGGACCGACGAGCACTTTGGGCAGGGAAATGCTCCGCCCCCCGTCCCCGCGCGGAACGACGAGCGATCCGAGTGGCATCGGGAGCAGCACGAGCAACGCTCAGGAATGCCAGGATCCGCGGCGCAGGATCCGTACGGCGGCCGCCCAGAACACCAGTTCGGCTACAACAATCAGCAGCAGCAGTCCCAGCTCTATGGACAGCAGGACATGTCGCCTCGCGCGCCATACGATGCTGTGCCGAGTCCGACGATCGGCGGCCAGGAGCGAGCGCCTGAAGAGCTCCGGGTGCGTGTTGCGAGTCCTCTGAAGCGTGCAGAGTGGCCGGGCTACTTTTTGCCCTTCAAGCGCTGATGATTCTGAGACTTGGTATCACGCAGGCCTACGTCGAGAACCAGACCGAGTTGATCGTGCACTCGATTCAGTCGCTCCTGTCGGCGATCCGGTCCGGCGCGTCGGCGTCCGAGTTAAACGACAGCCTGAACCAGATCATCACGATCGTCTCGTCGATCGTCGGCATCTCGCAGCAAGCCCTGCCCGCCACTGACGCCGAAGCCGATGCCGTGTTGCAAGACTTGACGACGCACTGCGACAAGCTGAGCGTGATGCAGTCGACTGCGGTCGGCGCCGCCGACGGTCTCGGGAACGGCGCGACGCCGACGTTTACGAAGCAGACGAAGCAGGCCATGGCGGCGGCGAGCTTTGGCGTCGCCAAGAGTTTGAAACACCTCAACGGGTTGCTCAACGGGAGCAGCAGCAGCAACGACGGTGGCGCACCTCCTTCTCAAGGCCCCGACTCGCTTACGTAGCGCTTACCGACCCGACTACATTCCCCCCTCGAGATTTACAATATACCGCTAGTCCTCATACGTTCCTTTCCTCCATACCGACCGCGCCCTGCCTATTGCCTAGAGTTTTCTTTTTTGTTTGTCGCTTTCGTTGGTCCTCGCCTCCCTCTCTGTTTGCACCACAAAGCACACTGCGGCACTTCTGTCATGTTTCCTGCATAGTTCTGTGTTGCATGCATGCAAACAATCGGATAGCTACAAGAGGGAGAGGGGAACGATGCCGTGCCTCTCATGTGGAGATGGCAGTCGGACTGCCGGGCTCTCGAGCCATGCCCATGGCGACGTTCTTCAAGAGCTCGGGCGACGGCGCAGCCGAGTCGGAAAAGTACGAGAGCATGAGCTCGCGCGAGAGGACCGGGTCGCGCAGCGTTCCGAGGACTTCGGCCGAACGAGTCTTTTCGTTCTGAGATTGCGTGCGCAAGTCAGCAAGGGGTCAAAGCTTGAGGACCTGGATCAAGAAGTGGGCGCTTTTTACCCTGAGTTGGAAGGTGACGTCGCGGTTCTTGGCCGAGTAGTACAATTCGAGTGGCATGCCCTTTGCGAGGTTCTTGTTCGGGAAGAACGACTTGAAGTCGACGAGGGCGGCACCGGTCGCTTCGCTGCTGCTGGCGGCGCTCAAATCGTCTGCGACACGCGGATTCTTGAGGCGCGCGACGAGGGCGCGCGAGAAGCCGTCGCGGAGGTGGGCGAGCGATGTGTTGCGGAGGGGAACTGCGGGAAAGGGGGGAGGTGTCAGCCCGATTCAGGCGGCATGGGCGGGAGAACAGAGGGATACACAGAAGGAAACGCACTGATGATGACGGCCGTGTCTGCCTTTTCCAACAAAGTGTCCATCAACTGCTCGCCGCGCAGCAATGCTCCTCCTTCGCCTCCGGCTGTGCTCTTCTTCAACGGCGGCGGGAGGAGCCTCTCGGGTGCGTACGCTTCCCACCCCGCCAGCTTGCCGGCGAGGGCTGCGTCGAGCTCGGGTTCCGAGACATAGAAGGCCGCGGTGTAGACGCGGATGTTGAGGAACGAGACGGTGCGGACGCCGGTGCCGACGAGGCGGAGGTGGGTTTTCCCGTCCGGAGCGACGAGTCGGTGAGGGAACGGGGTCGAGGTGGTTGGGTCGACAAAGACTTGAGTGCTCGGACCTGCGAGGGCTGCTTCGGCGAGCAGAGGGGTCACGACTGCATGCGGATAATCTCCGGGTCAGTTTTTGGGGTTCGATCTGCGGGTGATTCGCGAAGAGGGTCCGCACCGGTCGGGAATGCTTCGGGTTTGAGTTCGTAAAGAGTGTACGCTACTCCGACGGCAGCAGCAGCAGCAGCAGCGGCGGCAAAGGTGAGATTTCCGAGTGGTCGGCGAGGCGCAGTCCAGTGATGAGATGCTCGCAAGGCGGGGCGAGCAGCTGCGGTTGCGCGCTGGGTTGCGGATCGGAAAGCTGTCCGTCCGAGCATAGTCTGCGTTTCAAGTGCGAGTCTAGTCGGGTGCAGCGAGACGCCGACTGCGCTGCCCCACCTCGCTCGCTCCGGCTTTCTTTCTCTCTCTCTCTCGCTCCCCGAGAGTGCACCCGCAGAGCAGGATGACGATCGATGTCCTCGTTATCGGCATGGGCGCCGTAGGCACCGTCTACGGCTACGTCCTCTCCCAGAACAGCAACGTCCAGGTCACCGCCATCGCCCGCTCAAGCTACGACGCTATGAAAGACGGAATCCACCTCAAGAGCGACAAGTTCGGAGACCACCTCTTCAAGCCCTACAGGATCGTCAAAGACGCCGAGGAAGCCAACGACCGCCCGTACAAATACATCCTCTGCGCCATGAAGTGCCTCCCCGACCTCCTCCCGACCGCCTCGATCCTCGCCCCCTTCCTCGAATCGAAACACGCCGACACGTCCACCTCGGTCGACCTCGAGGACGGGCCCACCGTCGTCCTGCTCCAGAACGGAGTCGGGATCGAGGTCCCGCTCGCGCACGCGTACCCGCACGTCCCGATCATCTCGTCCGTCGTCTGGGTCGGCGCCAACTTGCTCCCCGGCGGAGTCGTCACCCACGGCAGTCTCGAGCAGTTGATCATGGGCCTGTTCACGGGTGAAGGCGGAGACCCTTCCGGAGCCGCAGAACACGTCGAGAGTGAGTCCCGGCATCGCTTCTGAACCCGGTGACTCCACTCATCACGGAACCGACACAGGCGAGTTTGCCGACCCGCACGGCTACCGACAGCAGCCGGACGGTCCCGCGCGCCTCGAAGAAGGGAGGCGGCGCACGCAGGCGTTCGGAGACTTGATCAACAACGGCGGCGGGTGTGCCGTCGTCGTCGACGAGATTCAACCCAAGCGCTACGAGAAGAACCTGTGGAGTACGTCCTTCTCCCTCCTCAAGTATGTGCGACTCCCATCAGTCTATTGACTGGTGTCCGTCGAACAAATCAGACGCCGCCTTCTCGTCCATGTGCGCCATGTCGCGCCGCCCCGTGTCCGAGGTGGTCTCGCCGGCGTCGCTCCCGTACACGCTCCCCGTCGTACGACGAACGATGCTCGAAGTGATCTATGTCGCGCGTGCTTGGGGCATCACGGAAGAACAGTTGCCCCTCAAGACCGTCGACGACAGTGAGTACAGATTAACCCTCGCGCTCGCAAGAGCGCCTCAGAGAGTATTCGTCTTGGTGGGCTGACGCGTCGACGCCATCCAGCCATCACGTTGACGATCCGGAACTACCAACGCAAGTCCGAGTCCCCGGGTACCGCCGCCGACGCCGCCGCCGACACGGAAGCGACTCTCAACTTCAAGCCGAGCATGCTCCTCGACGTCGAAGCCGGCCGCCCCGCCGAACTCGAACCGATCCTCGGTTCCCTCCTCGACCGCGCGCGCGCCAAGGGCGTCCCGACTCCCCGGCTCGACGTCGCCTACGCGGTCCTGAAATGCCACCAGGCGCAGGCGGTCGAGGCGCATGCCCAGACGCCGCAGTACCAGGAGCATATCCGCAAATGGCTCGCGAGGAAACCGACCGTTGGGGGACTTGGGACCGCAGGCCGCAAGGCGTGGGATCAGGCGATCAAGCGTGCGGGGCTCTCGGACGCCGGATTCGGCGGCGGCAAGGACAAGGTGAGTCTCGACCCGAGCGCGCGATGATCGACTCCTGCATGCATAGATTTGGGCTGGACCCGCTGACATTCCTCTACCGAACGCAGATTCCGGGGAAGCCTGTCCAGTAAAACCGGCCAAAAGGACAGACACAGTATTTGCAAGGTCTAGATGGAAAAGATAGTTCCACAAGAAGTATGTGCAAGGGAATCAAGAATACGTTTTTATCGGTCTACACGAGGCTCTTTCAATCGATATGTAAAGACAACATCGCCTCCGCTCTTCCACATACAGTGCCGCACCGTCCCGATCGTCACATTGTTGGGCAGCACTTCGCCGTTGACGAGGATCTCGATGCCCGTCTCGGGGTTGTACTCGCCGCCGCCGCCGCCCGTGGGTGGGAATAGCGCAGGCGGTCGCGTCGGCGAGGTGCCGTACGTGTTGAGGCCGTCGGCGATCGAGGGTGCGCGACTCATCGCGCGCAGGTTGAGCTTGTCGGCGACGTAGCTGCACACTTTCCGGACGCGCAGGCTCCGGTTCGCCGTCAAGCGTGCGTTGCTGGGGGAGAGTGGAAGGTTAGACTCTCCTCGTGTAGTGCGTGCGGACGAAGGAACGCGGGGAGAGAAACTTACGCGTTTGGCATTTCGGGGAGAGTGCGCGACTCGTCCCCCTTCCAAGCTTGCAAGACGAAAGACTGCGAGAGGGGGTCGTGAGTTAAGCGCCGTCTGTTCATTCAACGAGGATAGAACTCACCACCTTGACCGGCTCCTTCTGCACGGTGCGATTGCCGAGCAAAAAGTCAAGAAGCCAAAGTGGCGCGTTCTGCTCGAGCACCGGCACGTCCTCGTAGCTCGTCCCGACGAGTCCTCGGTATTTGACGCTCCAGGCGTCGCCTGTCTCTTCCGAGATGATCACTGCCATATCCGGATCGTACGAGAGGCGCGGCGCATCGACCAGCGGGCACGGCGCGAGCGGTCGCGAGAAGACGGTCTCGAGTATGTACTCCTGCTGCCGCACGTCGAGCGGGCGGTTCTGTCGACACACATATCGGGTCAGCCGTCAGAAGCGACAGAGTTACGACTCGGAAAGGGCGTACATCCTCTATGACTTGCGAGAGAGTGGGCGTGGTGATTGGTTGCGGGTCCACCGAGTTCTTCTTTTGATTCTTGCCGAGCATGCGCAATCGTCCTATGAGGTTTCCTCCACCCGGTGTTGGCAGCGGAGCATGCTGTGTACCGCCGGGGGTGAGCGGCTCGCCCGTCCGAGACGTCATGGTCGGCGACGCCGGCGCGTTCGAGGCAGAGTCGGGCGGAAGAGACGGCCGCAAGGAAAAGTAGTCTCCCTCGGGCCGCTCTCGAGTCGGGGTCTTGCCGCCACCGACCACAGATCCCTGCCGAGCCATCGGCGTGTAGGCTGCCGGCGATTGCGGAATCGGGGGCAGTTCGGTCTGTCCGAACCGCGGCGACACCATGCTTGCTGCGCCGGCGGGCATATCGGGCAGCACGGCGCGCTTGGCAGCAGGCGTCGCGAGCGCGATGGTCATGCCTGGCGTGCGGGGCATGCGCGCGCGGGGCGACATCGGCGGCGGACCATCGGAAAGCGAGACGTAGCCCAGCGAGCTGATCTCGTCGACCGAACTGGTCGAGCCGTTTGCCTTGGACTGCCCGCCGGTCAGGCGCTGCGACATCTCGGCCTCGATGAAGCCATCGAAAAGTTGCCGCAAGACCCACTTGCCGAGGCATAATCGGTGATCGGGCGGGTAGTCCTCCACAGGGCCGACGCCGCATTCCTCGATGTACGCTTCGGCGTCAAAGACTCGAGCTTCTTCGAGGTGGACGGTCAAGGCGCCGACGCGCGTGTCACACTTGCACCACGTGGCGATCGAGACTTCGCCCTCGATGCGCTCGCGCACGTATTCGAGCAGGTCCGAACCGTGCCCATTCGATCGGACGCTGCCGCCGACGCTGAGCCCCGAGGCAGAGGCATTGTCGGAAGGTCGGCGCATCGACAGCGCGTCTGAAAGCTGGTTGGGCGCAAAGACTCCGACGCAGTGACCGCGGATAATGTCCCACAAGGCGATACCGTCTTCGGTGTCCTGCGTCAAAGCGTGCTGCCGGTCGTTGAGGAGTTCGCACCGCACGAGACCATGCCCGCCTTCGATGACATCGTCAGGATCCGACCGCAACGGAACCGCCTCGGCGACAGACTCGCGCTCAAAGTATTCGCGCTGCGCGATGTTCGTCGCGCCGTTGGTCGTCTCGGCGATGCTCTGCGTTCGCCGATACGAGGACGAGTTCATGTTGGGCAGCGGCGGACGGTGCGGACCTGAAGTTCTAGACACGGTCGAGTAGATGGTCGCAGCATCCGGATCGCGGTATCGAGACGCAAACGCGGGCGCGAAATACGTCTCTTCCGGCAGAGTGAGCGGGACGAGCGAGTCGTACGGTATGTCGCAGCATGAAGTCGGATTGTCGGTGATGAGATGCTCATAGGCAGGACGGGAAGTAGTCGTCGAGCTCAGGCGCGAGGCGCGAAGGGAGGAAGGGCGGTGAGCCGAGGACACGACCTGGGCGAGTTGGGAAGGAGTCCGCGGCGTCGGCGAGGACGAGGTTCGAGCGAGAGGTGCAGTCAAGCCCTCCAGGAAGGAGACGCTGTGCGATGGTGGTCGTTCGCGAACGGGAGGTGAGGATGGAGGAGAAGCGGGCGAGGGCGATGTTTCAACCGGAGATGCCACCATCTCCGACGGTGCCGGCGAGGCCGAGGTGCGCAGATCGGGCGCATCCTCAAAGTCGCCGTTCTCTTTCGCTCGGCGAACAATCGCCGCTGCCCGCTGCAGCTTGGGCGGCACGTCCTTCCAGCGCTTGACGCTGCTGCTGCCGCCGACGGTCCAGACCCACGTGTCGTCCTGCGCGACCATCTGTGTGATGCCGTCGTGGCCGGTTCGGTCGCTCGGGTCGTCAGGGCCGTCACGGGCGAGAAGAATGCATTCGCCTTCGGTGGGCTCGCCGGTCCCAGCAAAGTCGACCTTGCACAAGTTGCCGTCGCGGTCGCCGGAGCTGGGAACGAAAATGTCCGTCAGTCACCGAAGAACAAACCGGTTAGGTAGCACTTACTAAAAAATCTCGAGGGAAGAATGTTGCGAGAAGAGCGACCAGACCGAGGACGAATGATGCGAAAACGTGTGCAAGCACTTTTGCGCCGCGAGCGACCACAACTTGACAGTCGAATCTGAAGACGCGGAGAGTAGCTACGGAGAGTCGCAGCGTTAGTGAAGGGTGTCGCAGCATGCGTCTTGGACGAGGCTCACCCATTTGCCATCATCTGCAAGGAGCACCGCTCGCACGTTGTCGGTGTGACCGCCGAGCCGCGAGACCTGCGTACGCGATCGAGGGTCCCATACTCGCACGACTCGTTCTGGCGACCCTGCCGCAACGAGCGATCCAGACGGCGTAGTGCCTAGCGAGTAGATGGAAGCCGGCGGACTGGACAACTCGACTGCGGGCGGCAGGAACGCTCAGAACGTCAACAATCCTGCCCAGCCAAGTCTCGCACATGATAAAAGCCCCCCTTACCGATCGGAGCATTGGCACGGCCTTCGCCGACATCCCATAGCTTGATTTTGCGATCGAAGCCACCGCTCGCGACCCAGTTCGTGTCAAGTCCGGTGGCAAGGCAGCGAACGTAATCGGCGTGTCGACCGATAGTAGTCGGGGTCATTTGGTCATGATGGTCGCTCGAGTGAGGATGCCAAGCCAGGATGGAAGAGTCGGAAGAAGCCGAGACGAGCGTGCGGTTGTAGTTGGCGAGGACGATGTCGTTGACCCAGTCTGTATGCGACTGAACGCACTGCCGGAACGAAGCTCGTGGTGCAGACGGCAGCTGGCCGAGCGCCTCGCTGTCGATCTCCCACCGATGCTGGAGTGGAAGTACGGAATTGCTGGCATATTCGGCGAGATCTGGTCGGTTCGCCTTTGCTGTCGAAGTGGATAATGAGCGGCGCTTGCCGTTCGCAATCGAGGATTGCGGTGGTGCGCCAACGCCCTCGAGCTCGAGTGCACCCACAGGTCCCAACCCAAGCTCGTCGGGATTGTCGTCGTCGACGTCGAGCGCCTCCTCGTCCTCGTCGAGGTCATCCGGATCCATCTGGCCGTACGAGTGCCGTCTCCGCTTGGTCGGCATTCCCAGCTCCCACGAGCAGAGGAGTCCGTCACGCCCTCCTGTATAGAGTATACCGCCCGGTCGAGTATCCCGCGTTTCGACGCCGTCATGCTCGTGCGTGACAGCAGTCGAGAAATCGAGAGCGAGCGCCTGAACCGCCAGCCGATGTCGCGGGTGCGCGTCTGCCTCGTCGGCGTAGTTGTGTCGCGAGTTGTCGGCGTACTGTCCCGTGACGGTGTACAGCGGATTTGTCTGTCCGCGTCTCGGTGCGGATATCGGAGGCAGACCGAGGAGTGGGGGACTCGTCTTTGGCGGCGGCAAGACATACGAGACTCGCCGCGGCGGAGGTGGTGGTGTCGGTGCTGCGATCATGCTCGCACGATATACTGCGCCGAGTGTGTTTCGCCCAATGTCAGCTCTGCGTACAGGCCACGATGTGTCGATCGGCTCTGGCCGTGGGTTCCGCAGCACGGTGAGATCTCTGAATGCGGCGCTGTGTGCCCGTTGCGCCCTCAAGAGTAGCGTCTATCACAACGAGTCGTACAAACGTATTCCTCCGCAATTGGTCGGTACGCGAGTTGGCTGGCGTGGGAGGGGCCGAGTCGGCCGAGATGGCATCTCAGGAGGGAAACAGGCGGGCTGCCATACAGGCGGACAAGGGCGAGCGGAACTCACGATATGGCTTTACGCGTCTCCACCGGCTCGACGCCCGGCTGGGCTCTGCGCAACGCGAACGAGAAGCTGCGAACCTCGGACTTCAGAAGGTTGCGTCTGCCGAGCCAGGGAAGTTCGATCCTTCGAAGGGTTTAGCAAGGCGGTTCGAGCCAAACGTAGAAGCTGCTCTCGAATATATATCGCAGCGTCGGCCCCGTTGATCGGATAAAGACTCGGTCGAGATGATGCAAGGGAAAATGGACAGCAGGAAAAGAATTCTGAGAAGTCGGCGACGGTTCGCACGCTTCCAGTATAGCGGACCCTGTCCAGATCTGCGCCTCACGACGGCTCCGAGAAGAGGGCCCGAGTCCGAAAAATTGAATCCAAGGAAGGTACGCATCTCGACGCTTCTTTTTTGTCGCTGCGCCGTCTCATCGTGGCCGGCTCTTTCTTCGTCTGCTCCGCTTCTCGTTCTCCGATGAGCTAGTGTCACTGCCAGCTCTGCTATTTGCGCTGGAGTCTTCCGCCTCGCTAGCGCTCTCAGTGCCCGAGCTTGACGGGGAGGCGTTCCTGCGCTTTCGGCGCTTGCGGTGCTTGCGTCGCCTCGGAGCGGCGTAGTGGTGGTGATGGTGGTGGTGGTGATGATGACGAGGTAGATCTGTCGTCGGACGCGGACTCCCGCGCGCCCTCGACGAGATGAGCGAACCAAGGTAAGCCAGCGCAAAGAGCACGATCGAGCTGTGAAGTTCAGTCCTCAGTCAGCGCTGCGAACTTGGATCGCATCAGCAAACGCGCGCGCACCCGTAGTAGCCGTAGGTGACAAGCTGCTCTTCAGAGACGCCGTAGCGCTCCATGCCGAGAAAGACTTGATAGTACTGGACGGAAATTGTTCGAATCAGCGAAACTTCGGATTTGGTACCCTGGATCGCCAGACTCCGCGGAGAGAACGACATACCCCAGTCACGATGAGAGCGACACCCAGGAAGATGTGAATCCACGAGCCAGCAGCCCGCGGCGGCGGCGGTCGTCCCGGTCCAGGAGGACGGTGGTTTAAATGCGACCACAAACCGAGAAGGTCTTGGAAAATCAGAACGCCCACAAAGACGAAGCCGATGGTCTGCGCTGAAAAGAAAGGTGTGATCAGCGAGTGTCGAAAGAAAAGCGACGAGCCGTGGGACATGCGCGAGCGAGCAACTGCCTACCTTGTGGGCGAAAGTGCCGCCACCGTCTCCGCCTTTTGCCTGTACAGCCATCAACACTGCGCCGAGCGCAGCGAGCGTAGCCGGAGTGGTCAAGTAGCCCTGCCTGAGTAGTCATCTTTGTCAGTTCGGCAAGCGAGACCCGCTGTAGAAGCTCGATCTCACAGGTCAAAATGCCAGGGGAAGCGAGTCAGCGTGGTGCCCGGTGGACCTCGAGCGTAGCGAGCGCACAGGACTCCGCATGGTGCGAGGATCGTCCATGCGACACCCGCGCAGATCGCGTGTATCAGGATGAGATTGCTGTACGACAAGAAACCTTTTTCTGTTGTCAAAGGCGCCGTACCCGATGTCGTTCCGCCGGAAGGAGTCGCGCCACCTGGCGCTGCTGATGTCGCCTGCGTCGTACCAGCTCCAGAGCCACTTGGTCTTGCTCCCGAAGTCGTCTGTGTACTCGCATTCGCCGTCGATGTGCTTGGCGGTGATGCCGGCGTGCCGGCGGTACTGCCCGAGCCGCCTTTGACGGGAACCACCGGCGGTTCGATCGGAGCTGTCTTCTCCGTGAATGCAGCCGAAAGGTCGAGGTAGCTGTTTGACCACAGAAAGACCCCTCATGTCAGGAACGCTAACTCGAACCGGGCGAGCGTGGGAAAGAAGGTGAGAGCGACTCACGTTCCGCCCATTGCGTCGAGCACGTGCTGTGCCAAGTCAGCATCTTGCGCCGCCTTGCCCGGGTTCTTTGGCCCGTTCGCATAGATCATGGGCTGTGCGCGTTCATGGAGCAAGATCCAGTCAGTGTGTCGTGATTCCGGATGCGGGGAAATGGATCACTCGACAGCCTCTCGAAGACGCACCTGATTGATCGCCTTTTGCAGCTGGAACGCGCTCCCCTTGCCCTTATAACCAGTCGGGAGCTTGAGCGGCCGTTCCCACGTCACAACCGCCGGCGCCTCGCTCGCACTTTTCGAACTCAGACTCGGAACGATGCGCAACGACCCGGTCGAGTCGACCGAGGGGTCTTTGCTGTTGGCGGAGCCGACGAGGGTGGGCAAGACTGTGGAAGGAGCGGTGCGATGCGAGAGGGTCCAACTTCCGTCCGAGTTGGGCCAGCAGATGACGAAATCGCTGTGAGGACCGTCAAAGGCGCACATCAGCTCCACCGGCTCGCATTCGCTGCAGGAAGGAGAAAGAAAGGAAAGGCAGCAACCACTCACGCGTCCGTCATGGCAGTCCCAGCGCCCCAACCGAGCCATCCGACTTCTCCAACCTCGCCATCATACTTGAGCGAGACGACCGCGCTCGTCTCGTTCGCCAAAACCGTCAGCGTGTACGCAACCGTGGCGAGCGATTGTCCCGTCGCAGTCCCGCCGAGGTAGGCGATCAAGTCGGCGTTGGTGAGCGGAGCTGCAGCTGCGAGCTTGTGCAGGAGAAGGAGCAGGAGCGCGGTTGAGACGCGCAACCTGCTGGCGGATCGACCTCGAGAAGGGCACATCCGCGTTTTCCGGGTTGGGCTGGACAAGGGAGCTTCTCGCGCGCCCGTTCACGCAAAGCAAGCGTCAGAGAGCGAGCGAGTAGAGCGCGCGCACAGCGTAGCGGGGGAGAGGCGAAGGTCCGCGGGATGTCCGGGAGCCGGTTGCGCTCGAGCCTCGCGAGGCCTCGCGTCGCCTCACGAGGAAAGGGTTCGAATCCGGGTAGATGTAGATTGAGTCCTGTTGATACAACTGCAAACGAATTGGGAGCACACACAGAGAGTGGGAAAGAGCAGGAGAGCGTGGGACAATGGCGACTACGATGCCATTTGCGACACCTCTTCAAACTTGCCCTTGAGGTTCTCCTTCCACAGCGAGATCTTGCCGTCACCTACGGGCAGAAACATGTCAGCAGGCTTGCATGAATGGAAGAAGGAAGTCGAACGGAAGTACGCACCTGAAGAAACCGCGAGCACGTTCCCTGCGACGCTCCAACTCACGCGCCACACCGCATCCGCGAACTTGCCTTCCTCTGGTGGTGCCTGCTGCTGCTGCTGCTGCTGTTGTTGAGCACCAGCACCACCAGCCGCCGCCTGAGAAGCCGTCGGTTCCAGCGCGGTCCGGTGCCACGCGCTCCGCGGGTCGGACTGCGTCCAGATCAGGACGGTCTTGTCCTGGCCGGCCGAGGCGAGGTAGGCCTTGCCGACGCCGACAGAGGGGGCCCACGCGACGTCGCGGACCCAGTCCGAGTGGCCCGACAGGACGTGCTCGACGGGATCGGGAGCCCATTCCTTGGTTTGCTCGCTGCGAATTCCACGATTGCACGTAGCGCCAGGTTAACGTGATGAGCTGGGCTTCTTCGGAGCAGGCAAGACCTGTCAGGAACTCACTTGTACGCCCAGATCTTGACCAGTCCGTCGCAGCCGCCGGTGGCGAACCTCTTGACGAGCTGCAACCCTTCCTGGGCGTCCGGCGCGCCCGTCTGCGGGTTGGTCAAGGCACCGATGCCGACGGCGGGTGCCCACGAGACCGAGGTGACGCCGAGGGTGTGAGCGGGGAAGAGGGACGCTTCCCACGTGCCGTCGTTGTTGAAGGTCAGGACCGAGACTTTGCCATCCGAGCTGGCGCAGGCGAGGATCGGACCGAGCTCGTGCGGTGCCCACGCGATGGCGTTGACTGCACGTGTGAGAGGCAGGGCAGTAGGGTGAGTTGAGATCGTGTCCCCCACTTTGACGGCGGACGAAGGAAGGGAGGTGACAAGAGAGAGAGAAGACTCGACTTGCCGCTCGCCGTGTGAAGCAAGTGCTCCTTGACTCGACTCCAGCCCTTCTGAGGGCCGTCGTTCTCCTTCCAGATAAAGACCTTGCCGTCGAACGAGCACGAGGCGAGGATGGATCCGAACGAAGGGTGAGCCCAAGCGAGAGCGTGCACCGGTCCTTCGTGCCTGCGAGCGAGCGTGTGCGTGTCAGTCAGCGAGCCGCTGATAGTCTCTTTCTGCAGGGGTTTGACTGACCCTTGGAGGGTGTCTACGAGTTTGTACGAGTCGTCCTGCTCGACGTCAAACACGCGGATGGTCCTGTCTGAGCTGGCGGTTGCCAACCTGCGGCCGTAGTAGTCCAACTGGGCGTCATGCTGCACAGCAAGGCGAGTCCACGCGTGAGTGGCTGCGGACCTGGTTTGACGTGGAGAGAGAGAGAGAGAGAGACGAAGGGCGTACAATCATGTCCTGGTGGCCAGTCTCGACCTGGACCGAAGTGGGCGGGACCGTCATCGCTAATCTGCTTCCGACTGCCCGTACACGAGAAAAGAGTCGCGTAGAGCTGAGCGGAGGAAGCGAACGTCTCTTGCTCTCTCTCTCTCGTTCAACTCGGCCATCCCGACTCGCTCGACCAGACTCGCTGGAATACAACGGTGGAACAGACTCGACTAGCTGGGAGACCGGATGCCGCGACACCGCCTGCACGACGACCCCTCTCGCGGGCAGCGCCAGATCGCACTCGAGGGCTGGACCATCACAACCACAAAGAAGCCAATCCTGTCCATCCCGGAAGCAGACGCGCAAGTCTCCCACATCCCTAGAATCACTTTCCCGTCCAAAGAGCTGACCCGCCCCCCAACAGCGCCTCAAACCAACTCGACCTCGTCCTCCCCGAAATCTGCTTCGGAAACAACGCGCTCCGAGTCTTGCACGACGAGACCGGTTTCGCCCTCGAGTGGAACACGATCGACTCGCTCCGCGCCGTCCAGCGCGGCCAGGGGTGGGACACTCGCCCCGGTGCCGGTCCAGTCAGGGTCGCCTACGCCGACGAGTGGACTCGCGCGTCAGTTTCGGTCCAGCTCTAGTGTAATACGGTTCTCAGAATCTGACTGCGTCCTCGCCTACCTGCAGCCAAATCGCAACCGGCTCTTCGACCAATCTGACCGTGCAAAAACCGTTCGACTGGACTTATACCACTCTCCATCCCGGTTCAACCTCCACCTCCGATTCGAGTACCGGAGAACACCCCCCCGAGTGGCGACCAGCACCTCCCACGCATCCGGGAATCCCGCTCGCGTCGTTGGCGCGGACCGACATCCCCATCTTGTTCTTTGACGAGGTCCCGCTGTTTGAAGACGAACTCGGCGACAACGGGATCGCCAACGCCACAGTCCGCGTCGTGAGTCAAGTAATCCATTTCCATCGAGGTTCCTCCCGAGTCGCAGTAAGCAAAGAGTTCTGACTTTGGGAACAACCTATCGTGGGGTCGCGGGGGGGGGGAACGCGCAGCGGGTCAACCACGAATCGTTCTTCATCCTCGCGCGGTTCGCCCTCCGGATCGACAACGTCCTCTTCCGCCACTTTGACGTGCGCGTCTACCACGCCTTTGGGTCGAACGAGATCCTCCGCGAGATCAAGGGGCGCGAGGCGCCGTACGACCTCCTCAAGCAGAGGTTGCAGCAGCAGCAGTATCCTACGGGACGTCGCGCCGGCACTGGCACTGCTCTGCGCTCGACAGCGGGGTCAGGCACGTCTGCTCCGAGTACGACAATGCCGACGATCCCTTCCCGGACCGGCTACAGCATAGCGGCGCCTTCTTCTTCTTCTTCTTCTTCCTCCTCGCCGTTCCGGAACGGCCCCGTCTCGTCATCGGGGTCGCCTCATCCCCCCGAACCGACCGAGGACTTGACGCCCCTGACCGATTCGAACTGGGTCGCGGGTGTGCTCGAGGAGCTTGCCCTCGCCGAAGAGATGCAGAACGGGTTGAGTGTCGGTGGCGGGGCTCCGAGAGGAGACTCGCAGGACCCAAAAGCATGGGAAGGCAAGGGCCGCAAACTCGAAGTGCTCGAGATACCGGTTGCCTCAAGGACTACGTAGATAACTGCAAAACCTTTACATGCTTTTTTTCCGAGACCGAAATAAAGGAACCGTACAGAGTGCGAATGGAAAACGAACGAGTGAAAATACAGGCAACCGTGGGAAAAGGAAAAGGGGGGTGTTGCTCGTCTAAAGACAGTCTAGTCACACTGGGGACACTAAACGCGGAGCTTTTCAAACTTGGCGATCGCGCCCTCGAGCGCGCTAATCTCGCCCTTCCACTCGTCAACCTTGGCCGCCTCGCGCGCCTGGACGTCCTCCGGTCGCTTCTCGGCATAGTTGGGAGCGGCGCGCTGCTGCTCGAGCTTGGCGAGCGACTGCTGAGCGAACGCGAGGCGCTTCTCCGACTTGGCAATCTCGGCGTTGGCGTCGATGACACCCTGCAGACCGTCGAAACGATTTCAGTCAGCGACAAACTCGTCCTTGGGAAAGGGCACAGACAGGGGGTCGTAGCGCACCTTGAGCAGGAGGTAGGCGCTCAAGTCCTGGCCGACGAGTTCGCCCACGCAACCTTCGGGCATCTCGTCCTCCTTCTCAACGACCGTGAACGACGCGCACCCCTTGATCAAGACCGACAGCGCGTCCTGCGACGCACGCAGAGTCGCAGCGAGTTCGGGCGTCCGCGCGAGGAAGAAGACCTGCAGCTTCGAGTTGAGGTTGTACGACGTCGCCATGCTGCGGATCGCGCGGACTCCGTTAAAGGCGAGGTCGAACTCGCGTTCGGCGTCGGGGAAGTCGCGCTCGGCTTGCTTCTCCGGGAACCGCGCGAGCATGATCGACGGGGTCTGGTCGGTCGGTCGTCGCGGGAGGCGCTGCCAGAGCTCCTCGGTGACGAACGGCATGAAGGGGTGCAAGAGACGGAGGCCGTTGTCGAGGACGGTGTAGAGCGTGTTCTGGGCCGACCGGCGAGCGTCGGCGTCCTTGGCGGCTGGGTCCGTGATGAGCTTGATCGCTTCCTGCAAGTCGTTCACACCGTCAGCGATGTCTTCCTAAGGACCAGAACTCAAGTAGGAGGGTCGAGACGAACGATGTAGACGTCGCAGATCTCGTACAGCCAGAACGAGTAGGCCTCGGAAGTGGCCGCCATGAAGTTGCGCTCGTGCAGCGCCGTGTTGACCTTTTCGGTCGCGAGGTTGAGCTTGTGCAGGATCCACTTCTCGACCAGCGACTCTTTACCGGTGGGCTGTAGGCGGCAAACGTCAGATGGGAGCGTTATTACCAGCCGCAGACGAACGCTGCTGCGTACCTTTTCGGACTGCAGCGGGACAAAGTCGCCCTCGAGCTTGAGCATGGCAAACTTGGTCGCGTTCCAGAGCTTGTTGCAGAACTGTGGGTCACGGCAGCACCGCCAGCGTAAGCAACGGGGTCTCTGGGTAAAGCCCCCCGACGGAAAGACCGGCAGCTGAGACTCACCTTGCGGTAACCCTCGACGCGGAGGATCTCGAGGTTGATGTCGCGTCCACCGGACGAGTAGTTGGCGAGGGCGAACCGGAGCGCGTCGGTACCGCACTGGGGGATCCCGTTCGGGAAGTCCTTCTTCTGGCCCTTCTCGGCGAGCTCGACCTCCTTCGCGGCGAGGTTACCCTGGCGGAGCTGAGCATGCAGTGCCTGGAGAGATGCCCCCTCGATGACATCGATCGGGTCGATGACGTTGCCGAGCGACTTGGACATCTTGCGGCCGTGCGCGTCGCGGATCATGGCGTGGCAGAAGACCTCGGAGAAGGGGACCTCGCCGGTCAAGTAAATGCCGAGGAGGACCATCCGCGCGACCCAGAAGAAGAGAATGTCCCATCCCGTCTCGAGGACCGAAGCGGGGTAGAACGCCTCGAGGTCGGGGGTCTTGTCGGGCCAGCCCTGGATCGAGAACGGCCAGAGTCCGGAGGAGAACCACGTGTCGAGGACGTCCTCGTCCTGCTCGAGGACAAACTTCTTGCCCGGGAACTTTTGCGCCGCGCGGGCCTGCGCCTCGGCCTCGTCGCGTCCAGTGACCCAGCAGTCGTTCGACATGCGCTGCAGGATGGTCAAAAGTGGTCAACAGCGGCTCACCCAGCGCCAGAAGCATACGCGGCAACCGAACTCGAGAAGAGACTCACGTCCTGCTCCTCGCCTTCGATCTTGACAAAGTACGCCGGAGCGCGGTGTCCCCACCACAGTTGCCGGGAAATGCACCAGTCCTGGATGTTTTCGAGCCACCGGTACCACTCGCTCTCCGAAGTCTGCGGGCGGATCTTGAGCTCGCCAGCCCGGGTGCGCTGCAAAGGTGGGTAATGGAGCGAAGAATCAGCACCACGAGGCACGCGTATAGGGCAATGAAAAAGAGGGAGAAGCGCACCTCGATAGCCTTCTCAGCGAGAGATTTTTGGCTGACCCACCACTGCGGCTTCATGACCGACTCGATAAAGTCGCCGCTCTTGGCGCAGACGGGGATGCTCATCGGGTTCTCGGCGTCTCCGACATAGAGCCCCTTCTTCTTCATCTCGTCGACGACCTTTCTCCTCGCGTGGAAGCGCTTCATGCCTTCAAACTCGGGACCGGCGTTGGCGTTCAGGGTGCCGTCGTCGTTCAGGATGTTGATAAAGTCGAGCTTGTGGCGCATGCCGACTTCGTAGTCGTTCGGGTCGTGGGCCGGAGTCATCTTGACCGCACCGGTTCCGAACGACATGTCGACCGCGATCGCGTCCGTGATGATCGGCAGGCGGCGGTCGAGGAACGGGTGCAGCGCGTACTTGCCGTGCAGGTGCTGTGGATGACAGAGGATATACAAAGCGCATGTCAGCGCCGTAATTGCTCCCGAGCAACCCGAGCACGACAAGTGTGGCGTTCTCCGCGCAACCCACCTTGTACCGCTCATCGTCGGGGTGGACCGCAATGGCCGTGTCACCAAGCAACGTCTCCGGACGAGTCGTCGCGATGACAATCTTCTCGTCCGAACCCTCGAGCGGGTAGGCGAACGAAGTGATGACACCAAACTCGAACTTTTCTTTCGGGTCGTACCCCGGGACTGAGAGCTGAGTGCGCCCAGTGAGGACTTTTTGGTCGACCTGATGTGCAGATGTCACGAATCAGCCTCCGCTGCCCAAACGCAGACTGTCACGCAGCGGCAAGCCGGCAGGCTGTGTCCTGCGATCGAAGGGTGGAGCAGGGGACTGACCTCGAGGTTACTAAGGGTCGTGTTCATCGCGACACACCAATTGACGAGCCGGTTCGCGCGGTAAATGATCCCGTCGTCGTGCAGGCGGACGAAGGTCTCGGCGACGGCCTTGGACAGGGCCGGGTTCATGGTGAACGCGACGCGGTCCCAGTCGCAGGAGACGCCGAGGCGGCAGATCTGGTTCGTGATCCGGCCTTGGTACCTGTGCATACGGAGGAGCGAGATTTCTTTTATCAGCTTCTGCCCTAGGACCTTGTAGTGAAGATCCTGCCATAAATAAAGGGGATGCCAAAGTCCAACGAGCCCGCACGCACTCTTCCTTCCAGGCCATGCACCGCTTCAAGAACTCTTCGCGTCCGAGGTCGTGGCGCGAGAGGCCCTCGGTCTTGGCGAGACGCTTCTCGACAACCGACTGCGTCGAGATACCGGCGTGGTCGTAGCCGGGGACGAAGAGGGTCGTGAAACCGCGCATGCGGTGCCTGCCCACGCAAGATGCGAATGTCAGCCAACGAGATACCGCGACCGCCTTTCGGTCGGCGACTCTGCAGCATGTGCGGGACAGGACGCAGCGCAGCGCGGGCACTCACCAGCGAATGAGCGTGTCCTGAAGGCCGAACGCGAGCGCGTGGCCGATGTGCAGACTGCCAGTAACGTTGGGCGGCGGCGCCGGGATGACAAACGTCCGTTCCGGGTCGACCTTGCTCCAGTCGATGCCGGTCTGGTCCGCACCCTCGCCGTCGCGGCGCGGGAGAAAGTTGGGTTCCGGGTCAAAGTGCGAGTATTCGGAGGGGGTCGAGGAGGGGAGCGCCGGGACAAAGTAGTTGCACGAGCGCCACCACGAGTACCACGCCTTTTCGACAATGTCGGGGTTGTAGCCGGCCGCCATCGGGTTCGACAGGTCTGCACGGGATCGGTCAAAAGTCAGCTTGTTTGATGGGACGTACGGGCAGCTCGAGACTCCGTCCTCAACCACCCGAAAGGTCCGTCAAGAGCGCCGACTTGCCCTTCTTGTGCCCCTCCGGGACCTCGATGTACGCAGGTTCTTCCGGCACTTCGGCTTTGGGCTTGACGACTTTTTCCTTCTTGGGAGCTGCCGCCCCCGCCCCAGCCGCTGCCGGAGCTGCGGGCTTGTTGGCGTTCTTGAGGGCCTTCTTTGCTGCGAGGTCCTTTTCCTTCTGGAGTCGCTTGAGGGCCGACTTTGTGAGGGGCTGGCCGTTGGCGTCGAGCGGGACGTCGGCTTGGGCGGTCGGGGCGGGCACGCCCTGGGCAATGGGGGCAGGGAGCTCGTCGCTCATTTTCAGGCTGCTCGAGTGGAAGCGGGCGAAGTACGGAGAGTCGAGGACGAGCGAGCGGCGGCGAAAGCTAGGCAGGAGCAGCCGGCTCAGGAGCATACACTGCCGCAAGAGAGGGACAGAGAAAGAGCGTCTGTTCGGTGTCTCGCTCTCTAGAGCACTCGCAAAGTGACGCGGACTGTACGTCGCTACACTCTTTGACTCGTCTCGCTCGCTCGGCCGCCAAAAATTAAAGGGGCGAGTTTGTAATCTCTCATACGAACCAGTCTGTAATCTCATTACAAGCAGGGTGAATTCGAGCGGGCTGCCTCGTTCAGCCTCATTCGACTCCTTGGGTGCAGCCAGATTGCAAGCTATACGGAGTCTGTGACAGCGATACATATGGCGCGCGTCAAGCGCTTGCCGTCGTCGCCTCCTCCTCCGCTGGGCGCCCATCGCCCGTCTTTGTCGTCCCGAAGCAGCGTCGACCCCACAGCGACTCTTAGCAGCCAGCAGTCTCCCCGCCAAAGGAGGAGGACTGCCGTACACCCGCACGACGACCAGCAAGACGAACTCGACTGCTTGCCCGCCGTCATCGAAACCTCCTCGCCGGCGCGCCCTCTCAAAGTCCCAAACAAGCTCCATACGCCGTCCGCGAGCCCGCATTCCCGTCCCGCGATCCAGCGGACTGCGACGTCTAGACGCAACAACGACCTGCTCCACGTGCCCGAGAGAACCCGGACGAGAGAAGGGCGCACATCGCCAGTTTGGGATCGATACGAACGCGGTGGGAATCCGCGATCCGCCGCGCGTCGCAACTCGGACCGGTACAGCTACGCGGAGACAGGAGAGTCGGCTGTGACGAGTCGCAGAACGCCGGTTAAGCGGTCCCGTCCCGGCGAACAATACCCTGCTCCCTCTGCGTCTTCCTCGCGCTCACCTTCCCCGTCCGCCCTCTCGCCGGAGCGCTCCGCTGCCGCCGGAGAAGGATGCAATCCGACCTCGTCCGCACGAAAACGTTCCCAGCGCGCCTCGAGCGGCTTAACCTTCAAGCCGCCGGCGCCGTCCGCGTTGACAGAGGATCGAGACTTTCGGGCGGCGCAGCGCGCGCGCTTGCAGGAACAGCGCATGCGGGCGCTGGCGAAACGGAGGAGGGTGGAACGAGTCGATGAGGACGAAGAGGATGGTGGTGCGGACAGTGACGCGACGTCTGTGGACGAGGAGGAAGGACGACAACCGCAGAATGGGAGGACACGAGCAGCAGTCCGGCGGACGCAAGCCGCTGCGGCGGAGCGCTCTCCGCGTTCGGGTCACGCACGAGCTCAGACTCGGCAGGCGAGCAAGCAGTCGCCTCGGCCGCCAAAAGCGCCAAAACGGATCAAACCTGACCCAGACGAGACGACCGAACCCATCGCCGGCTCATCTTCACACCCGCCAGAAGCTCCAGCCCCCTCCCTCGCCCAGCCGGCAGCCCCTCCTCCTCCTCCTCTACCCTCAGCAACAACAACAGCCGCGCCCCCTCCTCCTCTGCGACGGTACCCCACTCCCCCCACCGCCTCCGCCTTCCTGACCACCCTCCCGCTCCCCTCACTCGCGCGCCTCGCCCCCCATTTCCACGCGATGGGGTGCACCTCCCCGGGCGAACTCCTCGTCCTGTGCGATCCGGCCCAACGTCCGCTCCGGGATGAATTTCTGAAGGAAGTGGCAGACAAGGCGGGAGGGGTGTCGGCGCTCGAGAGGATGATGCTCCATCGTGAGATGGACTGCGGGTGGAGGAAATGGACGGGCGCGAGTGCCAGTGGTGGTGAAGATGGTGCGGGGGCGGTTGTGGGCGCTCTGGCCAGTGCGGGAACGGTGGCGTGAGGAGTGTGCGAGGTGGTGGGGGAGACGCGGAGGGGGGGAGAGGCGTACACTTTATATCGGTGCCTGTTGTTGTCATTATTGATCGGTATTATAAACCAAGAAACTCTTTCTGGAGGGGACAAATAAGGTCTCCTGTTTCTAAAGAACGGCTCGCTACGACCTCATACTCTTCTCATACCTCCTCCGCGCATCTTCCCGGAACGGGTTGGCGTCCTCTGCCGCTCGCCCAAGATCTCCCGCTTGATCATCTCGCTCGTCGTCGTCGTCGGCGTCGAGGCTGAATCGCCCTCCCCCTCGTCCGCCTGATCTTCGCTCTCCAAACGAAGACCGTTCCCGCTCGTCATCGTTGTGGTCGCCACCACGCCCTGCCCCTTCTGACCGCGCATCGTCTTCATACTCGTCAACGTCAAACACTGCAATAGTCGGGATCGGCTCCGACGCTGCCGCCCGCGTCTTGAGCCCAACCTGCTCCTCCTCCTCCTCCTCCTCTTCTTCTTCTTCTCGACGGCGGTGGCTCCGCGGCGCCGCGCGACCTTTCCCCTTCAAGCGACGGTACCGTTCCCGCCTCCGGTGTCTCCGCCAGTGCAAGATGGCCCAGACTGCTCCTCCAAGCAAGAGGAGCAAGACCACCAAAGCGGCCGTTTTGCGCGGACCGTACTTGCGTTCGTGCTCGATATCGTCGTCCCCTCCTCCTCCGATGACGATACCGCCGCCTCCCTCATTTGAACCAGTTCCGAGCTCGGCTGGGTCGGTTGAACCGCCGGAAGCGAGTTTCAGCAAGTCGGAGAGGGAGGTCCCGTTCGGATGCGTCGCGCCGAGGACGGTTTCGACCTCGGAACCGATCCGGGACGGGATCACGGCGGCCGAACCGGCGGAATGCACCGTGTCGACTTGGAGGAAACGGAGGAGCATGTCGTGAGAAGCGGCGGGTTGGTCCATCGGAACCTAGAAGATAGGGGGCTTGGTCAACGAAGGAGCTCGGGAGGTGTGAAATTTCGCCCGAGTTACCATGTGCGACGAGTTGTACACGCTGACGTAGGTCAAGTTCCTTGCGGTCGTCCAGCGACCGGCAGACTTGTCATTGACGAACCAGTCATACGTCTCCGAGTCGTTCTGTCCAGGTTTCGAGTCAGCCTCCTCACCCTACGATGAGAGCCGAAACGCGCTGGACGCACGAAACCTTTCGAGCCGTTCCATTCGAGGTTCTCAATCATGCGTTCGACGCCCAACCCGGCGCACATCAGGTCGGCGTCTCCGTTGAACAAAAGGATCGGCATCTTTTCGAGCAATCCGGGCAAGAGGTATACCGACGGGACCGACTGCGGAGTCCAGAAGCGGGCGCCGACCGCCGCCGAGCATTGAGACCACTCTTTGCCGTCGCGGGTCCCGTCTTCGGCGTGCAGAGCTTTGATGACGTCTGGTCTCTGAGTGCGCTCGAGCAACGTTCGTTAGCGAAGGGACAGGGAGAGACGGTGAGGGAGGTTAAGGGACGCACTCGAAGGTAGCGCGTCACTTGAGGCATATCGGGAGGCCATTCCTGACCGCAAGGGATGTACTCGCGAGTGTCGTAAGTGTTCAAGCACTTGCCACTGCGTACGGTATGTTTTCCGCGTCAGCTGAGCACGCGGCTTCGAGCTTGCGAGCGAGGGAAACCGACTCTTTAGAAGTGGCGCGACTCATAGATCCGAGGATCTGCTCGCAATCGCTGACAAGGACCATCCCTTTGCCGCCTTTGCTCGCCAGGTGGGTCAACTTTCTCTCGCACGCGGCGACCGTCCGTTGGAGGGCATTGTACGACTCGGAATTCGTATCGACGAGCTCGTTCTGCTCGAGGTAGGACAAGTACGCCGGGTACTGTTCGCGGGGCGAGATCCAGCCGCTGCCCATCATGAGGCCTTTCAGAGGGGTCCCGATGATGGTGGTTTTTTCGATCGCGTCGGCGATGTAAGGGATGTACTGGCCCGCGTAGCTCTCGCCGGCGATGTAGGTCTTTGTGAGGGAAGGTGGTCAGTGATGAGATGATAGGGAGAGCCCTCGGCGAGCAAGCAACCCACATCCATGGTGGCGAATTCGGGAAAGATTCGGTAAAAGTTGGCGAGAAAGCTGACGACTTGCTGCGCCGCCGTGTCTAGTTCGTGCACGTCATCGTTCTTGGTGACCTGTTCGGGGTCTGAGGGGTCAACACCGGCGTCGAAAAGGGCTCCGGCCAGAGTCTCGGGGACGACTTGCGTAGGAATATCCCGTTCCTGCGGGCTGATCCACTGCTCGCGCCGAGGCTCAGTTGTAGTCCTGCGGGAGACGCTCGCCACCCTGTTACTCACAGAAGAGCACGTTGGCATACTCGTTCCAGGCCGTTCCTTCGACGACGCGGAGCGTTTCGTCCTCGTTGACCCTGACCGGACCGAGTTCGACGAGCGACCCGTCGAAGCTGCTACACCCGGGTCCTCCGTTGAGCCAGAGGACGAGACGTTCTCGTTGCGGAATGTGCTTGTTGCGCGCGAGCAGGAAATACAGGTGTGCGTCGCTGTCGCTCGCGACAGGAGCAGTCGGACTCGAACTCGCTGCCGGAATGTTGCCGGCAAAGAGCTGCAGGCGGGCATCGGGAGCTGCGGGCGGTAGCGTCGAGCGTTAGGCTTTCCTTCTCCTCGCGACGGCAGCTGTACTCACGAAGGCCGGGCAGCTTATCGACGTAGAGGTCGGCTGCCGAGGGCAAATCGGGTCGTGTCCGTTGGCGCTTTGCACGCGGAGGGCGGTCTGACGGAGGACTAGCGGCCCGCTGAGCGCTCCCCTGTGCGTCTAGCCGCACCATCTTGTCCCTCGCGCTGTGACCAGGGCACGGGACGAGGCGAACCCACGTGCAAGTCCGCAACTCCGAAACGGCGCTCTTCCTGGCCTGATCACAAAGCGTACACGCGATCGGTTGCTGCCAGTACTATACACAGCTCTGGTGCCCAAGCGAACGACCTCCGGTGCCCCCTAAGCCCTCGTCTCAGCTTGTCACAGCTGCATCCTTGCCTTCCCCCACTCGGCCCGTCGCACTCAGTACCTCCAGCAACTCACGCAGTACTCAGCAGGTCGCCTGCTTCGTCCGTGAACCGGAAATAGGACGTAATGCTCCGCCCCAGGGCGACCCCATCGTCGCTCGCGACATGGCGCTTGTCTTTGCATCAACCTCGTCGCCACTTTGCCGCACCGCCGCGGTCGTCGCCCTCGTCCCGCTCCTACTTTTACGACGTCGACATCCACGGCCAGCTCTTTCTCTCGGACGCCAAACACCGCAGCGTCGCGACCGCCTACCGCGACGTCCGCTTCCTCGACACATTCTTCACCCGGATTCGCCGGAACGAATACCTCGCAACGGAAGAGGCGCGCGAGGCGCGCGAGGCTCGCTTGAAGGGTTACGAGTTTGTCAGCGAGTGTATGGGAGAAATCAACTATGTGCGACCCGATCCTGAAGGGACGGCTCTTGTCTTTCAGGCGCTCGACGGCACGGGTGCGCCTTCTTCTCTCTTTGGGCTCGCTTCGACCGTTGGACTTGCTTCCTTGCTGAGGTCCGTGTCTTGCAGATCTCCGCTATGCAGGCTCTCTGTCGCTCCAGTTTGATCCAGCAGCACTCCGAGTCGACACCTCGACGGGATACCTCTTCCACCCCTCGCCCGTCAGCAAACGCAGCAAGCGCTCGCACGCCGGCCCCTACTCGCTCCTGCGCTCCTCCCTCGTCCTCGACCACTTTGGGCCTTCTCTCGATTTGGATCCAGGTTCGGGAGGTGGGGGATCGTTCGAATGGTCGGGAGAGCGCTGGCGGATCGAGCCACTGCAGGAGGGAGACGTCTGGCGGAGAGTGCGCTCCGACCAGACCACTTGACAGTAGAAATACATCATGTCCACGCGCACATTAACGCATACTACGAATATTGGTCGCGGAGGATAGCCTTGCACGAATCCTCTCCCTCCGGATCCAGAAGCTCAGTCCTGCGGGACTGTTTTCGTCCGCACCGCCGTCGGCGCTGCGACGAGCAGGACTGTGCTCTGGCTGCACAGGCACCGGACTTTGACCGTCCCATACGACCACGCCGCCTTCCTGTACCTGCGATGGCGAATCTTCGAGCGTCTCGCACAGCGAGTACTCTTCCGAGAACCAGAGGGATGAGTAGTCGGACCCGGCAACTGCGCGCAAATCTGGCGTGCTATTGCGACTCTGATCAGAGAGCGGAGCAGACAAGCGACGAGTGAGGGAAGAGTCGAGCTCGATCGCGCGGTCTTGCCAGACTGTACGCGCGACGAGTTCATCAGCGCCACTTCGCCTTCGAGGGGAGAGGAAAACGATTTATTGCCAAAGGAGAGTCGATCCGGGAAAGTCAGCGAAGGCGCAAATGACTCAGTGCTGCTGCTGCTGCTTAAGATCGAGCTCGACGAGGCGGAGGAGTGGGTCGGAGCGTGTTGCGCATGCGGCGGCGTGACGGAGGCGGTGGGCACCAAAACAGATGCGGAAGAGGAACGGGAAACGGGGCACAGAGTCGCGCAGTGGATAGTTCCGGTGCGAGGGTCGTCTTCCTCCTCGGACGAAGAAGAAGAGGAGTCTTCGCCGTACTCGCTTGGCGTTGGAAGGAGGACGAACCCAGACACGGACAACTCGGCAAGCGAGTCAGTGTCGGCCGTATCGGCGCTCGAAGAGCCGCCGTCTTCTTCACGAACGACTCTCTCTGGCGAGGCCTCCCGCCTGGTGCACGGTGGATCCAGATCCAATGGTCCGGACGGCAGCCGCATCATGAAAGAAAGCGTCGGCAGCGAATGGTTCCTCAACGTCGAGAACCTGCGTTTTGTTCCCTGTACAGGCCTTTCGTCAAGATCTCCCGCTGCCTGATTGGCAGGCTGCAGTGGGAAAGAAGGTCGGCGCGACATGGACGCAGTCGTTATCTTGACGTTTGCGCCGACCTTGATCGACGGCACGAGTTTCGGCAGCATCTGAGCAGCCAGGAAGTCAATCTCGACGGGGATCGAGGGCACCTTCTTCCTCGCCGAGTCAGTCGACACTTCTTCCGCAGGCGAATTGTGAGGGAGGAGGCCAAACTCGGCATGCTCGGGGCGGGTTTGAAATGTCGGACAGGCATGTACGCTGCCCGATCGCTCGAGGAGCATAGAGCGCGTCTTCCGGCTGTTCAGCAGCGACTGCGCAACCTGAATTTCCTGCTTGGTCGCCGGCTTGGGGATCGGAGTCGCAACTTGATGACCTGCAATCGTCGCCGGGGTCGCGCAGCGAGGAATCGGGAGTTGCGCGTCGGAAGCCGGAAGAGCGGACACGAGTCCAGGCAGGTGGAGGGAGCGCAGTCGAGCGTGGGACGCGGACGGTCGAAGTGCGGTCGATCGCGAGATCGTGCGCGTGTGCTGAGGGAGGAGTTGCAGCTTTGGATGCGTCGACAGCATCGAGATAGCTCGTCCTGCGCATCGGAACTCCACCCGTTAGGCTGCTTGAAGCGAAGGGAGTGGTGTGAGATCAGTTGGACGCACCGAAAGATCCACGACGCGTTGGCGAACTCATGACTCCGTCTGGCTGAATACCTATCTCGGCACAGTCTCCGTGGACTCGCCATGACGGCTCCTGGCTTTGGAATCCTTCGTGTGCGTTGACGGTGTAGTCTGACGGATCGATTTCGTCGACGGTCGCGACCTCCGACGGCGTGGGCGTAACGCTGGGCACCCAGAAGCCGTCGCTTGCGGCGCTTTGCCAGGCAAGTATACCGCTCGGGAGGCAGACGCCGATGAACAGTGCATAGACAAGTTCGTGGGATGAGGCCGATCCCGCTTGGAGGCAGCGATCGAGTGTGAACGGAGCGACCAAGGCGTAACTGGCGAGGGCGCTGACGAGATGCCCTCCGATCCGGATCAGGGCGCCTCGAGCTTCGCGGGCGCTCAATTCGACCGCAGGGGCACTGCTCGATCGCGGCGAGGGCTCCGCGGGACCAGACAACGGACTCTCCTCGAGGGTCAAGACTTCGTGCGCCTCCCGATTCAGACGGGGACCGAGCTGGATGATCGAGTGAGGAGGCAAGGAAGTGGTCGACCGGTCGATCAAGTTGTGGCAAGACCCGGGAATCGGCGAGCGAGCGAAGAATTCCGCGGTCGAGAGGCGACTTTGCGGTTCTGGAACTGGCGAGAGCGGTAGACTGAGCGTTGAAGTCGACCTCCCGATCGAGTGGACGAGGGAAGTGGACAGGCTTGACGTGTCTGGATGAGAGGTCTGCGAGAAGCTCGACGATTGTCCTTGACTGTGCTGGTCCGACGAGCTTTGTCGTCGCACGCGGAGGATCGCAAGCAGCAATCTGCCGAAACTGGCGGTTGCTGCGGACACCATCGCAGTCAGCCTCCATCTTCCCGAGTGATGGTCCATACACTCACTGAGAGAGGTGATAATCGTAAGCCATGTTGCCAGCGCAATCCAAACAGTGCGACTGCCTTCTGGAGCTAAGGCTGCGAAACCCGCGCCGCCTGCACACAGCCCCAGCGCCGGCACCCAGACCACCGAACTCCATTTCCTGAGCGGGACCTGCCGTCCTCGCACGACATTGAGGTACGAGAGACAAGCGATAGAGAGTAGGAGCGTCGGACGAGCGGTCGTCGCGAGGATGATACCGCTGCGGGCAAACCTCGTCCCGGCGAGAGCTTTTTGGGAAGAGAAGGAGCCGACCACCTCCCACAGCAAAATCGTGACGGCAGCTGCATCATGCGCGCTTGTCAGTTTCCTACAGGACCTCTTGCCTGGCTATCAGTTCACGCACCTATATCCGCCAACGAGAGCAGCACGGTGAACTGCTGTGCCGATTTCAGGCGCGGTCGCCGAGACTGAATAGTTGTCGGAGCCGGGGTCGGTTGAGGGGCGAGGAGCAACGGCAGAAGAGAGCGGAGGAGGGTGTAACTCGAGCAGGCGAGCCTGGATTACGCTCGCTCTGTTCGTCAGCGGTTCCGTACCAGAAAGGGAACGCAAGCCTGGGGACTCACGCGACCAACACGCCGGCAACAGTGACACATAGGATGCTGGCGCCCATGTTGTCCACGACTATGTTGAGTGAACCCACGAGAGCGCTTGTTTTGGTTTCAGCCCGGTTTGAGCAGTAGCTGATTATGGACGCTTCTCAGCCCCTGAAAAGTGAGCCTTTGAGTCGCACACGGCGGGGGCGATAGTGCGAGCGCTCGAAGGCGGCGGGGCGGGTAGATAGAGAAAGAGGCTGTCGAGTCAACAAGCTCGAGCATGACGTATTTGAACGCACGCGAGGGGGCGAGTGGTCTGGGGAGGACGGGCGGAGAGAGGTCCGAGCGAGGACGCGCGCCCCCCTCGGTACCCTGCAGCAGGTCGAGCGGGAACTTTTGAGCCTTTTGGGATACTCATTCGGTATCTCAGAGCGACGCAGTGTCATCGCCATGCCCAATCCGGCGGCGCTTCGGAGGTCGGAGGAGAGCGGCCGGGCTCTCGTCATGTCGAGCACGTTCAGCGGTGGAAGTGGCATGGGCACACTGTTAGGGTCAGGAGAGCCTGTTGCGTTCCCCTCGCAGCGCCATGCAGGCTGTGAGACGACAGCTTTGACGTTCACGTGAAAAGTGGCCGGTCGACCTTCGGCTTGTGGAAGAGCCGACTCTTCTACTCTGGCCATTCACTCGGACAAAGCTGCAGCTCGAGTGTCTAGTCTAAGAGGACTCCTGCCTACTCGCCGCCCTGCCCTCGCCCTCGCCCTCGCCCTCCTCACCTCGTGTACCTTCTCGGTGACCTCATCTCGTCAGTCTCACTGCAGCTTGTCCTCGACCACCAATCACACCGGCATTTGCCGGCGCGTGCAGACGCAGAGTGCTGATCCCGCGAATCTCTGATACCCCAACAGCGCCACCACCATGTCACACAAGTACGACATCCTCGTCATGGGGGCCTCGGGCTTCACCGGCCAGCTGGTCGCAAAGTACCTAGCAACCCAAGCCCCGCTCCAAAACTTTACCTGGGCTGCTGGCGGTCGCAATCGCGAAAAGATCCAGCAAAAGATGCGCGAAGTCCACGCCGAACCGAGCGAGATCTTTGTCGCCGACTCGAACGACGAAGAGGCGCTCCGGGCCGCCGTCAAGCAGGTCAAGGTCGTCATCTCGCTCATCGGGCCGTACCTCTTGCACGGCGAGAAGCTCGTCAAGGTCTGCGCAGAAGAAGGGACACACTACGTCGACCTCACGGGCGAGACTCCGTTCATCTACAAGACGGTCAAGCAGTTCCAACGCTCGGCGCTCGACTCGAAGGCGCTGATCGTCCACACGTCGGGCTTCGACTCGATCCCGTCCGACCTCGGCGCGTTCCTCGCCGTCCAGCGCTTGAAGCAGGCCGGCGGCGACGAGACCTTTGCCGGTCCCGTCCGGACCGCATTCAAGGCGAAAGGTGGTATGAGCGGCGGGACTTTGTCGAGTTTGCTCGCCGTCGTCGAAGAGCCGAAAGAGTCGCGCGAGATTGCTTCCAAGGTGTACGCGCTCTCGCCCGTCGAGGGCAAGCACACAGGTCGCCCTGTCGTCGTCTCGTCGCAAACCTTCCGGGGCCAGAAAACCTGGGGAGGCTTCTTCCTCATGGCGCCGATCAACATCCCCGTCGTCAACCGCTCCTGGGGCATCCTCGAGAGTGCAGACCCCTCGTCGCGCGTGTTCCGGTACGGTCCGAACTTTGTCTACGATGAATTCATGGCCATGCCGGGTCCGATCTCGTCCTTCATCGCGAGCACCGTGATGCTCCTCGGCTTTGGCGCCATCGGTGAGTCCCATAAGATTGCCTCTACACATGCCATCTTTCCGTGTTTACTGATTTCGCTCGTGAATCAACCGACTGCAGCGCTGTTTTCTCCCGTCCGCTGGCTGCTGCGCCGTTTCGGCCCTCAGGCGGGAGACGGACCGAGCGAGAAAGAGCGCGAGAACGGGTGGTACGAAGTGACGACCGTCGCCAAGTCGGACGACGGCAAGCTCGAGAGTCGAGTTGTACAGAAGGGCAAGGGCGACCCGGTGAGCCTGGCCTCTTGGACGGAATCGGTCGTCGCTCGGACCGCGCGATTTGCCTCGACGCGCGACCTCTCCGTGGCATGGAAGGAGGTTGTGGCTGACCACTCCACGTGTTAAACAGGGCTACCTCGCCACTTCGGTCCTGATCTCGTCGTGCGCGCTTTGCCTCGTCAAGGATTACGACCGCCTTCCGCCGATCGCCAAGCACGGCGGCTTCCTCACGCCAGCGACCGCGTTCGGCAATGTCCTCGTTGAGCGGCTCGAAAAGACGGGACGGTTCTCGTTCCACGTCGAGGACAACAGTCTGATCAAGAAGATCCAGTAGACACTTTGGTTAGGCTTCGTCGCTTCCTTCCTTTCCTCCTCCGGTGGAAACGTTTGTACATGATTTCCCTGTAGCTGTTCGTCCTATCCCGAAACAACGAGTGCTTCCCACGAATGAACGGATCGCGGAATCCGAACTCCCTTCACAAGGCGACGCATAGTCGACCCGAAGAGCTTCCTCTCTTCCTCCCGCCACTCTTGGCGTCTTTCGGCGCCGGCCGGATTAGTGCGTCGGCTGGCGCAGACGCTATGACCAGCGAGACGACACCACTGCTCTCCAGCCGCTCTGGCAACGCTGCTGGTATTGGAGCGCTTCCTCGATTCGGACACAACGCGCCGCAGGCCAAATCGCCGTCGCAATGTGCGCGCTTCTGCGAGGAGGACGAGGTGCTCAAGGCTTGCAACGTTTTTGGTAACGTGTATGTCCGCTCGCCCGCTCGCTCGTT
Organism: Rhodotorula sp. JG-1b; assembly: GCA_001541205.1. NCBI lineage: Eukaryota > Fungi > Basidiomycota > Microbotryomycetes > Sporidiobolales > Sporidiobolaceae > Rhodotorula > Rhodotorula sp. JG-1b. Next base: position 36,487 of record KQ954466.1, on the reverse strand, counting down.
TGCTTGCTCGCTGTTCAGCCCTCACAGAGATCCGCCAAGACGATGAGATCACGAGGCGGTGCAAGTCTACGCACACAGCTCTGACCTGGCATTGCGTTCCATGGGACAGCCACAGAGTGTATGATATGATACAGGAATACGTCGACATCCCGCTGTCGGACGAACAGATGCGAGGGTGCGTTCCCTCACCTGCTCTTTCTCTTCCAGCCGGCGCAACTCCGCAACTGGAACAACATGCATAAACTAAGCTGACGGACTGATGAACGGCATACAGACCCGAGATCCAGTTCGCCATCATCCAGCCGCTCGAAGCGTCCCTCGCCGAGCACAACGACATCTCGATCGTCTACGTCTTGCTCCTCTGCCGACTCCAATTCGTCCGCGAGCGAGACTCGGCCCTCGCTTCGTCCTCACTGAACGAGACGCGCGCGCATCTGTGCGAGCTCCTCGCGATCAAGCTCCTCCGGCACCAGGCGGCGGTCGCGAAAGGCGCCGGACAAGGACTGCTGGCGATGGCACGGGCCCTCGTCGGAGGGTTCCACGCTTTCCAGGGAGCGAGCGAGGAAGTGCTCGAGCGGATACGGCAGAGGGAGGGGTATGGCAGTCGGGTCGCTGCAGAAGGGATGGGTCGGACGAATGCACTCGAGCTGGCAATCCTCGGCAAGGTGCGGCCGGCTTGTGTGTCGTTTGCATGCCTCCGAACCAATGCTGACTGTGGGACGCCCCTCTTTGCCAGGCTCGGATGTTCATCAAGAGTCAGGCGACCCAGCGCGTCATCGGCGCCATCTTTGACGGCCGGATCACCTACTCGAGCTCGAGCTTTATCGACATCCTCGGTGACAAGTGGAAGTCGAAACAAATCGAGCTATACGACGTGCACAAGACTCCGCTGCTTGATCACTACCGGCTTCGAGTCCGTGAGTGCGGTATGCAAGACTTGCCTCTTCTTGCACGGGCTTACCGACCTGGTTCCTCTTGCAGCCAAGTACCGCTCGATGATCGAACTCGGCAACTTTCTCGTCCTCTTTGCGTCCTTCATCCTCGTCATCGTCGACCGCCACAGCCGCTACGAGCACATTCCCGTCTCGCGCTTGTCGGCGATCGAGATCTGGTTCTTCATCTACTCGATCGGCTACTCGGTCGACAAACTCGCCTCCATCGCCGAGCACGGGTGGTCCGTCTATGCGGCGGGGTTGACCAACGGACTGGACGCAGCCAGTGTGCCGATCTACATCGCGGCGTTCGTGCTTCGCGCTCACAGCGTGGTGACGAACGACGCACGGGCGAGCGATCGCGCGTACGCGATCCTGAGTACGGCAGCCTGCTTGCTCTTCCCGCGCCTCGCCTTTGCCACCATTTCAAACAACCTGCTCATCCTGTCGCTGAGGGCCATGCTCGGCGAGTTCCTCTACCTCTTTGGGTACGTGCTCCCCTTCCGCCGTTGCAACTGCGAAGCTTTTGACTGACTCGGCTGCATTTGCAGCATCACGGTCTTCTGGTAGGCTCGATCGCTGCTTCGACGACCCGGCGGAGACACTCTGCTGACACTTCCATTCCAGCTTTGCCGGCTTCGTCTTTGCCCTCAATCACTTGTCCGAAGGCGAATACTCTGCGACCCGCATCAGCGAATGGTGAGTGTGCACGAGCTGTGCTGCTGCAAGATCGGGCTATAATGATTCGTCCGTCACTTGCAGGCTCATCTTCATCTTTTTCGGTCTCGACGGCTCTGGCATCGACGAGTCGCCAAAGTTCGACCCGATCCTGGGCCCAGTCCTCTTCGTCGCCTTTGCCGCTCTTTCGAACACGCTCCTCACCTCGGTACTCGTCGCCATCCTCTCGACCACTTATGCATCCATCGCCTCTGATGCCGCGGCTGAAGACATGTTCCGCAAGGCAGTCGCGTGCTTCGAAGGCGTCAAAGCGAACAGCCTCTTCGATTGTGAGTCGGAATCGAGCCTTCTCGCGCGCATGTCTTATAGGACTGAAAGTTTGGCCCGCAGATTTACCGCCACTCAACCTGATCGCGCTGTTTTTCATGTGGCCCCTGTCGTACCTCCTCACGCCGCGCTGGTTCCACAAAGTGAACGTCTTTGCGACCCGAACCTTGTCGCTGCCCATCCTCCTCCTCATCGCCTTGTACGAGCGGCAGTCCGAGTCCGGCAGCTTCATTACGGAATGGTTCACCCGCACCAAGGTCGCCTTGACGGGTAAATTGCCGCGCAGGTGGGCCGATAAGCTGAGCCTGCTCGAAGGCGCGCATTGGGAGTGCGAAGCGGTCTTTGACTACACGCCGTCGGGCGACGAGAAGAGTTCGACGGACGACGACGATTTCGACGACACGGACGAAGAGTCGGTGCTGGGTCCCGACGAGGTCGACGAGGCCTTGCGAAGGACGTCCGAAACGATGCGATACGGCAATCGCGCGTCGGCAGTTATCGATGGCAAAGGCGTTCCGGGAGCGATGCAAAGAGTCGCATCCACGTCGTCGGCACCTGGCGGCAGTCCCCCCTCGAGCTTGCTGCAGGTGCAGAAGCAGCGACTCGACGGAACCTCGACGCCCTCTTCGCCACTTCCCTTGTCCCGCCAGCCCTCGTACGCTGCGGCATCGGAGACGTCGACGATTCGAGCCGCCTCGCGATCCCGCCCAAGCAACTTGGCGCATTCAAAGCTCATCTCGCCGACGTCGCCTGAGGAGGAGCACAACACGGTTTCGCAGCCAGTCTCCGTCACGGAAGCAGCCCACGCCGCACTCGCAAGCTCGCCGCCGTCTTCACCGCGGACTCACTTTGCGCCTCCTCCTCCTCGCCCTCGCACCACCGGCCTCGAGCTCAAGCGCGCACGGACGATGGACGAAAGGCTTCCGGCGAATGCTCGCGGGGCCTCGCATCGTCACCGCCGGTCGAGTGTGAGCCACGGCCCGCAGTCAGAGGGAAGCGAGTCGTCGTTCCAGGGTGTGGACTTTTTCCCGACTTCGGCTCCAACGCGCGACAGCCCGCTCGCGCGTCTCTATCACGTCCAGGCTGGCGAAGATGATGCGCAGCAGCGTGTCGGAGCCTTGCGGCGGCGTATGAGTCTCGGTCCGAGCGCCGCCGCGGCTCATCATCGCCGGCAGCTCAGTGACGGGTCTGCGATCGGCGTTCGTCGTCCGACCGGAACGTCGTCCTTCACGGAGCCCTCCACGACTCAGCTTCTCGACGTGATTCAGGGGCTGATCGCCACGGTCAATCGCCTCGAAGCGAAAATCGATGAGGATCGGCGGCAGCGCACATCGTCCCCTGACGAGGAGGTCCAGTCCGAGGGCGACGTGGCGTACAGTCCAACGTTCGAGGAAGATTGATGTGTACCCCTTTCTCCGCCGGTACATCGCTTGTTGCTATACATACTGTGCAAATCCATCGCTACCAACTCCTAGTAAAGGGCGTTCCGAGCGAGTTCGCGCAGACGGGAGCGACCGGCGCTTTTGCCCTCCCGGGGTTGATAAGCGTACGAAAGAGTGTACAATCGCTGCTCAGAGAGCGAGTCAGCTTCGGAGCGAGCATGGCGCGCGAAGTCGAACGAGAAACTCACGTCTTCAGTTAGCAACGGAACATCGAGTATATGCTGCTCAATGTCGGCGTCGACCGCGATACGAGGCGGGGTCTTGGGGCAGTCGAGGAGAATCGAGCAGCTGCGCCCAAGATTGGCAAACTTGGACCAGTTGACGAGTCCCTCGTCAAAGTCGGAAGCAGTCTCGTTGATCACGGTCAGATCTTGGAGGACGACCCCCAAGTACGGCAGCGCGTCCCGGCTCGAGGTCGAAAGCGCGAGGCGGTACGCCGCAAACGATCTAGCGGGCGCCATCAGCAAGTTCAGGCTGCGGAGCTTCTTAGGTTGGCGGCTATCGCCCGGCGCGGCGCTGCGGACCATTCCTCCGTCGAGCTGGTCGGTGACAGCGTTGAACGTGTCGGTCAAGCGGTGGACGGCTTGCATGTTCAAGCCGGCGAGGAGGCCCATCAACGAGTCGAAGTTTTCGCGGGCTCGGAGCTCGCTGGCGACCAAGATGAATTTTACGACGAGCAAGGCGCGGACCCGAGGGCGGCTCTGCACGAGAATCATCGTGGCGACCCATCGAGCGAGGTGCTGCGCGGATTTCAACAGTCAGTCATGACCACAGAGGGCCAGTCCACGTCTGCTCACATTCACGAACGCAATCGACCGCGCGATCGGGGATTGTTTGACGGAATCAGACTCGTTCTTCCGGTCGAGGACATGCCGCATTGCGTCCCTTGGCTGCGATTGCGATTCTCTGTTAATAGTGAATAACGAGACCTCTTCGGATTACGATCGCACTCACTGTGATACCGGCGAGCGACTCCCACGCCAGCCGCGTGATTTGCAGAGCGATATCCTGCTCACGCAGCTCCACCAAGGCGTTCGATGTGTCGACTATGATGGCTGTCACGCTCGGCAATTCCCGTGTTGCCGGAGTGCTGGCGGACCTCAGCGACGCGGGTTTGCTCTCGAGAGAAACCTTGTCGCTGTGCTGGTCCTGACTGAATCCCGTCGACGACGCGATGGTGTCGCCGGTCAAGGACGGAGGCTCGGATGAGCAAGTCGTGCTCGCGAGTGATATCTGAGACCGACTCGGAGGCAGGATGACACGAGATTGAGGACGCGGTTGTCCGGAGGGGATCCGCGGGGCGGGATTGACGACGGCGGACACGGACCAGCCGATGTCGGGGTCCGTCAGGCGCGAGAGCGAGGGAAGGAGCGGAGTGAGCTCGTAGACGTGATGAGACAGCCACGCTCCACCTCGCGGCAAGTCGACCTCGACAAAGTCTCGCAGCAGCTCGAGCGTCGCAGTGTCGGCGAAATCCCCGGGGTAGCTCTGCACCCATTTCGATAGAGTCGAGCAGAGACGAAGTTGGCCGTACCGCTTGAGCGCCGTTTCCGACTCCTGCTCTCCGATGAAGCGGAAACGATCGACGAGTTGTCCCAGGACTCGGGACGGCAGGACGAATCGGCGAAACGTAACGAGGAACGCGGTCACGAAGTCTTCGTCGTCGCCTGCGATCGAAGCGTGGAGGAACTTGTCGACGAGGTCCTCCGGCCGGAACACGAGGTTTGTGCGCTCCGGGGTCGGCATCGCGGGTTGTTTGCCCGCACCGGCGGCAGCGAAAGACGCGTCGAACCTGTCCTTTGTCGGAGAATCGATCGTGACGGGCGATGTCTCGACCAGCGTGAATTTCGATGATAGTGATGGGGTCCGCGGAGGATTCGCGAGCACGTCGCCGGCGGCCGGCGGCGGGGCTGTTTGCGGCAGCTCTAACTTTGGCAGAACTTCGGTCGGTGTCGCGAGCGCGTTAAAGAAATGTGTTTCTCCTGCAGCATCCACATCAGCCAGGTCCAGGTCCAGCTCTCGAAAGCAAAAGAGACAACAACGCACCTCGATTGTCCATGATCTGCTTGATGACCCAGCTGAAGCACTCTTTCGATTTGCGCTGAGGATCCTCCGTCCCTCCGTCGAGACGCACGATCCCGGCGCCGTACGAATCGCAGAGGTCGGCAGCCGCCTGCGGGTCGACGGCATCGCTGCCGGTCGCGGACGACTTGCACGCGAGGACGATGAGCGGGACGTCCGCGCCGCGGGTCGAGTACGCGCGGAGGAAGCGCGAGAGGGTGGATAGGGCATCTGGATCCGAAGCGTCGTAGCAGAGGAGGACGGCTTCGGCTTGCGGAATCGTCGCGGGCCATTCTAACTCGTCCTGTCCGTTCCAGTCGAAAACCTCCGAGTCGACCTTGACGACCTCGATCGTTTGTCGGATCCCGGCCATCGTAAACGTCGAGGTCGTGCTCGAAGCGAGGAAACCTTCCGGTCGAGCGAGCAACCGTCGAGGCGCGGACGATGCGCGCTTCAAGCCGCGACGGATCAGAGTCGACTTGCCGACCGATTTCGGACCGACGACGGCGACGATAAAGTCAGCCTCGGGTACCTGCGCGCTCTGGCGCGCGGGTGCTTGATCCTCAGAGTCTGGATCCAGCGGCGCTTCGAACACGAGTTGAGCGAGGGCGCGCTCGAGCTCGGGGCTGCTGCCGGTTTCGAGGGCCGGGAGGTGAAAGTCGAGGTCGGAGAGGTGCGCGTCGCCCGCGCGCGACAAGGAGCGAGACGAGAGCGACTGCGTATCATCTCTGGACCGGGTCGAGCGTGGACTTGGTGCGGAGGAAGCTGCGATCCTTGACCAGGCGGAGGCATGCGGAATTTGTGCTGGTTCACGACGTCGCGGCGGGATTGAAGCCGAAGTGAGAGATTCGCGGCTGCCACCCAGACTATGCGACGCAGCATATGGCCGACCATGTGGATTCATGTCGCGCGAGGACCGCGGCGCATTCAACGACGGTGCGCTCGAGCCAGAATCGCCGGAACGGGATGCGCCTTCGAGTTCGTAGCCGACGCCGACGAGGCTCGGGACGTCAAAGAGGTAACTCCTGTCGAACGCATCGCTCTGTCGCTTCGCGGGTGGGGATCTTGTTGTCGTTCGGATAGCGGCGGCGGCGGCGGACGGCGAGACGTTGGCGTGACCTTGAGAGCGAGAGGGTGGAGGATCGCGCGCGAGCGCTTCGAGGACCTCGTCCGGTAGGAACGGCTCTGGAGCATTCGGCTGAGCGGGAGCGGCTGAAGCTGGTGTACGAGGACGAGATAGAGAGGGACTGCCTTGGCGAAGGGTGCGTGTCTGCTCGGCGGCGACGGTTCGAAAAGGCGAGCGCTGTTCAGCGGACATGGAGGCGGACGGCGAGCCGTTGCCCTTCTCCTTGCGTATTCCAGTTCCCGGTCGGGGTCTGCTCGACATGCTTAGGGTGGTGGGGTCTTGCTGCGTCGATCGTTCCCGACCCGTCTTGCTAGCGTTCCTTCGCGGCGAGCTTCGCAAGTCCTGCGTGCGGGCAATAAAGTCCCTGCGCTTCCGGACAGCTGAGAGGTGCGTTGACCCGGTTCGCTCTACGGAAAAGGCGAGTCAGAGTCGCGCTCCTGCGAGGAGGAAGCATTCCTTCGCTCACCGACGGACCCCTTTGTGGCGCTCAGGACGCCCGGCGACCGGTGTCACCTCGAGCCAAGCGCTCGGCGGGTCTCGAGTCGTCGAGATAGTACTCTTGCCAAGGCGTTGTCGTTGTTTTCTGGCTGTCTGTGATGCGTGCGTAGGCGAAGCGAGCGTTCGAGGTGATCGATGTGATCGACAGACGCGAGAAGTGATCAAGCGGTGCCGCGCCCTCTGCTCGTGCGAATCGTTCCGGAGGACTCGGATCGCGTGAGATATGCCACTAAAGACTTTCTGGACTGCTCTGCCCAGCTTAGAGCGCGCGAGAAGAGGAGACCAAGCGTTCGCCTTGTTCTGTTTCATCACTTTGCCGTCGACGCGGAACGGCGACCAGCTCGTCTCTCCACTCTACGCATACAGGAGAGGATCGAAGGCGAACCGAGGGCGTGGGCACAGAGGGCAAGCACACTGATCGGTACCTGCGAACGGATCCCCAAAGCGCGCCCCGTGTTCCGCCTCGACCCCGGTTGGTTGGTTCATCCAATCCGGCAGCCGCCGATGAGCGCATCCAGCCCCGAGACGCTGCCAGTGACTGCGTCCAAAACCTTGCCGAGCGCACTCCATCTCCCCGAGCATGCCCTCTCACCGACCATGCCCTCCCTCGTCGTCCTCACCTCGGCCCCCGACGCCGTCGCAGACCCCAAAGTCGTCTTGTACCGCTTGACCCAGCACGGCGCAGAGCTCGTCTGGGAGTGGACGCCACCGCCTCCTCCGGCTGCACCAGCTCCCGCGGGAAAGTTTGGCGGGTTGGGGCTCAAGGGCAAGGCGAAAGCGCAGGTCAATGCGGGCAAGGTCGAACGAACCGTATGGAGTCCAGACGGTGAGCATTCCTTCTCTCTCTCGTACGCAAAATCCCTCCGGTACTGATGCCCGCTCACCATCAGGCAAGGCGATCGGCGTTGTCACTTCGCACGCGACGGCCGCTCCGGCTCTCACCATCCTCTCGGTCCATTCCGGCCAACCGTTACTCGCCCCGCTTCCGACCCTCCCTCGACCTCAGAACAGCAGCCCGTGCACCCTCGCAAGCTGGTCTCGCATCCCTTACGCCGCCGATCCGAGACTCGAATCGTGGGCGTTGCGGATCATTGAGCGCTTGCCCGCGTTGCCCAAAATCGACAAGGGGACACTCGCAGCGCCCGGCACAGACGGCCCTGGTGGACCTGGTGGGATTGGTGGAGCTCGAATCGGAGGACTAGCTGGCGGCGGAGGAGGAGGAGGAGGACCTGGTGGCGGCGGCGGTGGAGGAGGCGGCGGAGTCTTTGGCGCCAAGCAAGCGATGCTCGAACGCGAACGGGCGAAAGAGGCACAGCGGCCACTGAACATGCGCGACGCTGCTCCGCAATTCCCGACTCTGTTGCCCTCCGTCGATACCCTCGACAGCGCAAACGAGGACGACGATGCCAAAGTCCTGGCCATGTTGGGCAAACGAGCAGAAGACGATCCCGTACCAACAAAGGACAATGGCGGGGTGGCAGCTCCGGAGCAGACATTGTCGTGCCTTGCGGGGGAGAAGGGAGACGTTCAACTGCTGCTCGGTGGCTGCATCCAGCTCGGCAGCGTCAACGTCGGCGGACGAGTCCTGGCCGTCACGGCGATCCCCCCATCTTCGTCCGATTCGACCGCCTCTCGTCTCGCTCTACACGTCGTCGACTCTTCCGGTAAGTTGGCGGTCCGGATCCTCTCGGTCACGCTGCAGCCCACCCTCGAAATCGTCGTCCGGCAATCGTCAGCTTCGCGAGCGATCCTCGAGCATGCGTTTGAGGCGTTGCAGGAAGCGAGGAATCTCTGGGACGAGGCGAGACGGATCGGCAAGGGCTGGTTGCAGCGGATTGCAGACGTGAGCCGGCCGCATGGAGGTGAGCCTTCGTCTTTTCTCCGCGTGCATTGTCGCCCTCTGCGAGCCGTCCGCGAGACTGACACATTCTCCCCCCCCTCCCTCGCTCAGTCACGCACGCCCCCGTCACTCAACTCCATCTCTTGCTCGTGACGGGCCGGCCGACCCGCTCGCTGCACGACTTTCTCGCCTCGAAACTGAACGAGCGCGGGTTGGTCAAGTGGGAGCAGGCCATGTCGAGCGCGTTGGAGCGCCTCAGGGAGGTGACCTGGACGAGTCTGGTCCCTGCGCTCGAGCGGACGATCTTGCTGCTGCGCGAGGTGGACGCGTGGGCGCGCTGGTAAGTCTCTTCTCCTTTCCGTGAAGGCTGCAAGCGGGTGGCTGATCCGGTTCAAACCGCATCGAAGGCCGGAAAAGTTTGGCGAGTATGGATTCGATCGATCGGTCCTTGCTCGAGCCATCGAAGCTGCGAAACAGGCTATTCGGTCCGCTGTGCGCCTGCAGCGTCAAGTCGAGGAGCAGGAGCGGTGTTTCAAACATTTCGGAGCATGGCTACACTACGGTGCGTGTCCCAGCCCTTTTCCTTCTTTGTCTTGGCCTGATGAATGTGCTGTACTGATCCCGAAAAGCATGTAGAGCTGGAAAAAGTCGCTGCACAAGAAGGGTCCGAGGTTCGACCGATGGCGAACTTTCAGCCTCTGCCCGTCTCGCATTACATCCAGCACTGCTTGCCGCCCACGGCAAGCTCTCTCTCACCCTTCCTTTCTTTCGGTCTCGCCTCTGCAGCGCTATCGAGCAATACCGAGCTCGCAGCCGTGGACGAATGGCTCGCGTCGGTCGAGAAGCGGAACGCAGCCAACGTGGCGGCGACTCGTGCTGCGGGAAGCTCTGCGGGGTTGGAGTCAGTCCTCAAGCGCTTGCAGCAGGAGCTGCGAGGCCAGATCGATGCGGAGAAGCTCGAACGGGCCCACGAAGCCGAATACGAGGCCGCACTCCATGCGGACGACATTGCGCGGATCCTTCGACCTCCACTCTCGCCCACACAGGCCTCTCAACCTGGGAGGAAGCAGCACCGCTCGCAGTCTCCTGACGTGCAGCCTCGTGCCGCCTTTGCGTCCCGTTCGGGAGCAGATGTCGACGCCCGACCGCAATCGCCTACAACCGAAGGGTCTACGGATCCCGCCTCCGCTCCGAAGAGCCTCCCTGCGCTCCTGCACACGATCGCGAACCTCGCGGGAACGACATTTGCCGACGCGATCGCGAACGCGACCGGACGAACTGTGTACGACCTCGAAGGAGGAGGAGGCGGCGGCGGCGAAGCGATCGCCGACGCGAGTGTTGCGCGCGCGAGGGTCGTCACTGCTGCAGACTCTTCGACGTGGTCTTGTACCTGTGCCTTCTCAAAGCAGACAGGTGCGGCCGCGTCGGAGGATGTGATCAGAGACTGGATCTCGAGAAGCAATAATCTGACCCGCGCCTCTGCCTCCCGCGCAGCGTACTTTTCCCGACGACCCCTCGACGCTTCTGCGCAGACTTCGACAATGGTGGCTGTCGGTACTCTCGGCAATGGCAGGGACGGGGACGATTCGACCGTCATGGCGGCAGAGTTTGCTAGCGATTCTGAAGTCATCGTCGCGTACGCATCCGCAGGCAACACGAGTAAGTCTTTCACGCCTTCCCTTGCGGCGAGTGTTGTCTGGAGGGCTGACTTCGATCGGTCTGTGTAGATGTGCGCCGTCACGCGCTGGCGGCAGTCGACTTGAACGAGCTTCGCTGGTCAACCGATCACGCAGTGGAGCAGGTCCGCGCTTTCGCGTCTTTTTCTTGGCTGAGTGCGCCTGTACGTGGGACTGAATCCCGGTCATCTTTCCCTCGACAGCCTCTGCGACCACTGCCAGTGCGGACCCTCGGAAACCTCGACGACGGCTATCCTCCTTCGCACGCGGCTTTGCACTGCGCTGAATCCGGCAGCCGTCATCACGCCATTTCCACCCTTTCTGGCGAAGGCCGACGCCTGACCCTGTTTCACGCGCCCGTGCGGTAGCCCATTCAACGGCAATGGAGAACGCTCAAGCACTGCGCGGACCTCCGCGGACTGGGCTAGTCTTGGGAGCTTGGATGCCGCCGTGCAGAAGAGGGCTTCTGAACCCGGTACAGCACAGCACTGACGGACAACTGACACTCTGCGTTAGCAAAGATGGCAGATCCAAGACGGAAATGGATCCTGCATCCGTCGTTTCACCCCGACTTCCTCTCTCAGGAGTTCGGACCCGGTGTTCTGTACCCGGAGGCGACCAAAGCGCGCACACGCCAAGGTTGTGATCGAGATTGCGTACACGATGACGTCCGTGTACGTGCTTTGCGCTACGCCGAGCGGCGCGGAGCTCCGTGGATCCGATCTACTTCGCCGAGGCCGCCCTCATCTCCCTCCTCCTTCTCTCTCCAGGCAGCCTGCCGAGTCCAGGGAGCCAAGATGGAGCTCGAGGTGTCCATGCTGGTATCTATGCTATTGGGCTTCCTTGCTTCCAGCGCCGCGATCGCAGCGTTCATCCCGCTGGTCCTCATCAACGCCTCGAAGAGGAGAAGCGGCACGGGTCCGGGCTTTTTGGCCTGTTGGCTGGTCGCCGATGCTCTGAACCTCGCTGGAATTATTCTCCTCGGCGCGCCCGTGACTCAGAAGATTCTGGCGGCCTGGTATGCGCTCATTGGTACGTTTGGATGCTCTTCGCGCAACCTGTCTCCCGCTGACGGCTCTGTGCTTGCAGACGCGATCATGCTCGTGCAGCTCATCATGTTTGGGCACGATGATCTCTCGTCTCGACCTCCACAAAGGACGTCTAACTTCCTCAAGATCTGCGAGCGGGACAAGAAACCTCGCTATGCCGCCATGATGCGGCATTTCGATCATTTCTCGACCTGGGACTGTGTCAAGCTACTCGCCTTTTGTCTGCTCGGTCCGTCCAAACGATCCGCCTTCCGACCGCCTTCCAATACTGTCGGACACTGACCGAGCACTAGCGACCAGGTGGTGCGACCGCTTGCGGCTGGTACCTCACTCTCGGCCTGCGCAACGATCCACACGGCTTCGAGATCGAGATTCCGCGCGGTTTCGACGAGAAGTCGTTCTGTCAGTACCTGGATCCAGTGCGACCCCGGATATAGACTGACCCAGACGTGCCTCTCTGCAGTCATGGGGCTCTCGGCGTGCCTCATCTTTGCGGCCGCGCGGCTGCCCGAATGTTATTCCGGATGGGCTCGCTCGCACAGAGGTCAGGAGCCCATACACTCCCTGTCGGACCCTCTCTTCTATTTCCTCATCATCGAGAATGTACGTCGTGTCGGACGGAGCCACAGAATCCGCAGGATGACTGACACCTTCCTTTGACGCAGGTATTCTATCTCGCGTCGATCCTGACCTTGTCAACGGATTCTGATTGTACGCCCGGCCCTTCTTCGCTCCGTGATGGTTTACTGACGTCCTTGTCATATTCGCCACAGACTTGATCGCCGAAAGCCCCTTCATTGCCGGCGCCGTCATCCCGATCACGTTTGACCTGCTCATGCTAGCATCGATGGTGATCTGGCACCGGCGGTGGCGGCGCCTCGATACACCGTACGCCAGGCGATTGCGCATGCAACTGTTTTCGCGCACCAACGAGGAGTCGAAAATGAATGATGAACGGACTCGCGTTGAGCGCCTGCGTGAAATGGACGACATCGAATTCGAGGCCTTGCAGCCGACCGAGATCTTTCCTCCGACCACCTCCCGCTCCGTCAAACGCCGACTCAAGGCTCGCAACGACAAGATCATAGCCGCAAGAGCAGACCTGGACGCGAACAGAGTCGCCTTCGAGGCCTTGCGCGGATCTGACCTCGACAAGACATACACCTATTCGGTCACCGAGTTGTGAACACGCACTTACTGTAGCTCCGTGTGTTGATATCGCTCAGTCTTTCAAAGCGTTTCGGCTCTGGTTTTCAGGCGCGGATCGTCCACGTGAGGACGGCGGCGCGGGTTGCAAGCGATCAGGCCTCCGCGGACATGCCGAGCGTTATCTCGGTCGCCACGCGCAGCGTTCCCACATTCCGCTTCTACGCTCTTTATCTTTCAGTATCGAGGCGGGCAGGTGGTCTCTCGCTCGCAGCCCGCAAGATGAGTGAGCTCACGACGCGGATGATGCTCTCGTCCATGCTCGGTTACATTGCGCTCGGTGCTGCAATCGCCGCATTCCTGCCCGCGGTGATAACGAACGCCGTCAACCGTCGTAGTCAGACAGGTCCTGGATTCCTCGCTGTGTGGTTGATTGCAGACATCGTACGTCCTCCGGCGTCCTTCTTGTCGCGCTTGGACCTACTCGCAACTTACGTCGCTTTTGCAGGCAAATCTCGTCGGCATCATCCTGCTAGGCGCCGCCGTCACACAAGTAGCGCTCGCGGCATGGTACTTCATCATCGACGGCGTCATGCTTGTACAGCTTCTCATTTACGGTCACGACGATCTCCGGATATTGAGGCGACCTCCGCGCAAAGCTACGGCCCTCGCCAAGATACACGAGCGGAAAGACCAGCCCCTCTGGCAGGCTCTGACCCGCCAGTTTGAATACTTCAGCCCCTGGGACGATGTCAAGCTCCTCGGATTCTGCGTGGTGGGCAGTATCGCCGCGTGGGGCGTGTACATGACCCTTGGTTCGTACGCCAATCCCGAGACCTTCGCCATCAAGATTCCAGAAGGGTTCCATCCGCTGAGCTTTGGTGCGCACCTCCTTTCCCTTCCGCCTGCTACATCTGTGACGGGCTGATTTATGCTTTGTTGACCAGGGCTCGGGATGACCGCGATCCTCATCTTCACCGTCGCTCGCATTCCCGAGATCTGGTCGGGTTATCAGCGCTCAAAGCGAGGGGAGAAGCCCGAGCACACCTTGACGGACGCTTTGTGGTGGTTCCTCATATTTGAAAACGCGGGTGCAGCCTCCGAAGTTTGTTTCCAGCTGAGTGACCGCTAACCTGAGCTTGTGCTGTGACAGTTCTTCAACCTTGCGGCGATCCTGACTCTTTCGCTAGAAGATGCATGTAAGATTCGTCCGGCAATGACTGGCTATGCTTGTACGGGCTGACGATTTTCCCCTGCGGATCCCTCGCAGACCTGCTCGCGGAGCTGCCGTTCATTCTCGGCGCCGTTCTCCCAATCCTCTTCGATTGCGGCATGTTGTTTGCTATCCGCAGCTGGTATCGTCGCTGGAAGAAGCTGGAAACTCCGGCGGCGCGTGACGCAAAAAAGGAAGAGAAGGCGGCAAAGAAGGAACTGAACCTTGTCGACCAGGAGCGTCGCGACCTCGTTGCCATGGCAAAGCTGCAGGAGATCAAGCGGGAGGCTGGCATACTCAAAAATCACTCGACTGTCGACGCCGAGAAGAGGACGAAGCTGGAGGCAATCGACGCCAAGATGAGAGACGCTCGACACGACTTTCTCTGGAACCAGACTGCGCTCCAAAAACTGGAAGATCAAATCACAGCACGGCGCCGCGCTGCAGCACGTCTATTCACCATCCGGGCACAGCAAGAGGCCTCTGGGGCGCTCCCAGCCCGCGGCAACCCTGAGGCACGGCCAGAGGCCTCTGGGGCGCTCCCAGCTCGACGCGATCATGATCACGGTGACCGGAGGGATTCTTTCGTACGACGCTCGACTTAGCCGACCCCGTAGATTGACCATATCCTTCGAGTATCGAGCGAGCTGATGTGTAACATGCGGAGCGATTGCCTCTCGAGCTCGCACGCTCTTCGAAGTGCGCATCGCGAGCAAGCGCCCGCCGACTGAGGGCGCGCTCCATCACGTGACAGTTTCGCCGATCATCATCCGAAACGACGGACGCTGTCTTCCTACGATACAGACGAGCTGCTCGCAAAATACATACACACCAAAAGCGGCTGGATCCACATCAGGGCAGGCTCGCCTCTTTGCGACGTTATTGACAATGTCGGAGGAGCACCGGGTCCCGGGCCCCTCGACGCCCCGCAACCTCAGCCCCTTGCTGAGCGGCCAGGCGCCTCACGCGGTCTTTATACGGGCATATGCACTCGGCTATACGGTCCAGATCGTCCCGGCCTGCGTGCGCGTCTTGCTCGCGGCGCTCAAACACCGACGTCCGGTCAGATCGCTCCTCCGTCAAGTCGTCCTGGCGCTTGTGCGAGGCATACGCATGCGCAGCCTGGCTAGCGCATTTGGCACGGCCGTCGGCGGTGCGCGGCTGCTGGAGGTGCTCCTCGAGCCACGTCGCGAGCAGTGGCTCGCGTCCTGGGACGGCGACGAGGAGGACTCGATCGAGAGGGGGAAACGGCGACGGCAAACACGAGCTCTGTGTACCTTTCTGAGCGCCTCGATCGCATCGTTCGCCGCCATCCTGCTCCTGCAGTCGAAAAGACCGTCCGCTCGCCAGACCTCCGAAGCGATCGAATTCGTCGTGACGCCTTACTCTCCTCTCTCGGCGGCCGCGGTCGACAAGTCGACGGCATCCGTGAAAAGAGACTCGCCTACCCTCGATCTGACGCTTCTGGTCTTTGTTCGGGCTGGTACGTGATCATGAGCTTGCAAGATCGCACACTTCAAACTGACATTTCCTCGAGCAGCCGACACCCTCGCCCGCTTGGTGTACAAGCGCACTGCCTCATACACCGGCAGAAAAGCGACACTCAGGCGTCTGCTGGCGGAGAATGGCGACACCGCTCTCTTTTGCGTTTCGTCGTACCAGATCATGCGTTGCTGGTTCAACAAGCCGCATCTCCTTCCCTCGGCCTACTCCAACTGGATCCTCCGACTAGCACGGATGGATCCGAACGTCTTGCAACTCCTTCGCTATGCATGGGAGGGCCGATTTGTCTACGGACAGAAGGCCGACGCCGAGGTACTCAAGGTTTGCGAAAACGCTGCGACTCGCGCAGGACTCCCTCTCTCGTGAGTGAGCACATCAGTCTCTTGCAATCACAGACAGCCCGGCTGACTCTGCAGGGGATGACTGTAGAGCAATGGACCCGTCCCAGATTCGCCGGATTGACTGCTCCGTCGTACACCACTCGATCGGCGGCGGAACTTGCGAGCAGAATGCGCTCAAGCGCTGGATCCGGGCCTTCCTCGACGCGCTCGCGATCTACCTCCCCGTCCACGCCATCCCGCCTCTCCTCTTCAACTTTCGTCGAGTACTGAGCCGACCCGGTATGAGCGCCAAGCGGATCCTGCAAGCCGCCTGCCGCTCCTCCGCCTTCCTGGCCACTTTTGTCGCGACCATCTACGCCGCCGTCTGCGTGGTCCGGACGCGTCTACCGCAGGCGATCCCGAGCATCCCGCAGCAGCCGCTGGATGGAGGGCTGGCCGTCCAGCTGGGCTGTCTCGTCTGCGGTCTGTCGGTCCTGATCGAGAACAAGCACCGGAGGAAGGAGATGGCGCTTTACACGGCACCGAGAGCATTGTATGTCCTCTCCTCTGCTCCCGCTTGCCTCAACCATGCTGACATCAGCTGTCACAGGTACGCCCTCCTCGACGAGGCGATCCCGGCGTCGCTTCTCTCGTCTCCTCTCGGCCAGCAAGTCGGGACGTGGCTCGAGCGTTTGGTCTTCTCGTTGTCGTCGGGGGCCGTCCTCACCGCCGCGGTGCACCGACCAGATCTCGTCAGTGGCGTCGTGCGCGGAGTGACGTCGTTCGCAGTCGGCTCCTGGGGCAAGGCAGACTCTCGTTGAAACCAGGTCAAAATTCGTCACAACAACAACAGCTCCTCTCTTCTATCGGTAGGCGGGTCTGAAGGACGGACGGAGAGACAGAGAAACCGCCAGCCCGAGTGCGATGAGGCTCATGAGTGTTGTAGCTCGGAAGGCGGTGGCGAAGCACTCGCGGCCGACCGTGCAGAGGTGAGCGGGAGCTGAAGTGCCTCCTCGCCGGACGAGATTGCCAGCGGCTGCGGTCGCCGGCTCGATCGGGAGGGATTCGGAAGCCGACACATGCGAGTCATAGACAGCCTGATGACCTCCAACAGTCAATATCGGAGCGGCAATGAAAGCAAAAGACTTGACTCACCCCGAACAAGAGATTCGAGAAATTGGCAAACACGGACGGAGAGAGACAGAGCCAGCCATTGTTCTGGGCAAAGTCCCGGATTCCGAACCGCTCGAGCATGACGACCGGTACCAAGCCGAACAGTGTCCCGTACGAGAAGCCGACCGCGATGGTCGGGACGGCCAAACCCCCGAAGCCGTCGATGCGTTCGGCTTTCCCGGCCAGGATCTGCGAGACGACGAACCCGCCGGCGGTCGCGAGCAGCCACCAGATCCGCGCGAACCGGATCCGGTCCGGTGCGTGGTGCGTTGTGAAATCGGCGGTGAACCCGATCGCGAGTCGGCCTGCCGAGTTCATGAGCGAGAGGAGCGAGACGAGCGATGCTTGCTTCTTGACGACCGCAACCGAATCTTCTTCGGGCGATGCAAGCGTCGTCACCATTGTCCCGAGGTTGTTGATATCTGTTGGGTCGCACCAAATGTCAGGCTCAGCTCGCGCCGTTTGCTGAGGTGGTACTCACACATCAAGCCGACCCCGCTGCACAACCCCAAAAAGCAGAACAGCGTCCAAAAGTCCCGCTCCGAGAGGAGTGCCATCCCGTTCACGTCGAGTTCGCCGGCGTGATGTTGCGCCCAGTCCGGTCCTCCTCCTCGACCTTTGAGCAACGGGCTGCTCGACCGAGTTCGCCTTCCACGCGATCGATCCGCGAGCGCCCCTTGCTCGTCCTGCGCGGCCGCCTCAAGGGCCGGATGTAGGCTATATGCACTGTCGCCGCCCTCGTTCGAGTCGTGTAGGATACGGCGTTCTCGCGGCGTCGAGAATCCGGATTCGGGGAACGGAGAGGCGCCGTTCAAATGCGGCGTGGTGTGGGAAAAGTCGTCTTCAACACCGGCCTCGGCTTCGAGCAGGTGATAGGAAGCGGCGGCGGGAGGATCCGGTCGGACAAAAATGACCCCGATCATCATCGAGAGTGTGCAGCCGACGGCGAGGGTGAAGAGGAAAGCGGGCGTCGGATCTGCGGCGGCAAAGAGGTGGGCGCGGGCGATCGACGAGTAGAAAAAGGCGCTGAGTCCGAAGCAGGCGAGGACGGCGGCCATCGCTGCGCCTCTTTGGGAGGAAGGAAAGCTCTGGCTCGTCGCTTTGAGGGAAGCCGACAAGCCTGCGCTACCGCCGATTCCGGTCGCGACTTGACACAGGGCGAGACCCGGCACGCCGACCAGCGCGTAGAGTCCGTCTTCCCCGCCTCTGTACATAATGGCGAGTCCGGCATAGCCGAGCAAGAGGCAGAAGGCCGCAGACGAGAGGACCGGTTTCGGTCCGCGGGCGTCGACGAACGAACCGAGGACGGGACCGGACAGGTAGACTCCAGCGTTCCCTGCCCCGGAGACGATATTCAGCGCAAGCGACGACAGGTGCAGGCGAGCACCGAGCTGTGGCAGATAGGCGCTGACGCTGTGCGCGGTGAAGCTCCGTCAGTTCAGAGGTCGGGGCGGGAAGGGATCGGGTGGAGCGTACACATAGTTGGTGCCCGAGGACAAGGTGACTATGCACGCTGCGATGAGCGTCACGTGTCGCTGCTGCATCGCTGCCGCTTTGGCGAGAGCGCGCCGAGAGTGAGGGCGGAAGAGCAAGCGATGTGGTGCCCGAAAGTCAAGTCGACCGATGAAGATGATGCGCCGGGATATAGGTCACCACAAAGCTAGATAACCCGCAACGAAGCCTACTTCAGTTAGACGAGAGATCGCTCGCGCAAAGGGAAAAAGATCAAGGTTGTTGCAGTTGGTTGCAGCCAAATCCGCTCGAAGTCTATCAAATCTTCCATTTGAGACCCTCAAGCGGAATGCCCTGCGGCGGACGTGCTTCGGCAAAGGCAGCTCGTATCGGCGTGACAGAGATGGCGCCGTCGTGGATCGCGTGCTTGTCGGTGCCCTCCTCCTGTAGAGCCCCTCCCAAATCCTTGTCAGTTGCTTAGCCGAAATCGGTTTCAGGCGGAAAGCAACAAGCGAAAATACGAGTGGACCCACCAGATCCTCCTTTCGCGGGTTGACCAAACTAGACAAGTCCGGCGCGAACGCGAAATGGAGCTTCTCCTTCCAGTGCTGCTCGCTGACGAGCAAGTTCTCGTCGCCTTCTCCGCTCGCTTGCGCACTCGCCTGCTTCGGCTCGGCGATCGCAGCGGGTCCGCCAGAGTCGGTAGCGGCACTGGTCGTGTCGGGATGCGGGGTTGACTTGAACAGCCGGCCGTACGAGGTGTTGGCCATGGTTGTCCATCGGACTTCCGGGCGAGAGGTGATCTCGGGCATCAGCTGCGTGGTGATTCAGGCTGGGGTGAGCGGTCTTCACTACATCGGAGTACACCTGCTTGATCGCAGCGGATTGTGCCAGCGGCGGGTGATCGTTTGGGAAGAAGCCGCTCACCGGAACGTTGACCGAATAGACGTCGACGTGCTCCTCTCCCGATCCCCACCCCGATTCTGCCAGCTTCTCAATCACCTGGCAAGACAACTTGGCTGCCGCGTCGACGAACTCGGCCGGCGGCGGCTTGTAGCCCTCCATCAAGCCCCACGAGAGCGCGACGGCGCGAGTTCCGGAAAGCGAAGCGGCCAGTGCGGCTCCGAGGGTGCCTCTGTGAATTACGGTCCCCGAAGACAAAGATCAGCGTCCACGAAAAAGCACTGAAAGAGCAAAGGTTTGTGCATCCGCTCAAAACACGATGGATCAGAACTCACGAGGAAAGCGCAAAAGCCGTCGAGGTATTCCGGCCAAAGTTGGGTCTGAACGTGCCCCCGTACACAGGAGAAGTCAGCGAGTGTTCTGGTGGGTGAATCGTCGATATTCTTTCGGTTCCGAGTGGACGCTCACCCGGAGATGACGAGGTCGAAAGAGTTTGCCGGGAAGAGATTATGCAGCGCAATCGACGAGCAGGTCGCTGTTTCGACGAGATGGCGGGCCGAGATCAGCTTTCTCGATGTACATCTCCGAAGCCGAATCGAGCGGAGTACTCACCCGGCGTTCCGTCGAGGAGGATCCACTCCATCTCGCCCTCCCCGACCGGCCGCGGCAGTTCTCGCGTCTCTCCCTCCGTCCCATCCTCCCCGCGCGGGTAGTAATAAGCCCCGGTGACCTTCTCGGCGATGAGGTAGCTCTTGCCGACCCAGCTGCGTTGCGAAGCGGGCACGACGACGCGGACGTCCCAGTTTAGGTGCGTCATCAAGGCGCGCGCGAACGGGTAGATGAACGGCGAGTGGCCGCCGGTGCCAGACGGGGGACCGTCGTCGTTGGTGATTAGGACTCGCATGCGACGCGAAGGAGCTGCCATCGCTGTGTGAGAGGCAGGAGTTGAAACAGGACCGGCTTCTCGATCCGCGGGTGCCCCGGGGGCAGCCTTTGATTTCGAGCCTGCCGGGACCTGCATAGACTCGCTTGCACAGACCTTTTCAAGTAGCAGCGTATCGAATGATGTCAAACATGATGTATGTACTTCGCCGACCGACACCGTATAAAGTGGTATCGAATGATGTCAAACATGATGTATGTACTTCGCCGACCGACACCGTATAAAGTGTGAACCGTTCTACTCGAGCGTGTGGTAGCCACCGCCTTCGCTTCCGCCACCTTTGCCCGCCGCTGCTCCCGCTCTTGCTCCTGCGCCAGAGGTCGATCCGGCCGAGTACTGCGGCGGAGGCGGCGGGGCCGCTCCGGAACCGCCTCCGCGCTTGCTCTCGCCGAGAGGGGACTGGACTCCCGAGACAGTCACCGGTGGCGGAGTCAGGGACCCGATCGAGCCTTCCTCTTCGTCGAGCGAGAAGCGCGTTTGCTGGTATGAACCCGGCGCGGACCACACTGTCACCCGGCGAGGCCGTCGTCACCGATCATGAGTCAGTTCCGGTCAGTCAGCCGCAATTTTCAGAAGGAAAAGGGACGAATGAAACGAAAGCAATCTTTACCTGTCTCGCTCGTCTCGCGTCCCGGTTGCGGGGGTCTCTGCGCGTGTTGTCCGGCGGTCGGGAACACGCTCGCGAAGCGGTCGGTCAACCCGGCCGGAATCGAAAATGCGCCGTTGGTTCCGCCGCTGCCTGCGCCGGGGAAGCTGAAGCCTCCGGCGGGTCCGCCGCGAGCTTGGAGCTGGCTGTTAAGATTGAGGAGGGTGACGAGCTGCCGGTGTAACGCACGTCAGATGCGTGTCTCGATGAGCAGAACCGGCGCCATCGAGATGACATGATGCGGCGAGACCGACCTTGAGGAGCCAGTTGATGAGGATGAAGACGCGCGACATGCCATGGGTGCTGTGCGACGTGAACCACTGCCCTCGTAGCCAAGTCGATGTGAGTACGTCATGCGAAAGATTATCCATCCCCATCACTGGGAGAGAGACTCACGAAAAAGTCGAGCACGATTGATACGCCGAGGACGCTCACGAACTGCAGGAATATCGTCGTCAGTCAACTAGCGAGCATCGTATCCGCCTGAGAAGTAAAACGCACGTGTCTCGCAGCTTCCGAGGAGCTGGGGGCCGTGTCTGCGGCTCCCTCGAAGGTCGGGACCAGCACGAGTCCGACGATGGCGATGGCGGGGTTCCAGACGGGAGCATCGGAGAGGGATGCGAGGCAGGAGAGAACGGTGTGTGCCTGGAAAAGGCGGTTCAAGTCTAGGCTGGACATGGTCTGCAGCTGGTCGGGTCAAGGTCGGGAGGGGTGATGATGAGGTCGAGGTGGGGAGAGGAGGAGCGGAGAAGCGGTGAAGTGTCACCCGCAGCGAGTCTGCTTCGTGGAAAGAGTCTAGCCGAGCGCGTCTTTCTGTCCAACGTGGCGATTCCGAGTGTAAAGAGTCGGAGCAAGATGCTGCGGATTCTCCTCTTGCCCGTCGGCTCATCATCCGCCTCTCTTTCTCCCGCCGCACAGCTTGCGAACCGCCTTGCTGAAGCCGGATTCGCACTGCGCAAGTTATTACAGGCAGCCTTCTTCGAGTCCCGCCCTCTTGTGCGGGTGAGTCTTTGAACGCTGCGTAGGGGCCTGCTGGCTCCTCGACTCACTCCGTGTTCTGCCCCAACCGCGCCACGCCCAGAAGCTCGCCCAGATGCGATACAGACTCCCGCTCGAGCTCGAGCTCGTCATTCTTGAACCGAGGCGGGCTTCGGTCGTGACCGCCCGCTCCGCCGCCTCTACCTCGATTTGACTCGGTTGCCAGACGCAGCCCGCGTCCGAGCAGCGCTCGACGCCCATTCGGTTGTTATGATTGATGGACGAGTCTCGGGGGCGTCGCTCTTGACGAGCGCAGTCAGCAAATCGAGACAAGATGGCGCGACAGCTCAGAAGGAGGCATTCGACGAGGAGGCTCATTTCGTCCAATTCGAGGACGCAGCCCCGGGTGCCGGCTACTGGGAACCTTGTGCCATGATCACGGACTACAGCCAAGCGCTCGACACGCTGTGGCTGAGACCTCCGCTCATGATGCTGGACCTCCAAAACTTGCCTCGCGCGTGGGCGATTGACCCTGTTGCACAACACTCTGGACCTTAATGAGGCTGACACGCGGCTGATCTTGCAGCGCCTCGCCTACTATACATCGACGTTGCAGAATCTGACGGACCGTGGGGTTACTTCGCGTCGCTCTCCGTCGCGAGCAAGACGGTGCTGTACCTGCGGGGCATGTGTCTCGGCATGTATGCAGATTGGATCGATCTGTCCCATCTCGATCTACGCCAACTGGTTCTCCACGAGTGTTTCTCAACGGGCGGGGACATGTGCGACATGCTCGAGCGATTCCATCGCCTCGAAACTCTGGTCTTATCCGAAAAAAGCGCGCTCCGACCCCGTCACGCTCATGAGGATGCTCCCGGCATCCATCCGACACGTACATTTCTTGCAGCAGACATTTTACGTCGTGGAGGTTTCGCCTGACGATCCGCCGCGTCGTTTTCCTTACCTCGAGTCATTCACGTTTACCTGGCGCGTACCAGCCGCGCACATCGAGTATCGGGCGCCCGACCAGGAGGACTCGGACTCGCTCACTGACTTGCAGCGAGTCATCGAGTCGAACATTGTCGCGCCGCAATGCACCTTCAAGTACCTGCGATCGACAAAGTCGCCGGAGAGCCGGCGCGCCTCACCCCCCTCCTCGCTCGAGGCTGAGCTAGAGATCGATCGAGTCACTCTGGATTCACACGAGATTTCATTTCTGGAATAGAATATGGATTCGACTAGCAAGTCTGGACTGATTTTTGGGTGAGCGGCAGCGAGCCCCTGGCGCCCATTCCGAGCCTCTTCAGGCCCGCGGCCGGGCGCTAGCCGGGGAGGTCACGACGGGGAGGCGGGCGGGCTCTCAAATTATTCTCTCATCGCCCTTCTAGCTG